>JARDWD010000478.1:0-1200000 GCA_029034505.1 Ornithoptera priamus | reverse complement strand
AGCTAGTAAAATTACTGAGGTATCACCTAGGAACTCTGCCGTTATAAGGTCAGGACTTGTGCAACAGACGCAGATAAAACAAGACATCTTCTTCTTAGCTTAAAACAGGATAGGATTATTTTAAAAAACTGCCTAGCAACGGATTAGCATAAACATCGTTTCTAGTTCGTGTGTCGATGGTATTTGTTGTGTTTTTTTTGTAACTTTATCGTAAATATTCTGTTGTCATGCGGGAGCGGGTCAGATTCTTCGTGCTCATTAGCATCGCACGCATCACGTGGAACAGGCGTGGGTTTCTTAGGTTCAACAAACTGGGAATCCAGATACATCCACCGCACCCGTATCACGTCATAAACATATTAACATCGCGAAGTTAATAATAGAACCAAGCACCGAACAGGTGGAGAGTGTAGGATACTCGTTGGTATGAAAACTATCTAGGACTCGAGTTAGAATATATCGCTTATAGGATATGCGCCGGGCGTACTGGGAGTCGAATCGGTCAGAAACTTTAGTCGTGACAGATTATTTTTCACAATATATAAGTGGCAAGTGCCACGATTCATAGAAGTGTTAAGATATTAGCTACGACGTTTACACAGTATCCATTGAGCATATCCTCTTGACAAAAAGGAAAATCAATCTCCTTGGCTTAAAAATTTCAATAGCTTAATTTTACAAACCGCAACATACAATTATCGTTTGGCGTAAAAAAAAGTGTTGCGTGTTACCGGTAATTATTAGTTCTTATCGCTTGCATACTTGCGTTGTAATGACAACTGTGAAATTATACTTTAAACTGAAGTCGGTTCGGTAAGTTTTTATTAGTGCCATCTTGTGACTTAAAAGAGTTAATTTTGTTTGAGGAAACTATTTCAATTTAATGAAATAACTCGTTCTGCCCAATAGATGGCGCTGTAGTAAGTAATGTTAAATTTTATTGCTGTCACTAGTTATTTAAATTAACCTGTAATTTTATGAAAGAGAAAATATTATATTGTATAAATTACTTAAAAGAGGTTATATTTTTTCGTTTTACACACATAATAAAAAACACATTTAAAAAAAAAAATTAGTTTACTTAAGAGAGTTTATTTCATTTAATCTTCAAAACGGCTACAGTCCTTGATAAGATTTTCACACCTTGGTGTTGTAACTTAAGTTATTGTTTTGTGAAATTTATTAGTAACATACAAAGATAATCTAACCGGTTTAAGTTAGTGAATTATCTTTGTCACTTAAGTTTTATTACCTTATATTTTTTATTCTTAACTTATATTTTTTAAAAGAGGCTTTAATTTACATTTATTGAACACCTCCAAAGTATTAACTTCCACATCGTTTTACCTATTTTCATGAACATACTCGTACAATGAGTTCTTAGTATTAAAATAGGCATAAGGAATGATCAATAAGGAAAAAATTTTTAGAATATCAAAGGTTGAATCAATTAATGCTTTAAATATAAACTCTGATCCATGTTATAGGAAATAGCGAATTTAGTAAGAAAAAACGTAAGTATTAACATTCATCAACAGGTAGGCAGTAAGAATTATTGATTATCTTTGACTGGTAGTAAGTCTGGCGTCAAATACCGTTGAGGTAGATATTTTCGCATCGATTATTTCTTCATCAAAGAGTAATGTGCAGAGGTATCTACATTGAATTTTTAAGAGCGCTGTATCTAGTGTATTTACTGGGGTCACTAGACTTAATATTTTATGTCTCAGGTCACTAGAGGAATGTGGTGCAGATTTTTCATCTTAACTAGCGCCATGTTGTGTAGCCGTAACATTTACTTAAGCGATATTTAAATGTTATCAAAGGAGATTCAAAGCTATTTTTTTTAATTATACTACAAAGCCATGAGACAGATGGGACGTTCACCTAATGGTAAGTGATACGCCTGCCCTTAACAGTTTGGCGCTAAGTAAAATGATATATACAGCACCACATAGCGCTGGTGGCTTTGAAATGTAAGATTTTGAGTCTCGTTACCCCAGTGATTACAGTAGCTACAGCGTCCTTCGAACTGAAACACCAGTATTAAATATTAAAATACATATACAATAAACATTTTAAATAGTTCTAGTTTTATGTGAGGTAATCGTAGTGTATATTAGTATCTAGGTCGGCTGTATGTCAGTTCTGTAGAATCGAGCTAATAAGAATAGGACTAAGGTAAGGCCTACCTGTAAAATGCGACTAAAAGGTACGAGGGCCTTGAGGGTGGGGGCCCTTATCGCTCAACATGTGAACCTGAATGGGACAGCGTATGGCTCAGCAATGGTGTTTAGGCGGGTTCAGCCTTTTCGCACAGACCTGTTAATACAAAGTGTAGAGAGGCACCAGTGCGTTCTACTAGAGATTCCGGGCCTCTCCGAATGCACTGATGCAGAAGACTGAGGAGGTTTTAATGAGTAAGAATCTCACAAAACTCTGATTTCCTCCAGAAGCAGAGTATCTTTCGAAGATTTCCCCTTGAAACCAAAAAAATATCAGCTGTATGTAGTACCACTGACAAGTGTTTTGCAAATATCTAGAACGTGTACATCGCAAACTGCTCTGATATATTTTGTCTGTGCTTTAGACTATCTGCTTCCACCGTATTACCTGGTATAGTTATGTCGTATCTCAGAACTGACGATATGTAAGCATGGTAAGCTATAAATGAAGTGTCTATTTATATGCCTGCTTCGCCTTAACGCATAGATAAATCGAGCTTGAGAATTCTCTCTATACAGAATCTTGGAATTTGGTAATCTTTGTAATTAATGTACAGTTCAACCGAACTAAACATTATTAGTAATGGGTGAGTGCGACGTCTCAAACAGTATGTTTGTTTTTGTTACATTTATTATTACATTAATTTTGTTCTAACCAGTAAATGGCGTTATTTAAGGTAATTTCATTCTCTGTTTTATTTTCGCTTTTATTTAGTAAGCGGCAACACGCTCAGTAATACTTTTAGTGTTACTGGCGTTTATAGGCCGCGGTTACCGCTCAACATCAGGAAAGCCGCAAGACTGTTTGCCACCTAAGTGGTATAAAAAAAAGTAATCCATTGTCATCAGAAAATAGGATATAATCTTTATCAATTGCGTCATAGAGATAGTTAATGTATATAAAAGAGGTATAAGAAAAGAGTGGCGCTAAAACACTTCCCTGTGGGATGCCACAATTATTTTGTCTAAAGTTCGATCTGAATATTTTATGTACATTGACAATTTTTGATTATTTCTACATATTGTTGTCAACTATTATGTAAGTAAGTTTTAATCCAATCATTATTTTTTCCGCGTATTCCGTGTCAAGAAAGCTATAAAAGAAATTTTATGACAGACAAAGTCGAAAGCTCTTGTAATGTCTAGAAATACACTACAGACTTTAGTTCTACTGTTTAGACTTTCACTTATCTGTTTAATCAGTGAAAAACATGCTAAAGCATGCTTAAGCTGTTTTCCTATATCCGCATTGTTGCTTTTTAAGTATGTCACATAATATCATGAAGTATTCTACCTTAGAGTGCATCATTTTCTAAAAGACCTTCGACAATACAGTTATTTATGTTATGAGTCGATTGTTACTCATTTCATTATACAAAAATTATATTTTCTGTGAATTTTTATGAATATATTGATATTAAATTGAATATCGTCCGCTGTAATATTACAGATATTAATATTCATCATATTGTTTTTGTTACCGGATATATATATATATCCGGTAACAAAAACAATATGATGAAGCCAATTCGGCCATGTTATCGGTTACGTGCCATTGTTTATAATGTTTAAAATTAAATTAATTAGTTTAAATAACATTGTTTATGTACATTACATTGTCATCGCGTCGACTAACAACGTGGCGGTTAATTAACTGTGCACTGCGGTCATGTTATGACATAATTATACGCGGGCTGCGGTACGTACGCGTTGATAGTACGCCCAGCAAGTTGTGATGATACCACGTTAACGGTGGAGGGTCTTGAACACTGGTCTTGAAAAGTAACCCTTATTTGGGATATAATCGTTCGAGCAAGTGGATTGAAACAGATCAAAATCGTGTTCGGTGAAAAAGATTGCAAGAGATTCTTGATGAGATCCTGTGAATGCCGTGGAGCTTGCGATGATGGGATTTTGAAATTCATACGTTTTGAAGGGAGACGTTTTGATATCAATTAAGCGAGTTTCGGGATTAATACCAAGTGGTTTTGTATTTGTCGCAGCATAGCAAGTAAAACGCAAAGATATTTTGATTGCAGACTTGTGTATTTATTTAGTAATAAAGCTCAAATCCATCGGCACTACATAGATGATTGACAATCTTCTACTGAGCGATTCAAATGCATTACCATCCATAAATATTTCGTTGAAGTCAATTATTCCAAGCGGCTTTTAGATATTCATTTTGAGCTATATAAATTGACATCTATAAGTAAATATATATATATTTATTTAACACATATCTATATATTTGTGTGTCGTTCATCATCATCATCTTCTCGACCGTGTGTCTCCTAACATGAACTGTATTATCGTAATCAAAATCCACAGATTGTGCGGTTGGGAATTTGATATATTATTGATTTTCAGAGGAGGCTAGGTTGCTGTCTCCGGGGCCTAAGTTTAATTATATACTTATTATAATATCCAAATAAAATAAACAATGTAGTACTTAAAATAATTGAGATAACGTATTAGGGATATATTTGTTTTATTTTATGGGTTTGCAAGCTGTTTTGATGATAAAATATATAGCAGTTCTGTTTTATGCCACTTGTTTACCTTGAAGTAAACCCATTTTGAAATTATCGTCTTACAGAGTTGCTAACTTGTTTGTTCAATCTATATATATGAAAATGGGTTTTGTTTGTTCGTCAATCACGTGAAAACTAGTGAACGCATCGACATGGGAAGATGAGCGTTCAATGCGGAATGATTTGTAGATGAATGTAGATCCTTCATAATTTTATAAACATTTTTATTTCGTAATATTTATGCGGATGTTATAGTGATGGTTGCTATGGAAAGTTATTCGTGGTTGCGGTTGCTCTCAGGAATATTTCGGAGAAATTTTAAGTCTAAGTACTTTACGGCCAGCAAAGCAGGCGGGCAACAGCTAGTATACTTATAACATTGGATATATTAAATAAATGAATAAAGGGCTCGGAATATCTTTATACCTTATGTTAATCTGCCATGTACTATTCTTAGTACATTGCTCGGCCGGTGCCGGCGCATACTATATCATCATTTATGCTTGTGCGAACTCCCTCATGAACACGCTATACCGGCGGCGCTATATAAACTGTATGTGCGGGGAAATGACGATAAAGTAAAATCAACTGACGCGTTTAAAAGCTTTTCAGTACGGTTATTTCAGGACATAAACACCTTCACACTGCAACATTGCTTACGCTTATTAAAACATTACATTTTCATTCGGTATAATGAAAAATTCTTTGCTGTTAAGATAAACATTATGAGACAGATCTACAGGCGGTAGGTTTCACCGCAGTGTTTATTTCAGTTGTCTAACTGTAGTGTGGAAATATTACTGTGTTCTGGTTTGAATGTTATCGATAGTAAAATTAGTGAGAGTTTTAATTGGGATCAGACGATGACGGGTAACCAGACTTAACGTCTTATGTCTTAAGGTAAATTCTAATTAGAGCTTATCACATACCATCAGGTGAATGTCTTATCTGGAGAGATTTGACGAATGAAGAAATATCTTGTAAGATGAGTTTGTTGTTGCGACCGTAACGCAGTCAAGTAAAAAGTTAACTTAGGTCAGGGTTGAAAGGCAATGTATCATAGAAATTACATTTTTTTTGTACTACAAAGCGACGAGACGAGCAGGACATTCACCTGATGGTAAGTGATACGCCCGCTCATAACTACGTGGCGCTAGTTAGGATGGTTTACACAACACCGTATTGCGCTTGTCGCCTTGAGACAAGATATTGTCTTGTTGCTCCAGTAATTTCAGTACCAGCGCCTTTCGAACTTCAACACAGTAATATTTAGACACATCCGTTACATATCTATACGATCTTCGGCAACAGAGATCTTCCACCAGCAATCAGTACACCGGCAACTATACCTTTAACACACACCGTAAAGCTTTAAGTATATCATGGTCCAGTATAAACATCCTAACTATTGTCTCGTTATGTGCAAATGTGGTGTTCCTCACTAGGTGAACGTCCTGCTCATCTATTCTATTTTTCATATCTCACCCTCGTGGAAATGTTTATTACAGTTTAACTTCGCAAAGGCAAACTTTTCCGCGGCCAGCAAGCGGCGGCGCATGATAACAAAATGTCGGAAGCGCCTGTACCGGAAGCGCTGCATCATTAATATCGCAACCATGATAATTTCTAGCACGCTTAATGAAACGGGGAAATTAAACCAGTGCGGAGTTGCAATTCTAATTATTCTTTTACATTACTGCAGCGGTATTACAGAATGTAAAAAATAACTTTATAGCTAACCTAGAAAACAATAAATTGCTAACAAATTCCATGGTGGTGGGCCTCTGCTGCTGGAGACCATGAAGGTACCACCGCAGCGCCTATTGCAGTCGACAAACTGTAGTGCGCGAACCATTACTACCTTCTAGTTTCAAGGGCGCTGTAACTAGTGAAATTACTGGACTGACGAGACAACATTTTATGTCTCAAGGCGACGAGCGCTATGTGGTGCTGTGATTTCCATCCTAACTAGCGCCACGTTGTTATCAGCAAGCATATCACTTACCATGCACATGTTCCTCGCCTCGTTGAATAAAAAAAAATATTATAGATAAGGGCCTATTGCGGATTGGTGGAAGCCAGAGCCTCGTCTGTTGATTAGCAGGGTGCACTACGAGCAGGAGAGGTTGGGTTGGGTCCCGTGATATGTTGTACGGAACCCCGACATATCATTTCAATTCAGACTATTAACTCCGAACATAGGAGAGCCGCTTACGTAAGATAGAAAGCTTCTTCGGCGGATGAGAACGGTCTATTCTAGTGTGTTACCACGACTTCTATAGGGGGAGGGGATAAAACCAGGGGGAACAATAGAAGGAAACTAAGGAACACACTAAGTAACGAAAACATTTGAAGCTTTCCATGTCGTTACCGGGATGTTGAGTTTGTCTATCGCTTGTAACTTATCGACTAAGTATTAAAAAAAAATTAATTACGACAAAGCTTCATCATATTACAAAACTACAGACTACGGCTGCTTAAATATTATTTAATGGTTTAGAAATATCCCGGATGGGGTAACCACGTTTCAGCCGTCGTGCTTATGAGGCGAACACGTCAACAGGAAACGATGACACACAACGAGCACCGCTTCCGCTTTATCTTTTCATGCTGCTGCTTTGTAATATTTTAAATTTCTCTTGCGTTAAATAATGAAAGGCTTAAACAAAGAAATTTGGCGTAAAAGACAAAAATTATTATAATTATTCAATTACAGGATACCTTGGCTATTCCTTGATCTCCTTCGAGAAAAATCTTCTAGTTAGATTTAATAATATATCAACGTCCAATTATTATTTCGGTTTAAATGGCTGTTGAAATTACTGTGGTAATAAAACCAATGATTCAGTAACATCCTTAGTTTGCAAACTAAGAGGATCAGGTCCTCGTTCTTGAAAAGAACAGTGAAGGAGTTGAACATGGCCGACGTCGGTGTTTCCTTACAAATACGTGTGTGTACAGAAAGAGTGAGTAGCCTGTTGGGGGGTTGGCACTTCCATAGATAATATCACCAATTAACACCAGATGGGATAATGGTGAAACACTAAATGTAGTAATTTTCTAGACACATAACCTGTACAGGTTTAATGAAGGCTATTCCACCAGGTAAAAGAGACTTCTGATTGTGAAACTTCTGGTTACTTTGAGACTATTTTATGGATGTGGATTACTAATGGATGAAGGTCGCCGTCGTTTCCTCACTTCATGTTATAAAAAAAGGTAAAAATGCAGCATGCAGTAGTGAAGCTGTATTGTAGTGAAAGCGAGCTAAAAGCAGGTCGTATGTAATCTCACAAAGCGCGTGCTGCCGTCTCTTGGGAAATCATCTCATGAGCTCAGTCCCAAAGCAGGGTACCTATCTTGTTACAAATGTCTCTTTACTTAACGAAGTAATATTTTTTTTCTGCTTAATATTTGTAGTAAAGACACCTTACTATTTCACTGTCTGCCAGTATGACTGTATTATGTATTGGTATCAACAATCAGACGCGCGAGTCATTCATCTGATGGTAAATGATACGCCTGCTCATAACAAGGTCGCTAGTTAGGACACTGCACCACTTTGTACTCATCACCTTGTCATATAAAATGTTGCCTTTTTTAGTAAATTCACTAGTGACAAAGCCCTTCGAATTGCAACAGTAATGTTTGCTACTCTTCGGCGACAGAAATAGGAGCTGTGTGCAACAGTGACCTACGAGCAGTGTGGTGAAAACATAGGAGGAGGTCACGATAGGAGGAATAACAGAAGATAATCCTTTGTAGTATTATCTGTTGACATTTTAAAGTGTTACAAACTACACATGGATGGTGACGTCCATTTGAATCCTCTCATCAATATTGTTTGTGAAGTCGCAGCTCAAAGCAGTTACAGTATTGTCATTGCATTTGAGATTAATAGAATCATTAGTAGGTTCTTTGGATAATTGCTTTTTGAACTTTTCATCTCGAATTTGCAGAGAAACGTAGACCTTTCCATTTATGATTGGGAGGTATTAAATTGAAGACATTTTGGTGATTTTACAATAGGTTTCGACTTTAACACCTTTACGCCTGTCTTTCTATATAGAATGTAAAACTTACCTGTTAATAGCCTTGTTATTTAAGTAACGAAATATTATATACGTAGTAATGAAAATGTCTGACTGCTATAAAGAATCACTGTGGACATTCTTGGCCTGTTCAGGGATATAGGATATTAATGATGATGATACATGATTATCGAAAAATCATTATATAAATGATGAAAAAGAACAGACTTTGATAGATTGTTTAAAACTTATATAACTTTATATTGAACTAGATTTGCATACATATATAGTTAAAACCTGCTGCTTTACCAGACGTTTGAATTACATATAAAGGATAGAGGAAAACGTGACGGTTATTTAAGGTCTTTAAGGGTTTTAATATTTCTATACATTTCTCATATACGATTATTATTCAGCAAGAAAGCTGGTGGCAGAGAGTTCTAGGTTTAGACAGTGAGAATTGTAAAAGAAATAACAATAACAGCTCAATTATGTGTTAAAATGAAGTTGTTGTGGGAAAATAATAATGTACTATCATAAGGAAAAGAAGCAGGATCATCAAGAGATAATTTATTAAAAATAAAAAAATCGATTATTTTTATAGCTTTAACATTGAATGTAAAGTCAGCACTGGGAGTACAGCAATCTGTCTCAGTCAATTACATATGGGTCTTGTCATAAAGCGACGCAAATTATGGCCTATTCATATTCATGAGACCCAACGTTTACTGGTGCTTGTACGGGCGTTGGATCAAGGGTTGTATTATACCACACAGATATTAAGTAAAATGGAAACATGGATTGTAACAGTTATAGACGACTAGCTGTTCCAGTAATTTAAAATTAGCTTTTCTATAGCAACCGTTACTATAGTAACCGCATAGATAATACGAGATGAGAAGTCAATTAGAAATAAAATTATGAAGGATCTATAAAATTCAAAAAATGAATGGTCATGTTCCCATGTCGATATGTTCACTAGTTTTCTCGTGATTAGTGAACAAACAAAACCAATTTTTTTTATATATATATATATAAATTTGGTCCTTATTTACATTGATTACATTACGCGGTAAAATGTTTCCGTTTTTCACCTTTATAGCGGCTATTTATGATCCTCATCTGATATGGTAGTCTCGACCATGATGTTCCTATTCCCCCATACTTAAATTACTATATAAGTAATAGATACTGTGGATCGGTTACTCGAAAGATGTAGATGTACACGGAGAAAGATATCAAAGGTATATTATAACTTCTATGTTGAGAAATGATACATATTCCATGATGATTAAAGACAAAATCTAATTCACTACGACAGGAGTAATAATTTGCAACGATTCCAACACACATTAGAGATTTCTCCTTGAAACTCTATTTACGTTTAAATTTGCAAATCACAACAGATTTGCATAATGTTGTTAAGCAAAATTAAGGCTAAAGTTACAACAGGCCGCCCTCCGTGTAAATTTACTTTGCAATTCAAATGTTTCCGTCTCATACACGCGATGAAAGAATATTACGCTCCATTAGCCTAACAAATACTTCACACTTTTTGTGTCACTCTCATCCCGATCTTAAAATATATATGAAACATTAAAAAATACAAAGGAACAATAATATATACATATATATGATATTTATGCTCTCATCAACCCAAAACTAACAAAGGTAAACACTCAAGATTTGGTACATAGACATACAATAGATTTTACTAAATTCCTTCCCCATAGGGGTTGTAGGTGTTACGATCAGTAAAGTTGGTAGGGAATAGACAGTCTTTAATAAAGCTAAATAAACGGTTTCCATAGTAACGAATAAAACTCTATTATTGTTTCGAAATCAAAATCAAGTCAAGGATCTGTTAAAATCCATAGTCTTTCAGTTTGGAGGGTCTCTTTAGATCCCACCCTAGCCATCACTCTCATATTGTGAATCTCGTATTGTTCAGCATCAGTATTCCAGCTCTAAACATGATAGTCTGAGTAGTCTGGACCAGTACACTTTACTATCTAGGACCTCATTGCCACTTAAAACGATATGAATATGGTAAGTGTTGTTTCATATATATTTATCTCTTTATATTTGAATATTATCACAAGAGTATATGTACTTTGTTTGTCTAATTTTTTTTTTATTTCTGAATTAAAATGGAAAAAACCACCTATCTGGATTATACTTGCCAATTGTTCTATCAATATACAATTTTTTTTTACGTTTTGCTATATGATGAATATAAATTGTGGCAGCTTCAGCGATTCAATTCAGATAAAAGGTTTCGCTCAGCTGCTGGCGTCTTTTCAATATTCATTATGTTTTTGGCTTTCTTTCCTTTAACACGAGAAAAGTTACCGACATTATTTATACTTTACTGCCGTATAAAATTTGAAACAGGGGAACACGTTTGAAGTACCAAAAATTTAAACACAATATGAAAATCCGCCGACGGATAACTACACTCCAAATAATACACTTTTTAAAACAGGCCGTGGAACCGGATCCACGAGCCCAATATCACATCCGCTGTAAGAATCAAAATGACTATCAAGAGCTCAACATCTTTAGAGAATGAGATGTTTGAAGTCTTTGGTAACAAAGAATTAAATAAAATATTCAAAAACTTTTGTCATTCATAGAGCGTCATATATATATATATATCTATTTGTACCTCGCCCACTTTGGTAGCTGTTATATAAAATAACACCGCCGATAACTTTCCACAGCAACCGTTACTATAGCAACCACATAAATAATACTAAACGAAATCGTTCGTAAAAGTTAGTTAGAAATAAAATTGTGAAAGAAATAAGAAATATAAAAAATAAATAGCCTATAACCATCTAAAAATCATTCCTCGTTAAATGGTCATGGTTCCCATGTCGGTACTTTCACTAGTTTTCACGTGATTGGCGAACAAAGAAAACCCATTTTCATTATATATATATAAAGATGGTCATCTAACTATATACCACCGTAGTGACTATTTCTGCCGTCAAACAGTAGACACATTACTATGTTCCAGTTAGAAGAGCATTGTATTTTTTTTTATTCTTTTTAACGATAAGATGAGTGAGAGGTTTCACTTGATGGTGAGTGATAAGCCTGCTCATAACATAGTGGCGCTAGCTGCGATGACTGCATCACATTATGCACCCCGCCTAGAGATATGTTATGACAGGTTAGTTCATTAATTTCAGCACCCTTCAAATCGGAATACAGTAATATTTGCACACTAATTATTGGCGGTGTAAATACGAGCTGCAGGAGTACCTAGACGGTGTCAGGCAAGAGTTGCACTACGCCTGAAGAGTTTCTCATCAGCGCTGGATCAGAGGTAACTATATATACGTTCCAACAAAAATAGAATCATGCAGATAGTTTGCTTTGCAATGTTAGTATATATAAGGATATAAAAATATATAAGTCATTTTGAGAAATATAGTATCCGGTTAATAAAATTCTCTCTTCAGTTCCCTAATTTTTTTTTTATTTGGTTTAAACGTTGTAACATAAACTTCAGACACCCCAAACGATTCAATTCAGATAAGCGGCTCCGTGCACAGCTGGCTCCCTTTGCAAATATACGATCAGGCGCAAGAGGAAACTACAAACTGAATTTCACAGCATCAATGTTTACTTATGACACCTGCAGTGATAACATTTGATATAAAAATAACATCTCTAGTACTACCTCTCACCGTTGACGATCAAAGCCATTGCGAGTCACCGTCTTTATTTTGTAAACATCACCAGTTTGCGAACATAAGCCTTTAGCTTCTTCTTGATAATAGCAAAGAAGTGGAACAACTTGCCGGCGTCAGTATTCCCGTAAAAATACTGAGTATCTTCCAGTAAAGAGTGAATAGACTGATAAGGCTGTTATGATTTACCAACACAGATCACATGCTCACTTCAAACTAGATGAGATCATGATCAAACACAAAATTTTTTGATATAAGTATAAACGATCATCGCTGAAGAAACTTTTATAGTCATCATTGAAAATTATATTTTTTTTATAGGGAAGGTGGGCAAACGAGCTAACAGTTCACTTGGTGGAAAGTGGTCACCGACGCCCATGGTCAGTCGCAACGTCGCAAATCGATAAGTTGACATAAAGTGCTGAAGAATCGGATTTTTGTTTTTATTCTAGATTGCGAAGAGATGAGTGGGACGTTCACATGGTGGTAAGAGTTGGTAAGAAGATATACACCACACCACATTGTGCTCCCTGCCTTGAGACATTTAAATCTGATTACCCAAGTAATTTCACTAATTACAGCTCCCTTCAAACCAGAAAACATGTTAGACAGATGTAATGTTTACACAGTAGTTTGGCGTGCGTGGCGTCACCAGTGAAGTTAGGTGGATCAGAGAAGATAACTTTAAAATTAAAGTATGCATGTATACCTTAACCCTTAACCTTCACAGTAGCTTATCGCTTTCCTTATAACATGGAAGTACTTAGTTCGATTCCATAGACATGTGCAGTTTCGTTAGTAGGTTTTATCTCTACGTAAGACATCCTTTTGATATATTTTCAATTAACAAAGATCTAGAACCACTTTTGTAATAGTTTAATAATTCTTCTAACTCCGACGAGGCAGTGTTGTTAAAGTCTATCTAGACGAAGTAATCGATATCATTTAAATGGAATCGGCTTTATGTAAATCGAATATTGGAGTTTCCATGTCGCCTGCTGAACTGGGTGTGGAAGAGCGATGTCTCATTGATATTCCTCGTCAGTCCTCGCTTAGTTACATTCTGAAATATGTAATATTCAGTCACCTTCTGCCATCGTAGAAAATTTTTTTTGCGATTTATTCGTTAGCCGATAATTTTTTGTAAATGAATCACGGTAAGTCTCTGTTGCAGAAGATCGTATAGGTAGTTATCACCGCAGCGCTTATTTCTGTCGCCAAATAGTCATTTGCAAATCACCACTATGCTGTGTTACGGTTAGAAGAACGCTGTAGCTAGTCAAATTATTGGCGTAAAACTAAACATTTTGCGCCTTAACGCTACGAGCACTACACAGTGCAATTTATATCATCCTAAACAGCGAAACGTTGTTATGGGCAGGCGTATCAAATATTATCATTTGAAGGTCCCGCTCGTTTCTTCAAAGCAAGACTCCTTGTGTATTAAAGCAATCAGTATAATATAGTGCTGTAAAGATCTTACTCAGCGCATTTATTGTCATTACTTCCATCTTGTATAAAATTACAGCGCCTGCAATTTTATAATAGCAAATATTTATTAATGAGTATTAAAAAAGTAGGAGGTAAATTAAGAAGAAAATATATACATCATGTCCGCTGTTCGTGCTTCTCTTTCGTTTAAATGGTTTTAGATCAAATCCGGATTATAGAACAGGGTTGTTCATGAAAGGTCTGGTATTAATAGAGACTGTAAAATGTGACCAACGAACAAAACTAATATCTAACAGAAAATGTATTTATTTATCAACGCGTCGACTTCACGCCGTGTATGCACTTTATTCGGGAAATGTGCACATGAAAACCTTTGTTACCTGCAAAGCGCCGAACCTATGACCCAGAAACACCCCGATGAAATACGCTAGATTAAGAATGACATGTATGCACCGAATATTTAGTCAGAAACGGAGAAGTAATTTTTGGAAATTCAGAACAAAAAAGTAAATCTTCATAGTTATTTTTTCAATGTTATCTTATTGAAAATATTCTATTTAGCCTCAAAAAATATTACACATAAACAATAATATAATAGAATGAAGTTGTTGTACAGAATGGTGAAACAGAAATCATTGTTGACGCTGTTTGGTGTGATGCCGATTACTATTAAATGCTTCGACTGCCCCCAGAAATATAGTTCCGTGACGGACCATCCAACGGTTCTTAATTACCCATTACAAACAGACGGACAAAAAAATCAAATGTATTTTTTTTTGTATCATCATCGACACTGCCATCATTGTTATCCCAGTCATCACTGTTGTGATTGTCAACGTTATCGTCATTGTCATCAATATCATCTGTCTGTCATCATGTAATGATATCATCACTGTCAAATTATCATCGCGGTAATTACTGTCAACGTTGTCGCATTGTCATCATAGTCGTCGTCATCATCAACCTATCCTTCTTGAGGAGCGCCTCCAGCACTTCTACCGATACCAGCTCTTATCATGATTTTCTTTAATACACAAAACCCAACGAGTTTGTTTTTAAATCAACGCAACGCTTAATCCCTTCAAAATTAGATAAGATAGTTCAAATCCAATACATTTTTACCACATTGATTGTTGAGCGGACTTGTAAAATGATAAGATAGTTAATAATTATGTCCATGTGAACAGTTACGTTCATAATGAGGTCCGGGCAGCTAGTTTGGTACTAAAATTATGAGAATAATACATCGAATGAAAAATGGCGGCGAAGAAAAGTAAAGTGAAAAAGCAAAAGCAAGAGATTATAAAAGATAAGAAGGCATCTGTGAAAGGTTCTTTCAATGTGAGCAGAATATATATTTATTAAATTAATCAATACAAAATACAAGTAGCTATAATCAATCTAACTTTGAATTGAGATCTAGAAAGAAATTTAATTCTGTACTTACTTTCAAATAAATTTATTTCATTGTTCCAGATATGCTTGATATTAACTTCGGTGATAGTAGTGTTGATTGGTTTCGCCAGTTTTCAGCTCTACACCTGTCTCACATCAGTCCCTGATACTCCTCAATTAGATTTCGATGCGTGGTGGGGATCTAATACGACTAATATTCAAGACACTTCAATAAGACCGTACAGAATCATATTCTCTGATTCTGTAAGTATAACACTTATCATATTTATTACGAATCAGTACAAAAATTATTTAATTTAAATAAAAATTGTATTTATACTTTTCGATGGACCGTTTAATCTATTAATGTAAACAGGAAGAAATTTATAATCAGATTTTGTATTAGGAGTTTTGTTCCTTAGGGCAAAAGTTTCAAAATAAAAATAAATAGAAAAACAAAGAGAAACAAAATAATAGTTAAAAACCGATATAGTTTCTATAATATGATCGTCCAACTTCGCTTTGAAGAAGTATCTCATGATGAAGATATTGATTTATAGAATTACGAAATAATTAGTCTGAGAGTCTCTTCTGAAAAGTTTATATTTATAGGCCATTTAGTTTCTTTTAAGATTTTATGTGTCATGGACACGTGGCGTTCGTAAACCGGTATCTAGATGGTTATTATATCCTTGGAAGAGATACTTCTGAGGTCCAGCAGTGACAACGTTAAATGGGTTATTTATTGTTTAATTTAACCTCTGGAGTAGATAAAACCCATGTGAACCTGAATTTTGTGATTAATATAATCATCAGTAAAAAAATAATAATTTAGTAACAAATAATTAATTAATAAATAATAATTAATAGACCAAATTAATTAAACCATAAAAAATAAAACAAACTGAAATTCTTGAAAATTTTACCTTGAATACATTACATATATGATCAGATACAACTGAGCAAATGAAAGTTTGAAATGTAATTTCCGTTTTCCTGCGAATACTTTTCAACTTTATGAAAGTTAGACTTGTGATTTTGAATGTCGTTGTAGAAACAAAGAAAATTGGTTTAGCATATAAATAAATCATCACATACATCATTAATTGCGAGGAAGGCAGAGTATCGATTATAGTTCATAATGAATATTTCATCCAATTTTAAATTCTTATTTTTCTCATTTGTCATTGATAATGGACGTTTGATCTCAATTTCACATGGTGAAGCGTGCTTGTCCACATGGGAGTGGTAAATGACCAAGCAGGTTTTATTAATCCTTACCCCCAACAAACTTCATGAGGAAAATTGTTCCAGGAAACTATGTGTTAGTAAAGAAGCAGCAAGCCACTTACATTACGGATGCTGTTCAAACTTTGTCTTCAAAAAGACATAGATATCATTGGATAATTATTATCATCAAATTTTGTGTTGTATAACAATTGAATGAATATGTTTTTTCTTAATCAGATGCAAGAAGGCATTCGACGTTTGTTTGACAGCTACCGGGGGCGTCCCAGGGTGAAGAGTCTCACTCAATCCTGGAACTATGGCGTTAACAGCGAAGCCTTCGGACAATTCTTTGCCTATTGGCAATTCAAATACTCTTTCAGAGACCGTGTGAGATACCTCAATAAGTATGAGCACTTCAAAACTAGAATTCAAGGATTGGACATACATTTCGTTCACGTAAAGCCTGACGTTGAGAAAAATGTTAAGGTAAATAGATATTTGTTTATTACTAGAAAATCTTGACAGTAATATTTACCAAATTGTTGACTCAATAGTGAAATTACTAAAAAGTCATTTATAACTAGCTTAATTTTTTTTATATTAATCAGGTCACTTTTGGTGCTATTTACTTACTACGATATTTTGAATTTATGAATTTATGAACAATATATCTTTAAAGCCGTGATATTTCAACATGTAAGGCAACTGAACTAACTATAGTATTATGTAGTTTGACCCTCGATGAACTTAAGGTTCTAGTGAAGGAAAACCTTGTAAGGAAACCGACATGTCCCAAAAACTTACTTTCGTAGACATGTGACATCCTCCATCGCGCACTTAATCAGCGTGGAGGATAAATGGCTTCGATTCTCTTTTTTTTTAAAAAAGCTTGAGTCCCAGCTGTGGAAACATTAAAGGAACTGTTTATTATTTTATCAATTATTGTACCTTCAACCTTTCTAATCTATTTATAGATCTGCGGTAAAAGTTGATTTTCCTTATATTTGCTAACATGTGTACACCAGATTCTTCCAATTCTTCTTCTGCACGGGTGGCCAGGTTCATTCAGAGATTTTTTCGAAGTAATACCATTTCTGACTACGCGTCAGCCGGGTTATGACTTCGTCTTCGAAGTTATAGTACCTAGTTTACCTGGATATATTTATTCACAGGTGAGACTAAATATTTTACATTTAGACTTATATATTTCTTTCTCTGATGAAACGACAAGACGAAGACGTTAGCTTGATGACTGATACGGATTTGCTTTGAGACATATGTTAAGCCGTTACCCCATTAATTTTGCTAGCTACAACGCTTTTTAAACCGGAACACAGGAACACACAACTATTTGGAGGAAAAAATAGAATTCACCTAGTTTTTGCTAACGGAAACTAATGATTTAATTATTAGTTTCCGTTTTAAAACAAAAATATACTGGTGATAGACAGCATATCTCGTGAATTCAATAAAAATTAAGGTAATGGTTTAAAAAGGTTTCTAAATTTGAATAAAGTATACATGTATATAGAACCTTTAGTCTTCTCCTTATGAAGGAGTAATAAAGCCGACTTCCGATTAGATAACTTGAATGATGGACACTAATTCTAAATTATTTAACAGTGCATCATTTTTGCTGATCTAGATTTATTTACAGGCAACACCGAAACGAGGTATGTCGCCAGCGCATATGGCTGTAGTAATAAGGAACCTGATGGCGAAGCTTGGTCACCAAAAATTTTACATACAATGTGGAGATATCGGCCATCTTGTAGGCTCAAATATAGCAACATTATTCCCGAATAATGTTCTTGGTCTTCACACCAGCTTTCCTGTCAACCTTTCGAAGTTCGCTCAGATCGTTGGGATTTTTGGCTCCATATGGCCAAGAGTTTTTGGTGGTGAACAAGCTGATCGGATACATCCTTTGAGTGAAAAATTAAGCTTCTTCTTAGAAGAGTCTGGATATTTGCATATACAGGGCTCGAAGCCTGATACTCTAGGTACTTTTTTTTATTTCTTATTTATGTTATACAATATAAGTTTCTGTTATGTAGTATTATAAATCTTGTTATGTAATATTATATTATTTTTTTTGTAAGACTACCCATAGTTTTGAAGGTAGTTTCATTTTGATATTTTGTTTAATGAAAAGCGTCTCTTAGTTTCATAAAACTTGGCAAATAAATTCTTATCCAGAAAATAGGAAATAACATTATCACTAAATTTTATTTAATTTCTAGTTATTCTTAATATTTTTATAATTATATGATAGTAATATCAATAATATATTCCTAATAATGAAACTATCTAGATCGTTCGAATTAAGAGATCACCTTTAGATGCTGAGAATGCGAATCTCTATTTATTGTCTTTATTGGTTTCGATTGCTTTATTATATTTATTAATATATTAAGAAAAATAATGAGAAGAAAATAAGGCAGATTTATTAACTTTGTATTGTAATTTGTTTACTTTACTGCCTGACCTTTTTTTAACTCGGGTCTATAACGTAGCTGCGTCAGTTTTCCTGTTTCTTTTCGCTTGGTGTTTGATTTCCGCTTAAACCAAAGTATGAAGGTGATATAGAGATTACAAAAGCTAATATTAATTTTATTCACGTTTTACAGGATACGTGTTACAAGATTCGCCCGTGGGACTGGCGGCATACATGCTCGACAGTTATAAAGTATTCACAAACTCCTCGTACAAGGAGACGCCGGAAGGTGGCTTGGATAATATAACGACGGCAGCTCTAATAGATAACGTTATGCTGTATTGGGTAACAGGTTCGGCAACCACAGCCTTGAGAGTATATAAGGAGTTATTTAGTAATCTTGAAATGGAGCAAACGCTTTGGAGGTTAGAATTAAATGCTGTTGTATATTGTGAGGAAATAAGGATGTGGAAAACGAGCACTTGTTATAATGTAGTAGTGTATCAAGATATTTATTTAATTTTCAGAATACCAACTCCAGTTCCAACCTGGGGCTTTCGAACAGGATTCGAGTTGTTACATCAACCTGACTGGTTGTTAAGATGGAAATATCCATCACTCCTTGGCACCACTACTCTCGGCTACGGAGGTCATTTCGCTGCTTTGGAAGTACCGAAAGAATTGGCCGAAGATGTTTATAAAGCTGTAAAAAGTTTCATAGAATTTCATGAAAAGTTGTAATAAAAAGCAAAATTTTGAAGTTTACATGTTAATTAACATTTTAAACAATTGTCTTATAACCATTCATACTTTTACTCTATTTAATGGTTTCGAAGAGTTGATCATTGTAGATTTATGAAGAATTACATAACTGTATCTTCATTTAAAAATGTAATAGTTAATTATTCAGGAAACGGTTCTTAAGATCTATAAACTTTTTTTTTATTAATTAAGCGAGATGTAAATTCTTATTTTACCAAGCGGAGACACAGAATGAACTTCTGATGGTAAAGGAAACTTATGCCCATAACTGTGCTGGTAATAATGTTGACACTACACCGTATTGAGCTCATCGCTATAAGATCTAGTATATCCCAGCTCTTTTACTGCTTACATCACCTAGTTAACGGAATCTAGTTGGAGGTTGAAAAAGGCGCTTAGATGGTATCTAACCAGACTGTCTCCGTGAGCAGAGACCGACAGACAATTATAATTCAGAATGACAAGGATACCAAACAAAAAAATTCACTGTGTGAGCTTTCTACTTTATAAGCTTTTTTAACACGAAAATCTGTCTTATATCCTTATCAGTCTTTAATTCTGGACATTATGTATTTGGGCAATGAATGTTTGTTTCATCATCGTCGTTATCATCAGCTCTGTCTGTATCCAGCAGCTTCTCTCGATTTTCACCAAATCATCGATGATCCACTTAGTGAGTTGCCTTCCAGCGGTACGTTTACAGATAAGTAACTCTCACAGGAGGATGTTAATGCCCAATCGGCCGTCAGTCCTTCGAGATTTCTACCATGAATTTTTATTCACATAATAAATAATGTTTAGAGATACTTTTAAATTCATTTACACTATCATTAAGTTTTGAAAGAAAGAAAGAGAACGGACGACAAACTAGTTGCAAAGCGTTTAATGAATTCAAAGCCTTAAAACTCGCGCTGAAACGCTTTTGAATTACTTAAATCGCTTCTCCCGATCCCTCCGGCGTTCTGTTCGGCTTTTCTTTTTATATTTGTATTGTTACAGTGAATGTCGCATAGAGGAACAGTTGTACAATTTTAAAAGTGTAGTAAATTAATAAGAGGCTTTACTACTAGGTCTTTGTGACGGGTAATAATCTAGGTTCTAGCTCAGGCAGGCAAGGAGGCAGCTCCTATTTCTGCCGCCTAATAGTAGTGTGTTTCGGTTTGACGGGCATTTTAGCTGGTGATATTACTATGGTAACGTTACTTAACTTGTCTCAAGCCGACGTGCAGAGTATAGTGCAGTATTGTTCATCCTAACTAGAATATACTAGCATATTGTTATGGGCGTCGGAACGTCTTGCTCGTTACACAGCTTTGTAGAATAATAAGCCTCTCTTATTGTAGACCGTTTAAATATCGTCTATGAAGATTAAACTAAAATTTTTATTCCTGCTTGATCCAGTGGAGTTGTTCAAATATCTGGTGTATCACTTACCATCAGCTTCTATTTGCTTCGATGAATATATATGTTACCTTTCTAAGATTGGTACGAACATAAAACAAATTCTGGAAAATGTAACTATTGTTATATTGAATTGAAACTATTAATAGATGAAAGATCAACTTTTTCTGTTTTCTCACCATTAAACTTGATTTGTAATTAACTTGTAAGGGTTGTTCTTTAAGGTGTACCATGATTTAAACAAAAGCAATCATTATAATTTGATTATCGTAAAAACTAATGTGTCCGCAAATAAAATAAACTAGAGTCAAATTTTGATCAATTATACAAGCTGTCTAGGATGAATCTTTGCTTTACTCGTATTATAAGTACAGCTTTAAAACATAAACAAACTTAAAATACTCCATAAAGATATAAATGCTACACTTTTAAAGCGATTTAGTGCTGAAACACGTCGCTTAAGCGCTTCGGTAAAAGTAATTTACTGCCTTAAATCTGGCGAACGTTCCTCTTCGCTCCGATCCTCTCGATTCTTACAACATTTTAACTGCTACGTTTTTTTTTTTAAGTCTTGAAATTAATAAACTTCTGGCTATATCCAGGGATAAAGAACTGGTGATTTATTTGGTGGACATTTTTGCGTCACGACTGATACTGTTACTGGTGCTAGGTCTCTGTGGCCGGAGACCGTTTAGGTAGGCACCATCGCAGCGCTTACTTCTGCCGCCAAACAGTAATGTGTTCCGGTTTGAAGGGTATTTCAGCTAGTGTAATTACTATGGTAACGAGGCACAAATTGTCTATAATTTTAGGTTTTTCTTTAGTAAAAATATCTATATACTTTGTTCATTTATTACTTCCTAAAGCTCATGTGAAGGCGCCAGTTTTAGGTTCAATAATTTTAGTTGGAATCATATTAAAGTTTAGGGGTTGTGCGCTTTTAAGTATATTAATTCTTTTTCAAAAATTGGGGGTAAAGTTTATTTGAGTTATTATTAGATTATTAGGTGAAGTTTATATTAAATTAAATTGTTTTGGTCAAATGGATATGAAGTCTTTAATGGCTTACTCTTCAGTGGTTAGGTGATGAGCGCAATGCGGTACAGTACATATCATCTCAAATAGCGCCACGTTGTTATGGGCAAGCGTTTCACTTACTATCAGGTGAACGACCCGTTCTAATCATCGCTTATTTTACATAAAAATAAAAGATAGCTTTCTTCAGCTGATCAACATAGATTAAAAGTAAATGACCTGTTGGTAAATGAAGAAGTTTTTTACTTTGTATAGGAGGTTCGATTATTTTCAGAGTTACAGGTCAACCTACAGACATTAAAAGACTCGAGAAGATGACAAAGAGCTGGGCGGATATGAACAATTGCTAATAAATCATGAAAAATTAATAGCTTTGTTTAAGCAAAGCTATTGATCCTTAACTATAGAGGGAGTTTCTTAGCGTTTATGACTTGTACGGCACTTAGTAAAACAAAAAAAAACTTAAAGAGAAATGTCACTTACTTACATTAATTGTCGTAAAATAGTTTTTGTATATTCTAATATACAGTAACGAATAATATTTGATATTTCCAAGCATACTTTGTTGCTATAGGTATAACAACGACTATACATCAGTGTACGCTTGCTGGCTTAGGCCAGCTTGGTTAGAACATGCGGCCTTCATTCCGAAGGTCGCGAGTTCGAATCTCGTCATGTACCGATGACTTTAATATATAAGTTATGTACATTTGTGAACTTTAGTAACAACAGCGAAATACAAACGGTGAAGGAAAACATCGCGAGGAAACCTGCATATGAATTAGAATTTATTCTAGAGTGTGTGTGAAGTCACAAATCCAGATTGGGCCCGCGTGGTGACTGTGGCCCATCGTTCTCATATTGGGGGTAGGCCTGTGTCCCAACAGTGTGGGCGTAAATTGGCTGTTATGGAATGGAATACACCAGTGTAAACATATTTTAATTATTGATGTTTTCAAAATCAAATTTTTCTAATATCCAGTTTAGGGGGTGAGTTTGAACATTCACCCTAATACCCTCACTATGTTGAAAAAGACGACTAACATGCAACAAGTCCACAAAGAAACCAATAGGTTCTGTGACTTAACAATAATATACCGTGTTTGGGAATTCATATATCAAGAGAATCTGGTACGACAAATAACCCTAAACTAGAAAAATCCTATATTCAGCAATGGAAATTAACGGGTGAGCGTAATAATATAAAAAAAAAACCTAAAGTTGGTACACGGGAATGTAGTGAATATCGAATGGCATCGCTGAGAAACGACACACAATACCGCAAGTCTCAATTTGTTGGAATGTAGGCCGCTCTAATTACGCATTGTTCGATGTTCAGCCCCGACAGCCTTTTCCAATCTTACTTCAGTAATTGAAAAACAGAAATCTAACTCTTATATATTGTTTTTTTTTTTAAATTACCAACATCACTACTCTGCTCATCAAATCTGATGCCTCATTGAATTGATTGTCACGAATGCATTTCGCTGTTAGGTTCTAGTATTGCCGTTCAGAGATTTTAATCTTGTAGGGAATTTTCTACTATAGTTATATATAGCGGCTTAACTATACTATAGAAATAGTTAAGCTGCTTACTTACAAGTACGAACGTCGCTAGTTCGATTCCGTGGTATCATGAATAAAGATGTTGTAGTGATGTGGCAAGAAGGCATTACCTATTACATACTCAAGACTAGTTCTATATTACTCATGTATTTATTTACATTTTTGTTTATTTATGTTTTCATCTTATATTCATTTGTGTGTGTTATCATTTTCTTCTCCGTCACTCAATGTTCTATCTCAACTAACACTGCATTTCCGTATTTCCTAGTTTGATGAATATAGTACTTGAATCCACTTGTTGCAACCAAATTTTTTGGTTCTTCAATAATGGTTTTAAATAATAAACCTAAAGTAGTTTAGTTGCTGGCAAAGATTTTTAAATTCTTCTACTCGTCTCTTTATCCTTATCTATGTTCTCGTATATAGAACATTTTGGTAGATCGTTCTTTATAATTTTTCGTCCTCAAGAAATATGTTAAAAAGTAACTTTATATCAAAAACATACAAATTGAAATTGTAATAAATATCAGGATTGCTGTATGTAGTTTGGACACTCTTGTGTTCCAGTTCAAAAATATTTCGAAATCAATCGAAAGCCTTTCTTTAATTCCGTTAGTTTCCGTTATCCGTTGCTTTGTTTTTCTTTCCCTATACAGTCGGGGTGGGATTTGCGGGAAAGCAATTAAAGGTTTTAACGCTCTGCCGGGATTCTATTGGTAAGTGCGAGTTGTGAATGAAAAGAAGGTTAACTTTAACTTCATTGAACTGTACAATTGATATTAGATTAAAAAATATCACTGCTGCCAAGTATTTTACACAGAATTTTCGTGCAGTTTTGGTTTTTGATTTTTCTAATTCATCAATTCCACTAACAATTTTTATACATGTTTTAGTGCATTAATAGTATGTTCTGTATTTACTTGTGGTAAGTTCTGCTGTACCAAAGTGCTGATCGAAATACGGTTATGTTCATGATCTAATACTGAGTAACACTACTTTGTTATAAGCTAGTATATGTTACTTTCTTATATCTTTCTTTATAAAAATATCTGTATGCTTTCGTGTGCGTTTATAGTTAACGAGAGTTCCTTTAGATGTGTTGATGTTTATTTTCCTTTAGATGCTTTTCACTAAATGGTGCTTCTTATTAACCATTGTTTGTCATAGTCATTGTCGCATTACTAAAGTAACAACCTATTGTAATACAAAATGTTTGTGACAACACCACACCAACAACTTTTTTTCTTTGCCTTTTACATTTATACTGTGAAGGTGATTGCACTATTTAATTTATGGTAAATAATTTCTACGTAGTCGGTCCAAAGGTATCCTGTGCCACGTTTATCTATGATGTCGAAGGTGTCTTGCAACAACATCAATCGTATACTCGAAGATCAGACGTAATGGCATTTCTTATAGCTTTTACGAGTCTATCGCCTAGCGCCTTAGGGACCAATAGAAGTCCTTCCATCTTTTCTTACTTCGCGCTTCGCTTCAAGATGTTGGATAAGAGCCCTATTACTAATAATTTCCTAGGAAAAATGTAGATTATTGGTGACCTTAGAACAACTAAGTAAATTCCATCATATGTTATGATCGACTCCGGCGGATAAATACACCGTTTTTGTGTCAGTTTACCGGATTCATATTTAAAAACTTTTATCAGAGTTTAACAGTTACCCCAAAACTTGGCGCTCCCGCAATTTTTTCATTCAGTTGGAATTGAATATTTTAAGGGAAAGTATAAAGAAAAATGTTATAACCTTTTCGCCCGTACGTGTTTGGAATTTATAAAGGAATAGAAAAAAAGATTACATATGAAGCCAGGGTATTCTGAGCAAACGAGCTCTGTCACCTACGGTTTATTATCACTTTAAACCATGTCAAATATTGGACTATTTGTTTGTAAAATAACGGTTGTTCTGAGAAGTACATTCGCAACATGTTTTTCAGCTTCCTGAATGAATAAGGGACCTTTGGTGAATATGGTAAAAAGGTAGGTTAAAGTTTTATGAAAGATCTTTGAGTTTGATATTGTTTTAGAAAGTTTACCTTGCCATTTCGTAAACATTCTTCATGTCCGGTCGTCATAATTTAATGATGATGTTGAACATTACCTGGTGGGGCTTTGGTGGTGGATACTATCAAGGTAAGAACAACTGCTCGTCATCAGAGTATTGCGCAAAAGCTAGTGTTTATTTATTAGATCTACAAATCAATCATACATTACTATTCACTAAAGTATACATAGAATTTAAACAAGAAAATCTTAGTACATGATTGGTAAGAAGTAGACCCAGCATTTACTAATTGTACTGTTAATGGCTAAGATAGGTTAGAATTTAAATCAAAGGTAACTGCAGTCAAAATGCAGTGAAAGTACTAGGTTTGTAGGAGCGCAACACTTTACGCAATGTACAATGAGTCCGCATGGATGTCGACAAATTTACTGCAGCAGTATCAAGAGCTTGCAAAGCCTGAAAACTGGAGAGTTGCTACCAAGCACAGATCCCCGCAGTGGTGGTGACAGAGGAGTATTCTCAGATCTAGGACTTCTAATAGGTACCCTAATATTGAAGCTGGATAGAAGTGAATGGCAGTCAACAGGAAGTGGATAACGTAGCGTATATTTTCTTCGTGCTTGTAAAGAATTTCCACCACTAAGTGCATAACAATAGTAAATGTCAGCGTATTCTTCATTGCCGTAATCCGCCATTGAAATTAAATTTATTTTGTATGGAAAAGAAAAATTATTCAGAATTAAGAAGATAACGATAATGTACGTGTACCCACGAAACTAGTTAAATTTTAACTGTCGTACTGACAATAAAATCATCTCATTTTTCCCTAAAAAATTGGAAATTTTTGGAAATATATTTATAAAATTAATAACTCCAGAAGTATTGTATTTGGATGGGGGTATTCCATACATAGTTAGCTAGGATATGAGCTATACTTTAGCTCCTCCAGATCTTTTACACCTATTACCTTTGACCCTGTATGTTCGACGAATTGTCAAGACAGTCAAAACGTTTTACCTGATGGTATCTGACAGGTTTGCCCACAAAAAAGTGGTGATTAGACAGAATGATATACACAGCAACAAATTATGCTCGATGTTAAGACGCGTTACGTCATTAATTTTACTAGCTAGAGCGCCCTTCAAACTGGAGCACAGTAATGCTCGTACATGACTATTCGGCGGTTGGAGTTGCGGTTGTATTCAGATGGTCTCCGTAATCAGACTTACCACCAATGCTCGTGGTGAAGTTTTAATGAGGTTTGTATTAAGAAAATCTAGAGCAGGATTTATATTATCATTCATGGTGCATCTATTACCATAATCGTTCCGAATGGAATCATTGACACTTGTTAAATGATGATATCATTACTGCCCAGTATGGAATCATTATTTGCTAATCATTATTTATTTTTGTAGATTTCTGTAGTACATCACAAATTTTTGTTATTATCTTTAGTAACAATATTGCGAATGTTATACACATCTTCAATTAGCAGATGCATCAGAATTTGTAATCACTATAAGATATTACTGTAAATAGTTTAATGCGTGTGTTACTGGGGTGTTTTTATAAATAAATAAATAAATAGTTGCACATCTCCTTCCGCTATATTGTATGGATTATCCGGTCGTACATAATGTCCGCTATATACATCTAATCCATCTGCGTCTTAATATTGCAGCCATTAAGGGTTAACAGCCCTTGCAAGTTAGGCTTAATGTGCCCATTGCTAATGTTACTGCTAAGTTACGCGAAGTGAGACGTATTAATTGTATTATAAATGCTTACTTATATATTAATTATTATGATAATTTTTATCATTTTAAGCTTTTATAACTAAGACTAAACTTGTTTGCTTTATTTCTCTTTGTAAATTTTGTGGCAGATATCAATATTAAAGTGTCCGAAGACACAAGGTCTTCAACTTGTGCGTGTTGCCAGTTTATATATGGAACTGTGATGTGGCCCCTCACCATGGGCCATAAAGGCTCAAAGTCATCAAAAGGAGAGGGCTATGGTCGAAGTTTCTCTGTGCGATCGAATCAGAAATGTGAAGATCCGCAGAAGAACTAAAGTCATCGCTAAAGCTTAAAAGATTGCCAGACTTAAGTGGCTGTAGGCCGGTCACATTGCTAGAAGGACTGACGATCGATAGGGCAGTAAGGTTCTCGTGTGGCCGCCGCGTACCGGAAGACGTAGTGTTCGGAGGCCCACAAAGTGGATCGACGATCTGGTGAACGTCGCGGGTTACCGCTGGATGTGGTAGCGCGACTGATCTTTGTGGTGATCTTTGGGAAAGGCCTGTTAACCAGCTGTGGACTTTTATCGGCTGATGATAATGATGAGTTATATTGATTAACCTATCAATGTTGTAGTCAACTTACTGGTGGTGGGTTTCTGTTACCGGAGATCGCCTTGGTATGTACCACCGCAGCACCTATTATCTGCCGCCAAACAGTAGTGTGCAAACATTACTGGATTCCGGTTTGAAAGCTACTGTAGTGTATTTGACGACGAGCAGAATGTGGTGCAGTATATAGCGCCACGTTGTTATGGGTGAACGTACCGTTCAGCTCGTTGATTCCTTAATTAAAAAAAAAAGTACACAAGTCAGTAATTTACTATATGTATAAGAATTTACTATAGACTGGTCTCTTATACAAGGCACGGGATAAAACAAATCAGAAGAGCCTTTATTTAGGCCCCAAAGCCTCAGGCGATAGATCCTTTTTTTAATTGTATAAATTAGCGCTTGACTACGATCACACTTGATGGTAACCGGCGGTGTAGTGTTTGGTGGTAAAGTGCACTGGTTTAAAAGTAGCCTATTAACTTTACTATTAAAGATCCTCACGTCATATCCGGACGGAAACACAGACACGGGATTTTTTTTTAAATCCTATCAAAAATCCAATCAGTAAAACATCGTTGTGCTTAGCTTTGAAGGGAAAGTGGAAGGTTTACCTTCTTCGAGAAAAGGTTGCAGTATATGGCTACCAGGTTATCAGCCGACAGACGTCCATAGGCCTCCTCCGAAGATCTACAATCGACCTGCGCTACACGCATCCATCTCTATCCCGCAACCTTCACCAGATCATCGGACCATCTGAATTTTTAGCTCTTTAATCTGGTAACCCCCCACCAGGTGGTCCACCAGGCTACCGGGTTAAAGAGATAAAATTCCGCAATGTATTTGTTTATTAAACGGTACGGCATAACAAGGTTTGATGGCACTAAAGCTAGTAAAATTACCGGAGTAACAGGTACGTTTGTTTTACGCACCTAAAATTGTGAAATATGAAGACATAATTACAATACAAGCATTTCTTTCAATGAGATATTTATCGTTCCGTCGCAACCTTCCACATACACACATATATATATGTGTGTTTGTACATATATATATGTATATAAGTGTAGAAGAAATTGTCATATTTAGTGTTTTTTTTTAATTTGTTATAACGTTATTTTAAAATGGTAACACTCTGACAGTATCAGACAGGAGTTAATAGTTGATAGATAGAAACCACTACCTTTTCGATTTGGAGATTCCCACACACACACACACACACACGCGCACACGAGACACGCGCACAACCGTACACACGCACACACTCATACAATCGCGCGCGGCCAAACGCGCACACGCACGCACGCGGCGCACACAAATACACACCGCACGCCCGCCCGAACATACACACTTTTTTCTTTTTTCTTTGTTCGCCAATCACGTGAAAACTAGTGAATGTATCGATACGGGAACATGACCATTCGACGCTGAATGATTTGTAGATGATTATAGATTTACGTACTTTTTAAAATACACCTGCATCATTTTATTTCTAATTGACTTGTATATAGATTTTTATTTCGTATTATTTATGCGGATGCTACAGTAACGGTTGCTATAGAAAGTCATTTGCGGTTGCGGTTGCTCTCAAGGAATATTTCAGACAAATTTCAAATCATATTTCTATATTACGGCCAGCAAAGCGGGTGGAGAACAGCAAGCATTCATTGTTGGGAAAATAAGTTTACTGTGCTGTTTGTTCAACTATTGAATAGTAAACATGAAAGGCAGGTTACGTCATTACTCCTAGCATTTTTTATCAGAGTATTTGTGCATTTGTACTCGTTCATCAAAGGGAGTTTAATTAATCAATGTCATGAAGTAACTAAGAACAACAAAGTGGTGTCGCTGGAAGTGAAGAGTCGGTTAATTATTCTTATGTATCATGACTTCGCCTTTGTTTTCGAACGAGGAAATTGTTTTGAAACTCTTTTCATTAGTGCTTGATGATTAAAAATTAATAAATTTCCATATTTTAAATCCATTAGAATAAATAAAACTTTAATAAAGTTTCTCTACTTTGTATGACGATAACTTGTTATAGTGCGGTCTGATCCTGATGTTTGTTTTGATGTTGAAAAGAGCATAACCTCTATATTTGCTGAAAGAATACTTCAGCTGTAAAGGTTGGAATTTTTTATATTTATTGGCATTATAAAAATTATACTTGACAAAATACTCATTTCCAGTATATTATTCTAGTCCTTATTCGATGATATTCAGTGACAACCATTCTTGCTCAATTTTCGTCTGCATTCCGTTCTATGCCATATTAATATTGTACAGTTTTTTCTGGTCTTATTTACCTGTTCAGATCGTTGATTACATAAAAGAAGTGTTAAAGGGTAAGTAACACTTCTGACCAATTAAAGATAAGTACAGGTCCTTGTGAAGAAATAATAATTTGTTTCAGTTATTTGAATCTATCCAGTTCAACATCCAACCGCAACAAGCAACCGACGAATGTCCTAACTTAAAATAGTGGACAAAAGTTGATTTTGTGAACAACTTATCTTGTTTACCATTCACTTTAACAACTTCCACTCACTCTTGGGTAACCGCTGCAACTTTAACTTTCTTACTGTATGCTCAAATGCAAGTTATATTAAGTTTCGAGTTAGTCGCGGTGAGAGGTAACATGTTGCATGTTGAATAGCTTTTTGATATTTAATATGTAAGACGCATCATAGTAAATTGCCTAATATATAAGTTCGGTTCAATTTGATTAAATAAACTATAATATATATTTTTCGTGAAGAGAGGGAGAGAAGAGAAGTTCAATTAAAACTTCATTGTTAACGATGGGTATATATTTTACTTGTTGTTACCCGCCTGCATTTCTAGCCATAATATAAAATTAGATTTGAAATTTCACTCGGATGTAACCCACCGCTCCCCCAACCCCTATCAATAATACTCTTGCAACTTCCTTTTAGACGAAGGATTTTGTAAAATTCATTCTTAGCTGATCTCTAGATGGCAGTAGCAATCTCTACCAAATTTTGAGTGTTTAACGTCTTTGAGTTTCGATGATCTCGATAAGTCAATGAATCTCTGAATATCTTCTATATATATGATCTGATGAAGTGTTGCGCTCATCTCATGATGAAGGTCGTTAAGAAAATTATCAATTTACAGTAGAAAGCGCATAAACATTTATTTAACAAAATGGCTCCATCTAATTTAAATATCGTTGCATTCGCTTGATTAAATAGAAGCAAGAGCGCAGTTAAATCTGACCTCATTCATTTTTAAAACTAACTTAAGTAGTACCTTTAACTATTAGGTCAGTAAACGGTTTGTGTTATGGTTTCTCTATATTAAAAGAATGGGTAATTATGGTGTAATTTTTCTGTTCAGTGTTGCCCTATTATTAATAATGTCTTGAATTTTTTTTTAATCAATTCGCAACTTCCGTAATCCTGTGGGCTTAAGGCTGAGTTCCGTAATTTCGCCCCGAAGCGCCGCGGGGGTCGGCTCGGTAAAAATAGACATTATTAATACTAGAAATGTACATTCGCAAAGCCAACGATAAAATACTAGGTTTCGTTGTATTTTTATTAAAATGTAAAATTTGTAATGTAGGAAAAAGTCACGGTTGAGGAATACCCAGGAATGGACTGGCACATATGGGGCGTCCGAATTGTTCCTCCGAACCAGGGACAGAAAGGACTGCACCACGCTAATCGCCAACCTTCAATAGTTGAAGAGACACTTTAAGAACAAGATGAAATTGTTTTGTTATAAATCATCATCAACTGCTGGATTTAGGCCTGCCCCAAAGATCTCCACGTATTTTGTTAGAGTTCATGGAGGGGAATTAAGCCTTAGCTCACTCACTATCGTCCTAGTCGGGTTGGTGGGTGGTCAGAGAGTCGTCTATTATTCAGCAGGGTGTGCCGCGTGCAAGTGATGTTGACTTGGGCTCCGTAAGACTGGGATGAATCCCTTACTCCTCTAATAAATCACTTAACATAAACAAATTAAAATGTGATTAATCTTACAACTGGAAACATAAATTGAGGTAATATCAAAAATTTAGTTCTTAGACAAACAAAAAAAAAACGACGAGGCCAATGAGTCGTTCATCTTATAGTAAGTGATACGACCGCCCATAATATGGCGCTAGCTAGGATGATATTCACAGCATCATATTGCGCTCGCCGCTTTTAGACCTAAGATATTAAATCTCATTACCCCACTAATTTTACTAGCTACAATACCCTTCAAACCGGAACACATTAATGTTTGTACACTAGTATTTGGGGGCAGATATAGGCGCTGCCCTGCTACCTACCTAGACAGTATCCGGCTACAGGAGGAAGAGGATAATCTAGGTAACGAAAGCAATGTAATGTGGCTAGATATTATGTGTAGTTACTATTATGCATAGTGTAAACATTGTAGTTAGCTCTATTATTAATGACATTATCACGCTCTATGATGTGAACATCCAGCTTCTCTTTACGAAGAATAAAAATTCCCAAATATGATCATGGTAGCTTCAGGAAGAAGTGCAGTGATGACCTACTTTTTAATATGTCTAGCAAAATGAATAGACTCATTTAAAGCATACCTGTTTAATACATTTTAACAGATTTTTTTATCTACAATGGATCATCATTTGAAGTAAATATCACTAGGTTTAAAGTGTAGTAATATATAGTAAATTAAAAAAGTACGCTTTGAATACTCCGGCTCTTATCAAGTTTACGTATGGAATATGGTAATGAGTAAGAGAAGATTTACAATATGAGGATGATAGATAAACAAGGTTAGAGAAATCCCAACCTAGAGCCAAACTACAAAATGGTCCGGATTGGAACTAGGGACCTCTGTGTAACTAGAGACGTGCTTAACCATTGTACTATGTAGGTAGTCAAAGAAAGGTAAGTCAATGTAGGTAGTAAATATAATACCTGTGTATTATAACACTGTATTACAACTTTCCATCCATCGGTTGAAATGTTGATGAATGATGATTAAAACTGTTAAAATTTTTTTTCAGATAAATTTAGAGGTTGCCAATGTAAAAAATATATGTGATATTAACGAAAAAGGTCGTGTGTCAAATAAAAAAAAAATATCCAACTCAGTACCAGCAGCAATCACCTGCAATCGAATCAAACTCTCTATTGAGTTAAATTTGCCGCGTCTGCAATTTGGTCGCCGGTTTCGTCGGGGTTCCCTTTTTTTTTTTCAAATTCCTCCACCAGGAAATGAAGCAATTTCATTTTCTCCAAAGGGAAAATGATGAGATAATTGTTTGTAATGCAGCAAATAACATCTTAAGATTTATGTTTGTTTATATACAATAAAGCCGAGTAAGCAGGAAATCCAATTGACAGTAAGATGCTGAAGTATAGATGATAAAAAAAAACAACATATTCTGTTCGCTGCTTTGAGACATATGATCTAAACTCTTCATACCTATGTGATTTCAGCGCCTTTTAAACCGGACCATAGTAATATTCCATCAATACTATTTGGTACTAGAAATGAGCTGCGGCGGTGACGTAGACGGTCTCCGGTAACAGATACATACACATAAAATATATAAAGAAATTTAGCTAATAATAATACATATAAGATATCATTATGTTTACAGTTTATTTTACATGTTATAAATATTAACAAATAATCGTTGGAAGAAGCGGAAATGCTATGCGTTTGACATTACAATTTCCGACGTATTCGGCGGTTGGAATTTCATTCCCATTTAACTGAAATATTTTACGCACGCTCTGAATACCATTCGTATTAAATATGTAGAAAGTATTTAGTTAAATATAACTGTATAAGTTTTATTTAACCAGTAAACTACTAGTAAATTTAAATACTAATAAATTTTAAACGATCAAAATTTTCTATATTGTTGTATAATAATAAAGTTATATGTTATAAGAATAATTGGAAACCAGTAGAGGTTATCGTTCAAGTTTATGGCATGTAAGTTATAAAGAAAAATGCAGAATGATTGAATATATATAAAGTATAGACAGATTGAAAATAAGGTTATAGATAACATCATCATCAGCCGATGGATGTCCACATTTGGACAGAGGCCTCTCATAAAGATCTTCACGTTGATTAGTTCCGCGTTGCCCGCGTCTAGTGGCTTCTCGCGACTACTACGTCTACCCTTACGCGACCGCCAGTTCGGAAACCTTGCTGCTCCATTGGCCGTTCAGTTCTTCGAGCAATGTGCTCTGCCCATTGTCACATAAGTCTAGCAATTTTTTTGACCAGGTTCATGACCTTCGTTATTCTACTGATCTCCACATTTCTGATTCGATCACGCAGAGATACTGCGAGCATAGCTTTCTGCATTGCTCGTTGGGTGTCTTTCGATTCGATTTCGGTGACGTCGAGAGGCGCGGGACGTTCACCTGATCTTAAGTGGTACTCCTGCCCATAACAACATGGCGTTAGTTAGGATGGCCTATGCTACACCACATTATGCCCGTCGCCTGAGGCATAAGATGTTGATACCTCAGTAATTACACTAGCTACAATACATTTCAAATTGGAACATAGTAATGTTTGCATACTAGTGTTTGGCGGCAGAAGTAGATGCTGCCGTGATACCTAGACGGTCTCAGGTAATAGAGACAGGCTAAAGATGGTTAACTCTTCTAGATTATTCTAGCTTTTATATATTGATTGCTGAAACTGGTGGTAGGTCTCTGTTGCCAAAGCCCGTCCAGGTAGGTACCACAGCAGCGCTTGTTTCTGCTACGAAACAGTAGTATCCAAACACTACTGTATTCCGGATGATGAACCTGTAGCTAGTGTAATTACTGGCTTAAAGACACTCAAGGTCTTTTATCTCAGGCGACGAGGACAATGTGGTGCAGTGTATAACATTCAGGCGTAACACTAATCATCAGGTGATTGTCCCGTTTGTAACATCTGTGTTAAATAAAAAAAATTGCAATGCTCTTATAATGGCAGATTTAATGTAAGACGGTTGAAGTTGGTGAATATGAGAATAACCTACCATCAAACATTCCACAGTAAGTGTTTCCGGAATCGAGGTAAGGACTTCCTTGTTATAAGGCACTGTGGTACACATTTTTATGGGCAGGCATATTGCTTACCATCAGGTGAACGTCGCCCTCGTCTCGTCGTTTAATTGAATAAAAAAAAGGTGACCACTTAAGCACTGCGCCACGGAAGCAAGTAACACCACGTTTATTAAATTCCTTGCAGTTGAGGAAGTAAATCCAGGAGAAGTTCTGTCATTAAATACTCATTTGCAGCGGATGCAGAGTTCAAAGTATAGCTGTACGCTGGGCGGTCGTAAGCAATAAGGATCAAACTCCAGTATAGGTAACGGTAGTTCTAAGTTCGATTATTTTTTTTTATACAACGAAGCGACGAGACGAACGGGACGTTTACCTGATGGGAAGCGATTCGCCAACCCATAGCAACTTGGTACCAGTTAAAATGGTACACATAACACCTTATTGGGTTCGTTGCCTCCGAGACTTGTTAAGCCTCGTTACTTTAGTAATTACAATAGCTACAGCTCCCTTCAAACCGGAACACAGTACTGTTTGGCGGAAGAAATAGGAGCAGCAGGACCTATCTATACGGTGTCTAACAATAGAGACTTTTTTTTTGGTATAGAAGGAAATCTTCTCTGTCTGGGATTTGTATCGACTAAAACGATGGTCATCGTAAAAGAGAATGTTTTGAAAGCGCGTGAGAAAGGGAAGGAAATAAGATTGTTCTGGGTGAAGGCGCACGTGGGGACGGAGGGGAATGAAAGGGCGGACCAACTGGCCAGGGAAGCGGCCCTTAAGGATAAAAGAAGACCGGCGTACGAGGACTGCCCCGTCTCATTCGTCAAGCGTCAGCTTAGGCTCAGAACGCTTGACGAATGGAACAGGAGGTATGTGGAAGGTACAACGGCTTCAACAACGAGGAAGTTTTTCCCGAACGTCGTGTCAGCTTACCGGACCCTTCGCCGAATCGATCTCGACGCGGTCTTGGTCCAGATGTTCACTGGGCACGGGGGATTCTCTGAGTACCTTCACAGGTTTAAGCTCAAGGAGAGTCCCGCGTGTCTTTGTGATCCATCGGTGGACCAGACCGTAGTGCACATCCTCACTTCTTGTCCCGTTTTTGAAAGGGAAAGGAATGAGTGTGAAGTGGAGATGGGCATGAAGATAGAAGAAGGAGCCATCGCCTCCCTGATGGGTGAAGACAATAGTCGCACCATATTTCTGGAATATGGTAGGGGAGTAGTTAGTAAAATAATAAAGAGAAATAGTCATTGAGTAGAATTAAGTGTTAAGTGTTTTGTAAAGAAAGAAATATAAATAAATATAGTAAATAATTAAATAAAGAAAAAGGAAAAAGGAAACAAGAAGAAAGAAGAAGAAGAAGAACCAGAGCATGAAGATATACGATGAAAACGAATGATTGTTTCAGGCCCTCCCCCCCTCCAGAAATATACGGAAGAGGCAGTCTCCACTTCAACCACTGAGGATGAGCGAAAGAAGGAATTGGAATGGAGTAAGAAAGATCAGTATAGGAATGGTAGATAAGTAGAGGAAGATAGATAGGAAGGATGAAAGAGGAGAATGAGGAAATAGAATATAATAGATGTTAAGTGCTTGGGAATAAATAGACCCTGACCCACAATACGCAGGGGAATGCGCTAAATAAATAAATAAAAAAAAAAAAAAAAAAAAAAAAAAAAAAAAAAAAAAAAAACGATGGTCATCCTCAGATAGATAGATCCCGGGATATCCTAAAGTACGTCGCACGGAGGGCTCTAGCCCTCATTGGTACCATGGCTTTCGTATGATAAGAACTAGACCATTTCGTACTTATCGATCATCCCTGGTTCACTTAGTGAGCAATAGGAGCTCCCACCATGAAAACCCTTGAACCCGAAAATCTTTTCAGTCGACTTCTACGACAGGCGGGGATTACCTTAGTCCTATTCTTAATAACCAGAGACTACAGGAAAAACGGTCTTTGGCAACAGAGGCCTCCCACCAGTAAGATTTTTGGAGTAGATTCTGTTTCCATGCCAACGCTGCTGTTTAAATTTGATTAATGTTCTGAGTTGCATATTTCCTTTGAAGCGTGTCATGATTGACAAACGATGATGTATACATAAATGTTCTCTGTCTCTCTGATGATGATGATTTATTTTTATTTAAGCATGCGCATCAGCATCTGAAGGTTTTAAAACACAACGGTGAACATCACTTGATCAAATCTCTTCCTATCGAGTCTACGGCTTACTCATAATTCAAGTTAAACTAGTCGCCACGGTAACTTTCTTCTTTCTTTGGTTTTCTTTGTAGATTCTTTTTTTTTCTATATTTATCAAATAATTAGTAGAAGAAATTGAAAACTGTATTAATTAGTACTTTTTGTGTAATTTCTCTCTCACACTTTGAATTAAGTGGTAAGGTTACGCTAGCTGTACAGATGGAAAATATTTCATATAACTCCTGAGAAGTGTTTGGAGTAGCTGAAAGTTTATGAAAAAAGGTTTATAATAGTTATTTTTTTTATTTACTTCTAAAGTACATAATCGACTATAAATTAAGTTGGATTTGGTTATTTTTTTATATTAATATAATACATTTAATTTGTATAATGGGAAAGGCAATATAGAAGACGACGGTCTAGTCTTGGTGTTTGAGTGAAACAAATTAAGAATTATCACTTAAGTCTGCGTAATTTTTTTGCGTGTTCCGGTAAAAAAAAGGTGAAGGACGAAAGAGTAGGGATGGATGGGATGGCGACAGTGGCACGAGTCGTTGAGCACTAACCCGATTTAAAAGAAGCTGATTCAGTTGTAAAAGATTAATCCGGAGTTCGGGATGGGTTTAAGAGTTTCTCTTCGTTTTATTTGTTCTCCGAACTTATCTGAATGGTTTTAAGGATTTTCAGGACGGCCGATTTGGAGAATAAAATTTTTGTTTTTAATTTACACGTCTTCAGACGTATCGCAGGCATTCATCCTATCGTGGTCGATATCCTGTTTCAGGACAAAGCATTTTGCTTCGTCTTTCTTAACGCAAACAGGGAAGGATTGGAACAGTCTGCCGGCGTCAGTATCTCCCTCCAAGTATGACGTCGGATTCTTTAAGAAAACTGTGAATAAGCTACTTATTGTAGTGCTCTTTGCCATCAAGGTCTACATCACCGCTTACTATCTGGTGGGGTCGTAGGCAAGCACTAATGTAGGTAAAACCGCAGCCTCTGTCACTAAATAGTATTCTTCTTTTATTACTAAGTAACCACTAGTAAGGGGGGTTTATCTGATGTTAAAAGAAACCTTCGCTGAAAACTATAAGAAGTTAGTTCTGGTTATATATACTACATTTAAATGCTAGTCGCCTTTAGACACAAGATGTCATCCCAGTAATTTCACCACACTCACTGGTGGTATGTTTCTGTTGCCATAGACCAACGCAGCTGCCACCGGTCTGCTGTTGCGACTGTCCATATAAAAAAATCTAGGTATGTAGCAGCAGCACTTATTACTATCGATAGTGAAGTGTGCAAACATCGTGTTGTGCTTATAAGGTGTTGTAAAGATACTTACTTAGGTCTCAAGGCGACGAGCACTATGTGGTATATCATCATAACTAGTGCCACGTGGTCACTTACCACCACGCAAACGTCTCGCCCGTCTATTCCCATTTTTAGTAGTTTTCACATTACTGTTTATCAGCAGTGATATGTACTGTAGTGGTATCAAATATTCGGAAGATCAGATGCTTTGTTAAATAAATACTATACTCTTACTGTTAGTGGTAAGTCATGACAGAGTAATTACTATAATGAAGCTTGTTATGTTATGAACATATCCGGCGTTATTGATATTAAATCTCGCTGAAATGTTGCCAAACTTCCGACCTTATTAGATATTGATTTACACGTACATCACCTTCACATAACAGTTGAGCGGTTCGCTCATTAGCGAGCGCGAATGTGCCCGTTGTTCGAGTTAATGAAGCGGATGCTACGGAATAATTCATTTCCACCTCGCTCCGACATCAGCGACTCCATTACAACTGCAAATGTAACTGTTCATTGAGCCACTGCAAAGACAACACAGTATAAATACTTTACAAAAAAAAAAAATTACTATTTATATTCGTCGCGATCGTCAATTAAATTGTTGTGGTCATCCCTAGTTTGCGAACAAAGAGGTTCAGCTCATCGTTCTTCATGGGAACAGCAAGTGAGACATGCCGGTATCAGATAATAGTGAATGGGTTATTGCGCCTTAACACCGCAGACCACATCACCACTTAATATCAGGTGGGATTGTGGTCAAGCGCTGACCTTGACCATATACAAAAAAAAATATTATGAAAGAAAAATTATTCAACAAATACTAGTAAATTGTTATCTCATCAAGATGATCTTCCGATAGATACCCACTGCTGGACATAGGTAGTCCGCGAAGATCCCAATCGGTCACTAAAATAAAATTAAAGGATATTGCAGTTGAACAGTTATAAACCCAGCCTGATCATAAAAACTAGTTTGAAGTTAAGTCTCATTACCCCAGTAATTTCACTAGCTACAATGTCCTTTAAACCGGGACACGTTACTGAGTTTCAAAGGCGATGTAAGTAATGAGACATAAGATGTGTCTAAAGGCAACGAGTACAATGTGATGCTGTGTATATCATTCTAAATAGTTCCACTTTTTTATTCATTTAAACGACGAAACGAGCTGGATGTTGAGCTGGTGGTAAGTGGATACGTCTGCCCATAATAACGTGGTGCAAGTTAGGATACACATAGGACCGCGTTGCGCTCCTCACCTGAGACATAGGACCTTGAATATCGTTACCCCAGTTACACTAACTACAGCGCCTTTAAACCGGAACAGAGTAATGTTTGCAGACTACTGTTTGGCGGTAGTATCCACCTATACAGCCTCCGGCAACACAGATGTGCCACCAGTAAAGTCGTTTCGTGTGATATAAAACATCATCATCATCATTATCAGCCGAAAGATCCTTACATCCAGGCCAGGCACCAGATGCCGTCGTTTGTATGGAACTTGGGCCATTTCACATCACGCTGGCTTAATGCGGGTTGGTTGGAGCCAGAGCCTCGTTTGTCGATTAGTAGGGTGCACTACGAGTAAGTAAAGTTTTTTTTTTTATTAACGTGTGTAACAAAATGCTAAGGAACGCACACCCCACAGCCAAGGGCCGGTAACGGGGTAGTGTCGGATTTCAACCGACTACAAAGCTTCACACGGTATTCCAATCACTTCCGATGATACGCACGAGGGTCACGGGATAACATCAAGCAGTTCTTCCGCAAGAGCAGGTGAGGTTTGGGTCCCGTGAGTTGTTGTGCGGGACCCTTTACACCCCTATAAAAATATAGACAATTTGAATGTTATAAAGGTGAGCGGGCGACGAGCGTCGGGTTTCCGTCCGGTTTTCATACAAACCACGAAACTTTAATAAAACTACTTGTGGTACAAATAGAAATTAGTTTTTAGTTTCCCTTTTGCGTACAACAGTTTGAGAACTTTAGTCCGTAAACTTGTTTTTGCGACGGCTTTAGATTGGAGCGAAAACTAGTTAAGCTTGTACTCTTGTTCAGATTTTTTTTGTTTTTTTTTTTTTTTTAACGACTATACGAGCTGAACGTTCACCTGATGGCAAATGCTACACTTGCCTATAGCGAAGTGGCGCTTGGTATTGAACGGGGTTTTGGCTAGAGTAATTACTGGAGTAACGAGATCTAAAATCCTTTGTCTTTAGGCGACGAATGGAATGTGGTGCTAGGTAACCATCCTAACTAGAACCACGGTATTATTATGGTAAGCTAGTATCTCTTACCAGCAGCTGAACATTCGGTTCGTCTTGTCACTTTGTAGTATAAAAAAAGACTTAACTTACATTATTTATAAACATACATACTGTAAGTGATAATAAGTTTAAGAATATTTTACTTTGTAATAAGTAGTAGTGTAGTAACATTTATTAATACTGTAACTTAAGCGTTATACTTAGCGGAGCGAGAATACAGATTTACTGTGCAAGTTACGAATAGTATCGGATGCCGTTTAACCGAGCGCCATAACCTTCAAATGAAGTTATTTAACGATACGGTTATGATATTAGAATGCTGCGGAAACGGAAGATGATCACATTATATTATTCAATATTTAACACAGTATATAATTCCACTATTAAGATGATACGATGATAACGTGGCGCTTGTTAGGATGATATACACAGCAACACGTTAGGATAATGTGTTAACTCGTGTTACTCTACTAATTTTTTTAGTTACATCTTTAAAATCTGAAGACGTCAATGTTTGCACATCACTGAAATTGAGCTGCGGTGATAACCTAGACGGTCTCCAGATAATCTGCCAATGGAACCTACCATCACCGTGTTAGCTTATCCTCCAGTTTGTCAAATAATAGATGGTCGAGATTTTACTTACAACTTAAATCAACACAATGAAATATATATAATACTTTTGAAACTACTTAATACCAACTATCTACGCTTTGCTCTCGCTTAACCTGTGCCTCCCTGACAGACCGACCCTATCTTGTCTCTTATTTTAAATGCTGCCAACTTATAAATAACAAAAGTAATGATAGTGATAATGATACCGATATAAAATGCATTATATTTAAATATTTATTTGGAAACACTGATAAATGGGAGATAAGATATAATCGAATCTTTACTTCTTCGGAATCTTTATAAATCTCGGAACACGTACTCGTAGAAGCAATTCCCGGATACAATAGTGTACAATTATGGATGTCGTATTCAGGTCGCAGACTCTGGAATATTTACAGGAAATATTTTTTTTTTTGCGAAATACCTTTCATCGCAATATTTAACAAACCAATAAAATTTTTAACTACCCCGCACTAATTAAACTACTGGAATGAGTGAAGATTACTTTGAAAGCCGTTAACATTACATCTATACTATCATTCTTATTTTTTTTAATTTTAAGGAAGATTAGACAACCAAAAGGTTCATCTGGTGGTAAGTTATTCGCCTGTCCATAACATGGGGCTAGTTAGTATGATATACACAGCGCCACGATACCCTCGTCGCACTAACATCCCAGCAATTTCACTACCTACAGCTTTCAAATAGGATAACAGTAAGGTTAGCATATTACTGTTTGATGATAGATGAAGTTACTGCAGTGGTAACTTACCTAAACGGTCTCCGGATACAAACCTACCACCACGTCCTAATTTGTTTTGAGATTAACTTGATGAGTAGTGACGAAGTAATAGTTTAATGAGATTGTATCAAGCACAAATGAGAACAAAATGGACGTCGCTTTTCCCTTCAGTGTTGTTAATATCTTAATAATATATCATGTTAAAATAATATGATGATTATCAAAGAGAATACAATCTTTTTAAAGTAAATTTATGTCTATTACATAAATAAATTATATATATGGATATATTTAAGAAAGGACCTTTTGTGATAATTAAAACATTTTCTATATATATGTAGTTATTGCTGTTGTATATAGTGCTTGTGCTGACCTTCAGGTCTACTTTTTGTTTTTTCTCTACGAAGTGACCAGAAGAGTAAGACCATCACTTGATGATAAGTGATACGCCTGCCCATAACAATGTGTCGCTAGTCAGAATAAAATATAGTACACCTCATTATGCTCGTTGCCCTGAAATAAGATGTAGGGCCCACCTCCCCAGTAATTATAGTAGCTACAGCGCCCTTTAAACAAGAACACAGTAATATTAGTGTACTAGTTTTCGGTGGTAGAAATAGGTGGTACAGTGTTATCTACCTAGACGGATTTCGGGAACAGAGATTTGCCACAAGAAAGCACACCAGTAAAAACCTGAAGTTAAAGCCTGCGGTTTTAAGTTACTTAAAGGAAGTTAATAAAGGAAGACTCCTTTATTAAAGTCCTTTAAGTAAGAAAAGAAGTTCTCTTATGGGATCCTACGCTGGATTCAGAGTCTGATTGTTGTATTCCATGTTTCATTCAATGTTTCCACGTTGCATTTGAAAGGAAACAAAAGCTGGTAAGCACCACTTCTTTGCGGTACAAATTAAAACATACGAACCGGATGTCATACAAGAGTTTAGGATATTCAATAACACCAATAAGTATATGAGAATTATTTTTAAATTATGTTTACTGGAATCACGGATTCTTATAGAAAATAAATTTAATAACAGGTCTACTAGATTTCGCATATACGTAATACAGCTTCCGCTTTCGGAACGAGGAAAATGCCAATTTATGTGTATGCTCTGTACATCAATGCTTATTGGCTTGATAAGTTTTCAAAAATATTGTTTTATGAATGAATCTTCATCATCATCATCAGCCGGTAGCTATTGCTGGACATAGGTCTCTCCCAAAGATCGCCACATTTCTGCGCATCCAGCATACTTCTCGCGACTTTCATTACAATCACCGTTTCCTCCGGTACCGTCGGGCACTAGAATCCATCGTTTGTAAGGGGGAATTGAGGCATTTCCCACCACGTTGGCTTAACGCGGGTTGGTGAAAGCTAGAGCCTCGTTTGTTGATTAGCCGGGTGCACCACGAGCAGGTGAAGTTGGGTTGGGGTTTCATCAGTTCCGCGGTTATATTCCAAGCCGAGATCCTGCGATCTCTCTCAACGCCGAAGGTGACCACCGAGGGGGTTTTGGTGGGTAAAAATCTCCACATTATTCTGACTTCCCCCCAGAACGCAATCTTTTAGAAGATTTCCTCCCCAAAAAATAAAGGGTCTCTTGAGTTGTTGTGCGAGACCCCGTACGCCCCTATAACCTTATATAATGTTTATTCTCCATTAATTAACATTATATCAGGAAGTTCGTTTTTGGTTATTTATTATGTAGATACTTGCTTCGTTAGGTTTAACGATGTTCTCAAACTTTCCGGTTTGCATTGGAAGTTTTGAATTCATTGAATTAAACAGGTCGGACTTGAAGACGGAGAGATTTATTTCCAGCAAATTTAAGAGTGGAAAGAATTTTTAAGACAGATCCAATAGATCTATTGCATTAATCTCAGACAATCGATCTTACTTATCAGATTCCTACAACAACGTTAAAGTTGGAAAGCTTAACGCGACGGGATGAACTGATATATCAAAGGTAGATAAAGTGCAAACTGAAACTGGTCTGAATAATATCTATGGATTACTGACTAATGTGGACGTCTATCGGCTGATGATGATGATGATTACTAACTTTCAGATTATTAAACTAGTAGTACTTCAGGATCATATAAATCAGATGAAAACAGTGAATATTTTAATTACTGATTTTTATCATCTGGACACAGGCCTCCTCCAAAGATTTCTAGATAGGTCGGGCAGGGATTCATATGGAGGGATTTGGGCCATTTTCTATCACGCTGGCTTAAGCCAGTTGGGGAGAGTCAAAGTCTCATTTTCGATTTCAGTACATAGACTCTTTCTTCTTTTTAAAATTCCATCTTCACGATCGGTGATCGTTAAGGAAATCTGGACTTCTAGAGGCAGATGTTTTGGTTGGTAGGTCTCTGTTGGCGGAGACCATCTAGATGGGTATCACAGCAGCGCCTATTTCTGCTATCAAATAGTACAATGGAATATATAACTGTGTTCCGGTGTAAAGGGCGCTGTAGCTAGTGAAACTATTGGGATAACGAGATCTAACATCTTATATTTCAGGCCGACGAGCGCAAAGGAGTGTAAGGGGTCCCACACAAGAACTAACGGGACGAACCTAACTCATCGTGGTGCATCCTGCTAATCAACAAACGAGACTCTGGCTTTCAGCAACCGGCAATAGGTCAGCGTGGTAGAAAATGGCCCAAATCTTCCCATATGAACCTCTACAAACGACGGCTTCCAGTGCGTGGTGATATCGGGGTCTATACTGAATGTGGACTCGCGTTGCTAGCATCTAGTGGGTTCTCGCTATTCTCACCAGCTCGTCCGTTCACTTTGTAGGAGGCCTCACAACACTACGTCTACCGGTACGCTGCCGCCACTCGAAGACCTCACTGCCCCATCGGCCGTCGGTGCTTCGAGCAATGTGCCCCGCCTACTGCCACTTGAAACCAGCGATCTTTCTTTACGTCAAATTCCAAAGTACAATCGCGAAATGTGTATAAATCTTAACACAAAGTATTCTCTTACATCTGTAGCATGTTCTAGATACACTCGAGCATTTCGTAAACTTACCACATTCACACTGCAAGGCGTGAGAACGAGCGCGCCCGCAATCTGTCTCCAGCTTTACAATTCAAAGGAGAGCCGGAAGGGAGATGGGCGCCCGTCTCCGAAGTGCTTGCCGGGTTCGCCCCAATCTCGGCCCGAACGGGGTCACTTCCACTCTCAATAAACACAGTAATTTACTGACATGTGATAAAGCCGGCGCGTGAGTAAACAATTATTAACGCGCTGCTTCATTAGTACAACGGACCGAAATTGGATTATCATTAACGGCCATTGTTCAGCGGCAGATGGTATCACGGAAGTCTCTGGTTTAATCTGGCAAAGCATTATTATATATATATTATATGTTAGCGTTTGACTATGCGAGGGTGTTATGTAGAGGGATGAAGGACGTATAGCAAAGAAAGGTACTGAGAATGAACATGGAGAGTTATAAGGGTAGAGGAAGACCGAAGAAAGGTGTGGATGGATTGTGTGAAAGATGACATGTGCAAGAAGAGTGTGAGTACAGATATGGCGGCTGATAGAGGGATGTGGAAGAGAAGTACATACTGTGCCGACCCCACATAGCTGGGAGAAGGGCAGGAGATAGATTAGCATATAATTACTGTTTAAGGCATTGTAGTGATAATACCATATAGTTGATGGTACGGATATTTATAGATCTTGCAAGTACCATCAGCTAGTCTACCGGTATAACTGCGTTGTTGGGTCAACACCACAACCATCTGCTGCCTTTTTTTAGTTGTAAGTAATATGCTTATCCATAACAACGTGGCGCTAGATAGAATGATATACACTTCACCACATTGTACTACGACGCCTTGAGACACCTGTTAAGTCTCTGCCCTAGTAATTTCACTAACCACAGCACCCTTTAACCCGGAACACAGTAACGTTTGCACACTGTTTGGCAAAAATTGGAGCTGCGGCGATATCTACGTAGACGGTCTCCGTTAACATAGAATGTTCACCTAATTGTGATACTTTAATGAAGTTATAGTTAAGTTGTTTATACAACACTACTCTTAATTCTGAGTAAATATATTTTAAAATATATAAAACCGGAAATTATAAATCTCTTTTCATGTTTTCGACATGAATTAATCGCGGGATCGTTATTCAGTGAAGATGTTCCACTCACTAAGGGAACAATTTTAAGAACGCTGTTCTGCTGTTGATTAATAAGTATTCATATTTCAATGGGAAGAGTGCGCGATAAGAAGTTAAATTCCAGAAGAAGAATGTTATGGACGCTTTTAAAGAAATATCATAGTATTTTAACTGACAATAAAAAAGGAGTTCTTAATTAGAGATATATATCCTTTTTGATCATTTTTAACCATAAAATTTGGATGTTCGTTTAGTCAATGAAAACTAAATGTTACAATACTCAGAAAGCATAGAGGAGCTAGCTGAGAGTTCTTTTTTTTACCAGATATATTAAAAAAAAATAAATGATTTTTTTTAAGTAGATTTGTGAAAACCTCAGCATAATATTATCATATGCACTATAAAAGAATTTTACTGGTGAAGAAAGAAAAGAAGTTCAGTGCTGAGTGGTCTCTGTTGTCGAAGACCGTCTACGTAGGTAACACTGCAGCTCCTATTTCTGTATATAAACAGTAATGTGCGAACATTACCTTGTTCTGGTTTGAAGGGCGCTATAGCTAACGAAATTTATGAGGTAGGGATACCTAATATATCTCGAAGCGATAAGTACAATGTAGTGGAGTACATATCATCCAAACAAACACCACATTATTATTAGATGTTTTATTGTCAAGTGAGCATCCGGTTCGTGCTGTTGCTTCAATTCGTCTTTAAAAAAAACCCCATTCAATAAATCCTTATAATGGAATAAGAGGAACCTTCCCACAAATGAGGATCAGGGAAAAATTAAGCACAACGTAATAAAACATGTCTTATCTTGTGTAACACACTCATAATGTGAGAGGGGGTAACCACTCATTTGACATGGGTTAACAGATCGGTAATAATTTATAGTGTATTACCAATTTTTTTTTGTCTACCATGAATTCAAGGTTTTTCTTAATACTATTTCATATGCTGTTAAATTACTCTGAGTATTTTTTTAATTCTTCAAAGCTACGGCGGTAAGCTTGCCTCTAACAACGTGGTTCTAGTTATGATGTACAATGCATCAAATTGTGATTGTAGCCTGTGAGGCTTAAGATATTAAGTCTAGTTACCCCAGTAATTTCACTAGCTACAGCATCAAAACTGGAACACAGTAATGTTTGCATACTACTGTTTGACAATAGAACTGTTATTGAGGTGCCTACCTAGACGGACTCCGGCAACAGAGGCACTACCACCAGTAAAAGTTCAGCAAGGTAAATAAAAGCCATTGTCATTCAGCATATACAGTTCTGGAAATTAAATGGGACTTTATTATTCGAAGGTAGACGTAAGTTAAATAGAAAAAGCTTGTGATCATTGGATAACCTTGACCATGAGGATCAGTGTACGTGTGCGCTCGTCCAGTTGTTGGCTTCTATCGGTTGAGTATGATGATGCGTTTCGTTTGGTCTCACACCCCTAACTATTGATGCTAGAATTATATGTTACAAAGCAATTTTCATATCATTACTATCAGTCGATAGACGTCCACTGCTGGATATAGGCCTCCAACTAAAGATCTGCACATACAGTCAGCAAGGCCTCCGGTACCGCTGGACACTAAGAGCTGTCGTATGTAAGGTTTCATATGGGGGTGATTGTGGCCGTAACCCACCGCGCTGGCCCAATGCGGGTTGGCGGGAGCCAGAGCTCCGTTTGTTGATTAGTAGGGTGCACCATGAGCAGGTGAGGTTGGTTTGGATCCCGTGAGTTGTTGTGCGGAACCTCTTACATCTCTTTGCGCTCATCGCCCTGAAATATAAGATGTTATATCTCGTTAACCTAATAATTTCACTAGCTACAGCGTATTCATATGAGTAGAGTAATTGGAAATAACTTAATAATAAACATTAATTAAAGAAAAAAATCATGAGATTTATCTGAAAACTGTAAATAGCTGAGACGGATATAATATATTCAGATAATAATTGTTATAGACTAGAACCAATTATAATGTACATCTTCCAATGGATACTTACTAGTTGTAATGCTTCAAAGAAGGTTAAATGTATTATTAGTGGAATGTATTATTATGTTGTATAGTATAATAAAATATTTTCTTTCGGTATGGTATATAAAAAAGTAGATAAACTGGTTGTAGTATGAGACTATAAAGAAACAAAAAAAGTATCCATTATTCGTCGCACGGCCGGCGTGGCGCTTGAAACATGACGTGTAACTAAGATAAATAGCTGCCGTCTATTCCCCTGGAGCTGGTGCGGTTGGTGCGGGAAGCCGACGGGATATAACGAGTGCCGAATATCCGGAACGGAAGTACAATATTAAAATAAACTGGTCGTAATCATAACACTATTAATTATCAAAGATGATATCCTAGAAATGATTAATGACTATCTGTACTTTAAGAAAGTAGCTAAAAGGATTCAATTGGATACAGCTTTTTCTAAAGTCTATAATTCTGAACTGGTAAGAATGAGACCAGAAGCTCTGCGTATCATAAAAGGCGACTAAAAGTGTCTTCAGGTTCACGGGGCCGAGGGTTAAAAGCCTTATTTGCTTTATAAGTACTTCGAATGCAAAGTGGTTTTATTTTTGCGGTAGCACAGCGAGGAACCTACTCGAGCTTTTCCTTTTTCCAATAGAAGTAAAGAGGAGCATATGGATATCCTGTGGCAAATCTGATGCACCAAAGGAAACCATATATGGAATCTTAGCAGGCGAAAATTTTACATCTCTGACATTCTCTCTGCTTTTCAGGACTTGTCTGACAAAAAAGAGATGATTTTGTATGTGAGCGTCACAAATATGTTCTTTGCGTAAATAAATATTATTTAGGGGGTAGTTGTTAAATTAAATAGTAAAGCTTGTGACCATTGGGTTATCTTGACCATGAGGATCAGTGTGTGTTCATGTTCAGCATTGGGCTTCTATCAGTTTACTATGATGATGCAGTTTCGTTTGGTATTAAATCCCCATCTTCTATCGAAGCTATAACTATATGTGATATATTAAGTTATTTAAAACTTCATTTTGATGTGAAAGTCGATTTCTTTTGAAAAACATGTTTTATCTCATATTTTCAATTACGGGTAACTCACAGCGGAGTTATGAGCGTATTTCATGAAAACTATTCCGGTACATACGGTAATTGGAAGCTGCAGGAAAGTTTTAATTCTTTAAATCTCGTGGAGCGGGTTGGATTATCTTTAATAATGTTTCTTGTTTTTTTAAAGATAAAAAAAAATATTTCTAAATTCGAATAGTTGTTCATAATTGTCTTCTATAATCATCTAAATATGCCACCTCATGTATATATCATCATCACTGATGGTAGGTCCCTGTTGCTGGAGACCGTGTAGATACCACTGCAGCGCCTATTCCAGCTGACAAATAGTACTGTATAAAAATCACTGTGTTCCGGTTTGAAAGGCATAGCTAGTGACATTTCTAGTGTAACCATATTTTGGATTGTCCAAGACGAGTTTAATGTGTTGTTGTGTATATCATCCTAACTAGCCTTAAATTGTTACAGGAAAGTGTATCTTAACAGAGCCTTGAAAAAAATTATTCAGGTATATTGTATGTAAATTAGTTTAAGGTTGTATGTTTAGAAGTGGAAATACTTTTGGCTGAAGGTAACAATGATGATGAAACTTTACAAGGATCTATTTATAATACACATCTATATAATATACCCGTCACTTCCGTTAGATCATTTTGTTCTGCGTTTTAGCTAAAAATTATCTAGGAGCAGACTTAGGCTGTAATACATTTAGAAGACTTCATTCAGCCTTTATCTCATTTTATATCCTATTATATATTTTTCTTTGTAGTTGACTTTTTTTAGATTTTTGGAAATAGCTATAGCGCTGTGGTTGTCTAATTGCCATGTGATACCAAGAAGAAAGTTCGCTTCCGGGAGCAAATGTATTTAAGATTAAATAACGATGAAGTAGTTGCGAAGTTGCTAGTTTAGTATTACATTATCAATTTACCGTCATAACTTAATTCTGTATCGGAAACATATCAAAGCTTTAATATTCTGTGTATGCACGCTTCATCATCTTCGAACCCATAATTATTGAGAGTTCATCGTGATCACCATCAGCCGATAGAGTTCTTAGCCTATAATAACCAGCTAATCCCCGCCCGCTTTAGGGGAAGAATTTAGTTAAATCTGTTGACGCTGACCTGGTACTCAGCAAAAGGATTATTACTACCAAATTTTAAGTCGCCAGGCCTTATGGGTCCAGGGATATCCGGCCCAGGCGTTCGTTGATCCGAGCATCAACTGTTTTTGATTTTGTGTTTCATTGCTGGTTTTTTTTTTGTAAAGTAATAGTTTTTTTTAAACTATCGTTTCATTTAGCTGTACTAAAATGATGGAGCGGAAAACAAATTGGTATATAAAGATAAAGTCTGCATTTTATTACATACATATATAAATATTACATATATATATATATATATATGTGTACGTAATAGTTTAATACACTCTTTTATGTAGTCTCCCAAAAATTCAGCAGCAGTATTCTGAAAGCTGTGTGCATTTAAAAATGTTCAGTGATCAACTCGCGCGTGAAGATAGTGGCGGTGTCGGGGCACGTCACCGCAAAGCCCGTGATGTATCGCGTTGAAGGTAATGTTGCGAATATTTTTGTGTTATGACAACGCTATATATATATCTTAGCAGATTTTATCTTTAGCTACCTATTTGTTTTCTATTTTTATTCTGTTCCTATTGTGATTACTTGGCTTCCTCTTTCATTAAAGTTAGCTCGGCTGCATTTCTAAAGATTTATGTAGATTACTATTTGTTCTACGCCCGTTTTTCTGGTCGTAACACCCTCCAAACCTTCTAATCCGGGAAACATTTAGTAAAATCCCTTCTTAGCTGAGCTATACTCGGTTTAAGGAATATTCCTACCAAATTTCATGTCTCTAGGTCTAACCTGTGTTGAGTTGATGGAAATCTCTTATACATAGTCTCTAATATACAGATAGAGATATCCGTTAGATAACCTTAAAAGTTTTTGTAATAATGTCTTATTATCTTTGTAAAATTTCTGTGTGGAAGACAGCTTATGAGATGGACTGATCAGGTAAAAGCAGCAGTAAATGGCTAATCATCGTTACGAGTATATGAATACACTAGAAAGGCGACAGAGAAGAATGGCGACGTGTTGTTAAGCTTGCGACCAACACCTAGTGATGACCACGACCACTCCGTCTAGAGAGATATCAACTAAGAGGAAGAATGATTTCGGTTTGGCGCTCACTTAAAATGCGTTCAATATTTTGATGGTGAAAAACAGTTTACCTCCACCACTTCCTCACATCGTAAACTTGCTCCGCAACTTACAAGTTGTGAATACTTTGTAACACGGCGCCGAGACAGTTTCTATAAGCTGCGGTAAATTGAATATGTACGTCTTTTGTGGCCGCGATACTCGTCGCACACCAGAAAGTGAGTTTACTTCCGCTTACGACAAGGGTTTCTTTTGTTAATTCATAAATCTACCAAAACTCGACAGATATTATACTTACCTTCTATATTTTTATTGTTACTGCCAAACGAAACTTGAGTTTTTCTAATAAATTTAAACTATAATTGAATTGTTTAAATACTTGTGGTAGATCTTTTATCAATCAATCAATCAGATCAATCTGTAAGCAGAGAGTTCTCAAATTCTTCGGATACACGGTCAGCGAGACCCAGACAGTCTGGAAAGACTGATTGTTACTGGTTGTGTGGAAGGAAAGAGAGCGAGAGGGCGGTATCCTACAAGATGGACACGCACAACTCAGGACGCTACGGGAGCTACCCTTCAATCATCCATCCAAATGGCGCAAGACAGAAATGTCTGGAAAAAAAATGGTGGCCAGGGCAACGCACCATAGTCACGTTCCTCAGTCATGAGATTACGACAAAGAAGAAGAAGAAGATATTTATTGACGGGGACCGTCTACATAAGTACCACCGTATGAGAGCTATACATAAACTTAACTTCATTGGTAATAGTGGATTTCGTTACGGTAGTTTCGTGGAATATTAATAATAATAATGGCATATCTGATAATATAAGATTAGTGAGCCTTCAGGGTGGGTGGGCGCGGGGTACACTAAACTTAATAAGCGAGCGTTAGGAAGACGGCAAATGCATGGTGGTCTAGTATTTACAGTAGCACAGCGTGAGTGCTAAGGAGGGCTTTGCCCCTCCGTGGGATGTTTTGAATGAATTGTTTCGCCGAATCAGAGACAGAAAGAACTATACAGCGCTGATCGCCAACCTACACTAGTTGGAGAGGCACTTTAAGAAGAAGAAGAAGGGATGTTTTAGCCAGAGTGCAGGGGGACATCGGTGCGCTACGTAGGTGATCCCGGAGTCCCGTCCTAATGCAGTCACGGAGACAACCGATGGGATTTTAGTGGATAGAAGCCTCCACATAACCTTGTTTTTCTCCAGACGCAAGGTATCTTGTAAGAGCAAGGTGTTCTTGAAGAATTTCTCTCGTGATAAAAAAAAGCTAGGTACCACCGCAGCTCTCGTTTGTGTCGCCAAACAGTAATGTGCAGATATTACTGTGTTCCGGTTTAAAAGGTGCTGTAGTTAATCAAATTACAGGGGTAACGAGACTTCACATCCTCTGTCTTAAAGCAACTAGCACAATATGGTGCTGCGTACTCAACCAGCTCATCTCATCTCAACCAGTGCCACGTTGCTATGGGCTGGCGTATCAGTCCACGTCAGATGAACGTTCAGCTAGTTTTGTCTCTTCCTTGAATAAAAAAAAAAACAATTATTTCAGGTACATGGTATTATTCTGCAAACAATACTGATTCAGTTTGGAAGACGCTAGGATTGTTGTAATTACAGGGGGCAAAGAGATCGTTCATCCTTTACCCCGATGACACAACAAGATGCTGTAAACATCCTAGCATCGATTTGCTATGTGTATAATTCCACCATCAGGTGAAACTGCCAGTAGTCCTGTCGCTCTATTGTATAGCAATCAGCAGATTAGCGGGTAATTTAACTACACTTAAACAGGTGACCTACTTCAGTTTCACATTAATTTTCATTTGAATTTCCGAAACATATCGCACTGCGGCCTGAAATAATTATGTGTGGTATTCAACTAGGCACAACACTTTCAGGAGGTAAAATATGTAGATGTGCCGAATGTAAATGAAAAAAAATTTTAATTTTGAAAATTATATATAAATGGTCTAAGTCTATATATACAAACCTTTAAGAAGATTACAAGAGGGATTGATAATATATTGTGTCGGTTTTGTCATCCTTTTCCTATTCACTTAAAAAAAATTTAGCGAAATGACGAGAAGAGTGAGACGATCACCTGATGGTAAGTGATACGCCTGCCCATAACAACGTGGGGCTAGTTAGGATGAAATATACTACCTCATTATGCTCGTCGCCTTGAGATCTAAGATTTCATTATCTACAAAACCCTTCAAATGTTTGCACACTATTGTTGGTTGGCAGAAATTGGAGCTGTTGTGGTATGGAGACGGTTTCCGGTAACAGACACTTACTATCAGTAAAAATGTTCTCGTCTTACCACTTATTACAACATGGATATTGCTCTGGGAGGTTTAGCTTTTCCTTCATAAAAACAGCAAAGGAATGGAACTTGCCGGCGTAATGTTTCCGGTTTAGATACTAAATAACTTCAGGAGAAGAGTGAATAAACTATTACTAGACTAGTGGGCTTTACCACAACTTAACACCAGATTGAATTATGGACAAACAAACAATATATTTAATAAAAAAAATTAAAGGATTATGGCTCTCTTTAGGAATTATTTAGGATTCTCAAGCCTCTCGGATTTCCCAAGAGAATCCGGTACTTATGGTTAACTGCTCGGGTCGCAATAAAATATTATTAAAATTAAGCAATATTTGAACGTTTCTTCCATAACCAAACCCACTCCCAAATCCGGTTTGATAAAATTCTACCGGGTTGGTTTTCTGGAGAATTGGAAACCAAACGCTTCAACTAATCCTGATAAGCAACAGAAGCGTTTTATTATATATCTCTGATTTTAAATTGGAAGGTAAACTATGTATCGTAACATATAATATTCTCTTATATATTATATATTATAATATATAAAGGTAGTAATGGAATCTATCTTTTGTTGTTAGCCTTTCAATCCTCGAGTCTGACGAAGCTTTATCTTTAACTTAGCTAACAATTTAAATTTCGTCCAAAATAAAAAAAATTAATTCTGCATATAAAACAAAATAATTATAAAAGATGTTGGAAATAAAATATATATATATATATATATACATTATGTATCAATAATAATATTGTAGAGTTACGTCTATGTATTTGTAGGTCGGTGGTGGGAAGCGTCTGCGTGTGACGTCACAAATTGTGCTCTACCCAGTTGTGAAATTTGTACCGCCAACTGTGAAATCGGTGGAAAGGAAATTATTCGTGTAACCCGCATTTTGTTCATTAAGTAGGTAGAAACAATTTTTTTTTATTGTTTCACGAAACGAGACTAGCAGGACTTTCACCGGATGGTAACTGCTACGCCTGTTATAACGTGGCGTTGATTAGTACTTTGCACCACACTGCGTTGGTCGCCTTGAGACATAAGATATTAAAGGCTAGTTACCTCAGAAATTACAATAGTTACAACTCCTTTCAATCCGGATCACAGTACTGTTTGACGGCTGCCACAGACCTATCACTAATTAAATATTTTCCTTCACCGAAACTATAACTAAACTAATTTGTTGTGACAAGAAAATGTAGAAAATATGTCATCAGCTGATAGACGTCCACTGCTGAATCTAGGCTTACCCCAAAGATCTCCACATCGATCAGTCCGACACTAAGGTCATCGACGTAGCCCAAAACATTGCTAGACTTAAGTGGCAGTGGGCAGAGTACATAGCTTGAAGAAGTACCCGCGGATGGAGCAGTCAGGTCCTCGAGTGGCGCCCGCGTACCGGTGGAGGTAGTGCTGCGAGGCCTCCCATAAGGTGGACCGACGATCTGGTGAGAATCGCGGGAACCCACCGGTTGCGAGAAGATATATACACTACTACATTTAACTGTTCTCTCTGCCTTTTAATTATATAGCAATCCTTTATCCGATGGTAAGGTTTCATTAAGGAAGAAAAAATATACAACACAGAGTATTAAAGCGCACAATACTAAAGCATATAATAGGTCGTACGGAGAGATGGCATTTCCGTTTCCGGTCACCATTGTGGTCTTTATTCAATAGGCCGAATTATTTTCCTGAACGAGGCGCCTGAAAAATGTATTGTATGGTAACCGTCTAGATAGATACCACCGCAGCGCCTATTTCTGCCGCCAAACAGTAGTGTGCAATTATAACTGTGTTCCGGTTTGAAAGGCGTTGGAGCTAGTATAATTACTGACGTAACCAGACTGATTCTCTTATGTCACAGGCAACGAGCGCAATGTAGTATATATAGTGTTAACTAGCACCGTGTTGTTGCAGGAGATACCGTCTAGGTAGGTACCACGATAGCTATTATTTCTACTGATAAACAGTAGTATATAAACATTACTATATTCCAGTTTGAAAGGCAGCGTAGTCAGTGAAATTACTGCGGTAACGAGGGTTAACAACTCATGTGTTAAGGGGATTAGCAAAATGTAGTGATGTATATATCACCTTACCTGGCGCCAAGTTTTTATAGAACAGATGGTTTATGTAGACTATCGCAGCTACCAGTTCTGTTGCTACAGTACTGTGCAAATATTACTGTGTTCCGGTTTGAAGGGCATTGTAGCTTATAGTACACTTGACATGTCATGTCTCAAGGCGATGAACACAATACGAGCGCCGCGTTATTATGGATAGACGTATCGCCACCAGATACATGTATCCCACTCTTCTTTTTAAGTACGTGGGGTGGATTATGTCCAACAGTGGCCATGTAAGAGTCGTCCATAATAATAATATAAAATTATCAAACATTTATTGTAAGTTTTAACCCGAAATTCAAATTACAGTTAACGCTAAGTTTACTGAGAATTACGATATTCAGTAGTACACCTCTAGGGGAACTGGAAATTTGCAATTTATTGGACAATAACGAGCAGTAAACCAAAGCTACTGCGAAACTCTACGTGAGTATCTACCACAGTTATCAGCTCTTTGTTCTTCGCTTACTTAATAACTTATGCCTATAAACTCATTTAAAGTTAACAAAAAATCATTTTAAGCCTGTAAATTTTTACACTATATAGGAGATATCTAGAGATTCATTCACTCGTCACGAGATCTCTGAAACTGTTAGATGTAAACACTCAAAATTTGGTAGGGACATTGCTCCTACCGTCTAGAGGTCAGCTATGATTGTATCTTACAAAACTCCTTCCACAAAGGGAGTAGAGGGTGTTACGGCCAGTAAAGAGGTCAGGGAACAGTTAGTAATAATTATGTAACATAATGAGGTTGTAGCTAATATGAGCTTCCGATTTCTTAGCAATATCACATTGCTTTTTATTATCGAACGAACCGACCAGAAGAGCGGGACACCGACTGTCCTGGCTGTATCGACTCCGGCCGGTTTCCAGCATTGTGAGGATTCTGGTGCATTCTGCAGTCGTAAGCGACGTGATCACAGGTTGAATAATAAATATTGAACACTATCAATATGGTTTATGTACCCACTTAAATGACAGATTAGAAACTAAAGCAAAGTCAAATGCAGTAATTTCGTAGTTGCATCTATGGGCTTTTTTGCAGTCGGGTCACCAATATGGGGATTGTGAAGTTTAGTTCTTATAAATAAATCGCGTGGTTCAAACAGTAGCCATGTATTTCGTAAAATTCACTTTATAATGGTAACATAAATTAAATATTAGTATGTATAGTTAACTCCGCTGTTGTAGGAATCTAAGTGATCTCTACCGCAAGACGCCCAGTCGGTTATACTTAATTGATTGTTTTAAGAAGCGACATGACACCGCGCTCTTATTTCTTTCAACGCATTATATATAAATAAACAAATTAATAACTCAACATTTGATATAAATATAAGCAACAGATTCGATTGCTTAGTCTTCAAGTACCAGGTGAGAGGACGAAGACGGAATAACAAAGAACGTCTGTCCAGCGGCGTCATGACGGTACTCTTGTGGTGATGGATACACGCCACACATCTTCGAGTCTCCCTTTGTAAATTAGATTTTTTTATGACATAAACTTTCAATAACTAAGAAGTTTTAATATTTTAATATAAGGAGTGTTTAATTGTCTACTGAACACAATTTATTTCATTAAACTAGCATTTTTAGTTTTCGAGATTTATAGGTTTTTTTAAATGACTCGGATTCATGTTCTCACACTACTGTTTGACGGCAGAAATAGGAGCTGTGGTGGTACCTATCTTAACAGTCTCCGGAAACAGGATATCGCCAATACATTATATTCTATTATTAATAGTAATGTACAAATAGTAGTGTACAACCATTACTGGGTTCCAGGTTGAAGAGCTTTCTAGTTAGTGAAATTACTGGGGTAACAATACTTAAGATCTGATGACTTAAGGAGACAAATGCAGTGTAGTACAAAGTTATCATCTTGACCGTCAAGTTCGCTTCGCCGCTTCGTTGAATAAAAAAAAATACTGCGCTCTTCCATGATTTCTTTAGAATTTCCCGGTTCCAATCCCACCTATTTCCGTTCTAAATCATTAAGTGATTCCGTCTCGATTCCTTATACTGCAGAAGGTAATAATCAAATAACTATACGGTTAAACTATTATGTCTGGTCTTTGAACTCTTGACAAATATAATGAAGGATCGAAATAGCTTAGTAAACTTCAGTGTGAATATTATTTCCGTCACATATTTACTGAAAATTGTGAAACACCGTGCCGAGGATATTTACAGTATCTCAATGTTGTGTCGCAAATAGAATCTAGATGAAATCGTCATTTGTCTTCTATTATAATTTTTTTTTTGGGGTATTAGGGGTTCCTCAAAACGTCTTACGGGACTGAAGCCAACTTCTCCTGCTCGCGATGCACTCTGCTAATCAACAAACGAGGGTCTGGTTTCCACTTTTCCGCATTGTGCCAGCGTGGTGGAAAATGGTCTAAGTCCTTCTATATATTAGCGCAGGACCGATCGATGTGAGGATCTTTGGGGAAGGCCAATGTCCAGCAGTGGTCTTCTATTGGCTGATGATGATATATTTTTTAATATATCAAACACTTATGGTAAAACATAGCAGATCTAGCAGACTCAAAGTCCTGTACAGTAAAAGAATCCGGGTTGGTAAAAATATCTGCGACTTTGTATATACATACAAGTAAAAATGTATAGCCTTGGTGGGGTAAAAGAAGATCTTGGAAGAGAGAAGATATTTTCATCATCAGAATGAATGTAGATTTATGTAGAAGAATTGTCAAGAAGGCCACAACCTACAAAGAGTTGTAGCGCTATGGATTACGTTTTTTTAAAGATAAACGTTAATGTTATATTAATATTATTTAAAGCGTTTAAGTATACGGAAAGAAAAAAATAATTAAAAAGCATTGAATAAAATAAAGTCTGAATGAAAGCTAGAAATAAAACTTCATCTTAATGAAGAGCACTTAAGCTACTCGACACCCGCCGTGAATGTCATCTCAATGAAAATATTTCCCTACAATATTATTTCCATTCATGAAAAAATTGCTGCGGTTTCTTAGAGCAACCGCATTGGCGGTTATAAAAGGAGAATTTATTAAAAAAGAAACCTCTTCCGACGACGGAAATTAACCTACTACACTTCCTTTATACTTTTTACCTAGATAACTTTTTATGAGGAACACATGATTAATAAATACAAGGTTAAAGATGGGCAGCGCGGGATTGATTTGAGTGGATATGTTCAAGGAAGACCTACGGCCAGCCGTGAGCGTTTAACGGCTGATGATCCTTGAGAGGGGCTTATGATCAGCAGTGGGCGTCTTCTGGACGATAATATTAAAAAGGGCTATTAACAGAATATCGGCCTCTTCGGTGCCTGTTCAGCGTTGTTTGTGGTAGTTGTTTCTACACCGGGAAACTTATATCTCTTCTCTGCGGTTCAATATAGCGTTATACATTTCATCCATTATCATCTTTTTTTTACTTGACGAAGCGACTCACACGACAGATAAGACCAGCCTACTGACTCTACAGCAGGTAAATTTTGAGAGCTACATCGACAACTTTAGGTCTCAGTAGAAATTATTTGGTCCTGATTTTATCTCCAAGTGAAACGCCGAACATAACTCTCTTTATCGCTGGCTCTGTGAATTCGAACCGGTAGACTAGCCTGATGGTGCTGTCTCTGTAAAGTAGGTGAGGATGGGTAGGAGGCACTCAAACATTAATAGAATGTAATATAGACAGTAGTTACCGTCTTCCCGAAAATATAATTTTAGTAAACACTTTTGCTTGATTGAATTATTATGAAAATAAATATCGAGACTTAAAAGATTTTATCTTATGATAAATTTTGCTCATGGACATTGGTATGAAAATGATGATGCATATTCATAAAGTTTAAAACAACACATTTTCATTATTATTATATACGTCTAACATAATAATTTAAGATTTCTAGGTGCTGATAAATTGTCGCGAGTATCGTACAGGTTAGTACGTTCGACTGAAAACCGCATACGATCTCTTTGTGAGGTCGCGATCCAATTTCCCGTAACTATCGACTTTCATTCAAAAGGTTCTTTTTGCTCCGGCGCGTGACTCGTGACGCCCGTTATGTATTTATTCATTCCTCTTTCATTCTTCTACTTTGATCATAATGATGAAAAACTGAAGCAAAACATTTTCACAATTTCGTATATAAATACGTTGCAATGCGCAAATCTGCTGGCTAACCTCTATTAATAAAGAAGCACTCTAAGAAGTAGGATAATTTATTAAGACGAAGAAAGATAAAAGCAAATGAGAAATTTTCCAAAATACTCCACGCAGATGCTATTCCATATGGCTCAAGATAAATTAAAATTCACCGATCTGACAGCAAACATCCAGTAAAGAAGAGACAATTTAAAAAGAAGACGAATATAAAAATATTATTAGAAGTTCTGATTTGATAAACCAGTGCCTTTATTGTTTCCTGTGGGAAGTCTTTGAAAGACATCCTGTCCTGTATGGAAAGAAAGGATTAAGTATGCGTGATATTAACGAAATACTTTGGTGTAAGATGTGTTTTGTGCGGCATAAGAAAGTCTGAAAAGCGCTCTTACTGTGTGACAGCAAGCTTGAGATTACTTCGGGTTTGCCATTCACAGAATTTCTAAAGACCTTTATTCTTAACGCTTGCGAGTTCGAAGGTCCTTCTATTATTGCCTTTTGCGACAGGGGATACTGTAGCTTTCTTGTGAATAGCCCAAGACAACAAGGTTGTCGAAATTAAAAAGTTTGTAGAACAGGGGTGGGTTGGTCAAAATTAGAAAAAAATAAATTAATTTGCATTTCTGAATTAAATTAATTTAGAGAGAGAAGGCTGAAAGTAAGAGATGGAAGTGTGTAGAGGGGACCACATAAATACAGAACTAGAAGTTAGATATTTATAAAAAGATTAGAGGTATTGGAGATCAGGAAACTGATACTTATAACAATAGTATTACCCCCTTCTTAGTATTATGGAGATCCATAGAGATCCAGTAGATGGATATAACTGTATATTCCGCAATAACATAATGGCTGAAGGTAACGTATAAGAAAAAACGTTTTATGCATCTGAGTTATGATAGATGAAAGCGTGATCTATTGTTTGTGGTGGCGCCATCTGTTGAGTTGTTTGAAATCTTCTTGTTGCAAAGATTAAAAGGTTTACGTTAATAAAAATTCTTTAATTAATAACATCTCCACATTTACATTATCCAATCTTAGGTAAGTCAATGCGATTAGGATGAATTTAAATATTTTCCATTGTAAAATTTTCATACATTTGAATAATTCAAATTCCAGTTCGATTGTAAAGTTTTGGGAGTAAATGGAAATAATTTTGGTCCTAAATAAACAATGATCCCGCTTCAGTAAAACCGCTGTTTACGCAAGCCATCTCCCCGCCGCTCCGATGAAATTTGTTTTCATAACATTTCACTTAATTATCGCACTTAATAACGATATTGCTGTCTCGCTTACACGCACGGGGCAGAGAAAGTTAGCAATAATTATCGATTTAATTCTAGGTATATTTCTACCTAAAGATTTCTACCTATGTAGAAATTGATCACGATATCTATGGAACCATAAAGCCTGGAGACTTGAAATTTGCCTGAAATATTCCTTGAAAGCAATAGTAAATGACTTTCTATAGAATCCGTTACTATAGCAACGGCATAAATAATACGAAATTAAAAAGTTTTTAAAAGTCAGAAATAAACTGATGGAAGATTTATGAATGATGAGATGAGACTTCAAATTAGTAGGAATATCCTTGTTGTCGAGTTTAGGTGACCTAAGAACCGATTTTACAAAATGCCTTCCCTAAAAGTAGTTTTGAGGAGTTTTACAGCCAGCAAAGCGAATAGAGAACAGTTATATATATCGAAAGAATAGCAATAGCAAAAATTGCAAAAAAATTGTTTAATACAGTTGATAGTTAAATAGTTGCATTCTTCTTCTTCTTCTTCCTGCCCTTTCTCCAACAATGTAGTGTCGGCACAGTATGTACTTCTCTTCCACATTCCTCTATCAGCCGCCATATCTGAATTCACACTCTTACACATGTCATCTTTCACCCAATCCATCCACACTTTCTTCGGTCTTCCTCTACCCTTATAACCATCCACATTCATTCTCATTACCTTCTTTGTTATATGTCATTCATCCCTCCGCATAACATGCCCATAATATAATAGTTGTATTCTTATCATATTTTTTTATTTTTTTTATCGCAGTACACACAAAAAAAAGTTTACTAGATTTAGTGACGTTATTTCTCCGTTAATATGCACTCCTAAAGGAAAACTGCATGTATTGATAAATGGCTTGAGACTTTGGAGATACTCTTATCAGTCCTTGCAAAGTTTCTGAAGTCGCCAGCGAAATATGTGTCGTTCAACAAAGTTCCACCTCCAGGTTTCTTGGTATATTTGGATATCAAGTAGTTTCGCTAAGAGTTCTTCTCCGTCTTGCTCGGTGCCAGGTTACACCAGTCATGTATAACTTCGCTAACGATATTTATTAGCATACTATCATACTTTCTTTGACACCGTTAACCGCAATGAACTCCTTCATCCGGTACGAACTCCATATAGGTTTCAATTTGAAGAGGTGCTCTCTTCAAACTGAACTAATGATGATGACGATGAACTCCATATACGCGACGGTAGGTCAGTATTTACCACTTATCCGTACGGAGTTTTAAGTAATAATAAATACTAGTACAGATAACATAAGAAACTAAACAATTACGTGAAAAATCGAATTTGTCTTTGCTTGTAGTTAAGTAATACTACAAGTGAAGGTAGATATATAAATACCTAGCTATTCCCCTCCCTCTTTGCTGGCGGAAATATAAAATTAAATCGCAAATTACTTTCTACAGCAACCGTTACTATAGCAACCGCACAAATAATACACAAAGAATATACTTATAAAGTATATTACAAATTAAAGTATGAAGGTTATATGAAATATAAAAAATAAATAGCTTATGACCATCTACAAAACATTCAGCATCGAATGCTCGTATTCCCGTGAAGATACATTCACTAATTTTCACGTGATCGGCGAACAAAGTCAACCCATTTTCATTATATATATAGAAACACAATGATATATCCTCACTATGTATTAGAAATGTAAACTTATCTATCACGTCAAATATATGTAATATCTATTATATTTATACTATCGCCAATATGGAACTAAACGGAAATTTCTCCAGTATTCATAAACTCGGCATTCAGCACTAAGCCTTCAAGTAAGCGCTGAGGATTGACGCTTTTGAAGACCTTCATAATGTTCAGCAAATAGTTCACGTGGCGTGAAGCGAATACGTTCGCTACATTAGTTCGTAATACATCATCCGATAAATGGGTTTACACGCTCTGCTGTTTGGAGGACTTCCGCTTTAGCAGCCTATGGACAAATTGTAATATATTTTTTTTATTGAGTTGAAGGACTACTTAGCTTACTTTTTCTTTAATAAAAACACAGGTTATGACGGATATTAACGTAATAAAAGCCATCCTTGTGCAAGGTTACGGCGTTGGGCAAGTGTTCCTACCAGCATACAATCTAGCAACAGGGTTCAATGTGAAACCCTTTCTTCTCAGTAGAGGTAAACCTCATCTCTTCATCTTGTGGTTACGGGACCACATCAGTCTTTATGATACTATATACATCTAAAATTTATTTTACTAAAATTTCACAGATTTATTTCAAATACTAAAATCAGTGTAATCAAAGGAAAAAAAGAGATAATATACAAATGAATCTGGATAGGTTTATCATTTGTAACAAGGTCATGACTTTGACTTCATGATCACATCTGGTGGATGGTAGTAAGAGTTTATTCAAACCAGAGGACGTTCGCTACTTTCACATATAATCTTCCACTATAACAACATTTGCTGGGTTCCGTCTGCTTCTAGATGATCACCATTTTCGGCCTCATTTTTACTGATCTACATTTAAACAGCTTCAGTACTTCTTCTTCTTAAGGTGCCTCTCCAATTAGCGAAAGTTGGCGACCAGCGTGGTACAGTACTTTCTGTTTCTGGTTCGGCGGAACAAATGGGACGCCTCAGATATACCAGTCCATTCCCTGATATTCCTCAAGCTTTAGTACACAAGTCTTAATGATGTAAGATGATCCATTCAGTTAAATAAAAACAAAAACGTTGTTTGAAATCGGTTTAAGAGGTTTTCATTTAACGAAAGGACAAATTCTTTTAACTGTTATTTATCTTTTTTAACATTTAACTTTTTTAATCAAACTAGAATCCTTTACAATACAATTGATTGTCCTTTTAATGTAGGTAGCAAGAAACTATCTCTTCTATTCTTTTTATTTGTATTGAACATTGACTAAATAATAAATATACATATATAGGGTTTTTTTATAAAATTTATTTGTGATACAATTATATAGAGATTTAGTAATTTCGTCTGTACGACAAAGTTAGTAAATTGTTTCAAACAAACGCCGGGGCGGAGTTAACAATAAATTACGGTTAACAATTTTCAGGCGCTAGAAGTTTCCGCCGATTCTAGATATTATCATTGTATATCAAATTAACTGTATTATCTAGATATTTCTTTACACAGTCTGTTGGTCCATAACTGAAAGTGTACCTTCACAATTTGTAAATCGAGAACCTTAAGGATTTCTCTACTGGTTTCCGAGTTTATTTTCAGTAGTAGAAAACGTTATAAATTAAACTAGGTTAGTTAGTCATCTAGAGTACAAGATATAATATTAACTGGTCAAGTAAATTAAGAATATCTCCTCTTCCTTCTGATCCTTTTCTTAATACAAACCCGCATTTAGCAAGCGTGGTCCGAAACGGCCCAAATCCATCCCCATGAATCCCAACAAACTACAGCCCCTAATGCCTGTTAGTACCGAAGGCTATGCTGAGTGTGGACGTATCTATGTGGAGATTTTCCGAGGAGGCCTATATCCAGCAGTAGACGTCTATCGGCTGATGATTGATTGACTTTTACGTCTCTTAGAAGATATATCTTTACATAATTTCATTGGCAACACGGGTTATAAGAGAAAACCCTGGAGTAGTATCTCAGTATGTTGGAAATGACCAAAGGAACTGTTGGTCTCCTTGTTATAGACTTATTTACTATCCTTAATTAAGTTGCAGAGAATAATCTATTTAAGATTAATTTCACTATTTACAGTGTTTATTAAGTAAGTTTTTTTTTTACTTATTTAATAACTTTGAAAGACAACTGCAAACGTCTTTTACTGGTGGTAGGTCTCTGTTGCCGGAGACCGTTTAGTTAGATACCACCGCAGCGCCTATTGCATATATATATATATAAATTGTGTTCCGGGTGAAAGGATGCTGTAGCTAGTCTTAGGCGACGAGCGCAATGTGGTGTCATCTCAAGTAGCGCCACGTGTTATGGAAAAGCAGCCACGTCAGGTATCACTTACGAGTAAGTGGACGTTCGGCTCGTATCGTCGCTTAATTGAAATAAAAAAAATCGTTTTTCTGTTAATGTCATACTTAATGAAAATTTCATAGGTTATATATTTAAAGAGTATTGGATTTAAAAGGAAATAAATAGGAAATGAAAAAGTTTAAACTTCTATACTCAGAGCATTGGATTAACAAGGAAACCGGAACAGAGAGAAAATAAGCGGAAAAACTCTGTAGCGCTCAACAAGAACTAAACCGTTTTGCGAAATCGAGCTGTTGGCCTTAAAAATGGATGCGGTAATTTTTTTTTAAGGTTTACACTTTAAGACTACCCATTCAGTAATTTTTTTTTATATTTTACGAAGCGACGGGACGAGCGGGACATTTAAAAGATGATAAGTTATCACTTACCACAGACGTATTCTCCTGTCAATAACAACGTGGCGTTAGGATGATATACACTGCAGACTGTGCTCGTCGCCTTAATACATAAGAACTTATGTCTCATTACCCCAGTAATTACACAGCTATAATATCATAGCGCCTTTCAAACTGGAACATAGTAATCTTTGCAAGCTGCTCTTTGGGGGTAGAAATAGTAGCTGCGGTTGCACTTACGGTGTCCACACTGACATCGATCTTAGAACTTCTCTTTCTTGTCGCCGGTTAAACGTAATCATTTTGAATTAACCCTTATTAGGAAATTGAACAATTAAGCCCCCTGTACTAATGTTGTAAAGTTTTGTTAATTCAAACTTTGTCTCCATACGAGTGTTTCGCAGTTTAAATTACTTTGTGGTTTTTGCTTGAGAACCTTCACAAGTATTGCTCACTTGGAGACTAAGTTAAAGTATGTAAGCCTTGGAACGGGTTAACGTAAAAATTTAACAACTTTACTCAGTAACTTACTGCTTTGCGGCGAGTTGTATGAGTCGTTTTAAGATGTTTAGAGACTAGAATATGTACTCGCTAAGAATACTTTTAGATTTATAGTATGTTGTTCATTGGTGGTAGGTCTCTGTTTCCGGCGACCATCTAGGCACCACAGCAGCTCCTATTGCAGCCGCCAAATATTACTACGCAAACATTAATGTGATTCGGATTGAAGGGCGCTATAGCGAAATTCTTGGAATCTTATGTCTCAAGGCGGGGAGCACAATGTGATATAATATATATGATCTTTATTAGTGCTTTGTTGTTATAGGGAGGCGTATTACTTACCACTAAGCGAATGTCTCCCTCGTTTCGCCCCTAAGTTGATTATGAAATATGTAGCGAATAGGATGGTTAAATGGTTACTTAGTAACACGGAGGCTGCAAGTTCAATTCCTGCTAGTCTAACTACTACTATTATATTTTGAATCTGTCGCTATAATAATTTCGCTTTATTCAGGTTGTTAACATTTGAGAGCGAAAGTATTCTGTCACCACCTCTTCACTTTCAAATAGTGTTAAGTAACAATAAGTAACTTAATATAATATGAAGTTGAGGTCAAGTATTATCCCATTGAATGATAAAATTCTATATTAAATGTATCTCCGGAATCGAATTAGCAACTTGGTGTTAGCGTCTTTGCCACGGGGACAGTGAATGGGATTTTTTGTTCAGAAAGTATTATTCTTTTCCACCTCATTATGCGACTGAACAACTTGGTGATATAATTTGTGGAAAGAAAATGAATTCGCTTTGAAAAATTATACAAGAATACACTTCGGGACTTGAGAATTAATGGGATCCCAAGCTAAGTTATGCAGTATGCTAATTCTTCTTAATTTTGTCTGAAATTCGCGTAACGAAATGGGCTACGGTAATGATCTCCATTTGTATACCTTTGATCCTATCAAAAGGAAAAAAAAAAACATTTATTTTATTTTACTCGTTGAATATATAATTTAAAAGTACAAAATATATAAACAAGTATTTATCCGCTTGATATATATATTACTTTAAGTAATTTCATACAATGAAGCGGTACTAGGAATGAGACGTTTTTACACGACTAAGTATCAAAACCTAGTATTTGCTTATGAACCGTAGCAGATGCCCGAACAAAAAACTTACAAATATTTAATACTCTCACATACTGAATCTTTTTAACTTATTTTACTATAAAGCTGTTTGTAGATTTTTTATCTATATTACGCTCTTTTGCTGTTACCATAGTAATATACTTCGATAAGTTAAAATTACATAATACTTCAATGATGAGTGTTCCACGGTGAGTATTTAAAATGGTTTTTTTTACAAAGGTTTTTTTACAATTGGTCACCTGTTACGATGTATTAACAGCACCATATCAAATAAGATAACTGAAAAAAAATATATAATTAGTACATAAAATTACTTTTACCAAGTATTTATTAACAGCAATCATGTAAGTATTACATTGTATCAAATATGCGCGGCAGATACGTTCAAGAGGATGCTTTGTCTCCACCAGCTGAATACTAATCTAGTTTCAATAAATTTACATACATGCTGTATGTTTGTTTATGTATATATATACATATTATATATGCATATTTGTTTTATGATTTATCCTAAATTCTAACATTATGTCTTGTTTCTTAAAAAACCTGCTTTCATAACATATGTCTTCTAGGGTTGAATGGCAACGCCCAGAATAGAATCCAGTAGCTGCGGTTTGGTCACCCACGTTGAAGCTAAGAGGACGTTACCCAGTCGGTCTGAGGTGTAGAGCTGGTGGGGTGCAGGGGCAGGTTTATACTACCCTTTGCAGCCAAGGTGACGTCGCGGAGGGTAGGGAGAGCAGTGTAGGTATTACGATTCGCTGCGCTCCCTACCCTCCGTGAGTAAGCGGCGGCGGTGGGGCTGCGGAGGTGTGCGAAAGCGTTCCCGTGATCCTGCCATAATGCGACCAGGTGAAACATCGTGAGGATTTTAGTTGGTGCAAGTCCGACATAAACTGTCTTTGCCCCCGCGAGGGCAGGTATGCGAAGGCATTTTCCTCACGTAAAACAACAAAAAAAAGGGTTGAATGGCAACAGTCCTGTAGACTTGAGCTAGTAAGAACAGGACTAAGGTAAGTCCTGCCTGTAGTAAAAGGCGACTAAAAGAGTCTTGAAGTTGAGGGTGATCGCCCTTATCGCTCAACAAGCGAACCTGCGTGGGACAGCGTATGGCTCAGCGAATGAACCTAGGAGGGTTAGTCTCCTCTTCAGAGACGTAACACAAAGTGTAGAGGGACACCCTTGCGTACTATAAGAAATCCCAGAGCCTCTCCGAACGCACTGATGCAGACCACCGAAAGGTTTTAGTGAGTAAGAACCTCACATAACCCTGACTTCTCCCTAGAAGCAGGGTATCTTTGGAAGATTTCCCACCCGAAAAAAATAGGGTTGAATGAGTCTGCTTGTGTAACTTAATAAGATAAGCTTTAATACTTGTAAGGGCTGAAAATGTTTTTAATTATAGTAACTTACACCACCGATGACGTCATCGTTCAAATAAAATCGTACACTAGTTTTTCTATGTGGAAGTTACATCGTTGAACACGCAGATGTGCACGGCTTACAGCATCCGCTTTTTTTGGGTTCAAAAAATCTTTTAGTATTCCCGGAAGCCGTTGCTCTTTCTCACCCCAGCGTTACGAGTGCATTGCACGAGATAAGCCATGTTCGCGTGTGATTTTATTTTCTCTTGAGCATGCACACTGCCATTATAAGCAGCTTATTTGTATGGGTTCTATAAGCAACAAAAAGGAGGAGTTACTGTTTAACTTACATCTTTGGAGTATTATAATTTTTTTTAGGATTATATCTATTAACAAAAAAACTTAATTAAATGAGCAGTGTTTGTGTATAATTTATATTATTGTTGTTACTCTGTAAGGATAAATAAATGAGTAAGAACAAAGAGTATGAAATTTTGCTTACCTTCAATAACTTAGTTCGTGTTATATGTTGTTTTTGTCTAAATAACTTTCGTGCTCTAGAGAGGTACTTAACGAAGTAAGGGTTAAAGTGAGATAAGGTCTGAAATGAGACTTTCTTCAACTTGGGTGTTTATGAAATAATTTTTATTACTTTTGTGTTAGAAATTTTCATTATTCACACGAATCTCTTTGAAGTTGTTAGTCCGAAAAAAAAGTAGAGGGTACGAGTTGCAATAAATCTATCTTTTAAGGTAGGTTACTTAAAATAAGTATAAGTATTGTGTGTACATATGGAATATGTTTAGTAAATATTAAAGAAAAAAGAGGAATTAATAGAAAGAGGAATATTTGTGGACAGCGGCTAATTCTTTCATTACCTTGGTTTGATTCCAAAGCCACATGAGGATAGTTCAGAAGGCGGTAAGTTTTTTAGATCTACTCGATAAAGTATTACTCTGTTCTAAATCTGATCCCCATGACGGTAATGTCATGGATTGGCTGTAAACATGTTTTTTTTCATTATTATTATCCGACGATGTGAGGAGATGAGTAAACTTCATCTGGTGGTAAATGTTACTCCTACCCATAACAATGTGGCGCCAGTTATGATGATACACAAATCATATTATACTCGTTTCCTTGAGATATAAGATGTAAAAATTACCTCAGAAATTTCACTAGGTATAGCGCCCTTCAATCCGGAACGTGGTAATGTTTGTACACTAGTGGTTATCGGGTGCAATAGGCGCTGCTGTGGTGGTTATCTTAACGGTCACAGGCAATACAGATGTACCACTAAACTACACTGTGATTGCTATAGTATTATAGAGAAGCCCGCTTAATCAATTTTGATTTCATCATCATCATCATCATCATCATCATCATCATAAAATAAAATTAATAATATTAAAACGCCATCAATAAATAAAAAAATATCTTCCTTGTTGTTTTGTACAAATTTTGTGTAAAGTTCAATATAATTTTAAAACATGTTTCACGACAGCGCGAAAAGTTTCAGGAGAACGGCGCTGAAAGTTGGAGCATGTCGCCGTAAAACGAAACTGCTGGAAACGAGAGGGAGGGTAGGTGCTGCATTAAGCTGGTGGACTGCCGGTTCGGTAGGCCCGTCTGCGAACTTCCGCTGATCGGGCGCCCGTTGCCCTGCTCCGTTTCATTGCAAGTTTTAATGAGCGCTGAGCACTAGTTATTAGTCAATCTATATATATATATATATATATATATAAAAGCAAAATTGTTTATGTATCTTCTTTATGGACTACATAACGGAATACGAGAAGATACTATAAACTTTACATAGGTGGAAATCTCTTATTATATATATATATATATATATCTTCTTCTTATTCATATGCATCTTAAGTGTGTGTCAGTTTGTCGCCGATAGCTTATTGGTCTCTTGCATACCAGCGCCAGCCAACGGAGTGAAGTTGGCGCGGAATCCAAATAGTCCGTATACACTGATACCACGCATGCTATTGTCACTGTTAAACTCAACTTCCATAACAATTAAAATAGTTAATAATTAGAAGATTTTAATATAACCAGAACAGCAGTCAATTAAGCAAGTCAATATAAGATATTCATACATTGTTAGTTTGTAATTTATTTTATAAGGAATGCAACGATTAAGAGGAAATCCTTCTATTGATTAGCACAGGACTTCCGTTTATAAATTACTAACGATTTTTTTATGGTAAACTTTAATTTTAACTTAATTTCTTCTTCAGAACTGAAAGAGGAAATTCGTTTTGGTTTGTCGCTACATAACTTTTCTGTTTAACTGTATTCTAGTATAAGATGTAAGTTATATACTAATTAATAAATAATAATTGTAAAAGCTACTTTCAGGTCACTATTGCTGGAGATCGTCTAGGTGATTACAACTGCAGCGCCTATTTTCCCAACAAATTACTGTGTTCCGGTTTGAAGGGTGCTGTAGCTAGTGTAATTACTGGGGTAAGGAAACTCAACATCTTATGTCTAAGGCGACGAGCGTAATATGATGCAGTGATAACATCTTAACTAATATTATGTTGTTATTGGCAGGCGTATTGCTTACCATCATATGGTCGCTCCTATAATAAAAAAATGTTTTATATATGTATGAAGTTCTAACATGGTGTTATTGTTAAGTTAGGACTATTGAAGGTACGAATTATTTGTGGTGATGGACGGCTGCTGCAGTGTAGCACTATCGCCTGGATATTGTAGTTATATACAGTAATTACATAGTGCTACGTTGATACTACGCAGCACAACAAAGTTATATTTGTTGTGCTGCGTAGTTTCAGCAGGGTCGCTGATGTCGGAGCGAGGTGGAAATGAATTATTCCGTAGCATCCGCTTCATTAACTCGAACAACGGGCACATTCGAGCTCGCTAATGAGCGAACCGCGAGGAAACATCGCCTGCTCCCAAGTAATAATTTATTTATCTTCAAAATAACCTCTCATTTACAGTTTTTTTTTATTTCCCACTGTCACCATCAAATAGACATTAATTACGTCTACAACTAGATATAACTGTAGTTAAAGATAGTTTTGTCTGAACAATAATAAACCAAATCAAAACTGTAATCCGTTCATTCTTTGTCGAGTGGAATGAACGACAATTTTTTTTTCGATGAGACGACCGCGATGATCACCTGATGGTAAGTGATACGCCTGCTCATAACAATATCACGCTATAGGTGATATGATTTACACATCACCGCATTGTTCACCTTGAATTATAATATGTTGAATATTCTTAGCTCAGTAATTTCACTAGATACAGCGTCCTATAAACCGGAACTCGGTAATGTTTTCATAGTATTCTTTGGTGGCAGAAAAAGAGGACTGCGGTGGTATCTACCTAGACGGGATCTAGCAATAGAGAGCTACCATCAAAAATATGAAGATGGTGACAGCTAGTTGGAAATACTGACTATGTGAGGGTGTATAGTAAGGGTAGAGAAGAGGTGGGTGAAATGACTTGAATAACAAAATTTAACTAGTTTCGTCTCGAGGAGTACAATGTAGTAGGTTCCCCACAACAACTCATGAGATCCAAGCCAACCTCACCTACTCGTGGTGTACCCTGCTAATCAACAAACGAGGCTCCGTTTCCTACCAACCCGCATTGGACCAGTATGGTGCAAGATGGCCCAATACTCCCCTATATGAACCCCTATCGATCACCTGGACTTGTTACTCAGCAAGTTTTAATCACTGGTCTTTATCCGCTTTCAAGATTTTTATTGCATATTGGCTTTTATAAAATCTCCTTTGTTTGTATTTCCGCTTTGTTGCAAAGAAAAAAAAAACATTTGCTGATGTTTTTTTTTTATTAAAAGATACATTTCACAGTGAGAAGTCTCAACACCGTACGGTATTTAAATTCCAAGCATTAACAAAGGACACGGAGAACAAGTATCGCTTTGTAAGCGACGGTCTGAACGGATGACCTAGAAACTATTCCCTTTACGAAAAACTCGACGGAAGTGTACTGAAGCGAAAAAATTGTTAGGGAAATGAAATATTTGTTGGAAGCTTTGCGAGTCTGTGGCGGCAAAGTATGCACAGTGAATAGCAAACGTGAGATGAGAAATATATAGTATGATCGCACAAGTTATAAGACCAGCGGGAAGTTCACACTGCGAATGGTACTCCTGCCTGCACGCTCCCTGTATGAGCTTAACACATAAGATGTTTAGTCTCCTTACCCTAGTAATTACACAAGCGATAGCGCTCTTCAAACCGGAACATAGCAATGTTTGTACACAACGAAATTGGCGCTGCGGTGGTGCTTAGATCAGGGGTCGACAATTTTTTGAGACCGAAGAACAGTTTATCAAATTTCGAAGTATTTAAAAAGCCACAATTTTTTTTTAATAAATAGCATTTGCATAAATATGTTTTTTTTTATTAGAAAAATATATATATATATATTTTCATGGGGATGGGCGCGGTGAGAAGCGACTACAAGTGGTTGAGAGGTGGAAATGATGTCCAGCCGTAGTTAATCGATACAGAACGATTTTTAAATGTTTTTTTTTATATATTATAGATATGAATATGCACATGAAAATAAAAAGCCACAAATGCATCTGTAAAGAGTAGCTCATGGCTCGTGAACCGAGTGACCTTTGACCTAGGCCGTCTCCGTTAACAAAAACCTACCACCAGTAAACCACAAGTGGTCACCGTCGCAATAAACACACGCCTACGTCAAGTATCGGTTGCCCAATAGGTAGTGAAGAACTTTTATTTATTTCATATATACTAAAATAATCGATTTATAAGCGGGTTCGATTCCCACTGAGCTTCCGGTGAAGGAAACTATTTTAAAGAAACCTATGCGTTTAAAGAACAGTTAACTTTCATATGTGACAGCCACCAACCTGTACATGGAAAACTATTGACCTTGACTCTTCTCACGAGAGAATGTTCCGCAGACCTAGCAGTGATGGTAAATGAAAGGCAAATAAAGGCCCTGACCCACCACATGCAGGAGGAATATTAAAAAAAAATCTTATGTACCCTGCTGAATAACAGACGAGGCTCTGACCACCTATCGACCAGCACTGGGACCGCGTGGTGGGCTAAGGCCCTCCCCCCAATAAGCTCTGTGGTGATCTTTGAGAGAGGCCTATGTTCAGCAGTGGATGTCTCTCGGCTGATAATGATGATGATACGGAGCTTATAATTTCGGATGGAAAGATAGGACTACCAACAGTATACTGGCTTCAGGTCTCGTATAACATCACTTCACAGCAAAACACCATAACGTGTACTTCATGATCTAAGAATCATTAATAGCATATCCATAGTAGCTGGTTCCATTTGAAAGCTATAAGCGAAGGCGTTAACAAGCACATCCATTACTGCGCAGGCTGTACCGAGCTGATTGTAACGGTGCACCCGGCAGCCATTTACCGTACGCTGTAGATTAAAAACGGCTCAGCCGCTTGGTAACAATAGCGCTGGCTCTGCACACCTCTGCCATCGGCAACGTCGCATAATCCTAATGAACACGGAGATGAATAATAGTTACCCAGTAGATTATGAGTTGTGAAGACGGAAATGTGCTGACTGCATCATTTTACCAAGCTGGACGTAGACCAGGACAGATGACAGGAACAGCGTCATATTGAACTCATCGCCTTCAGAAACAAACTGTTACCGGATACCATCTAGGCGCAAACAGTTGTTGTGTTCCGGTATGAAGGGCGCTGTAATTAGTGAAATTACTGGGGTAACTTAACATCTTGTCTCAAGGCGATGAGGACATGGATCATTATAACATCCTAATTAGCGCCACATGGTTATGGGCTGGCGTTTCACTTAACATCAGGTGAACGTCTGAAAAAAAATAACGAGATGAACTGGACGTTCGACTGATGGTAAGAGACACCTATAACGTTGTAGATGACACAGAACCATATTGAGCCTATCGCTCATGTTAATTCTTGTTACCACGGTAATAACGCCAGCTGCATTTCCTTTCAAACTAAAACACTGCAATGTTTGACGGCGATGGGAGGGCTGCAGCAATACGACTGCAGCATAATGACAATAGGAGTAGCAGACGACCGAGATATTCACCTGATGGTAAGTGTACTGGTATGTACTGGTGGTAAGTCTCTATCGTCGGAGATCGTATAAGTATTACCGCAGCCTCTTCTTATGTCGTAAATCAGTAGCGCGCAAACTTTGAAATGTTCCGGTTTAAAGGGCGCTGTAGCTAGTTAAATAACTAGGGTAACGAGACGTACTCCCTGTCTCAAGACGACGAGCGCAATGTGGTACAGTGTACATCATTCTAACTAGATGTGTCAGTGAGATGAAAAAATCTTGGTTCTTTCTAGAGCCTCTTACATTCAGCTGGAATATAATTTGTTTGTATATGTTGTTTATGATGACGTAATATATGTCAATGAAAGATTGTCAAAAGTATATACGGATTTTTTTTTAATTCAAGTTCGATCACTTAATGTTAAGTGACACGTACTCATAACTACGAGGCGCTACTTAAGAGATACACTGCAAGACGTTGCGCTCGTCGCCTTGAGACTTAAATGTTGAGTCTCACTACCTCAGTAATTACGCTGGCTACAGCCTCCTTCAAACCGGAACACTAATATTTGTACAGTACTGTTTAGTAGTAGAACTGGGTGCTGCGGTGGTGTGACAGTGCCTACATAGTCTCCATAGTCTCCGGCATCAGAGGGCTACCATCAGTAAGTTTTGACCTTTATAAGGCCCAGGACCGTAGGTCAGGCGAAACTGAACTCCAGCATTGAGAAAGGATGTTAGTGAGGAATCGTGCGAGCACTTATGAAGCACTACCCGACCGCCTCGGGGGAAATCATTGTCTGGATCCTCGTAATCCTTACACTTTCCTGCAGACGAATAAATAACTCGCGAGGTGTTTTTAAGGAGAAATTCTTCTATTCCTTTGCCAAGCGTTAGGGTTATTTTTACAAAGTCTATCTAAAAATAATACCCGGTTATTTAACCCTCACCCTTTTGACTCCATGTTGCATTAACATAAAAAGGTTAAAGAAATTTTAGTCTTTCACATTACAGTGGTGGTAGGTCTCTGATGCTGAGCTAGTTAGGATGATATACACAGCACCATATTGCGCTTCCTTACTTCAGTAATTGCATAAGCTACAGCGCCCTTCAAACCGGAGTATGATAATGTTTGTATACTATAGTCTCCGACCACAGGTACATACCACCACATTGCTTTTGGCAAGCGAATCGTTTACCATCAGAGGGACTACTGATATCTGATAACAAACGAGGCTGTGGCCACCCACCAGCACGGTGAGTTACGGCCCAATTCCCCACAATTAACTCTACGATGTGGAGATCTTTGTGCGTCACTTTGTTATAGGCAAGCATATCACTCAACATTAGGTGAACGTCTTGCTCGTCTCGTGGAATAAAACACGAGGACCAGTACCTTCCTGGTTGGTATATAATAGAAGTAGATAGCATTAAAAAGCAACAGCATCGAATAATAATGCCGCGATGTAAATAGGCACTGGAGTCCCGGAATCAATCGTATCGATGACGTTCGGGTTTAATTGGAGAGGGTCCCGGCGGCAGCTAACGAAGCCGTAGACCTCTTCAGCATCCGCTTGTGTGGGGTCTTTCGACCTTTATTTGTGAAGTTGAGGACGCATCTCATTAATGTCTCCTCCGACCATATTATTTCGTTTCTTTATAAATTCCACGCTTTGATTCGATCGTTCTTAAACAAACCTATTGGACCGGTGGATTTTTTTTTTATTCAATGAAGCGACGAGACGGAACGTTCACCTGATGGTAAGTGATACGCCTGTCCATAACAACGTGCCACTAGTTAGGATGGCATACAGTGCATCACATTGCACTCGTCTACTAGAAATATAGGATATCTCGTTACTTCAGTAATTTCACTAGCTACAGAGCCCTTCAAAACTGAACTCAGTAATGTTTGCATACTACTTTTTGGCGCGAAAATTAGGCGCTACGGTGGTACCTACTTAAACGATCTCCGGCTACAGAGACCCACCATCAATGGGTTTTATTGAGAGTATCTGAGTCAATACATGTGACTCTAGAATGGAACCTTGCATATCCCTGTTACTAGATAAGCGGTTAACTATTGTTCCATGGAGGTGATTAAGTCATCATCATCAGCCGATAGACGTCCACAGATGGACATAGGCCTCCCCAGAAGACCTTAACATCGATTGGTCCCACGTTGCTTGCTTCCAGTGGGTTCACGTGATTCTCACCAGATCATCGGTTCACTTTGCGGGAGGCCTTCCAACACCACGTCCTCCGGTACGCGGGCGCCACTGGAGGAACTTACTGCTCCATCAGCCGTCGGTCCTTCGAGCAATGTGCCCTGCACACTTCCACTTAAGTCTAGCAATTATATATATGTGTATATCATCCTATCTAACTCCACATTGTTATGGGCGAGTGTATCACTAACCATCAGGTCTCGTCGCTTAGTTCAATAAAAAAAATACATAAACGTTTCGTACAAACATCTCCTCTATTTTAATTATTTTATTCCACCCCTTTCCACGTACAAATATAGCAACCATTAATTTAATTCCCATTTCTAATAATGTTGTATTGAATTTTCTTCAACACCCTCTGACACCAGATTCTAAAAATAAGATGCTATTTTCACTATACACTTTACATTAGACGGCTTTCAATTCCTCACAACCCTTTCAATTTAGCTGGGTAATAATATTATTCTTTTAACTTTAAAGACAATTACTAAGTAAATATAATTATTTTAAAATTACTTAGAAATTTGTTTCAATAGTGGCAGTTGTAATAATTTTTTTTTTAACAATATGCTAAAGTCTGTGGCGGAAGATTTACCATGGTAGAGTATTTTGAAAAACCATACAAACTCCATAATGTGTGACCCTGGAATAGAATAAGGGATCTTCGTGTAAGAAGGTAAGCGGTTATCTACTGCGCCATAGAGCAGTTAAAATTTATGATGTTGCGTTAATCTTTCATCATCTCAACCGATGGATGTTTATTGATGAACATAGGTCACCTGTTTTAATTCTTTCTCTTTTTTTCAGCGAGACAAATCGAAACGTTCATCTGATGGTAAATGATATGCCTACTCATAACGTGGCGATAGGATGTTATACACTGCACCACATTGCGCTCGTCTCCTTGAGGGAGCTACAGCGCCTTTAACACAGAAGTATTTGCACAGTACTTTCTGGCGGCAGCAGTAATTGTGGTGGTAACTATCTTACCACCAGTAACATATTGCTAAGAACATGTTATCTCTTTCTATCATACAAATGTAGTCATCTCTAAAATTTGATATAAACTTGTATGTTAGTATATAAACTGGCGGAATTTATCACCCCTTATCAAGGGCGAATCGCGTTATTGTAATAACTAAGTAATAATAATATACTTGCTGTGAAAGTAAGTGATTGCTTTCAACGTAATCCCCTATTGAAAGCGGATCAATTTAACTGAGTGCGGAAGTATGGGGAACTTTGTACACCACAACAAGGCATACCCGGGGGAAATCATTGTATAGATACCGAGTCCTGGGATCACCTCGCAAATGTACTCTACATAAGCTGTTACTTGTTTACTATATTATTGAAATATATAAATAAATATGATCAATGAATGATTATTTTGTTTTTCATTACTATGGCATTAATATAATAGTTAAATTTGAATAAACTAGTTAAAAGAGAGGAAGGGTTATTGAATCCCAGTCTTCTTATAGATTTTACAGATATTTCTTAACTGAAATAATATGAATAGTATAAGTTTTATTTTTCTCATAATCCCATAATAAAACGATAATTTTTTTTTGTAAAATTACAATAAATTCGACGTCTCTTTCTAACGCAGATATTTCATCAATATAGTAAGAAATTACTATTTTGATTATTTATTTATTATGTATGTTTTATGCTGTAATAGACAGTTTCTTTTTTGATTTTTCTAAAATCATATATATATCAAAAGATATGTTTAAAAAAAAAAACGCTCGTAAAAGGCGTAAAGATAGAGGGTAGTGAGGGGGTACGCTAGTTAGAATTCCCGCGTAGTCGAATAAAGCCGAAAGTAAAAGAGGTCTGTAACATTATTTGGACGTACGTTCTACGTTGTTTCGCTACACTGTGACAAATGCCGCTGTCGTGTACCGGCTAGCCGGAACCGCTCATATTTCCCCATCTTTTGTCGTTCGCGGAATCCGCGGAACTTTGCTTCATATTTATGTCCGGCCATTTGCCGTGAGAATGCTCTGGAAGTCAAGACGACAGGATGAGCGCTTTTGGACCAAAAGTCTGTAACGTTAAAATGATTATTCTTGTTTGCTATAACAGGATTAACACTACCCAGGAATCTATTAGGAGTCATGAATATCTAAAACTTAAGCTATTTGTTATTTAATTTTATTAGCTTATGTTATGTCAAACCAAAATTAGTTTGATTCAAAGCTTTTTCAGGAGAAAATTTATAACAATAATAATATTGTAAATAATCAGAAGTTTATAGAATAAGTAGGTTTCCCTACGATAGTTCACTTTATCGAAAGCTGTACCTTCTCTTGTCTCACTTGTCGTCTTCTGTTCTAATATTAAAATTTTATTGATTCTTGTTTTTCAATTGGAACGACAAATTCAGGCATTTCCGAGGCCCATCAAAACAGAACGCGAAGTAATCGATTGGAAATGAAAAGCAGACATCTAATCTACATAATGTCCTCCTCCAAGTCTTCACCACACAAACACCGATGCTATAAATATTTAGGTCCCTGTTACCGGTACCGTTTAGGTACCACCAGCGCTTCTATGTCTGCTGCCTAACATCAGTGTACAAACATAACTGTGTTCCGGTTTGAAGACAAGTGTGGCTGTTGAAATATTTGGAATAGCTAGACTTAAATCATTATGTCCGGGACGTGGGTAGAAGAATAACATGCTTTACTTAGTGTATCTATTTAGAAAAAAAAAAAAATTGTCGTTATCAGTGGCAAAACAAAAGTGCTCAAGAGTATATAAACAGAAGCTGGTATAGTAAGTTTTTTTACTTATAATTGACCTCTAATTACAATTTGATAGCAAGTTTACATTGGACAGAGGGTAGTGTAGATAAACAGATACTTGCACAGAGTAGGGTCTAATTAAACTGGACGCAAAGGAATTGTGGTCCGATACGTCGATTCCTGGCCAATTAATGAGAGCTCGCATTCCTCGCGGTATTTGCGATGTGTTAACTTTAAGTGATTCTTATATTAAACACAAACTTGAGTGAATATTATGCAGCATAAAACGACACCGCAGCTTTCTGGGGATTGCGATTCTGAAGGTTTTTTACCGATAACACATAATTCTGACCCATCCTCTAAAGTGATAGCACGAATAAATGGAAAACGAGTGAATGATTAGACGAAGGGAATTAATACTTTTAAAAACAAAATAAGGGATATGTTCGTCAGTTTTCAAAAGGAACAAGAGGAGATCATAGCTACTTTTTTAAGTGTCATAAAAGAACAAAATACAGCCCTTCATAAGTCCATTGACTTATCTGAAAAATATGATGAATTTATAATAAAAGTTGAAAGAAAGGAAAGCAAATTATACATTCAATCGTTAGAAAGAAAACTTGAAAAGCTAAAACGGGCCCACTGTTCGACATCACTTGAAATAAGAAATATTCCTAAAATACCTTCAACAAAAGTAACAGAGTATGATTTATCAGCTTTAATTTTGAAAATCGGCGACCAGTTAGAAATAGATGTTAATGAGTCGGCTATAAAAGATGTATATCGCATCGATACCAAATCACAGAATAACTCGATTATAGCGAAATTTTCGAGTGTATTGGTACGAGACCGATTCCTTGAATCCCTTAAGAAATACAATAACGTTAATAAACATAACAAGTTAAATACAAACAATTTACAAATTATTGGACCAAGAGAACCAATATATGTTTCGGTGTCATGAACGTTCAAAACAAGGAACTGTTTTTGGCGGCAAGAAAATGTACTAAATCAAATAACTACGCATATTGCTGGAGAACTCGTGCCAGGATTCATCTACGTGCTAAAGAGGGCTCTCCTGCGATCCGCGTCAACGACGAATCTGATCTGTTGAAGTTAGAGCTGATGTGAACATATAAATGTCTTTTTAATAATATCCTGTGCTTAGTACACCACCAGAACATCTGCTTCAGTTTTCTTATTTTTCTTTTCTTCGTTTTTCCCTTTTTGTCAACTCAATTGTGCTGTGCTAGTTTTTGTATTTTTATAATGTCAAGAGTATGCAAATTGTTACATATCTATAAATACTATATTATATTCTCCAAATTGCATATAAACAATAATATACTATAATAATTCAAAATCTAACAATAAATATTACAATTAGACTTTGAATTTGCATGTCTATAGCACTTTGAATTACTATTTATTGTTTATATAATGGAAAAAATTAACAACAATGTAATATTAGACCTTAACGAAAACGAATCTATGCAAAGATGCACATATTTAAATGATCCGTCTAAATATCTTCAGTTGCTCGATTATAGCTTGCATATACTTGTAGAAAGCTCATTGACAGTGTTTACAGTAAACATACGAAGCATCAATAAAATTTTTGATTTATTGTTGGCATTTATTGTAAATCTTAACATATTTGATGTGCTAGTGTTAACTACTTTACTCCTCAAATAACGGGTTACAAGACTTTCTAGACTTGTAACTACTTAAATCAGAACGATGGTGTTGTTGCATACTGTCACGATTCATTGAAAGTTATAGCTGAAGAACCGCCTATTAAGGAATGAAATCTTTTAATTCTCACCATCAATAATGACTACACAATTCTTTGTTCTTATAGGCCACCTAGCTGTCGAAACCCTTGTGCAATTACTTACAATCACTAGACAGTGTCATAGGAAAGTTCACACCACACAAATTATACTTACAGGTGTTATTAATTTAGATCTTCTTTCAGATAATTGGTCCATTCATGTTCAAGATTATTTAAACCTAATGGCAATACATCTGGTCTTAAACAAGGTGTAAACGTAGCCACTAGAATAAATACATCAAGTAACCACTGGTAAACTGTTGTATTTCAACAGATGACAAATCATTCTCCAATTTTACTTCATCTGAAGGTACTTGCAATTAAAAGAAATAATGCCGTCATTATAAAATAAATAGTAGATTATCAAGCTATTAGGTTATGCCTTCAAAATGAGTCGTAGCTAGAACTGTATTCATGCCATAATGTTAATAGTGCTACAGAGTTTCCATTACTACATTGATCCTGGAAAAGTCAAAAAATCGAGCTGGAAGAATCCCTAACCTTTATCTGTAATCTCAGTCTGGAGGATAATGTTTTTACTAGTATTTTAAAAGAAGGATTAGATTGTCCTATATACAAAACTGGAGACAAATATTTCGCTTCTGAATTACTGACCTGTTTCACTTCTCAGGCTCCGTATCAAAAATTCTGGAGAAGATAATGAACAAAAGAATGATGTCGTATTTGGAAAAGAATAAGATAGTACATAGCAATCAGTACGGATTTCGTAAGAATAGATCCACAGATCATGCAACCCTGTACTTAACCTCATTAATTGCTTCTTACTTAAATAGGGATAAGGAGTATGTGGGAGTGTTCCTTGATCTACAAAAAGCATTTGACACTGTGTCAATCCCGATCATGCTTTAACGTCTTGAAAATCTATAGTATAAGGATAAAAAAACCTTCCTTATCATTTTAAGTGCTATCTCTTTGACAGAAACCAACGTGTAAGAATTGATGAGTTTAAGAGCAACACATCATCTCGTATACGGCGTTCCTCAAGGTAGTGTGTTAGTTCCCACACTTTTCATCATATACGTCAATGAGCTTTGCAAGGTTAACGCCAAAGGTTCAGATATTATAATGTTCGCAGACGATACTATGTTGTTATTCCATGAAGATACGTGGAATAAAATAGCATCTCTTGTTGAGAAAGGTCTTAAATCAGTGGCTAGTTGGTTGGAGGAAAGTCTACTCAGTCTTAACACAACTAAAACTAAACATATCTGTTTTAGTAAAAGTACTAAAGCTGCTCTCGACAAAGAGGTTAAAATATTGATTGATGATTCCTTGCAACCGCAAAAATTATACATCCCAGTGCCAGTGTGACTATATCTAGAACAGGCACTGTAAAATATGTTGGAGTGGTTATTGATAAAAAAAATTCTTGGGCATTACATATACACACCATGACAAAACGTCTAAGAAAATTGATTTACATTTTTAAGAATCTTCGCACAGTAGCGAATAAAAAGTTGTTTATCCAAAGTTATGAAGCTGTTGGAATTTTTTTTTTGAATTATTGTGTTACTTCGTGGGGAGGAGCTGCCAAGAGTTATCTAATTAAGTTAGAACGTATACAAAGGGCTCTCCTCAAAAAAATATTCCGATTTCCTTTTAGACATCCAACGTCTGCAGTATATGAAACAGCTAACGTATTATCTGTGCGAAAACTTTTTATTTTACAGAGTAATAAAAGATACCACTGAGTCATTTTAACAAGATTAGGACTAGAGAATAAAGGAATATTGCGATGTCCAGTACCGTTAACAAACTGTGCTGAATTAATCAGACATTTAGAATTTTTAGCCCCAAAGTGTTTTAACCAGATTTGTAACTGTCCCAATGTAGGATCTTTGAATAATTACAGGATCAAGAGTAGTATTTCAACGACTATTTGGACTAATATACGAAGAGACGGTTCTCTCACCAAACGTTTAACTTTTGAATTTGTACTTGCATACGTGAACACAGAAATCATAGATAGACATATAAAAATAGAAGCATACATACATAAATACATACGCGCATACACACGTACGCACATATGCGCGCGCGCAAACACACACACGCATGCACACACAGACACATACACGCACACACCATACACACATGCAAGCACACGTACTCATATACGTAAATACATATATAAAATCAAGCCCTATATACTATTGTTGTTTAATAAAAAAAAAATGTACGATACTGTAACGGAAACTGGTTCCCGAATACAGGAAATTTTCCTAGTTCGGGAATCACGGACCATGACCAACTCGGTACATAGCTGTAACTTTTATAAAAAATAAATAAAAAAAAAAAATATCTTATGCCTCAGAACGACGAGAACTATGTAGTGCTATATATATCATCCTAATTGGGCTAGCATCACACTTATCATCACCCCCCAACGGGTTCCTGCCTTGTCGTGGCAGAGAGACTTAGTACCGTGGACCGATACACGGTGAAGCGAAGTGGAACCCGCCCGGCCGGCCCCCGGCGAAGGGCCGCCTGAAGCGTTCGCTTCAGGTTCGAGCACCGGTTGGATAACTGGAGTTCACCGGAGCGGCCAGGGGCCGGACGGGCGGCTTTATGCTACCCTTTACAGCCGCCTGCAGGGGCCGTTTCATACTGCCCTCTGCAGCCGAGGTTGGGCCGCGGAAGGAGTACCCTCTGCGACCAAACAGTGTCGCACCGCAGATGCGGCGGCGGTGGGGCCGCGGGGAAAGAGGAGTGCCGGTACAACAATGCGCCGTACTGACTATCCTCCGCGGCCGTTTAACGGGTGGCGGCGGGCCCAACATCGGATCTGCCGCAGGGAGCCGGGAGAGTTTTCTCTCTTGGCTCCCATGACATCTGGGCGACGGGTTCAGAGGAATTCGTTGCCCTCGCGACAGCAGGAGGCCGAGGAGGATTGTACTTATCTAACTAGTCAGGCGTGTTCGATTAATCATATCACCAACCAAACAACCCCTAAAGAATCGAACTGGAGATATGTGCTACAAGTCTTGCAACCGCTGCGCAACGAGGGCTGTTAAATTTTTATATGAAATATAATATTAGTGGCTTGACAAAGTATAAAAGTAGAGTTCATTAGTAAAAAGAAAGACGCTAATTAATTTATCGCTTCTCTCTCTCTCTTTCTCGCTTTATATCCCATATGGAGGTAGGAATAGCTGTCCTTGTTTTTCACCTCCATTTTTTATTCGACGAAGCGACAAAACGAGTAAGACGATCATTTGTTGGTAAGTGATACGCTTGCCCATAATAATATGGCTTTAGTTAAGATGTTATACATTGCGCTCGTCGCTTTGAGACTTTAGATGTTAAATCTCGTTACCCCAGTAATTTCACTAGCTACAACGCCCTTCAAACTGGAACACAGTAATGTATGCACACTACTGATTATCAGCAGGATATTGCGCTGCGGTCGTATTTTAGTCGGTTAATAGTCTAGCGGCTTAGTAGTGGTGGTCTCTAGCAACAGGTACTTACCACTACTACTAAGCCAAACTCATCTGTTCGTGGTCCACCATGCTAATCAATAAACGAGGCTCTAGCTCCCATCAACCCGCATTGGGCCAGTGTGGCGAGAAATGGCCTAAATCCCCTCATATAAACCCCTACAAACGACTGAAGATTGTGGCAAGCCGGTGGATGCGAGCAGCGCAGGACCAATCGATGTGGGGCCCTTTGGCAGAGGCCTATGACCAGCATTGGACGTCTATCAGCTGATTGTTTTTTTTTTTAAAAAGAAAAGCAATTTATGTATGGACTTTAATAATAAACATTTTAATCAAAAGCGTACGGTATAGATTTTATTATCAATTATGTATCTATTGATGTAAAAGGTCAATGACCCGGATAACATAACATAGGTCATAGCCATTATATCACTATTATTATTATCATTATCTCTTAATATATGTACAATATGTTTATTTCCTATTTAGTTTTTTTATCTGTACGTTTTTCTATATACACATGTGCTGTTTAATGATTTTACTACAGCTTTTTATTTACTATATTATCTGTTTTTCCATACATTTGTATTTTTTCCGTATACCATATTACCTTGCTCTTAGTGCTATAGTTTATTGTTGCGTATACCATACTAATTAATTACAGCAATTAAGATATATCTCACTGCTTTATTATACACTAATTTTTAGTTGAGATTAAAGAGTGTTTGTTTCTAATAAATATAATCGCCATTTTTAATATAGTAACGATATATTTTTAACTGTAACTTGTGCCTTATTCACAATTTTCTTTTTCTTTGTAATCCAAATAATGGATGTTGATTCGACGGAGCCGCGCGCGGTATTTACAGAGATTTCTGTTCAATTATCTATTGTTTCCGTTGAATCGGTCGTGGTGATAGCTTACTGTTTACTAGTATTCAAAACCTGATGAGAAGGTACGTTAGATGTACTGGACATAAGTTGAATTTCTTATGAAGACACCTGTTCAAGTTTCACAAAAATTGGGCATAACACTTCGTCTTCGGGATATAAGGAATAAGTCTATTTCTTCCCACATACAGTAGTATATAAACATTACTATGTTCCGGTTTGAAGGGCGCTGTAGCTAGAGAAATCCCTGGAAGCCGGCGGCTGAAGACCTTGTCATCATATTTTAAAGCGAGGAGCACAATGTAGTGCTATGTATATTATCCTAACCAGGCGTACGACATCTAGCTCATTTAGTTGCTTCGTCGAATAAAAAAAAATATATTGTGTTTAGTGTCAGTATTTTATATATTATGATGTATGTATGTTGCAGTGTATATCATTCTAACTTGACACATCGCTTCAGTAAATAAAAAATAGTTATGTATATACTCCGTTATGCTCCGTTGCGGGATCGTAGGCGTCGCACAGTTATAACTATGGGTACTCTTCTCTGCTCCCACGTGTAAACTTGTTGAAGCACATCTCAAGTGGAAGCTGTAATGAGGTTCTGAAAATACTTTAGACTATTATTGTCTTATTCTACGAAGCGAAGAGATGAGAGTGACGTTCTCTTTATAACGTATATGCCTGCTCATAACAATATCGCGCTAGTTAACACAGCTTTATACTCATCGCTTTGAGAGATATTTTTTTTTTTATATTGTATGGAGTAGTGCTTGACTTCGATCTTACCTGATGGTAAGCGGCGAAGTAGTCTTTGTTGATAAAGCGCATTTTAGAAGTAACTTATTCATTCTTCTCATAAAGATTCCCACGTCATATCTGGACTGTATATAAGACGTATTTATATATAATATAATTTTATGGCGCGGAGACATGGTACTTGACCATCGAGCTGGTCCATCAATTTAAAGTAGCACAGCGAGCGATGGAGAGAGCTGTGCTTGAAATTTCTCTAAGGGACAAGATCCAGAACGAAGAAATTCGGCAGAGACCTAAAGTTGTCGAAGTCGCTCTCAAAATCTGCAAGCTGAAGTGGCAGTGGGCCGGCGATGTCTGTCGTGTCAGTGACGGCTGCTGGGAGAGAAAAGTCTTGGAGTGGAGGCCGCGTACAAGTTAAAGAAGCGTAGGACGCCCTCCTTCCAGATAGACCGACGATATCATCAGAGCGGTCGGAAGCGAGTGGATGCGAGAAGCTGAGGATCGCATTTGATGGAAAATATTGGCGAAGACCTACGTCCAGCGGTGTATAGACAAAGGCTGATAATCGATGAATGAAAATGAAAATAGGTGTTGTTTGTTCGTTAATCACGTGAAAATTAGTGAACGTATCGAAATGGGAACATAACTATTCTACGCGAACTGATTTGTAGATGGTTATAGGCCATTTACTTCTTAAATTTCATAGAACGTTTATCATTTTATTTCTAATTGACTTTTGTTAGCATTTTCAGTTCGTGTTGTGAATGCGGTTGCTATAGTAACGGTTGCTATAGAAAGTCATTTGCGGTTGCCGTTGCTGTCAAGGAGTATTTCAGACAAATTTCGAGTCTGATTTTACCGCAAAGTGGGCATGGAACAGCTAGTAAGATGATAAGATGTTAAATCTCATAACCCCAGTCGTTTTACTAGCTACAGCGCTCTTCAAACCGGAACACAGTAATGTCTGTACAGTACCGTTTGTCGGCAGAAATAGTAGCTGCGGTGGTACCTACGTAGAGGGTAGGCTTTTACTTGTACGAAATAATATCATCTCAATTAAAATGGGGAGCTTTTTATTTGAAGGAAAGCTTTGTTGTGTAAATGAACATAAATTGGTGCTTTCAGGTTATTGAATATTTATATTTATGAACAATTGGAATTATTGTACAGTTTTATAAAAGATATTACACTTTGTATACTATATTTTTTCTATACGCTGAAGTAACAGTTTTTTTTTTATTATACAACGAAGCGATGAGACGAGCAAGACGTTCACTTGATGGCAAGTGAAACGCCTAGCCATAACAACGTGGCGCTAGTTAGGATGATATATACTGCACAACATTGTGGTCGTCGCCTTGAGACAAGATGTGAAGTCTCGTCACCACAGTACACTGGTTACAGCGCCCTTCAAACCGGAACACAGTAATGTTTGTACATTACTATTTGTCGGCAGAAATAGACGCTGAGATGGTACCTTACTAGACGGTCTCTAGTAACGGAGACCTACTACAGCTTTATTTATATAGTTGTTATATTTATTCTGCGACAACGATAATCCCACAGCTGGGACTTGGGAAGTTGTCTTGTAAGGAGTCAAGCCATTTGTCTATTATACTAGCCATATCCGAGTTTATTTATCTCATTTTAAGTCGTTAAGAAGTAGACGTGGGTTACAACAGGTCAAACATAATATCTGTTATTACTGTTACGCAATAATAACAGGTACCAATTTCTGTTAATAAATAACAAATACTAGGTGTGTCTCGATTTAGTAATAGTATATAAAATAGGTGTAACCGACGTAAATTAATCAACAAAATAATAGTTAACACGAACTAATTAAGGAGTGACGTTTCGAGGATAATTAGCTTCTTGTAAGATTATAATTTCTATTTTTCGGGTTATAATACTAGGTGCTTCTCTGTTTAACAAGAGTATATCAAATGGGTGTGAGCGAGATAGATTAATCAACCAAGTAACAGATAACACGATCTAATTAAGAATTCGCTTTTCAAAGAGGATTTCTTCTTCTGAAACGACTTACTATAATTTTGGATTATTTCAAATAAATACTAGGTTTGTCTCGTTTTAGCTTATGACAATATTAATACTAAAGATAAAGACAACAATAGTTGTTTAATTTTTTATTGTCTGTTCTGTTATTTCAAGCTATGTTAGTGACCGGCTGTTATCGAATACTGAAAATGTTGATTGTTGATAGTGGTTGAATAACTTGAGTATGGTGAATTATAAATGATATTTTTTAACAGATACAATGACATCGCAAGAACAACTGTTATCTGTTATCCTCGAACACTTATGATTTATACATGTTATGATAAATACGCCTCAACTCTTATTAACGAGTTTATCAATTGTATCCATCAACTGAATCTCTCTGGATCTTCGTAATACTAAGAGGGGCGACTGTTATTATAAGTATCAACTCCTGATCTCCAAACCCTCACCACAAGACTTCTACAGTGGAGCACAATTAGCGGGTAAGAGTACGCTCCTGATCGACTATTACATTTTTTTTTTATAATAACTGTGTGAAGGTGGATTCGGAGCTGAGACTATTGATTACCAAGCCGCAACCGTCAGTCTATAGGGAATGAGTTTAAGCAAAGTCATCGGTTAATCCGGCGTAAACAGGGCGGCTAACAAGGGCGGTGTTAGTATAAACCTGGAACAAGACGCTTTGATTACAAACAAGTCGACTAATTAACGAAGCGGAGAGCACTCAAGTCGAACACAGCTGGTACAGTGTGCAATTAGGGCACACTTGTTAGCGGATTCGTACTAGCGCCGTTTCTTTATAACATTTTTTTTTTTAATTCGCTTTAGGCATAACTTGTTATATTAATTCATTTATCTTTACCTTCCAATTTACTTTGGATATGATTTAGGTGCCTACATATATATATATATAAATATACATACACACACACACACACATATATATATATATATATATATATATATATATATATGTATAATACTCTAGATATTCCCCGTCCGCTTTGTTGGCCGTAACATCCTTGCTACTCCTTTTGGTGGAAGGGTTTTGTAAAACTTCTTCTTAGCTAGGCCTGTGTCCACCAGTGGACGTCTATCGGCTGATGATGATGATGATGATAATTCTTAGCTGACCTCTAAGCAGAAGTAATATCTCTACCAAATTTTGAACGTTTTCGTATAACACTTTTGAAGATTTCGTTATGAGTCAATTAATCCTTGGATATCTCCTATATATACCAGGACAATTGGAAATATTTGAGATATACCAAAATTCTATTTAGTTTTCTTTTTTTTTTTAATCAATTAAACAATAAGAAGAGTGAGATGTTCATCTGAAAGTGAGTAATACGCCTGCCCATAACAACGTGGCGCTAGTTAGGATGTTTACTACACCACACGGCTTGTCGCTTGAGACATAAGACGTTAAATCTCTTTACCCTAACAATGCCCTTTAAACCGGACATTGCACATTACTGTTTCTCGGCAGGAACAGGAGTTGCGTGGGTCTTACCCAGACAGTATCTGTCCTCAGAGACCTACAACCATTAGCTTTTTATAGTAGCTTTGAAAATTTTTAATTAGAAATGTAGTAATTTATTTTAGTCGATAAGACGTAAGAGACATTCACTTGATGTTAAGTGATACATCTAACTATAACAATATACCGCGAGTGGGCGATTTCGATAGAGTTATAGATAAATGACCTTGATTCTCTCGTCGTGAAGGAAAGCTCGTCTCAGCAGTAGGAACGTTTTTATTTCTATACTCCATTAAGCGACGAGACGAGAGGGACGTTCACCTGATGGTAAGTGATACGCCCCCACATAATGACGTAACACTAGTTAGGATGGTATATACGGTACTAAGATAGTGAGTCTTGTTACCCCAGTAATTACATTAGCTACAAAGCCCTTCAAAACTGTCGGCTGCAATAGGTGCTGTGGTGGTGGTCTACCTAGACGGTCTCCGGCAACAGAGATCTACTACAGGAAAAACGTACCGGAAGTAATGTAAGTATTAACAAAAAGTAACATATGTAAATTTCTCTTTATGTACTCTTTGTAATAAATTAATTGCTTTGATCTATCATCCGCTTTCAGGAAAGCTTTTATGAATATTTCCGGTTCTGTATTTCTATTGACTCCCATGAAAATGTATACAAATCATTGATTCCTACATTCGTAGCGCAAGTCACGCAGTTATAGGTATCACGAGCTACGGAAACGTGAACGGGAATAAATGAGAGTGAAGTAGTTAAGTTTTTTTTTCTGAAGACCTCGCCTACTTTTAGTGTTTATACTTAGATTTCTAAGTGACCTGGAGATAGCAGAGGTATTCGCTAACTGTAATATACTTCTATAATTATCATTATCAACTTTTTTTTTATTTAACAAAACGGCAAGACTAGCAAGACTTTTACCTGATGGTAAGTGATACGCATGCGCATAATGTGGCGCTAGTCGGGATGTTATATACTGCGTTACATTTTGCTTGTCAGCTTGAGATATAAGATGTTAAATCTCGTTAGCCCAGTAATTTCACAAGCTGCAGCGCCTTTCAAACAGGAACACAGTGATGTTCCTGATGCTTGAATACGTTTAGCTTCCTCCATGACGTAGTAGCTAATCACTTCCGTTGGAATATGTATTATAATTTAGTTTTTTTATAACCTAGTGACTAGGTCATCATCATCATCAGCCGATAGACGTCCACTGCTGGACATAGACCATCCCCAAAGATGTCCACGTCGATCGGTCCCCGTCGCGGTGGCTAGGTGTCGATTGTATATTGTAAATATGCCGTCATAATAACATTTCCTCCTTTACCATCAGAGAGCTGGAGTGTTCAAGGCAAAGGCATCATGTTCAGACTGATGTCACTTAACATCATGAGAATGATATACGTGCCAATAAATAAACAGCAAGGCGAGACTGATCGATGTGTAGATCTTTGGGGGATGCCTATGTCCAGCAGTGGACATCTATCGGCTGATGATGACCGCGGACCACTGGACTTGAACAGTCCAAGATAGTGTTTGCGCTCGGTAGCAGACCTTCATTGATGAACATGACGATCATAAAATATTAATGCCAAGTTTAAAGTACAGTAAAAAAAGGATTTTCAAGAGGCCCATGTTCATGTATTATCAATGTGAAGCTTGCTATCAGCAGAGGGTTCATCCATCAAACCGAAGTTTTTTTTAATTGACTTAGCGACGAGATGAGCGAGGTCTTCACCAGGTAGGAAGCAATACTCATGATCTAATAATGTATAGTTAGAATGGTATACACAGAGCACCATACTGTCTTTGTTGCCATAAGACATGAGGTGTTATGTCTTTACCTCAGAAATTTCACTAGCTACAAATCTCTTCAAACCGGAACATAGCTTTGCACACATCTGTTTGTCGGTAGAAATAGCTGCGGTGATGTCTAGACAGTCCTCAGCAACACTGATTAACGACCAGTATGAGTCCTGATCAGGATCCCGTTGAAGAGATATTTTTCTTCCGGGAATAAGTTGAAGAATGACCTCTTGATCTCGTGTTACTACAGTGTGGGTTTCTTCGAAAAAGGCTGAAAAGGTTTTCTCTGGGTCAGCAATATGCAAACGATACCTCTGATACTACTGACCGTTTAACTTCAGGCAGAGCTTCTGTCCTTTATATTACTGTAGATGAATAAAAAATATGCAGGATATGACAGAAAGGATAAAGGAGCACAATAATATATATTTACTCATCTGTTTGTTAATAAGTATTAATAGCTGAAGATGATGATCTACAATGAGCTGGCGTATGATAACAGTATTTTTTTTTTGTTTTCAGGAGGAAATCTACGAAAGATACCCTGCTTCTAGAGAGAAGTCAGAGTTAAGTGAGATTCTTGCTCACTAAAACCCCCTCGGTGGTCTGCATCAGTGCATTCGGAGAGGCTCCGGGATCTCTTATAGAACGCACCGGTGCCACTCTACATTTTGTTACATGTCTCTGAGGAGAACCCTCCTAGAGACCATCGCCGAGCCATACGATGTCACACGCGCGTTCGCTTGTTGAGCGATAAGGGTCCCCACCCTCAGGGCCCGGAAAACTCCTAGACCCTTTTAGTCGCCTTCTACGACAGGCTTACCTTAGTCTTACTAGCCCGAATCTACATGGCTGTCACTCCAGTGTACCTAGTTCACTTGGTGTGTGCCACGAAACCTTGCAGACAGTGAAAGCAATAATTTTTCCATATAAAGGAATGGACTGGGGTAAAATCCCTTCAGTTGAAAAGAATAGCTGAAGATCGCATTAGTTTTCTTAACCTGATCTCCAAGCTTCCAAACTTCAAAGTAATATTAATAAAGAACTTTATTATTAATTGTGATTCAAGGGTATTCTCGTTCTCTTATCTCTCTCTTATTTATTCTTTTATTTGTTGTCCAAAAATAAGAGAAAGAAGCAGATAATTTAGGAAGGTACTACAGAGTACAGGTATTCCTGCCACGAAACAATACTGTGGAAAAATTATCATGTTCCGGTTTAAAGGGCGCTGTAGCTACTGACATTACTGAGGTTGATATAGACAGGCGCATCATTTACCATAAAGTGAACGTCTCACTGGTATCTTCACTGTGGGCTTCATCAAAGTGGTATCTTTGTTACGTGGTGACGTAAAATATAAAGTTTTATTACCTCGGTAATTTCACTAGCTAACAACCTGTACAAACCGGAACACAGTAATATTCGCACACTAGTGTTTGGCGGAAATAGGAGCAGCTGTTGTATTTACCCAGGTGTTTTCGGCGATATAGACCCACCAGTAAAAAGTAATACTATTACGTCATTCATATTTGGATGCTGAGTATATTTTGAACGGGATTGAACGGGATCAGTTCATTTGCAGTGTACGTCACGCGCCCCATGCCACGTTGACTCAGCTCCCGGAGACGAGGAGTGTAAATAGCCGGCAGGCGAACGAGCGGGATAAAACTCGCACTCACACTACATACTAATGTCTCAATTGACTGACACAGGCTACAGCATTCGTAATACCGTGATGCTGCCTTTGTCTTGTGCAAGATCACCAGGTTATACTTCAATGAAGCAGCGAGATCAGCGAGACCATAGGTAAAGTAATACTGCATCACATTGTGCTAATCGCTTTGAGACTAGATTTTTTTGAGGAACCCTGAGTTCTACCGGCCACTGCTGGTAGGTCTCTCTTGTCGGAAGCCGTTTAAATACCACCGCAGCTTCTATTTCTGCCTCTGAACGGAACTTCGAACTTTACCGTGTTCCGGTTTAAAGGAATTGTAGCTGATGAAATTACTGAGATAACGAGATGTAATATCTTATGGTTCACGGTGATAAGCACAAAGTAGTGCTGTGTATACCTATCCCATCTAGCGCTATATTGTTATGGGCGGGAGTATCACTTACCATCAGGTGAACATTACGCTCATCACGTCACTTTGTTGAATTAAAAAAAAAAATTGCAGCAATTTTGGTGACTGCCTCTTTGAGGCTTTTTTTAATTCATCCTACGTATTTTCTTTTTATTATCCTCTTTCTTTTCAGTTACGTCTAACATCTTGGTGATTGAGCCGTTCACCTGGACAGCTGTCTCTGCTACTCCAAGACAGTTATTCAAAAAGATCTTTCTTTTATCGAAATTTAGATGTTTTATCAGTTGACTTCTTCGTGAATATCAACTCTTGAAGGATTGTTTCTGCTTCCTCCCATTGACTTATGGTTGACGAATGCAGTGTATTATTAGTTAAGGCGCCTTTTTATTTGAATTATCACTACCTCCTTGGAAACCTTTCAGGAGACTAAAAATGTTAAGTTTCTTTACCCAAGTATCTTCATTACCTATAAATCCTTCAAACCGGAACAAAGTAATGCTCACAGTTTCTGAGATGTTTGTTTATATTATTGTAAAATCTCATCAATGATACAACTTTCATCCATTTCGTAGTAGTGTAGTTGGAAAACCAGCACAACCATTATGGTTATGAGGTTCAGGTATAGGAGCTGTATCTTATCAATTCGTCTTTTGCTTAAGCAACATATAACTTTAAAATAGTTCGATCTAAGTCAATGTTTGTGTTTTGAAGTAACACGCGGAGTCGATCAGACTACTATTTTCTCTTTTTATATCATTTCTAATCTATGAACCTTTATTGGTGTTTAACATATATTTCTCCTATTAATATAATTTGTTGTTATTAATTAGTCATCATCATCGTCAGCCGAGAGATGTCCACTGCTGGACATAGGCGTCCCCCAAATATCTCTACATACAGTCAGCCTGGGCTCCGGTACTGCCGAGCAAAGCCGTCATTTGTAGGAGTTTATATGGAAGATTTGGGTCATTTTTCATCACGCTGGCACAATGCGGGTTGGTGGAAGCCAGAGCTTCATTTGTTGATTAGCAGGGTCCACCACGAACAGGTGATGTTGGCTTCGGTCGCATGAAGTGTTGTGCTGGAGCCCTTACAGCCGCTATTTATTAGTAAAGCCAGTTATTGCGTTCTCTATAACTGACAATAACCTCAAAGGTAATTGTCATATGAAACCACTAGATATTCTTCACCTGATTAGCCGTAATATAGAATTAGACGATTTTCTATAGCAACCGTTACTATAGAAACCGCATAAATGATACGAAATGGAATCCATTATGAAGTTACTATTAATAGAAACATATATAATAGCCTATAAGCATCTGCAAATCATTCCACGTCGAATGCTCGCGTTATGTCGTTCACTATTTTCCACGTGATTGGCTAACACTTAAAGGACCATTTTCATTATATATCTACATATAGATATCGTATGTAGATATACATATAGATACGTTTTACAAAACTTCCTGTTAACTTGATTTTATCAATTCCTTTTCAATGTGAACCTTACTCTAGCAAATTTGATACTTTACGGCGTGTACAAAAAGAAATTAGATAAAAAGCAAAGTTTTTCGTATTGATATAAAGATTTCAATTTATTGATATGTTAATTTATATCCCAACTTCGTGATTATCACTGTATCACACTTGAGTTTTATTTGTGTAGCGTTCGGATAAACTAATACGTACTCTAGAGGATATTTAACTTTTGGTTAGTGTGTTGATTATTTTCATTACTAGTCAATATGTTTAGAGGGTAGGTATAAATAAAGAGGGGACGTCAAAGCATGCCCATCTGTATATTGTTTAAACTGAAATATATTGACGCTGCACCCCCACCCTCCGCGGCAGGTTTCGTCATTGATTGCTGGAAGCATCCCGCCGCGGCCGGCGCTACCTCAAATAAACCGAGAATAAAACTAGACGCACTGCACTTAAACCCGCACAGTAATACACCCATTAGCGCGGAGCAGCCGAGCCGCAAAACCGAGGGGGTGGACGGTGCGGGGGGTACGCTAAACAATGGCTATTTGTTGACTGGTCCCAAGTTCCATCCCTTTACACATTATGACTCTTACTTCGTTTCAAAGAGTAATCGCGACGGAGACTGTTTTTATCTGCAAAAAAATATTTTTTTTTGTATGTTGTTTATGATATTGGTCTTTTGGCCGATATTTACAGGTTCATCGGACTTAGTAGCCGAAAATAACGAATGGTGTATGACGAGGTGGCCGAGTGGTTAAGGCGTTGGACTGCTAATCCAATGTGCTCTGCACGCGTGGGTTCGAATCCCATCCTCGTCGATATTTTTGTATTTATATATAGTTATATTATAAAATCGTTTAGAAAACTATACAAATGGATTAAAACTCTATCAGTTTATCTAAAAAATTAATTTGATTCCTTTGATTTTGCTTACTTAATGCGATGTCAGCTTTTGTTTCTATTAACTTTCTTCCCTATACTGAATAATTGTTTTACAAATTTATCTTACTGAACATTATTACAATATTATAACAAAGCATATAATTAACATTAAAACGGGTAATGAGAAATTAAAAAAAAATCCCTATGGGTAGAAATGTGCAGGAAAATAGGAGAATACATTATATTTTGGTATTTATCATTTGGATATCAGCTTTAGATGATTATATGGTTTATAAGAAACAACAAGATTTTGTCTTTGGGTAAAAAAGGTAAGTGATTTAATATTAATAATAAACAAATTTATTCATATAAACAGTTAACAAACAATTTTTAGTATCTTATTTGATACACAGTCAAGTTTTTTTTAAAAAATAAGTAAAATCGAATCCTCTACAACTTACCTGTGCTCTGTATCTCTCATTCATTCAACCCTCGCACTGCAGATACCGAAACAAGTCATACGACGATAAACGCTGACTCCTTTTATAACTATAAACATAAATTTTTTATTTTATATATTATAAATAAACTAAAAAAAAAAACCTTGTAAATTACAGTCTTTTATATCATCATCTTCATCAGCCGATAGACGTCCATTGGTAGACATAGGTCACCTCATAAGATTATTAAATCGATCGGTTAGGGATTCATATGGGGAATTCGGGCCTTTTCCCACCATGCTGGCTTAATGGGGATAGTGGGAACCAGAGACGCGTTTGATAATTAGCAGGGTGCACTACGAGCAGGTGAGGTTTTTTCTATTTCTTTTATTCAATGAGTAAATACATGAGGCTGTGGATGGAAAAGCATGCTCGCTCAAACTGCATAACTCTTAGACCATTCCATCAGTAACACAGGAAGCTGTTAAAGCTTCCGATTGTTATCATATTTATTTAGATGAGTCGACAAGTGCGAGGTCCACCTGATGATAAGTGATACATTTCCCCATTATAACGTGGGATTAGTCAGTGTGGGATATATCGCATTACATTGTATCGTCGCGTTAATATATTAATTTCATCAGCTACAACGCCATTCAAACCGGAACACAGTAAAATTTGTACTACTTAATGTTTTGCGGCAGGAATAGTACCTGTTAAGACCTAGTATAATTAAACTGTATGAGGGAGTTGATTGAGGAAAAACGTTACCATCAAACATTCCTCACAAGTGCCACTTCATAGTTAGCAAGTGTTTCCTTTCTTCCTCCTGTCCTTTTCCTCAGCTATGTGGAGTCGGCGCTGTATGTACGAGTACTTCTCTTCCATATCCCTCTATCAGCCGTCACATCTGAATTCACACTCTTCTTACACATGCCATTTCACACAACCCATCCACACATTCTTCGGTCTTCCTCTACCCTCATAACCATCGCACATTCATTCTTATTTCGTTATATATCCTTCATCCCTCCACATAACACGCCCGCATAGTCAAACGCTAATGTATAATATATATGTAATATATTATTTTAATAAAAAAAATTGCACATTTTATTAGCGTATGCTATATAAAAGCAGTGCTATATCAAAAGACCTAACGAGAGAGTAGACAATGGTGTATTGTTGTCCGGTGTATTTGCGATAAAGAGTTATATTGGATCATTCACTTTACTATACTATGATATAACTGTACAGCCGGCAAGGAGTCATTGTGTAAATACACTACATAACAACTTCCTTTACATCCACGGGGTATTGTCGCTTAAGTTAGTAATTACTTAACATCGCAATTATGTAGTGGTTACACTTGTTATAGGTCTTTGCTGTCGAACACCGCTTACGGCCTCGCCTATTACAACCGACAAATAGCACTGTGTAAATATTAATGTTTTCCGGTTTGATAGGCGTTCTAGATAGTGTAATTACTGGGGTAACAATATTTTATGCCTTAAGGAGTATAATGTTATACCCATGCGTATTATTTACTATAAGATGAATGTCTAGCTCAATAGCTCAGTTCGTGTAACCAAACACGCTTAAGACACGCGGTTTCGTTTTCCGTGGAAATTAGACTTCCGTTGAAGGTAAATATAATGAAAAAGCACTTGCCGGTGGCCGTGGATGAATTTGCCTTTATTCTGTTCCGCCCAGCAGTGGGATTGAAGAATTCTGTTTATAGTTACATTACGTAATTCACTTCTGAACACAACTCCGCGTACAACACAATGTATCCGACAAGGACTCATTGTTTAAGTCTACTCCCCGAGCGCGGCTTCCTTTTTATTTCGACGAGCTATTGTCTCTTAGCTCAGTAATTACGCCAAACATAATCGTACAGCTTTATTTATCTTTATTATTGTCTGTCGGTAAATATGTGATATGGTCATGTACCATAATAAAATTTTCTAAGCACTACAAGCGACATTACAAATCAGTCAATAATCACTATGACCTTCTATAAAAAAGATATGAAATGTTGAAAACTATTATAATAAAGAAACGCTACGCCGTTTCCTTTAGAGCTTTAATATATATATTCATCAATGGCCTAGTAGTCATATTAGCTACAAAGTCCTTTATAATGGTACATTAATTAGACTCTAAGGGATTGGTTAATTAGATAGAGAGACCGACTGTAAAATAAGTAAACTTAGACTGTTGCGAAAGTTTTACTTAAAACAACAGTATCTCATACATTGATTATATATAACTATGTATATTAAAGCATATATATTATGTTATTTAAATAAATATATAAACAATTCGTATCAACATAAAATAAATAACTTTCTTTGAGGATAGATTGGTGGAGAAAGTCTGTGTATGTAATTCACCTCTTTATAACGCCTTAAAGTATTTAAGCAAGTTTTAAAGTAATTTACTTGAATATTATTAAACATTTAAATTATTCAGTAAATAAGTAATTACTTATTATGTTCCTTTTTTTTGTTTACTCATTGTAGTATTAAGTTAGATTAGATGTAAATCGGTAATTATAGATCCGTTACATACATAAGTTAAATTTGTATGTCATGTTGTTTTATTAAAGATTTTTGTATATTTAGTATTCTATAGATCTTCATAAGAGTATGTATATGATCTTTTAATATTCATTATTTGATTTAGATATATAAATCATTTATGTGTGGGGATGTACGTAAGCACCGCGAATGAGATGCTCTCTAAGCAAACTGAACGGCAGTGTAACAATGTTGAACGTCGCAAACCTTTTATCTAAATTGAATCATACTCAGCATAATGTGCATTTCGGTTATACGATCTACTTTATTACTCGAATGGTGACAATTTAAAAGATATATTAAATCACATTTCATTCAATATAATGAATAATATATTTTGAAACATATAAACGCAACGGTTAAGCCTCTTTAGGCGAAACGAGTGATAGCTTACATAAGTAAGCCGGAGTCTGTAAAGTAGAAGGGTTTTAAAATTTCCTCGTTCCCTACAAATAAATCTCCTACTGTCAATTTGACCCTATAACAATATTTTGGTAATATTATATATAAAAGCTAAAGTGCACTTCTCTTTAAGTGAAACAGTGGTTCGTATTAATCAAAAGCAAGTTAAAAACTTTAAATTTGAAATATAAATTAGAGGCAGTATAAGTTATTTTCCGGTTCCTCAATTATCAGTTCTCTCAAGTGTCCTCACTTAATTGTCAAACTTAATAATTTAACATAGCATTAGACGGTAGCATTACATAGTAATGTATATGTATATAATATTTTTATATACCTAGGGTTTCACTGAATCCTCAGGAGATCTGATAAACAGTGAGTAGAGATATTGCTTCCGTCATTTAGAAGTCTAGTAAGACTGGATTGTACGAAATCCTTCAAGTTTTAAATGCAAAACCTTAGGATTTAAATTTCATTTCTCTTTATATATTTAGTAAGACTCTTTATAAGCTGTACCCTATTCAAAAAATGTGAAGATTTAAACTGGGCTAACCTGTGTATCGTTGTGTTTAGTTTATATCTAGAATATAATAAAACTAGGGTTTAATTACAAGAGTAACGTGATATAACATTTTATGTCTGAAGGCGACGAGCGACTTGGTGCGAGTAATATAATCCTAACTACAGCCACATTGTTATATGCAAGGCGTTACCTACAACATAACGTCTCGTTTTGTCGTATATATATATATATATATATAAAAATATACCAGTTAATACAGGTGTAACTAGCACGATGTGTTCTGATATAAACATACGCGAAATTCGCGTCACATTTCGACGTTCACGCAAACAATGGTGTCGTAAAATCAGCTCGCTCCCGCCGGAGGCGTCGTTCAAACTTCTGACAGTTGAAGCTGAATCGATAAGCGGCTACAGACAGCGCCCCCGGGACCAGCCCCGTGTTACCGCGATCATTTCTAAATTACTAATTCAAATATCCTACCCGGGCATCCGTCATACATACATGATGCCAACATTAAAATAAGTATCTAAATTTATTGTAAAATAATTATATTAAAGCACTATCAAACAGCAAATGAGTTAGTAACCAGGTAGTCTCTCTGGTAGCCCTGTAGTCTCAGGCTAGTCAGAATAGGACTAAGGTAAGCCATGTCTGCCTTAGAAGGTGACTGAAAGGGTGTAGGAGTTTCGCAGGCATTAAGGGTGGGGGCCCTTATCGCTGAACAAGTGAACCTGCGAGAGACAGTATAAAGCTCAGCGTTGGTGCCTAGGAGGGTTAGGCCTCTCAGAGACGTGTAGACGACAAAGTGTAGAGGGGTACCGGTGCGCTCTATAAGAGATCCCGGAACCTCTCCGAATGCACTGATGCAGACCACCGAAGAGATTTTAGTGAGTACGAATTTCACATAACCCTGACTTTCCTAAGATGGAGGGTATCATTCGAAGATTTCCACCCCGAACCTAAAAAAAAGAATCTCTGGTAGGTCACTGTTGATAGAGATCGTCTATGTGGGTACCACCGCAGCTCCCTATTTCCGTTGCAGAACAGTAGTGTGCGAACATTACTGTGTGTTGAAAAGCGCTGTAGGTAGTGAAATTACTGAGGTAACGATAAATAGCATCTTAAGGTTTAAACCGACGACCACATCGTTGTTTGGTATTACCGTAACTAGCGCCTTTTTATTTTGAGCAGGTCTAACACTTTGCTTCAGTTTACATCCCCTTTTCATTGCTAAGCATATTCCTTGCAAACTATTTACTTTGTAATACAGAAACTACTTCATCCTGATCATCATCAGCCGAGAGACGTCAGGAACTACTAAAGTATCTCAAAAACAGATTAACTTAAGGATGTTGATAATGGTGTGGAAGGGATCCCACACAACTCACCTGCTCGTGGTGCATCCTGCTAAGCAACAAACGAGGCTCTGGTTCCCACCAACCCGCATCGGCCAGCGTGGTGGAAAATGCTCCAAGTCCTCCCATATGAACCCTTACAAACGACGGCCCTTAATGCCGTGGGCAGCGCAGCATCAATCGATGTGGAGACCTTTAGGGTAGGTCTATGTCCAGCAGTGGATGTCTATCAGCTGATGATGAATCTGACTAACATATATAGACGTGAATCTCTTACATATAAAAGCCTTCAACTGTTTTATATCCGGCTTTATATCCGTAATGGTGGACAGTTTTAAAGTTATTGACTACTTCCAATGTGTATGGTGAAGCAATTTAGATGATTGTATTTCTAACAGAACGAGAAGCTAAATCCCTTATTTTTACTCTGTCCAGATGAAATAGCTCAAAGAGGCTGAGGTCTTAAAGTAATGGATTTGCGACGTACCGGAAAGCGCAGTGTTGGCAGACCCTCCAGTAGGCGACATAAAAATAATTGATGGGGGCCATTGGACTGAAACAGCATAAGACCGTGCTTTGTGGAGCACTACAAGAGACTTATGTCCAGCAGTGGACGTCCATTGGGTGAAATGTTGATGAAATTGTGAAACTTCCTATTAACAATGCCACATATTCTTTTTTGGTCCATTAAGCGACGGCACGTGCAAGACGATCGCCTGAGTTAGGATGATATACACTGCTGTACAATATGCCCGTCACTCAAGGCATTAGATGTTAAGTCTCGTCACCCCAGTAATTTCACTAGCTACAACGCCTTTCATACCGGAACACAATAATATTTACACACGACTGTTTAACGCTAGAAGTAGGCGCTGCGGTGGTGTATATACCACCAGTGAGTTCTTTCTCACCAGCAGCTTACCTTACAGGAAGCTTGACTATCTGTATTTTTTGTAGGGAGATATTATTTGAACATGTTCTGAAACCTACAGATTCGTTTATTAAATATTGAAAGCGCCGTCGTCCAGGTACAGTTGGATAACTCCCAATGGACTCATTGTTTTAACTTTTGACGGGCCGAAGTCGAATCGATAACCAGCACTGTCAATTACCGAAGGACTCCCTTGTGTACTACAACAGGAATAACTCGCAGGTGGTAGGTCTCCGTCGCCGGAGACCGTCTGGCTACCACTGCAGCTCATATTTCTGTCGACGAACTGAGCATGAGTTATGTAAAATGTTTCTTCGTTTTTATGGGGGTCGTATTATTTAGTTAATAACTTTTTTTTTGTCTAAGTACATGACGATAGTCGGGATGTTTACATGATTATTACTTTGCGCTCGTTTCTTAAATAAGTATAGCATATTAAATAATATAACTAGCTACAGTGTCCTTCAACTATCAATGCCATGCCGATATGAAGTAATCATAGGGGTGTAAGAGGTCTACAATAACAACTCACGGGACCCGAGCCAACCTCACCTGCTCGTGGTGCACCCTGCTAATCGACAAACGTGGCTCTGTCTTACGCCAACCCGCATTAAGCTAGGGTGGTGAGAAATGGCCTAAATCCCCTCAAATGACCGCCCCTAATGCCCAGTGGTACCGGAAGTCATGCAGACTGAATATGGAGATCTTTGTGGAGGCCTATGTCCATCAATGGCTGATGATGATGCTGATCTTTACATCGATGTATCTGTTCATTATAAACCAGAAATCAGTTTACTACATCCACGGAGAAGTTCTAGCAATTCGTTAGAACTAAGAAAATAAATCTATCTATCACTAGCTACAGTACGATATCCACCACGGACTAATTGAAATTGCTGATTGATGCAGAGTGGCGATAAACACGAGAACTCAATCAAACTTGAGTGATTTGATTATCCAGTTTGTGGATCAAAAATTCCTCAAGGGTCTGCGCTGAACAATTGACATTGTTTCCACATCCCTTACACTTCAATATTAATAGCAATATAGAAATATATATAAATACTCTATTCTCTGATGATGTTGAGCGTTTGGTAGTCATTTTGACTCACACGTCTCATCTGATACTGGACTCGTGGAGCCGGGTCTACTGCCTGTTTATACACCTACAAATGTTTGCTGAAGTTTCTCTCATATTGGATACCACTTACTAGTAACTATTGGTATTACGGAAACCGTCACAGATCGTCGGTCCACTTAGTGGTGGTCTTCAGGCGCAATATTTGCCGGTATGCCTTCGCTACTCGAAGACGCCTATACCATCAGCTTTTTTCCTCCTTTGAACAACGTCTCCCATCCATAGCCCAGTGAAAGTCGCACTAAATCGCTTAACGCGAGCAGCACCGAACTGGTTAGTGGAGGAGGTGGCTTTGGAGGAGGCCTGTCTAGAAGAAGGCGTCTATTGGCTGATGATTGAACTTCTGTGGTAAAACACGACTAAAAGGAACATCGGTTCATGGGACTTAAAGATAGAAGACAACTACGGGGTGGTTTCCAGTTTGTCGTAGCATAACGAGAGTCCTCAGGGGCGTTACAGTCCCTACTGAGGTTTGCGTATACAAAGGCATAATTTCAGAGCCCATAGTATCCCACTGTATATGACCACCAGGAGAGTTTTGGTGAAAGTCCATTTCTAGATAACCGTCTCCTTTGAATATTTTGTCTTCAGCGAAAAAGTCTCTCTTACCGGAAACTGCATCATGATATTACTGAGGTAAGAAGATTTATATCATCCTGTCTTAATGCGATGAGCTAATCTATCAACATTACATCACTGACCACCTGTTGATGGTATTGATAGTAAAATTACGTTAGTATTTTAAGTAGCTATAGGGTATTTTCATAACACGGAAGTTGACGTTCGCTACGAGCGTAGCACTTATGTTAGAATGCATCCGTAGCGTAGCTGACGTAAGCTTAACGTAGCGGTATTTCAAACTTTTGACGGTTGAAGCTTATACGATAAGCTGTTACGAGCAGCGTTTACACTGCATCTACGGGTATAACCTGTATTCAGATATTGCAAATATTATATCAAGTTTTGGAAAAGTCTTTAAGGTCTTTAAAGTATTTTTACTATAAAACAATTTACTTAAACATAATCAGTCCTGTGAATATTGTTTAAGGAGGTTATATATTTTTTAGTTAAAAATTATTTACACAAGGATATGTATACATTTTACTAAAATAATATAGTAACAGCGGTTTAATTAGAATATCCAAATGATTTATAGTTTATATATATCGTTATGATGAGCTGATATATTATATACAAGTTTTAATATGTAACAATAAATATAAATGAAAGTTTTCAAAGTTATAATATAATATTGTTATAATTTAAACAATAAACAAACTAACTTTAGAGATCCATAACATTGTATATTCAGAGGCATGCTAGGCATATATAATATTTAACTATAACTACGAGTGTACTGCCTGGTAGTAAATTTTATCATTGATTCGTTTACTACAAAAGCAGTGCTCCTCGCCAATCCTTCATCAGCTATCAAGAGAGTAAAGGACTAGTATCTTCACGTTTAGTATCATATTTTATGTATTATACATAACTAATCGCCTCATGTGCCTGACGGTACCTGAGGTCATCGTGACTGTGACCGACGATATGGTGAAGATTACGGGAAGCTGCTGGACGCAAATAGCGATGGCCTATCAGTCGTTAGTAGAACCTATAGGATGTGAGGGGATCTAAGGGTTTAAGGGTTCCCGCTGAACAATTGATGGGATCCAAGCTACCCTCACTTGCTCATGGTGCATCTTGCTAATCAACAAACGAGGCTCTGGCTCCCGCCAACCCACGTTAGGCTGGCGTGGTGGTGAAATTATTCAAATCCCCTTATATGAATCCTTACTCGATGTGGGAATATTTGGGGTAGGCCTAAGTCCAGCAGTGGACGTCTATCGGCTGACAATTGTTCGATTTTATAACTCTATTACATTATAATTGCTGGAAGAAATACCTTTTCAGGTTTTCCCGCCGTTTAACTTTATTTTTAACGATTTTTTATATTTGTTTTCGATAATGAGTATATTGGGAGTAAATAAATAAATAAAAGGGAGTATTTTCTGCAATCATAGCAAATGGTATATCATATCGATATGCTTTCACGTTTGCGTGCGTTCACAAATTTGAACAAGGTCAGTGATTCTCCCGCCGGCGACGTCGGTTAACGTTTCTGACAGTTGTAAATGAATCGGTAACTGACTGCGGGCTGTCCCCGTGGGCTGTGCTCATCCGCATCACGCTAATGAAATTTCCCATGAATTTGTTCACTATTCATTTCTTCTAATATATCCGGAAATTTAACGACAATTTCTAATTACGTCGCTTAGTAATTGAGGTAAAAGATATTCGCTTAGAAAATACCATCATAAAGTTAAACAGATAGAGGTCATGGCAGCAGGAAAGACCTTGTTTTGAAATCTAAAACGTTAGCACTTGACCAGGATCCCACTTGGTGTTAAACGGGATGTGGTTGGGGGTAATTCGCATTAAGACAGTTACAGCCTTTTCACTATTCTCATGAAAATATCCGGTTTTTGAACGAGAATTCCGACCTCGACAAGTTCCGCTCCTTTGCTGTATCGAGAATGAACAACTGAACCTTTTGTAGAATCCTTGAAAACTACGATTATCCATACTTCTGAAGACCGTTTATGTAATTATGCAAACATTACTGTGTTCCGGTTTGAAGGGAGCTGCAACTAGTGAAATTAAGGACTTAAAATTCTATGTTACATAGCGACAAATGCAACTAGTACGATATATCATCCTAGCAGCATATTCCGCAAGACAGACGTATGTGATATTAAACGATGATCACAAAATCATCATCATGATCCACTGCTGGGCTCATGAAGTTTGATAAATATATATGTTCGGTTCTACTTCATTTTTGTTTGATTAGATGAATGCCGGCGTATCGGCGTCGCTTGCCGGGGATGCTGTTAAAACTTCCGACAGTTGATTCTAAATGAACTGCCAACGGCAGCCTCTGCGGCTAGGGGCCAATCGATCCTTCCCTTCTTAATTAATATAAACAAACTTATTAACATCACCTATTAATTTTTAATGAGAATTAACATTTCTGATTTTATAATATTTAATTTGCAAATAATCCTAATTCTATAATAAGAGCAGGGTAGAATAATTTGAATCTCATACATCCCCTAAATATCTCTAAAATAAAAATTGTTTCTATCTCAGAAACTAACAAAAGGAAGTGCGTACAGCTATTACATTTTTTTAAGTGATGCGACGAGTGGAACGTTCACCTGATGTTAAGTGACACGCCGGCTGAAAACAAGATGGCGCTAGATAGGATGATATATCATCATCAACCGATAGACATCCACAGCTGGACATATGTCCCCCCAGAGATTCCCACATCGGGTAAGTACTCATATGGGGAATTTGGGCCATTTCTAACCACGCTGGCCCAATGTGAGTTTGTGGCTTGGTCCCCGTGAGATGTTGCGCGGGAACCCTTACACATCTAAGATGATATATACTGCACCATATTCCGCTCGTCGTCTGAGATAAAGGAAGTGACGGAAGTCTCTCGGATGGATGGACTGATGGGATGGGAGCGGCCGTGGTTGCTGCCTAGACGGTCTCCAGCAACAGAGACCTACCAGCAGCACGTCCACGATTTCGCTTTTACAGTCACGCTTTTGTTAGGATCTTTACACAGCACTTCGTGAGATATTCTCTAATAGTAGCGTCCCTTTTCATTGTAGGAAAAATTGTTTGAAATACACCTTGTTTCAAAAATCCTTTCGGTGGTCATCCTTAGTGCGTTATGGGTGGCTTCTGGATCATATACACAACCCAAGGGTGCTTCTTTGGATTACGTCTAGCACGTATCGGATGGAACCGTAACCCGGCTCTTTCGCTGTCCTACAACACAGTCGTCCACCCTGGGCTCGCTTAGTGGGCTTCACCTTCAAAGACCACGAAATTTATATCCTTTTAGTCGCCTCCTACAACAGGCCTGTAGTCCTATTCTTAAGGCAGCTGTCGTGGTAGCTACTGCACTAGAAAATACATATAGACTGCTGAAGTAGCAGTGGATATATCTCAATTTATTTCGCTGTCCAGCATCTATGTACCAAAAAATGCTCGCCAGCTGAATTGCAAACAAATTTCCGTCTCACAACAAGTGACAGGGTAGCGCGGAGATTCGATTTAACTTAACTGCAAAACTTGGAAAAATTTAAAGCTTACAAATACTTCCACAGATAGAGTTTACTACAATACATAATAAAGTATTTTTTTTATATAAATTACAAAAAACTTTATTTACTTATTTCTTCATACTTAAGTAAGCAACAAGACAAACAAGGTTTTCATCAGACGAGATATATATACTGGTGGTAGGTCTCTGATGACGGAGATCGGTTAGGTAGGTACCACCGCAGCTCCTATTGCAGCCGACAAATAGCAGTGTGCAAATTTTACTCACTTCCGGTTTGAAGGGAGTTGTATCTAGTGAAATTATTGGGGTAAAATTCTACGTCTCAAGGCAACAAATGAAATGTAGAGCAGCGTATAACATTGTAACTAGCACCACGTTATTAGCAGGCGTATTACTTACCATCAGCTGTATATCCGGCTCATCTCCTCGCTTAATCGAATAAAAAAAAATTACGAAATCTACAAAAATCACCATAATGTGTTCATCATCTTGAGACATGGGATATTAAGTATCTAATGTTTCATAATCTACAATGCCTTTCAAACTGGAGCGCAGTAATGTTAAAACTAAGTGCAGTGCTAACTACATGGTATGCGTCCATAAAGAACTTCGACCATGTTGATTAGAATAGAATACTCATCAAGTACTTATCTCCTATATATATATATATATATATATATATATATGCATACATATATATATATAAAGATATCCATAGATTCATTGACTCATTACGAAATCTCCGAAACTATTAGACGTAGACGCTCAAAATTTGGTAAATGAATTGCTAAGAACGAATTTAACAAAATTTCTCCCGAAAAGGGGTAGTCGCAGGATGTTACGGCCAGCAAAACAGGCAAGGAACAGTTAGTAGTATAATATCCACGGACGAAGACAGAATAAATGTAGTATTTGATATGTGTTCCTTTCAAATCAATATTTTATGTATATATGTAACATAATGCCACCACCACCACCACGATCAGCCGATAGACGTCCACTGTTGGACATAGGTCTGCCTCAAGATTCCCACATCGATAGGAGTTCATATGGGGGGATTTGGGCCATTTCCCACCTGGCTAGCCCAATGCGAGTTGATGGGAACATATTGTCAGTAAGTAGTATTGCCATAGTGCGTGATCCCTTACGGCATCGAGATGTGGCCGCTTCCCGTGTGCCTTGTGGAAAATCTCCAAGTTAAGAGAACTAATGTCACCGACGTAGTCCAAATGATTACTTATCTCAAATGGTAATGGGCAGGACACATCGGCCGAAGGACTGACAGCCGATCGAGCACCAACGTCCTCGAATGACGACCGCGTACCGGAAGACGCAGTTTTAGCAGGCCCCTACTAGGTACTCCGATGATTTGGTGAAGGTTGCGGTTTGCAGCTGGATGCGGGCGAAGATCGATCGGTGTGAAGATCTTTGGGGGAGGCCTATGGATGGCGGACGGATGATGATGGTGATCCATAGAGAATAAACTATAAAAAAAACTATCTATATTCATATGGATAGTTCATTCTCTCTACGCTTTAAAGAAAAGTAACTCCGCTCTTCGTTACTCAGTTTTATGTTTGTTGTATATATTTATATATATATATATATATATATATATATATATATATATATATATATTTACCATAGAATAATATTTAATAATAAAATAACTATAGTATTAGATATTTTTAAATGTAATAATATAATTAAGAATAGTCTCAAGAAGACAAGAAAACTCAATTCAACTTCGAGAAGTTAGCAAGTTCATGAATAACAAATTATAAACCAACTCACCTTCCTGCTCTCTCATCAAATTAGGTTCCCATTAATCGTGTTAAGTTATACTCAGTTTTAATACAGTATATAATAATACTTACACTGTACACGATCGGGATATCCGGATAAACGGGTTATGATAGAAAATATTGAGGGCAAAAGTCAAATAGTTGCGCGCAGCTTTGACCATGTACTCTCTCTCTCTATGAATTAATAATATATAAATGCTACGAGGCGAGTGAGAGGTGAACCTGATGGTAAGATCTTGCTCATAACATAGCGATAGTATGATGTACACAGCAATACGTCGTGTTAGTCGCTTTAATATATCTCATTACTCAGTAACTTCATTAGCTACAGCATTCCAGTTTGACGGGTGTGGTAACACGACATCCTGTCTCAAGGCGGATAGCGCAATGTGGTGGTATACCTGTCTAATTAGCGCTACGTTGCTATGGGCAGGCGTATCACTTACCATCAGGTGAACTTCCCGCTTGTCTCGTACAATAAAAAAACAGTAATATCAGTACGCTACCTTATTAGCGTCATGAAAGAGGAGCTGCGGTGGTAACTAAGAAGACGATCTCTGGCAATAGCCACTTACCACCAGATATCTCTACACTAATATTTTTTTTAATACAATTGGGTACGAGTCACTCGAGTTCACTTGATTATAAGTGATACGCACGGCCATAAAGTGGCGCAAGGAAGGATGTTATGCATTGCACTACATCGCGCTCGTCGCTTAAGACATATATTGAGCCTCTTTACCCCAGTAGTTACACTAGGTAGAACGCCCTTCAAACCGGATGACAACAAACATCTGTTTATCGGCTGTATCCCGTGCTGCGATGGTACCTAAATGATCTCCGACCACAGAGACCTAGAACCAGTAAATTGATAAAATTAAAGTATATCTATGGTTATCGATTTAGCTTTATCGAACCCGCGTAACTTAAAGTTGTAAATGTGCTTAACATCCACTGGTCCATCACCGTCCCTTGTAAATAAGATGACACGAAAACTCAATTTAACTTACCCGACGCTTTTTAAATATGAATTATGCCGGGGGTAGCGCACCAAAAGTTTTTCTCATCCCTTTAAAGTTTCCGTATTACTTTACGTCGGCCCTGTAACAGGTTATGTTGCCAAACGTATTATTGTTTAGGCGTTACAAAGTTTTTTTTTTTTTATTACTGGTGGTAGGTCTCCCTTACCGGAAACCGTCTGGGTAGGTATCACAGCGGCGCCTATTTCTACCGTCAAACGTAGTGTGCAAGCGTTAGTGTCCCGGTTTGAAAGGCGCTGCACCTAGTGAAATTACTGAAGTAACGAGACTTTACATCTTGCCTCAAGGAGACGAGCACAGTGTGATGCTGTATATATCATTCTAACTAACTCCATTTGTTATTGGGGGTTGGGGGAGAAGGGTTTCGCATATCAGCAGGTGAACATCCATCAGATGAAACAAGCGAGACATTAATCTGATGATAAGTACGCCTGTAGAAATGTTGCTGATGACACACAGCATCACATTGTGATTATTATATTAAAACGTAAGACATTGTCTATTTCACTAGCAACAAAATCCTTCAAACCGGAACACAGTAATGTTTACACAATACAGTTTACCAGCAGAAATAGACGCTGTAGTGGTATCTATCTAGACGGTGTTCGGTATCGGAGCCCCACCAGTCTATATATCAGGATATTTATGTATGTGTACCGAATATCTTCCATCAGGAATACTGTCATATCATGGTATATGATGCGAAGGTTGCACTAATTTTAAATTTCCCTTAAGACGCCAGGCGAAGGTTATCAGCACTGGAGTCTAACACGACTCCGATCTCTGAAATTGCAAATGTAATATGTCCTGATTTCAGTTACGATCAGTACACACGGGATAAATTTATTTATACAAAAAAAAAACATAAATTTAAAATTTTAAGTAATTAATAATTAACATTATTTAAGATAATTACCTAATTCCATCTTCATCCTCATAAAAAGAATAACATTACCACCAACACCCGACATTGACCAAGTTCGTATTGACAGATGTCGGTCTCCTCATTACGTTTTCATTCCCTGAAAGCTCAAGCTCTATGGGAATCGAACCTGTGATACTTCAATCCGTAGCCCATGTGATCACCTTCCAAGGTGGGCTACCTACCAACTGCTTTAACCACATTAGCTGTCTGTATTGAAGGAGGAGTCAGCTGATACAAATGTATGATGATGTACATCAACAATGGTTATGTTAGTTTAATGAATACATCATCATCATCACCAATAGATGTCCTCAGCTGAAAATAGGCCTTCGTCGAATCTCCAAGTTTGTAGGGGTTCATTTGGGAGGGTTGGGTTCACACTGGGCCGATGCGGGTTGGTGGGAGCCTTTCTTCCCCAAATATCTATACATCGATCGGTACCGCGTTGCGCGTATCCAGTAGCTTCCCGTCACCAGGTCGTCGGTCCATCTGGTGTTGGGCCTGCCAACACCTGACACACGTTGACTCATCACGATATATCCGATACCATTATAAGTGAACACTCAAAATTTGGTAAAGATATAACTTCTGCCATATAAAGGTTAGATAAGAATGGATTAAACAAAATACCTTAGTCAGTAGGAGTTGCGGAAGTGTTACAGTGTGCTGGTTTAAAGGGCGTTGTAGCTGGTGTAATTACCAGTAATTACACAACCCTGGGTAACAAGACTCAAAATCTATACGTCTCAGGTGGCGACCGCAAAGTGGTGCTGTGTATACCATCTTGACTAGCACCACGTTGGTACAGGTAACGTAATACTATCAGGTGGATGTTGATGTGATTCCTTCTCTATGGGATGTAAGGGACCTAAGCCAACATCATCTGTTCCTGGTGCCTTCTAATCAACAAACGAGGCTCTGGCTCCCACCAACCCGCACGAGGGTCAGCGTAGTGGGAAATGTTCCAAACACCCTCATATAAACCTCTACAAACTTGAAGATCTTTGGGGGAGGTCTGTCCAGCAGGGGCCATCTGCTGATGTTGATGGATGGTCTTCCCTCGTCCTTTAATGGATTTAAAAAAAATTGACTTAATATTTATTTAGTTTACGGTATGGTAAATAATTGTAAGTAATTAATAAACTGAACTGTTGGTTAAAGTTAATATTTTTAGGTTCAGTGTGAAGCTAGGTTTAGTTCAGTTTGTACGAGCAGGCGGCAGCCTCCTGCCCGGGACCCGGTTAAATGTATTCCCAGCTCAGATCAAATATTTATTTAAGATGAGATATGGAAATGTTATTACATGCATTCATTACGAGTGATTTGTGTGAAGTTCGGATGATTACACAGCGGGACTATTCGACGGATACGCTCGGTAATATATATATATATATATATATATATATATATATGCTCTTTGTTTATATATAATATATTTATATGTTAGTGGATAGTTGTACGAAGAGTGTGAATTCAGATATGGCGGGTGATATAGGGATATAGAAGAGAAGTACATACTGTGCCGACACTACATAGCTGGGAAAAGGGCAAGAGGAAGAAGTTTATATATATATATATATATATATATATATATATATGTACATTTACAAAGTTAAATGTTCGTAGTATAACAGTCAGTGATACGGCATCTGGTATTGGTAGGTCTCTGCTGCTGGAGATTGTCTAGGTAGATACCACCGCAGCTCCTATTCCTGCTGCCGGTACTGTGCAAATATAACCATGCTCCATTTTAAATAGCGCTATAGTAACTTGTTACTGTGGTAACAAGACTTAAAAAAAGGAGAAGATTGCCCCATGAGGTCTAATGATCATATAAAAGCGGCAGTGGCTCATCATTCCTATAAGAATTCACGAGGAAGGCGGCCATCAGAGAAGAGAGGCGGCGTGTTGTGAAGCTCGACACCAACATCTGAAGTGATGACCACGACCACTCTGTCAAGGGTGATACCGACGAAAAAGAACAAGGCTTAACACCTTATGTCTCAATGTGGTGCAGTGTATAATATTCTAACTAGCGCCGTTGTTATGGACAGGGTGACAAAGCAATCCCATCTGCTCGTGCTGCAAACGAGGTTCTGGCTTCCACCAAACCGCATTTGGCTAGCGTGGTGGGAAATGGCCCAAACATTTCCATATGAATCCCTACCCAATCGATATGGTGATTTTTGGGGACCTATGTTCAGCTGTGGACGTCTATCAGCTGGTAATGATGGTGATGGTGATATCGTGTTTGCAGGTAGTAAAACTTCATCGCTTGTAGACAGTAAAGTACTTGTTAGTGATGGGTTTTAAAAATATAAACCGCAAAGGAAATCTTCTTGTTCAGATAAATCAACATTTACTTAAAACCCTCTCCGAGGCCAGCGGGAGGAACTTAACTGGCGACGTTTTACAAATCATTAGTCCTGTGGGTATTTGTCAATGTCACTTCTCGCCGAACCAACGCCGATACGAGCCGGAAGTAGCTGAGAACCTCTCCGCACACCGAACCGCTGTGGCTTTAAAGGAGATTTCAGCTCGCAGCGGAGTTCGCCAAGTTGGTACACGGCCTTGTCTCCCAGTACAAGGCAAGTCGATTTAAGTTTCGTGGGAACTTGGTAATGATTTCGGGAATTACGAATCAAAAGTTCCGAGTCCTGCGGAGCTTTTAATGATGTAACTTTATGGAGATTTCACGGGATCAGAAAAATGTTTTCGCGTATAATTTGCAGAGGATTTTCACGGTACTTTATAAATTACTGATGTTTTCATGTAAAGAGAAAATCTTTGCCAAAGCTCTTACTTACATTACACTAAGTTATAGTGTGTAGTTTTATTGACTACTATAATCTCTTCAAAACTGGATATATCGTATTAGCACATTACTAGTTAGCGATAATATTAGTGTTGATAGTAATATTGCTCCAGTAGTCACTAGTAGATTAAATAAAAAAAATTACTATAGCATAGTAAATAAAATAGAAATATGACGTCATACATAGTATATTGTAAAACATCCATCCCTTAAAATTAAAATAAAACATTGTATTACAGTACCTTTTTGATAGGGTTGATGAGAATTTCTTTTCTTTCTCCTCTTAATGTTGAACATCCTTATTTCCTTAGGAATCGTCTTCTTTATCATCATCAGCCGATAGACATCCAGTACTAGACATGGGTCTCTCCCAAAGATTCTTACAGGATCGCGCAAGGACTCGTATGAGAGCCTCGATTGCTGATTAGCAGCGTGCACCACGAGCAGGTGAGGTTGGCTTGGATCTCGTTGTGCAGGACCTCTTACTTATGTCTCCTTCTTCATCAGGTTCGTCAAAATAATTTTTATAGTCCTCTTTCTGTGCCTTGTATAAAGGAATCTTAAGAGAAAATCTTTTCTCTTATTTGTAAGCGCTTAGAAATTTTCCCCGAAATATTATTTGTATTGTTGTTATTTTATTCTGCTCCTCTTCCTCGTGACACATCCTCATCAGCATTCTCGATTTTTCTTCTAAATAAATCGTTATTCCTATCCCCTCACCCATCAACCCTAAATTTTAATATGTTATTAAATTAGCAATTCTAAAATTTCCCAAATGCTACAATTTCAAAAAGTAATGGATACAGATTCAATTTCCTGAAAACGGTGCTGATTTAATTTCATTTCGTCCATGTTTCGTGAATTTATAACTCGATGAGCGGGTCGCGCTGAAACCCTGTCACGTGGTTTTGTGCCTCATGGTACACACTGAACAGAACTCGTTTGTTTTTCATTTTTCACATATCATCACCATCATCAGCAGATAGTCGCCTACCATGCTGGCCAAGTGCGGGATGGTGGGCTGACAGAGTATCATCTATTTATTCAGCAGAGCGCACTGCCTGCAGGTGAGGTCGACTTGGGCTCCGTAAGACGTTGGACTGAATCTCTTATATTTACATATATATCATCATCATCTGCCGATAGATGTTCACTGCTGGACGTAGGCCTCTCCCAAAGATCTCCAAGTTTGTAGACGTTCATATAGGAGGATTTGAGCCATTACTTACCACTCTGGCCTGGTGCGGGTTGGTGGAAGCCAGAGCTTTGTTTATTGATTAGTAAGGGTACACCATAAGCAGATAAGGGTGGCTTGGGTCCCGTTAGATGTTATGCGGGATCCTTTATACCCCCACATATCTTCATGTATATATATATATATAGGGAGGCCTATGTCCAACAGTGGACGTCTATCGACTGATGATGATGATACATTTATTCTCTTTTCATATTTATTATTATATAATCATAAATAAATATAGCGACATCGGATGCTGTATATAAGTATGTTATAATATACTCAACAAAACACAGTTTTTGGCTGTTTGAATCTAGTCTTCCAGCGATCCATAAATATCCTCTGTCCGACCAGCTCGGGAGCTCATTACAAACACCAAGTACGGTATATATATGAAATATCTAGAGATTCATCCCTTTATCACGAGGTATTCGACACCGTTAGACGTGAACATATAAAATTTATTAGAGATATTGTTTGTGCCATTTAGAGGTCAGCTAAGTCGGGAGTTTACAAAATTCTCTCCCCAAAGTTACGGGGGTGTTGCAGCGGAAGAAGCGAGCGAGGAACAGCAAGTGTAAAATACACAATTGACGTAGAAGACTAACACAGATGACGTTAGATTCAAACAGGATAACGCGCCATGCCATAAATCATCTCGCACTATAGTATGGTACAGGGAAAACTCCGTTGATCCTGCCCAGTCTCCAGATCTGAAACCTATAGGAATCTTATGGGGTTTATTAAAGAATAGTTATATACGCCAAACTATACACTAAAGCAATATGTATTGATGTAGAAAGCTTTTAAGCTCTGTACCAAAAAGAATTTCTGCAGTAATTCAAGGTCATAGGTAGACCAATAAAAAAAATTATTTTGTATGAAGAAATAATATAAAAAATTTTATTTATTTCTATGTAAAGTCTCTTATCAATATAACGATATCATAGGTGCTCAATTTGACCAGAATTGCGGAATTGTGAACAGGGATTGAAGGAATTGAAGGGACAGGAATTGCACAGAGATTTCGGGTAGGGAATACCAAATACCTCAGAAACGTCTATACTTAGCTACACTTGAAAATAAACTTAGTCTTCATCAAAAATTTAGTAATAGTCAAATCGAAGTTGATAGATTAAAGGAGATAGGATATGTAGTGCTTATTTGTCTATACTGAGCGACTAACTTTGAACAATAATTGTGATATAAAATACTACTTCACGTAATTTTTTTTTCAGTCAACTTATTAAGCATAGCCTAAAGATAATATATTTGCACCTGACAATTGAAACTTGGTAGCCCGCTATCTCCAGCTTCCGGTCCAACAGCGGGCCAGTGACGCGCCGGCTGTTCCACGGGGCGGACGCCTCTATGAAAATCCCGCTCGCGCTTGGCGGGAACCTGCAGCAGATTTATCTCGTAGCCCTTAACCCGGTTCAAACTTTAACTACACCATCGGAACTGTTGTAATGGAAGAATATAAACTTAAATTAATCTGTTTATTGTGTAATAACTTTATGTGGGATTTAAATAAATAATTTTCTATAGAGGTGAGTTAAATGATTATTTTTACATATATATATATATACATTAATCAATAATTTTTTTCTGTTATATATATAACAGAAAATAAATAATATATTATAAATACCATACGTTATACTTACTTAAAAAATATATTATAATGCTTTGTAATACACACGCATAGTTTATATCATCAGCGTTGTTTAAACTATACTTTACTTTGACAAGAAAAAAAAAAAATGGTTTTATTACATAAATATTTATTGTTAAAAAAATATATGCTATCAATGATTAATTTTCTACAAAAAAAAATATATAACCTTGTATACATAGTAACTACATAGGTTATTAAATGGAGAAACCTATATAATATATAACGAAACTTGTATGTCCATAGAATTCATATATTTTTTTAATTTCTTTTATTCCATTAGAATGATTTATACACAAATTGTTTATTTTCTATCTAATATACATAATATATATATACGATATACATAGTAGAAAGCAGATATTTCTCTAAGAGAGGTGAACAAAATATACGTTGCTTAGCAACTACTAAGATTTTGGCGTTCAAAATATATATCAAATGAACGTGGCATTGTTGTTTCTTTTTCCTATTAGAAACAATCTTTATTCTATAAAAATGTAAGTAAAGTTAAACAAAAGTTAAAAATTAAGTATTCATTTATATATATATATCTATATATATATAAATATCTATATGTATAAATATCTATATATATAAATCATTGAACTCGGTGCAACTGTTTTGGTATGTATGACTGCAGCTCTTATTTCCCCCGACAAATACTATTGTGTAGACATTGCTGTATTCCGGCTTGAAGGGCGTAGTAGCTAGTGAAATAGCTGATGCGTTAATACTTGACATCTAGTGTGTAATACGACGAGCATAATGTGGTGCAGTGTATCATCCTCCAGCAGCGCATGACTTCGTTGTTAAGCTATTCTTGTTATGAAGTGTAAGTTTCGATTGAAATATATACAGCTGCTGATAATGATGAGGAGTCATTAAGAATGTTTACACTGCACCTCAATGCCTGTCGTCTTAAACTGTAGTGTAGTTTCTTTACTTTAGTAATTTCACTAGCTACATCGTCGTTCAAACCGGAATGGAATATTTGAACATTGCCGTTTGGCAACGAAATTAGGAGCTATCTAACTAGACCAGATAATACAAATGGAAGTTCATAAAATAAACGGCTCTCTTAATGTTCCCACTGTTGGGATTTTGATGGATATCACATGCTCATAAAAGCTGTTCTTGGAACGGTTTACATTCCTCATTTCACCGAAGCTCTAATTCACTAGGGATCGAACCCGAGGCTCTTATAGAGCATCTTATAAACTGAGCCATCAAGTCTGCGTTGATCTAGATATTTATATTAAGTATTAGTGTATAGGAAGACCACAACATTCCGGTTTTCAGAGGATATGCCACAAGTCCCTGGGGAAATTATGGTTTGTATGCTGAGCGTATGTGCAACTTGATTTATTACTATACAATGTAAACATTGCCCACATTTTATGTACGCCATTTTTGATGTAATGGTCATATATCATACTGCACATACATCAGTAAGCCTGACGTTACAGGACATTGACACACATATTGAAACGTTTCAAAATATATATAACTAGTACATAAACGGAAGGTAATAAGTGATATGATTTAGGTTCTAAAAATACTAGACCTAAATAAAGTCTGATTCTTAATCGACAGAGAAACGATACGATCTGTTCTGATGATAAGTGATACACCCGTAGCAACGTGGCGCTAGTTAGGATGATATACATAAGAGACAAGATGTTAAGTATCAATAACCCAGAAATTTCATTAGCTACAACCCCCTTCAAACCGGAACTCAGTAATGTTAGTACACTACAGCTCGCCGACAGAAGTAGAAGCTGCGGTGGTATTTAGACAGTAGATAAAGGCGTCTTGATCTACTTGGTTCGTCAAATAAAAAAAATAACTATTTAAATAAATAAAGAAATATCTATGCCCACTGCTGGGAATAGAGACATTCGCTTATAAAGATAATGTCAAGGTTATTTATAAAGCGAAATAGGCAATTGTTTGATGTCAGGTATACAGCTGCTTGCGTGATAGCTGTTGTCCTTGGAACGTGTTGGTTTCCTCAAGCTTGATAGGGATCGAACCCGCATCTCCTTGCTATGTATGGCACAAACTGAGCCGTCACAGATATGATCGATCGACTGAATATTCCCGTCAGTGCTTTATGTAACATAAGACACACTGACAGAAACTTAATAAGCAGCGCAGCCGTCAATATATTCCACGTAAAATCATTCAATGCGAAATGCGGATGCGGATGTAGACGGCTCGGTGCCGGGACGCGCGTTTATCAAATAAGGAGATCCAATTTTTTTTTTTGCCGTGAATCTGCCAATATTTTTGACGTAGGTCCCCGTTTATTATGAGGAGACAAGTTCATTTCTCAACGTTTTGTCTCGTTGTCAATTTTTATCTCCTACTCATCGATACCAACAAGTTGGTGGTGGTTTTTTTTTTATAAAGTATTGATTTTTATTTAATTAAATATTTGTGAAAGCCTTAATAGCGTACACAGCTTTAAAAAAACTCCGATTCGATCCTCATCGAGTTGAAGCTTCCGGTGAAGGAAAACATCGTAAGGAGATTGATACGTTAAAGCTTTCGTGAATAAGTGATGTCTGCCAACTGACACTTGACTTCGTTGTAGTTATGTTTTTTTTCTGGTAGAGAAGGGTTCTTGTTCCAGTAATGGAAACAAGAGAAGTGTTTATTGGTTCAAGAACAAGAGCTTTCGTTGGACATATGACATCAGCCAGTACAATTGGCTACCGGTCTTATGAGAGAACGTCTCCAGTTCTAGTAAGAACATTGGGAGAGTTATTTATTTATTTACGTTTTGTTATTAGTAAAATAAATAAAAAAAATTAAGAATATATTAAATGATGTATATTAGAGAATATTTTCTTATTTATTACATTAAATAATATTAAAAAATATATTAGATTATAACACAGCTTTGCTACTAAACTAACGTAGTAAAGAGCCCATATTTCAGTTAGGCCGGCCTGATAACTTATTTCTTAATATTCTTGTGGTTACGAAGAAAAAATATGATTAAAATGGCGGATATTTTCGGTGTTTTATATATTGCGAGTTTAGTTTGTACACAGGTAACGTCGGGGGTTGTAATTTAAACAAATTACTTGTAACACCCCGGGCACGGATCGGCGGCAGGAAAAGAAACCGTTTACTGTTAAGGCTCGCCTTTATTACGGTTTAATACCGTCAGCTGGTAGCTTTCATTGGGAATTATTACAATTTTTTTTTTACTACAATAAAGAAAAATTGATATTTTTTTTATTTATCATGTATAGAATTATTTTATGTTTAATATAAAGAAAACGAATAGTCTAAATGTTTAAGGTCGTACGGATGCGTTCGTTAAATATATAGAAGTATGAAAAAAGGTATTTATTAAACATGACTCTTCTTTTCTATATGAGAAACTAAAGAGTTTTATTATTATCATCATCATTAGCCGGTAGACGTCCACTGCTGGATGTAGACCTCCTCCAAAGATCTCCATATACAGTCAGCATGGACTCCGGTACCGCTGGGCACTAGAAGCTGTCGTATGTAGGGGTTTGTATGAGGGGATTGGGGATGGGATGGGGATTTCTTACTACGCTGGCCCAATGCGAGTTGGCGGGAGCCAGAGCCTTGTTTGTTGATTAGCAGGATGCACCATGAGCAGGTGGGCTTGGCGTGGGTCTCGTGAGTTATTGTGCGGGACCTCTTCGCCAATGTCAAACGAGTATAAATATCTGGTGGTAATTCTCTGTTGCAGGAGGCAGTGATACCTAGACCTAGGCAGTCTAGGTATTACTGCAGCTCCTACTGTCTTCTGGTTGAACCTCGTTGTAGCTAGTGAAGTAAGTGAGGTAACGAGATTAAACATCTGTTATCTCAAGGCCATTAGCAGATGTGGTGCTGTCTACCATCATAACTACGTTGTTATGGGCAGACTTATCACCCCATCTATGTGATCATCAATCTTTGAGCAAATACAGGTTTTTATAATGATCGATGTAAGATTACCAGTCGTCAGTAATATTTAAGTTAATTCAAAGCACCATCGAGATTACTATGTTACCTATGTTATAAAACGAGATCGCTGCCTAACAGGATCGTCAGTCCGTATCGGCGTAAACACGATAATAAAACTGAAGGATCGTATCCACGAATGCGATGAACAGCTCATGAATAAATTTGCAAGAGTTCACCCATCTGATGGCGCTGCGTGGTAACGTGGGTACAGAGTGGAAACGATAAACGAATTCGCCTCAACTTCTTATCGAAATACCGACACTTGTCTTATTTAGTGTACTAAGAATTTAATTTGAACGGACGTGGATGGTTATAAGGGTAGAAGACCGAAGAAACTGTGGATGGATTGAGTGAAAGATGTCACGTGTAAGGAGAGTGTGAATTTAGATGTGACGGCTGATAGAAGGATATGGAAGAGAAGTACATACCGTGCTGATCCCACATAGCTGGGAGGAGGAAGGAAGGAAGAAGTTAATTTGAAATATATTCAGGTTAGATATAAATATAGAAAGCATTTTAATTTAATATGCAATTAATAGTTAGACTAAGATTTATGGAATTTATTAGATGAGACAAATATCTAAGAGGCGACATCCATTAGTAGAGATGTTGATGTAGAGGATACAATAAAGATACTAAAGTATTATACAAACATTACCGTGTTCAGGTTTGAAGGGCGCTATTGCTGTTGAAATTAACGGATCTTATGTCTCAAGGCAATGAGTGCAATGTGGTGCTGTGTATATCACCCTAACTAGCGCCATGTCGTCATGGACAGGCGAACATCTCACTCATCCTGCCGTTTGGTTGCATAAAAAACATGTGAATGTACAATTCCATAAACATATATATATATAGATACATGTATGTATGTCCATATGTCTATATAGGTGTTGCAATATCTGGGACATATCAGGTTTAGCTTCTAAACGAACGTGGAAACGAACGTTAAGTCGAGGGTTAAAAAAGTATTTCCGTTGATTCATAGTAAAAAAACATCGATTGATAAAATCGACTGAAAAATACTGTAGAGCTTTATGGATTACAGAAAGGATGTACACTAGGATAACTACAATAAATGGAAGATAATCAGACCATCATAGTACAGTATTATAGTTAACTGATCTCTTAATCCCACTGACTAGTATTGAGCCAGCGTGGTGGGATGTGGCTCAAATCCCCCATGAAACTACAAACGACGGCTCATGGTGCGGACCGATCGATGTGGACGTCTATTAGCTGATGGTGGAACCCATAGTAATAAATTTAAAGAAAGTAATGTTTGCATACTGCGGATTGTCGGCAGAAGTAGAAGCTGCTGTGATACCTACCATGATGGTTTCCTGCAGAAGTTACCTACCATCAAAGTTACTAATCATAAATAATGAACAGGGTCTTTTGGACCTATTACAATGTACTGTATTTGATGCTCTCCAAGTAGCCGGAGATAGGACGAGATGCATGACAGTGAAGGGTAAAGGTAGTCACAACCCTCCAGACATGAGGATTTTAGGAGGAGACTGTACTTAATCTCTACTTGAGGGCAACTTCATATCGAACGCTTTATAATGCGCTTTTACTGTTCCGACTGTCAACCTATAGTTAGAGTATTCAGGTATTCTAGACCTCCACAGCTTCATTCACGATCATCGATATGAGATGCTTTCTTCGTTGTAGTTTAGTGATCAGATCGAAATAATATATTCGTCCTCCAACATTTTTTTTTTCACCAGGATCGTTCATTTATATCAACAAACCACACCATGTACGAATTAAGTTAAAAGTTAGGTCATAAATATATCCTCCATAACATGAATGAATCTATAAGAATCTCGAAACTTATCCGGCTTCTTATGCTACAGATGAAATTTGTCATCTTAAGATGCTACAAATAGAATTATGATCCGAATTTATCGAAGCAAGTTAAAAGTTGCCGGAAATATTCTCATGGAACTGTAGTAACTTAAAGTTATATTAAAACGGCTAAAGTGGAAAGAATTTATTGCGGACTTAGTACAAAATAAATTAATTGATTTATAATATTAGGTCCTTACATATGTAGATACCTTTGATGATGGGACAGAAAAAAAATCGATCCTAATTAAAAAAAAAAATTTTTAACGTTTCATTAGCATTATTTACACTCCATCGTGTCAGTACAGTTAACTGAAACTATAGTTTCTTGAAAAATACATTACTTAACTAAAAAAAAAACCAGCAATGAATTACAAAATCGAAAACGGCTGATGCTCGGGTCAACGAACGCACGCGCGCGGCGGTAACTTGAGATGTATTTGGTTTCAATTTGAACCTTATTCCATAGCGATCACGGAGCATTTAGTATGCGCGGCCGTGCGTTCGGTGATCCGAGTATCAGCTGTTTTTGATTTTGTGTTTCATTGCTGGTTTTTTTAGTAAAATAATTCTATATTTTATGAAATTATCGTTTCATTTAGCTGTACTGACATGATGGAGTGTAAATAATGCTAATAAAACGTTATAAAAATATGTTTTTTTTTTTAATCAGGATCGATTCTTTTTCCTTGCCATCATCAAAGGTGTCATTACTACTATCGTCTGTCTTCGTTTACGGAAGCGGTCTCCTAACACACTAGTAGAAGAAACAAGATATAGATGCATTAATGTAATATTAGCATATTAAAACACACACCACCACCATCAGCCGATAGACTTCCACTGCTGGATTCAAGCCTCCTCCAAAGAGATCTGTACGTTTGTAGGAGTTTATTTGGAGGAATTTGGGCCATTTCCCACCACGCTAGAACCTCGTTTGTTGGTAAGCAGGATGCAACACGAGCAGGTGAGGTTGACTCGGGTCTCGTAACTTATTGTGCGAGAACCCTAACATTAAACATGCTAAATGTATTTAATCTAAAGATATATTTTATACTGTTTGTTATATATATAACTTTAAATATTAATTTAGATCCTGATTTAGGTTTTTCTTTATTAACTTAATTCTTATGTTTAATAATTCAGATGATATTGAGATGGGAAACGTGAGAGATGTGAAATAGTTTCTTTTAAGGACTCGTAACCATTACTCCTGGTCTTCCAGCCATTTGTTGGCTTCAACCATTAAAAAATATTATGTTTTAATATACACCCCGTATAACTTCGTAGCGTACCCCCCTTACAACCCTTACAAGACGGCGATTGATAAAAAGCTACTAACTTATATTCAATGTTATTTTATTTTTCCTTGTAGACTCCTTATAGCATAATGGACATGGGTTATCTTTTTTCTAAGCATAAAGATCTTTTCTTAAAAAACTCCTCATCCTACACACATAAAAGTTGATGTACAGCAGCTACTATAGATTCATCTTCGAATTTTTGACCTGTCAGTTACTTCTTCAACCTTCTAAGGGAATAGAAATCACTATAAGGAAATGTCGGGTGAGTATAAAGGATGACCAAATATTTCGAAGCTAGTATCTTAGATTGTAGTCATCATAGTGTTGGACCTATGAGAAGGTGGGTTAACCTGGTAGAAGAAAACAGTTTCTGCTGGTTTACTTTGTAGTTTATTGCGGATTTTAATGAGCGTTTTTTACTATTTTATCCGCTTAAAAAGTGCTGTAGTAGTATTTTTATGATTGAGATATTTAATCTTGATCACTATACTATCCCAGAGAAGTCGTACCGTCGAAACGCGTCTTATATTGCAAGTGTATATTATAGTATACTAAAAAGTATATTAAATATAAAAATATTCGCTCTTACATCTCGCTTGGTGGTTCCACCACCGCCCGACCGGGGGACATATTCAGGTCAAAACTGTTCAGCGCAAAACAAGTTGTCCCAATCCGCAACTTGTTTTCAGTTTCCATTAAAAATGTACGATAAATCGACGTGAAAAATTGTATGCAATGTTTGATTCGAGTTTAGCGGAAACACAGTTGGATGCAACGATTAGTTTCGTCACCGTTTTTTAACAGGAAGTGCACTCTTTTTTAAGTATAACGAAACCCCGAAAAATATTTGTCTTACAGTCGTATCGTAACGATTCGTAATCTTCCTCTTGCTGAGATAAATAAGGCAATCTTTAATTAGTTTCAATATTTATCTATTCATCAAACGTCTATTTAATTTTCCCACAGTTGGGAAACAACGCTTTCTCTCACAAGCATAGGTTCGAGGTTATTCATCCACCAGGCAATATTCATTGGAAAGCTGTAGTTCTCAACACGTGCCGGCTTTCTTAGGATGCTTTTGTTCACTACTCTGTGGGGATCGAACCTGCACCTCTTCAGGATGTAAAGTACACAAACTGAGCCATCACGACTTGAAACATGTCAATAACGGCTTCAGAGATCGGACAGTATGAGACACAGGAGAATTTGAAGGCGATGTAAGATAGGGACGTCTATCGGCTAATGATGATGATGATGATGATGTAAGATATGATGGCGTGAAGATAAATTATATAGATAATCGTACTTGTTAATTTTACTCTAAAAAAATTCTTATAATGTATCAAAAATTTACTTTAACTCGCTTTCATCATCAAGATCATCATCATCAGCCGATAGACGTCCATTGCAGCACAAAGGCCTCATCCATCTCCGATTCGATCAGTCCAGCGCTGCTGGCGTCCAATGATTACCCACGACCTTTAAAAGACAGCATGATCTTCAGTACCGTAGGACTCTAGAGATCGTTGTCTGTAGGGCTTCATATGATATGGGTTATATCCCACCACACTGACCCAATGTGAGTTTGCGCAAGCCGGAGCCACGTTTGTTGATTAGTAGGATGCACCATGAGAAGGTGATGTTGGCTTGGGTCCCGTGAGTTGTTATACGGAACCCTTAGACCTTAATATATTTTAGATCAAGATTTTTCATTACACCTATATCATTGTTACAGATCCACAATGCACCGTGCGTGGCTTTTACTGGGTGTGGCGACTTCTTTCAAACTAGGTATAGTATTATATTTACTAAGAATTTTCTAGATTTTTCTTATTTGTATTAAAATGAATTAAACAGTAGCTAACCTAGTAAACTAGAATATCTGGCTGGTGGTAGTTCTCTGTTGCCGGAGACAGTCTAGGTGGGTACAACCGCAACACCTATTACAACTGAGAGACAGTAGTTTGCAAACATTACTTTCTTCCGGTTAGAAGTGCGCTGTAGCTAGTGTGATTACTGAGGTAACGAGACAACATATTATGTACCAAGGCGACGAGCACAATATGGTGATATGTATCACTATATTGTGCTGCCATGGCAGACACGCCATGATACGCCACCATGGGCAGGCGTATGATTTATCATCATATAAACGTCTCCTTAATTTCTTCTCTTCCTGGATTAAAAAAAGAATTAAGTGGATTAAATGTAACACTTATTCGTACTCAACTTTAAGTAATGCATCACCTGTAATTACTGGGTTAAACAGTACGGTGTTCCGGTTTAAAAGGCGTTGAAGTTAGAGACGGTAGGCAGTAATAAAACTTATATCTAGATACCCCAGTAATTTCAATAGCTACAGATATTATGTCCCAAGGTTAGGAATGATACAGTTTATATCATACTTACTTTATAGGTGGACATATTACTGAAAATTAAGTAAAGGTACCGTCAAATTAAAGATTTTTTTTAGACGTTAAGGACAGGGACGTCTACTGATGGTAAGTGTTACGCCCGCTCATATCAACGTGGCGCCAGTAAGGACGTTATATATTCCACCACATTGATCTAGTCGCTTGAGATATAAGATGTTGAGTCCCGTTACCCCAGTATTTTTATTGGCTACAGCGCGTTTTAGATCCACCACGACCACCACCATCATCATCAGGCGATAGACGTCCACTGCTGGATATAGACCTAAGTTAAATATCCCCACATCGATCGGGCCTGTAGCGCCCGCTTCACCGGGCACCAGGGGCGGTCGTTTGTATAGGTTTCATACATGGGAATTTGGGCCTCTTCCCACCACGCTAGTTCAATGTGGGTTGATTGGATCCAGAGCTCCACGAGCAGGTGAGGTTGGCTTGGGTCCCGTGAGTTGTTGTGCGGGACTCCTTACACTGCCTTTTAGATCGAAATACAGTAATGTTTGCATAGTACTGTATATCGGCTGTGGTGGTCCAAGACACTCTCCAGCAACAGAGACTTACCATCAGTGAAATTATATGTAAAAAAATACTTTGTCTTGCGACTTTACTTGTAGGAGAGGTTGTTGTTTAGAAGCATTAGAACTTCCACATTACGCCATTGTTTAAACGAAACATCCGCCGAACGCATCCCCTTTGAATATTTCATCACATTGTTACCATGGATCCGTTGTTTATTTTCGTCTCTACAAAAAGTGAGTGTATATACATTTTAATTGTCAACGCGAAAAATACCTCCCGCAAAGCTCCTCTCTCATCCAGTTGTTCTTTTGTTATTGTTGGAAAGCGAAAACCGTGAGCTCATTACTACATTTAAATGAATAGCAACCGAGCATTGTAAAAGGAATAACCCCCCCGTGAATGCGCGAACGGGGAAGCGAACGGTGAATGAGGGCTCGTATGTTCACCGCATTATTGCAGACATCGGAGTCTCCGCCGTGTTGGTGTGAAATTTTAATGCAATACTTTTCTCTTGTTTCGCTGTTTTTTTTTTTTTTACTTTCTCAATGAAAAATGTATGCAGAAGCGAAAGGAGAAATGAGAGAAAAATAGCTCCGTTGTTGAAAAAACTAAGTATTGTTATAATACTGGAAATGTCAATGTATACGTAAGAAGGTAATTAGCAGTATTATAATTTTTTTTGGAAGGGTGGGTAAACGAGCGAACAGTTCACCTGGTGGAAAGTGATCACTGACGCCCATGGGCAGACGAAAGGCCAGAAGGGTTGCGGCAGTTCCCCGCCCGTTTTGCTGACTAATAAAATTAGATTTGAAATTTATTAGAAGTATTCCTTCGAATCTTAGAGATCCTTTCCGATATTAACACCCCAACCACACCCTTTAGAATAAGGGATTTTGTAAAATTCATTCTTCACCGACTTCTAAACAGCAGCAGCAATATCTCTAGCAAAATTTTGAAACTACATTTAATAGTTTCGGAGATTTCTTGATGAGCCAATCAATCTCTGGACATCTATTTATAAATTAAATTTCTTATACATATCATCATCATCAGCCGATAGATTTCCTCTGCTGGAAATAGGCCTCCCGAAGATATCCACATACAGTCAGCATGGCCTTCGGTACCGCGGGGCATTAACGGGTGTCGGTTCATATGGAGGATTTGGGCTATTTCCCACCACGCAGGCCCTATAAGGGTTGCCGGAAGTCAGAGCCTTGTTTGTTGATTAACAACCTGACGCAAGTTACGAAGATATATCATCACAATGGGCTCATCGCTTCGAGACATAATATGTTAAGCATCGTTACCGCAGTAATTTCAGTAGCACACCGGAACACGTTAATGTGTGCACACTAATTGGAGGCGGAAATAGGTCTTGCAGCGGTACGTACCTAGACAGTCTCCTATAAGTATAATGATACTTAAATTTCAAGTAAAAAACATTATTATAAATATTTATTACAATAAACAGAATACTAACTGATCATACATCAACATCTTTATCTGAAGAACTAATCTTAATAAAAAAAAATAGCAAAGGTTACTAAGATCTCTACTCTTCTTTAGTTTAAAACATGAATCATTCATCTCAATGTTGTAAGCTACATATTAAATCTTTTTAAGTATAAATTCTAAGTAAATATATGTTATTATGTTATTACGTACCATTTACAGTTTAACTGTAAGGATGCTATTAGTTAAGAGATTTAAAATTAAACGTCCCTCTGGCACTTTTCCAGCTGCGGAGATTTTCTTTTTAATCAGAAAAGCCTTTCTTCTCCGTCGGATGCTTGGCGCCCAAACATAAGACGACGTTGCATTACAGAATCAAACTGGAGGCGGAAATGCAGATCGGATGTTGCAGAATATCCTTCTACTTGCAACGCTCAATAATATTAAATACTACATATACTATATCTGATTATTTTTAATATATATCAGAGACAGAGAGTACGTTTTTATACCTCTTCAATCTGAAGTTAAGCTACCAGATTGAAAAAAACCAATTGGATCCTCAGCTGTTCTTTTTAACTGATGGTATTTAAGCCCGGTCCGTTCCTTTATATCTCCAAGTCATTTCTTCTGCTGTTCACCAGGTGGACGCTTTTTAGTAACTTTAACCTCCAGAATCAATTTAACATTAAGATAATAAGACAGAAGTAGATTTCGCTTGTCATCTTTTAAAATGTTTAGTCTCTTTAGTATCAAAATTCTGCTCTCCTGGAATTGGAATATACTAGAGTTTGTATATTACTGTGCGAAGATTATATTAGTAGTAAAATTTGTAGTAAACTAATATTTTTTTTTTACTAGAGGTAAATCTCAGTTACCGAAGGCTATATAGGTAAGGCAGCAACTACTTATGCTGTTAAACAGTACTTTTGTTTTTTTTTTTATGGGAAGGGTAGGGTAAACGAGCGAAAAATACACTTGCTAGAAAGTGGTCACTGACGCCTATGGACAGTCGCAATACCAGAGGGGTAGTGGCGGTGTTGGTGACCTTTAAGGGAATAATACGTTCTTTTCTTGGAGGCCCTCGTATTGTATTGGTTCGGAAATATCGCTGGTATAGTACTGTGTAAAATTGATTGAGTTCCGCTTTCAAGTGATGGTGAAACGCTGAAGTAAACATCATCATCAGATCTCTTGTCTTATGATCATTGTATGGTGCTGTTTATCAATTACTACTGGCGTATCAATTACGAAAATCATCAGGCGAAGGTTCAAATCGTATCGTAGTTTTATCGAGAAAACAAATTCTAACTTAATACGTACTTAAATAAAATAAAACAAAAAAACTGCTGATAATTACTTTAGGTTAATAAGCGTTGAATCAATACGCGAACGTTTGCTTAGTCTCAATATTATGATATAACCTAAAATTACTGATAACAAGATGTCAACAGCGGCTGATAAATGTTAAATAAATAAGAAACGGAATGAAAAAGGGAGTTCTTGTAACAATATTTTCGTATGGGGAAAGGGAATTGTACCCTTGAACACCCACCCCATCATGACTAACAATTTAACTTTTCAATTTCCTCCGCGGAGTGATGTTTTAACCAATCGTAAACGTTACGTAGACTGTTGCTCATTAATATTCTTTTGACTCCATCCAAGGGTTGATTAGTTATTTAAATGTTAATAATGTTATGCAAATTCCACGTAACAACTAATCAAAAAAATTATAAATTCATACTAGAAATATTAATTATACGATTTTCACTAAAAATTTATATTATTAAGAATAATCAAAGTAGTTCATCTAAATTTGGAGATGTCTAGATTCGAAACTATTGCTTCTGCCATTTAAAGGTCAGCTTAGAATGGATATACAAAACCCTTTTCCCAGAGGCAATTGCGGGGGTGTTATGGCCAGAAAAGCGGGTCAATGATAATAATAACGAGAAGCGTTTGTTTATTAATACCAAATAAATTGGTTTACCGCCCTCTAGTACTACTAGCTACTTTTCCACGTAGTAAACTTTTCCTCGCAGTAGACTTTTCTTCGCAGTGAACTTTTCCACGCAGTAAACTTTTCCTCGCAGTAGATTTTTTCTCGCAGTAGAATTTTCCACACAGTAGACTTTTGAGCCCTGTGAGCTGTTCTCTTATATTGTCAGCAGCGACGATGCTGCGTGACTTTAAATCTTCTAACGAGTTAATTGTTGTGTACACTAAAGATGTCATGTGGCCACATAAGTAATAATCGCATGGTGTTAAATCAGGACACCTTGCGGGCCACGGCGAGAGTCCGCCTCAGCTGATCCATCGCTGTGAAACATGCGCAATGTCATTTTTAGGTAATGAGTCGTACGGCAGTTAAAATTTAACTACTTTCGTGGGTACACGTACATTATCGTTATCTTCTAATTCTGAATAGTTTCTCTTTTCCATACAAAATAAATTTAATTTCAATGGCGGATCACGGTAATGAAGAATACGCTGACATTTTCTGTTATTACGGACTTAGTGATGGAAATTATTTACAAGCACGAAGAGAACATCAGCTACGTTTTACAAATCGTCACCTACCAAGTCATAGAGTGATTGCTGCGGCGTATCCACGCGTCAGAGAAACTGGCAGCGTTCAGCAGAGGCGACATGATGCAGGTAGGCCAAGCATCTACTATACTGAAGAGGAAGTAGGAATCATAGACCATTTTGTTATAGATCCGGCTACGTCAACCAGGGTCGTGGTAAGATTGCTGGGTTTAACACAGTGGAAAGTGTGGTTTACTGTGTATACGGCAAAGCTTTACCCCTACTATTATACACCGGTTCAGGCTCTGGAAGAAAGAGATCCTGCAAGGAGGTTAGACTTTTGCTGTTTTATGTTGCATGCAGACTTAGAAAATAATAATTTTCTCATGAAAATATTGTGGACTGATGAATCGAAGTCTGACAGAGACGGTCCAAGAAATTTTAATAATAGTTATTATTGGGCTCTGCGAGATGAAAATTTCCACGTGATTAGAGAAGAAGCTCATCGATGAAGATTCTCTATAAACGTATGGATGTGCATAATTCATACTTAGTTGATAGGCCCAGTCTTCTTGCCCAACAATTTAAATGGGAAGACGTACGGAGATTACCTTCGAAATCATTTTTTAATCATCTGGAGGATATACCATTGGAAACCAGAAGAGAAAGGGTGTTCCAGCATGACGGTTGTCCCGCTCATTTTCATCTCGGCGTAAGACAGTGATTAGACACTACTTTTCAGCGATGACGATGATATATGATATAGAAGAGGATGAGGTACAGAAGGAGAGGCATAAGAGAATGAGATAGAAAAAAAATTTAGGCATTATAAAAAAAATTTGTACGGTTCAGTCAGATCATTATTTCTGAATGAAATGTGTCGGACTAACAAAAGGCAACTAACGAACTGTTGCGGTTTGTGTTCGCGTCGCAGTTTAGTCCAGTTTAATGCGAGAAACGTATAGAATAAAACGAAATAAAAGTTTTATTATTTTTATTTATGTCTACTTTTATTTGAAGTAGGTTAAAACAACCGATGTATCACATAAACGAATGTCGGACCGATGTTGGTGAAGCCTTCCCACTTAGCATTATTCCGCTCTCGTATATCAGCAAGATCAGTTTGAGTTTAAATGATTGATTTGCAATATGACAATAGTAACTAGTATTCATGTAATCCTGAATTCAATTCTAGACTTCTGTAATTATAAACAATGAAAATAATTTGAAAATGTGCACAAAGTTACAGGAGATTTTCAAAACTGAACGAAGTGTAGGAATCACTGAAAATTGTATAGATTGTATTTGTATTAGTGAAGAGACACATCCTTAGACACTTCCTACTGAAACTCGAATTAAATACAACCTACAATTATCCTCCCAACAATCCCAATGGTTCTGGAATATTCGATTATCCACTCACAGCGTCACTCAGCCGTCGACTCCACCACTTAATAAATGCATACTGCATTCTGCAGTCGGCTACGTTTTCAGAGATCTTACATCAATCTCATTATCGAAAGGAAACGGAAACATAATATTGAGTAAGAATAATAAACTTCTCATGAACTCATCTTATTTTACTTTGTAATATATATGTAAATCTTCTCAATCGATGCCGATGTCTCTTGCATCCAATGATTCCTTGCGATTTTCATCAGGCCGTGGATCCACCTGGATACCCACTTAATGATCTCAGAGTCATCAGTGATCATCATGTCTTGTCTATTGCTACTCCATTTCAAGGTCACGTTGTGCTCGTTACTTTAAGTGATTTTGTTAAATCTTATTACCCGGTAATTTAACCAGCTCCAACAGACAGGAACACTGTAATGTCTGCAAACCACTGTTTGTCGAAATAGGATCTGGGGGTGGTACCTAGATGGTCTTCGGCAATAGAGACCTACCGGTTTGTTCTTTATCAGCCGACAGACGTCTCCTGCTGGACGTAGGCCTCCCCCAAACATCTCCACATCGATTGATCCTGCGCTACCTGCATTAAGCTGCTTCCCGCAACCTTCACCAGATTACCTGGTAGAGGAGTTGCCAACACTACGTCTACCAGTACGTGGTTCGAGGACCTTGGTGCCTCATTGGCTGTCAGTCCATCGAGCGAATTCCCTACAATGAAAGGTTTGTTTTTCTACCTTTAATATAGTCTTCGCTTTCTTAATGTTCCCACTGCTGGGAATCTGACTCTATTCTTCCAATGATAGAGTCAACGCTTAAGACAAATATATTATAAATACTTTAAGTATTATTATTACTTTACTGAGTAAATATAATAAGCTGTCTGTTAAGTTTCATGAAGTTCATCTTGTCTTGTCGTGTTTCAATAAGAAGCCTTATTGAATTTTAAGTTTAGGTAATAATTGATATATTAAATCTAATGTAGCTAATATCTCTAAAGGCTGTCGTAGTAAATACAACCAGAGCCGCCATTTTGTAGCTTTATTATAGAACTTAATGATTTGACGATTATAATAATGATAAACGTAATCATTGTAATTAACTAAATCTTAACCTATATAAAAGATTTCCGACTAAGTAGACTCATCACGATATCTCTGACACCGGAAGGGCGGGAGACTTTGAATGTCAGCTAAAAACAGATTTTACAGAATGTTGCCGTAAAAGAGGTTGCAGGCCAGCAGAACAGCGGGGAACAGCTGGTTATTACATTTTGTCATCACGGTTTAATTATCTTCAGCTCATAGATGCCTATCTCCTTTTTTGGTATTCTATGAAGCAGCAAGACGAACAAGACCCTCACCTGATGGTGAGTAAAGCTTGCACAAAACAATGTGACTCTATTTGGGATATTACACCAGATCACAGCGCGCTCGTCGCTCTGAGATGTAAGATGTTAAGTTTCGTTACCCCACTAATTACACTAGCTACAGCGCCCTTCAAACCGAAGCACATTGTTGTTTGGCGATAGAAATAGGAGTTGCGGCGGTGCCTATCTAGACCGTCTCCAGTAACTGAAACCTGCTACCAGTAGTCGTCTGGACGTCGATCTAAAATACACCGGCTTCTCGTGATGCTTCACCAGTACTTCCGTCCACGGCTTAATAGGAAATGAAAATTATGTTACAGAGTCCCCGAGTTCACAGACTCTACTGAATAATTGATGGCTCATTTCAACTGAAGGGTGTAGTGTAATTAGAATTCGGAAGATTAAATTAAAACTTTCCTTATTCGTTTTGCTTACAGTTTCAAAATAATTTGATAGCAAAATTATATGGTAGGTTTCAGGTCAATTTGATGGTGGTAGGTCTACTCTTGCCGGAGACCGTCTAGATACCACCACAGCTCTAATTTCTACCACCAAACAGTAGGGTTAATATTACTGTGGTTCAAATTGCGTTATAACTAGCAAAGTTACCTGGGTAAAATATATTGTATCTTAAACCGAATGCAATATAGTGTAGTGTAGACATTCTAACTACAAATCCTTCTTTAGAATGTACCATTATCATTGCTTTTTAAGTAGCGGAGTTTTTAGAAGATTTACTTGTTGGCAGTTGGTAGTAATAAGTCTATACCTTATTGTAGTTGTGTAAGTCTACTTCGGTATCGAATTGGCTTTACCGTAAATTTCAAGCGCCATTTTCATTAATTGTTAGGAGCTAATTCAATATTCCGCTAGACATTGTTGAAGATCTTATTGAAACTTGCCGGGGGTGTAATAGTTAAATTAAATTAAGGTTTCCGACGAGAAATACTTTCACTGAGGGATCGTTTCGATTGTTAAAAAAACAATTTTTAATGATGGAAACTTTACTGAGCATTAGTAATATTTAGAAATGGTTATTCAAGAAAAGAGCATATTCTTACCTGAAGGGTAGGCAACGCACCGGCGTCGCTGGTGACGTGGGCGGCGGTTAATCACTTACCATCAGGTGACCTGTCTTGCTCGTTTGCCTCTTTTTAACTTCTATAAAAAAAAATAAAAAAATATATTTAGAAAGCTAAATTAGGAAACTTGTTTGATGGCTACCATCTAGCTGATCTCCGCCCGCTTTGATGATCGTAATATATAATTAGACTTGAAATTTGTCTGAAATATTGCTTGAGAGCAACCGCAACCGTAAATCACTGTCTATAGTAACCGTTACTATAGCAACTGCATAAATAATACAAAATGATAATGTTTACAAAACTTAATTGGAAATACTATGATGAAGGATCTTTGAGATTCAAAAAATAACCTATAATCATCCACAAATCATTCCGCGTGAAATGTTTAGGTCCTTTGCCGATATGTTCACTAGTTTCTACGTGATCGGCGAACAAGTTTAACCCCTTTTATTATATATGTATAATATATATATGTAGCATATATAGACACAAATAGGAAATGGAAAACACTTATTTCTATAACTTTCGAAGATTTTCACTTTGAATCTAAAAGAAATAATATACTGTTTGACGGTTAAATCTTAGTAAATACTAAACTGCAGTAAAAAAGTTAATGTGCATAGAATATACTGTTTAGTATAAAACAAATATTACGCTTTATAAGTCGTTCAAGAAGAAATATTTACTTTGAAATTGTAACCAAGTTTATGCGGACTATATGAAAGCTGAAGACTTAGTTTACTTTAATCTTTATGACTTTATTAATCCTTAATATTGTAGACTATACGTCTAATTAAAAAAAAAAACTAGACTTACTAGACTAGAATTTAAACTTAAGTTCATTCATTTTACATAATACGATTGTGAAAATATCTACAGTATTAATTTATGTACACATAGGATCGAGTTTCCATATTTCAACGAAACTAACACTTGAATAAGTAATATCAAGTTTAAGTTCAATTTCAAATTAATGAGCACGATTCACATCAATCATAATTAAAGCTGAGAACAGGACATGTAGTAAACAATTGGCAAATATCATATGAAACCGCCATCTTGTTAATATCAGATATTAGTACTTAGTATATAAAATTTATAAATAATTAATATATCAATGAAAAATTAACAGTCGAATAGGATTATAAGTACTTTAAAGATAAAAAAAAACAAATGATTATGTTGTACACTTTTTTATCTATGATATTGAATAACTAATATTTGTCTATAGTTAAAATGTACTAGTTCAAAATACTGAGTACGATAAAATACTCTATCGCATTATACAAATAGGAGAACAAGTTTTAGAATTAAATTAAATAGTTATCAAATTTAAAAATGCACCGTGCAAAGTGTTTGCATAAATATAAAATTCGCAGGGTTTCTTTGTCCCCACAAATTACCAGTAACAAAACGTTTAGCTTCCAGCTGTTTGTTCCATTACACAGATAGCGCCGCCGCCGGCCGCTCTCGTGTGCATACTGTGAGGGCACCATGCAGGAGCTTTGAATAATTATTCAATATCGCTTCCATACTATACTTAAAATATATTCCACTCAAGAATTTAAAAAAAAAATATATCCAATTGAGACTTTTTACTTTGTTCAATAACTACTGATATCAATAAGGTCCTTGTGAGAACTTTCATCTGATGGTAAACGATACTCTTATCAACAACGATGTGGAGACAGTTAGGATGATATATACTAGATCATTTTGCGCATATTTAAGTCGTCGACTAGAGTAATTTCAATAGTTACAACGTCTTTCAAACCGGAACACAGTAAGATCTGCACACTATTGTTTGTCGGCAGAAATATGAGCTGCTGTGGTACTTATGTAGATCGTCTCCGGCAGCAAAGACCTATTACCATTACTGCTTGGATGCAGATTTGGGCACTGCGATGGGACTTTAAAACTTTTAAATCACCTGGAACAGAAGCTATCTAGTCCTAAAGCTGGAGATAACAAGAGGAACTATTCATTTCTTCAAACAACCCACCTCAATAAATTCAAAATGATGTGTTCCTATATAAATATTTAAATGAAACAAAAATGTCGGAAATAAAACTTGGACAAGGAGAAAATATGGACAAAAACAAATGACCCTTTCGATAAGATATCAACCCCGAAAATTACCAAAGGATCTCGTATTTATTGCCATCCCTAGACGTCTCTCACAAAGGGTCCACGCAGCCACTCCCGACACTATCAGCGTAATGGAACAAATAGCCGGAAGCTCTGCGCTTTGTTTATAGAAGTTTAGCCGACGTTTGATGATTGAGACACTAAGATTTATAGAAGTTCCAGCTTCGTTTGTTTCAGCCGGTCACATTTATCTCTCCAGCGCAATACCTCTATGAGGAATAAAAGCTGGAGTATTTAACCTTAAAAACGATCTGAATAAAATAACCAGGCCCTCTTCAAGTCTAAAACAATAACGTATTATTTGAATCTTCTTGTAATAGCTACAAGAATATTGTGAGATGAGAGATGTTATTAAATCTAAGCTTTCATAACTAGATATTTTATGGAAGAGATAATTTAAGAAGAAATTCAGCTTCAAATGGAGTTCAGGTTAAAGTGAGTTTTGTATCTAATAAAATTGATTCAGTAGTAAGTTGTGAGGAGATCCGGAATCTCCAGCAGAAAGTACCATGTCGGAGATATAAAAATAAATAAAGCAGTAATCTTAAAACAAGTGTATACCTATAAGTCTTATAAACTTACTATCACATTAAGTTATACAGTGAAAACTGAATACAGTGAAGTATTGTAAGGGTTGTTAGGGGTCACGCACAACAACTCACGAAACCCAAGCCAACCTCAACTTCTCGTGGTGCACCCTGCTAATCAACAAACGAGGCTCCAGCTCCCACCAACCAGCATTAGGCCAGTGTGGTGGTAAATAGGCCAAATCCCCCCATATAAACTCTTATATACGGCAGCACTTGATGCCCAGCGGTACCGAAGGCCATGCGGACTGTATGTGGAGATCTTCGGGGGAGACCTATGTCCAGCGGTGGACGTCTACAAGCTGATAATGATAAGTATATATAAAGTAATAACTTATATACATCTTTGCTTTGAAAACATTGTTACTTTAATCTCCAATAAGTCTTTGATTACTACTGTACTGCTTCTCTTATATGTTATAAGAATAATAGCTTTTATGATCGTTTGACATTCCATTAGAACTTGACCAGGGTGATGAGTAAATGGTACTGACCCTCTTCTCCTCCCATTATCAGACATAACTGTTCAGGCGTATACATATAAATTCAATGTCGACATTTTAATGAAAGTCTACTCCCGAGTTCGGTATGTGCATCCAGGAGTAGTTTGCTCTTGGAACTTTCCAGAATTCCATTAATATTGGAACGATCGCTTATTGCTCCTGCATATTTTAGTAGCTCCGATCTGTTCCGAAATTCTCGGACAATTGCATACTCAACTCTACTTTGTTCCAATGTACCCCCGGGAGAGAATAACCCTTCCGGTGAATATGTAAATTGGATTGAATTGAACAAATCGTGTTCTTGGCCGTGTTTACGGAAATCCACTGGTGGCAGGTCTCTGTTGCTGGATACCATTTAGATGCCACTGCAGCTTGTTGTTACGGGCGGGGGCGTATCACTTATCATCAGGTGAAAGTCCCGTTCGTCTCGTCGCTTAGTTAAATAAAAAAAAGTCATAATTTCTAATTAAAGCTAGCTTAAAGATTTGAACCAACAATCAATATTTAAGAATCTCTCTTCTGAAAAGGTATCGCTGTCCAAAAGTGCAGTTATAAATATTACTAGGTTTCAGTTACGTGAAAATTAATTACGTAACTGAGTTAACAATTAGTTAATTTTAAAGTTAACTCATTCGTTTCGCTGTATGAGAGACTCTACGATTTAATTGTTGTTTTAAACCAAACTTTTCGTCAGTAACTCGCGGTCGGTTTAATTTGATTCGTTCTGTTGTGTATTTATATGAGTTATGCTGTTTACTTCCGTTTAAGTTTATTTACCTAATTAGAATGTTATTTCAAGTATATTTAGCTTAAAATTTAAATTGATTACTTTAAATAAACTTGAAGATAAGACTGTTGTGGTAGGTTCTCGTATTGCCCCTGAACAGGTTCCCGCCTTATCGTAGCGGTGGGGCTCAGTAGCCATGTCTTGGTCACCTCTTGTGAAGCTATGGGGAAATTACCCGTCTGGCTCGAGGTGTTGAGCGGCCCGAAGTGGCCGTTCCAGGTGAGCTCCGTGAGCTCACTTCGGATGTATGCCGGTGGGCTCCAGGGGCAAGTTTATACTGTCCTTTGCAGCCGAGGTGGAGTCGCGTGGGAAAAGGAGTGTCGGTATTGCGTTTCGCCGCTCTTCCTATACTCTGCGACTGTATGACGGTTTGCGGCGGAACCCACGACCAGATCCGCCGTAGGATGTCAGGAGAGTTATCACTCTTGGCTCTCATGGCCTCTGGGTGACGGATTCGGGGGGATCCATTGCCCAGGTGACTGTAAAAGGCCGAGTAGACTGCGCGCTGTGAGTTCCAGCGTGCCCTTGCAAAGGTTGTAAGGTGGGGTTCTTCCCTCTCGACGTGTGGCTGCATAATGCAACCGGCGCTGGCGGGGATGTGGGGTTGTGCGAAAACGTTTCCGTGAACCAGTCATAAAGCAACGAGGTGGAACATCGTGGGGGTTTTAGTCGGTGCCTGTCCGATATAACCTATCTCTGCCTCGCGACGGCAGGTTGCGAAGGCATTTTCCTCACGTAAAACAAAAAAAAAGATTCGCATACTGCGTCCGTCTACTAACGAACGAACTGTACTGATGGCAGGCCTCTGCTGCCGGAAACCGTTTAAAAAGGTACCACCGCAGCGCCTAATTCTGTTGACAAACAGTAGTGCAGTAGTGTGTAAATATTACTGTGTTCCGATTTGATGAGCGCAGTAGCTACATCAACATCTTATGTTTCAAGGAGCCGAGCTTAATAGATACACCCCCTCTAGGACAAAGCTTGTAAGATTTCGTAAACGAACGATCAGTTCTTTGTCTGCAATAAGCTAACGTGGGCAACCAATGTACGTCCCCACTGTTGGGGCACAGGCTTACCCTCAATATGAAGGCGATGGGCCATAGTCACGTCACACACACCTTACAATAAATTCAATTCATGTGCAGGTTTCCTCGCGACGTTTTCCTTCACCGTTTGTATCTCGCTGTTACTTAAGTTCACAAATGTACATAACTTAAACATTAAGTTATCAGTACATGCAAAGATTCGAACCAGCGACCTTCGGAATGAAGGCCGCTACGCTCTAATCATTAGGCCAGCGATAACACAAGAAGCTAACATCTCAGAATAATAATTAAGTTGATAAATTTATCAGGATATAAAATGGGATGGATGGAACAGGATATAAAATTAATAATGAAGTCAAAGAAGATAGTGATTGTTCTCTTCATCTCAATCGTAAATCTTGACAGACTCGTCGTGGTTATCAAGTAAGGATTCATACCTTTAGGCGCATCAATCTCTGTTATCTTCTATACTGTGAATAGAATTATTTATACTTAATACAGTTTCATTGAGAAAGCCAAGATTTATAAATATTTGTAGCGACATCGAGTAAGTACAAGCACGGAGTTTAAAATTTCATTACTTAAGCCATCAAGTTAACAATTTTCTAATTGTTTTCTTGAAGGAAGGGACAGGAAAGGAATTAAGATAGATACTACTATCTGTAACTATAAGAAGGGACATGCACACAGATTGTTTGTAGGGTATGCAAAACAAACGAAATCTCTGTGTTTATCTAAAGTTAAAAAAAAACTTAGTAATTTAGTAAATTTAGCACTAATTTAGCAACACTCAAAGCATAGTTGTATACCCTTTGAGTAATTTGAGAGATTGTAATTTAGATAGGTTTAATGAGCCAGGATGTGCAATGCTTAACCAGAGTGCAGGGCGGCACCGGTACTTCCCGTAGGTGGTCCCGGAGCTCCTCCTGATGCACTGAAGGGGACCACCATATCCTTGTCTTCCCCTTAGAAGCAGGGAATCTTAAGATTATCCAGCGATGAAAAAAATATGAAAAAAGGATATGCAATGTTCGTTTGTCTTTGTGACGCCCACGCCCCTGACTTTAAGTTGCTAATTAAGAGTTTTACATAACATAATGTTGTGTAAATAGTCGACTTAATAACAACTGAAAAGGTTAGAAAAATATTAACCAGCTTTTTATTATTATTTCAGCTGCTGTGACATGGATAATTGCTAAGTTTTTAAAGACTTACCTTGTCGTTGGAATGTTTAAGCATATTTTAAGTTACGTTACAGTTTTACAGCAAACCACTAACAAAGTTCATTGCTCCCAAAACAAACGAAACAGCTTATACATACTTAATGTATACATTATGCTTATGTAATGTAAAACAAACATTTTACTTAATTAGACGCACTGAAACTTGATCTTGGAACGGAAGTAACGAGCTGCTGAAAGTTAATTAACTTTCAGCAGTCAATAACAAAGAGCGACAAGTATCGGAAATAATATGATAACATTTTTAAATATTTTAAATGGATATACAAAAAGGTTTTATTCCTGTAGATATTCTCTACCATCCAACCTTTAATGTTGGTGAAATCTTGTGGTTGGTGGTATATATATAAAAAACAGTACAGTTTGTAAAGTAAAAACTGTGGTGGCAGCTTTATTGATGATTGGTGCCATGACTTCCCCCCAGATGCTGAATCTTTCGAAGATTTCCTTCTGAAACCAAAACAAAACTAGGTGCTATCGCAGCATCAATTTCTGCCGCCAAACAGTACTATGAAAACATCACCATGTTGGGCTTGAAGAACCTTGCAGCTATTGAAATTACTGGGGTAACAAGGCGAAGAGCGTCATATGGTACTATTAACATCATCTTAATTACCACCACGTTGTTATTGGGCAAGAGTATCACTTACCATTAAGTGAACGTTTCGATCGTTGATTAAAAAAAAAGAATAGAAGCTCTAGATACTTACCGGTAACAGAGACTTACCACCAGTTTAATGTATTGCATTTAATTGTTTCACTTTAGTCGATAAATATTAAGAAAATAAATAAGTAATTAAAATTCAAATTGTAATGAACACCCTGTGTAGCATCGGGGGCGTGTATTTAGAGCAACAAAGGATTTAGCTTCCGGCTATTTGTTCCATTAAAGCGATAGTGTCGGGTGCGGGCGCGTGTGTGACTTTTGCAGCGGATACGGCACAGTACATGAATACATATCCGCTTCAAGTCAGTTTATAAATATTTTAAGTAAATTAATATAACTTATCAGTAATAATAGTTAAATATAATCTATATAGTCTATCTGTTACATTATGATTATACCAGTGTTTTTTTTTTTTCAAAGAAGCGACGAAACGGGCTGAATATTTACCTGATGATAAGTGATACGCCTACTGATAACAATGCGGTGCTAATCAGGACGTTATATATCACTTTGATACATAATAAATTGAGTCTCGTTACCTCAGTAATTACACTAATAATAACGACCTACAAACCGGAATACAGTAATGTTTCCGCATTGTTAGGTACCACCCAAGAAAAACTTGGGTGGTACTTACCTAGGCGGCCTTTGGCAACAGAGACCTACCACCAGTCTATTGTTGTCCACTACTTCCATTCGTGGACGTAGACTCTATGCACTTAGCCCACTTTATAACAGCCGCTCTATCTCTTTCTCTTCATATATCTTTATGCAAGTATATACTACATATGCAGGTATGTACTCTATACGTAAATATGTACTATATAACTACTCTTGCCATAAATACTGTTACATAAAAACTTTTCTTTTTTTCAACTTTTTAATTATTTTGAATTTGGAACACGTATGTTCAATTCGTATTAACGCCCCTATAAAATCGTAAAAAGGACTTCCGGTTGTAAATATATTTAATTAATAATGTAGAAAAACAGAGATAGGAATATTGAAATGCTTCCTGACAATGCCAACTGTCAATCCTTTGTTCGAGAAGGAAACTTGATATTGTTCTTCTTTAGTTCCGGTTACCTTTACAGATGGCGCGAATGACGAGATTGCGAACATATATTATTTTTAAAAATTCTTTCGATTTCGCGCCATTTCACATATTTTTCCGTATTCATTATCAAATTACAATATGTAATGGGGTGTTAAAGTAAATAGTATTGCAGTGATCGCCTTGCACAGAGTGGGTATGGAGCCGCTCCGATCGCTCATATTCCAGACACTTCAAAAGCTTGCTATCAGCCGTATGTTCGTGTATCGTACTATCAACAGATACAACAACACTACCTCTGACCAGAAGAAGACCAGAAAAGTTCGGGGCGGCCGCGTGCTGTTAGAACTACAAAGGCTGTTAATGCTGTTAAAGCCAGAATTCGTCTAAACCCCGTTAGGAAGCAAAAAATCTCATCGCGAGAAATGAAGATTCCCGCCAGGACTCTGTCGCGTATCGCGTATTATAAAACAAGTCCTGAAGCTCGGTGCTTATCGTCTATATACAGGACATGCCTTAAATCGATCTTTACAATTAATTTTTTTCAGAACAAACCGGCTGTCGCGATACGGATTCAGGTGAAAGGCACAGAAATATCCTCTTTACCGATGAAAAAATATTCACGATTGAAGAACACTACAATAAGCAAAATGATAAAGTATACGCCCACAGTTATAAAGAAGCTGCTCAAGTGGTGGTGGTCGGAAAGGTACAACGTGGTCATGCTCCTGCGTCAGCGATGGTTTCGTGGAACGTGTCTTATCAAAGAGTCCCAAAACTACATTTTTATGAAAAAAGAGTGAAAATTTCAGCCAAAGTGTATCAAGATACAATCTTGGTTCATGTTGAGAAACCTCTCAGCAATGCACTTTTTAAAAATACACCGTGGACTTTCCAGCAGGACTTTGCACCTGGTCACAAGGCACGAACTACCTACGCCTGGCTTGATAGCTAACGTTCCGGATTTTATAAGAGCTGAAGACTGGCCCTCATCTAGCCCAGACCTCAACCTTTTAGACTTCATATTATGGTCAATTTTAGGGTTTATAATACTGATAGAGGAAGAGAATAGAAGGCGAGAATGAAGAGAGAAATAAAAATTTAATAAGATAAGGAACGAAGCCCAGGACTACAAATTTCCAGGAAATGGTTTAAAAAAAAAAAAAAAAAAAGAACATCCTAACCAGCGCCACACTTTTAGCCTCTTACTACACACTCGTCGATTATTTGAATTGTATAGTAAACTTGTTAATATTACTACGGACGTGTGATGGTGGTCCCGTACACATCCTGCAGTGTACGATGTTCTAATACACTAACGCTAACACTAGCTACGTAATACGGCGTAAGTTATTTACTTTAGGCGGAATTTGCAATGCAAATTTTAATTACAATAAATAGCTTACTAACGAGCAGGTTAACTATGCAATTTGTATTGTCTTAACCTTTCCACACCACACAGGTCTCTGTCGCCGGAAACCGTCTAGGTAGGTACCACCGCAGGAACTATTTCTGCCGACAAACAGTAGTATGTAAACATTACCGTGTTCCGGTTTGAAAGGCGTTGTAACTAATGGAATTACTGCAGTAAAGAGATTCAACATGTTATGTCGCAAGGCGACGAGCGCAATGTGGTGCTGTGTATACCATTCTAACTAACACCACGTTGTTATGGCCAGGCGTATCACTTACCATCAGGTGAACGTCCCGCTCGTCTAGTCCCTTAATGAAATTTAAAAAAAATATATGTTTGCGATGTTTCTTAGATTGTTATATGCTTGTAGAGGCGCGGGTTTGATTCTCACTGAGCTGGAAATTATGAGGAAATATAGTAAAGTGATAACTCGTTCAAAAAAAAAATTTTTTTATACCACTATAGGACATGAAAGGGACGATAATCTGATGGTAAGTTATACGCCCGCTCATGACCGACAGCGATATAACATGTTGAGTGTCGTTACTGCCAGTAATTTCATTAGCTATACCGCTCTTCAAACTGGAACACAGTAATATTTGCAGACTACCATTTGACGGTAGAAATAGGTGATGCGGTGGTACCTACCTAGATAATCTCTGGTGACAGAGACCTACCATCAGTGAACCACATTACCTTTACTGATATAAAAACTCTACCAACTCCTAAATGATCTGCGCGATGAATAAGTAGCCCTCACTCTATTAACACGAACAAGCTTCTAATCCCAGCTGTGGGAGTTTTAAGTGGGCTACGTAATCATCATCAGATTGACTCAGTCCACTGGTTCCACTTTAGGCAATGTCCTTAACTCTAACTTAGGCATGTATATAGACATCCATTTCATGTTTGAATATGTGGAGGTATTACCTCAATTGATTATAATGTAAGACAAAGTTAAATTTAAGTAATTTTCTTATAGCTTATAACTTTAGACATTACACTGTCTTTCTATGTTTGACTTTAGAGGCTCCCACTGGGGGTCTATATCAATGTTTTCCGGCACAGGGTTGCTATTCCACTAAACTAAAATTCCCAAGTTTTATCACTTCTATTACACACCCCTTCAAGTTACAAATACTGTTAAGTATTTAACGTCAAGTACGATTACTTTAACTTAGTAGTACATAACGGTCGTTGTTGGTATTAAATTAATCGTGTATACCATCTGGTAACAATAGCGGATCGAGGGTCTCATCGCTGATGAGTTTCGTCTAATGTTTCCCAGCGATCTTCCTCTTAGTTTCGGGCCATTTCACCGCCTCAAACGGCTTCCTTTCACCCTAAACGTCTTTTTCCTTTGCCCAAGATAAAAGTATTGTTTGCACCCTAATGAGTTTCGTTTAAATGCTCGTGTTTTTATTTAGCGTACAACTTACCTTTTTTTTTCCTTTTTTGATTGCGTTAGTATGATCTTAAGATCACACATACATTATGCGCCTTAAAAGTTCTAGACTTACTTGTCTAGAATAGGCTTTTATCCGAGCATACAAATAAGGAGATCCGCAGGACTAAGGTCGCCGATATACCCTAAAATATCGTTAGACTTAAGTCGCAGTGGACAGGGAACATTGCTCGAAGGTCTGACTACCGATGGGGCAGTAAGGTCTTCGAGTAGTGCCCATGTACCGGTAGACGTAGTGTTGGGAGGCTTCCCACAAGGTGGACCGACGATCTGGTGATTGTCGCTGGAACCCACTGGATGCGAGCAACGTGAGACCGATTGACGTGATCTTTGGGGGAGGCGTATGTCCAGCCGTGGACGTCTATCGGCTGATGATGATGATGAGGCTTTTATACAATATTAATTTTAAGCGCTACGCGTTCGCTATATGTAATTTGATTTCTATGCCTTTGTCGTATAAAATACAACAATGATCAATATTATTATCACATTATGTTAATTATCAATCAGGACGGAGATTGTGAAGCTGCGTCGTTAATGAATATAAATAACAATACTGTTAAGGGTGAATTATAACCGGAACAGTTCGAAAAAACTTTACTATCATCAGAATTTTACTTTTTATATGGTGAGTTCCGCAGTGGATCCTGCACTACAACTTACGGGATCCAAGTCGAACTCACACCTGCTCGCGGTGATTCTGCTAATCAACAAACAAGGCTCTGGCTACTACCAACCCATATTGGGCCAGCGGGGTGGGAAATGACAATGACAATCTTGATCACAATCAATTACATGAAAACGCCATGGGAGCCCAGAAAGAGAGCTCTTAGGCTCTCTGTGGCGGATCTGGTTTTGGGCTCCGTCGCCAATCGTTATATGGTCACGGAGGATAGAGATAGCGCTGAAACGCAGCAGCGATGTCTCTACGCGGCCCCACCACCGCCGCATTAGCGGTGCGGTACCGCTTAGTTGCGAAAGGTCGGAATAGCGGCAAACCGCAATACCGACAATATCCTTCCTCCGCGACTCCACCACAGCCACGAAGGGCAGTGCGTAGACCCACAGCCCACCGGCGCACCATCTGAGGTGAGCTCACTTGGAGCGGCCACCGTCGCCGGCCGGCCGGGTAGGTTACTCTTAGCATCACCGTGGGTGACCAAGCCATGACTACTGAGCCACACCGCCAAGACAAGTCAGGAACCTGTTCGAGGGACGGCTACAGAGACCTAGCACCCGCGGAGGAGATCTACGGATCTTCTGCATTTTTAATTTGATCGCGCAGAGATGCGCTTAGCTCTCTCCACTGACCTTTTGAGCTTTTCCATAGGTCTTATTAAATCCCCCGGTACAGCTTACGGTAAATGTATAACCGGAAATGTATTGCAGTGCCGCACCGCGTTGTCACCGCGCGACGTAAATTGCCGCATCTAATTAACCGAGTAACATCATCCATATTCCTACCTGACCTAGATATGGCGCGGCATATTTTTAAAAATACTAACATAACAGCTTCCTAAAATGATAACCGTAATTATAATTAGAAAACCGACATTAGTTAAAAATTCAGTTAATTTTAAATTAAAGTTTTAATGAAAATGTTAGTTTTAATATTTATTACAAGCTCCCTAAGTAATATGTTAATAATAAACTAAAATGTATGTGAAAGTAGGCTTTTCGGAGTACGAAGGAAATCTGCAAGTTGATCTAGGTTTTAATATTTTTATTTGATTAAGAATCAATTAATAAGGTTTATCATTATATTTATAGTAATTATTTTTTCATTTACTTATATATAGATAGTAATTTATATCCTTTTTTTAATTGAACTTCCTTTTTTTCTTCGAAGCCTCTTTAGGTAAGCTTACTTTTTCAGTAAGGTTATCTGGTAGAAATCTATGTGAGCTGTAATAATCCGTTTCAGTTTAGTCGTTTTTTTAGTATGGTTATGTACTCTTAGAAGGTATTAATATTATATTAAACAAATAAGTACTAGGACCTTCTGCACGTACCTAGACGTTTATGAAAAAAAACTTTCAACAGAAACAACCTATCGGCAAATAATCAAAAATAACCCATTTTTTTTATCGTCTCTATACTTTTAAAAAATCTTTAATGAGATAATTTTAGATCCTTCAAAGTATACAAAAATTCTGCACGAAATATTAGTACCGGAAATTGGATAACTTGTGGATCTGAAATTGTGATATTACACTTCAACTGCCATACCCAATAATATCCTTCTTTGCTGGTAAGCTAGATTCTTTTAAAATAATTTTTTGGCAACAATGGAGTAAAACATAGTTTGTAACAAGAAATTATCAACTAATCCAAACAGATGGCGCCACCATAAATAATAGATCGCGCTATCGTTTGTCATATCATAAATTCTTATAAGGATTATGCATTCAGTGAGCATTGCCTTCGGCCAACAAGTCATCACGGAGTATACAATTTATCCATTTACTAAATCTTTCTAGATCTTCGTAATATCAAGAATGGAGACAGAAGCAAGTATACAAATGCACCTAACGACTGGATCTCTGTAATGCCAAGCGTTCGACGAACAAGTTTGTAAACACTGTGGCAGATGGCAAATTTATAATAGAAGTGTGGTACGTAACCGAACGGACCCCTAAATCAAGTAAGGGACTTCCGTTCACAAGGCAAAGGCTTTGCATCAACTTCCATTAAAAGGCGTACTTGGGGCCGAACAAACAATGAACTGCATATGCTCTCGCTTTCTATTCGGTCTGTATGATTTGTGGATTTGAGGGTTCATGAAATGAAGATGGGTGTTTAATAAAGGCATTATTAAACATTTCTTTCCGCAGCATATTTTGTTCGATAGTGATAATTGAGCTGTCTTAGCGTAAGTTGATTAAAGTCAAATGTTAGAACATTAACTTAATAATAAATACCCTACGCCATAATTTGCAAAATTGTGGACGAGTATCATTACTTCAATAATTTCACCAGCAATAACGCCCTTCAAACCTGAAGAGAGTAATGTTTGCACACTACTCTTCGGCGGCACATATTGGAGCTGCAGACCGGAAGTAAGTCAAAAGTGAATCCAGTTTTCCGGTGTAAGGGTCTACAAGAACTCCCGGGATCCAAGCGAACCTCACCGGCTTATGGTACATCAAGAATTGAGGATCTGGCTCCCACCAACTCGGATTAGGGCAGCGTAGTGGGAAATGGCCTGAATCCCCCCATACGAACAGGTAGAATAGGATCGTGCGTCGATCAATGTGGAGAGCTTTGGGGGAGGTCTATGTCCAGCTGTGGACGTCTGTCGGCTGATGATGAATCCGGTTTATAAAGTTCTTCAACTTTTATTATACACTCCATATAAACTTCATAAAACAGAATGCCCTGGATTCAGTGCGGGTGCGAAAGCAATTTACGTTGAAGAGATAAGATATTTCTCTACGCTTCGCAGGTGCTTCCAACATATCGCGAGCTTTATGTCGCTTTTTTCCCATAAAAGCTCCTCCCTTCGCGTCATTGAACATGTTGCTTTACGCGACGTTCTTTTTAATTTTAATGAAGCTTTGTATGTCGCGTGATGTCACATCCCCTGTCATGCAAACGAAAAGCCGCTGATTGACGGACGTACGGCGGTTGCGTAAAGCGACCGGAATAAGCAAAAAATTACTACGTCTCTATATTATATACATTTAATAATAAACTTCCGATTAAACCGTAAAGTGAGAAGAACGTTTATCTAATACATCATAAAACATCTCTAATAAAAAAAAACATCTTGATTACAATGGTACAAGACTACATCGCCCTCGTCCTCTTAAGAAATACTCCTTAACTTCTACCTTACCTTAAATACGGGCTGTTGTGATACTTACTAAAATGACTTCCGGTAAAAATCTTTATCTCCTTCTTAAAGTATTACTATTATTGGAAGTACTGAAGATGTACCAGAGAACAGATCGACTGAGGAGGCTGTATTGAATATAACTCTTCACCAATTTTTCCAAAGCGGCGATGTCCTATATATTCCCTATGATTATCATCACCTGGTTGGTCCACCTGGTAGGTGGTCAATCCTCGTTGTGTCTACCAATACATGGTTTCCTTTATCATCCCCATCAGCCATCCGATCTTGCGCACTAATTCCCAAAAAGTTATTAATAATCAATCATTTACCTCTAACTTATTTAAACACTATCAAATATTCAGGTCTATATAAAAGTTAAAGTTTTCAGGTTTTATGTATTATAATGAATTTACCGGAAACATATAAAATTCAACGTTCCTGCTGCTTTTATGACATGGTAGTAATTAATTTTGTTTTTTATAGAATTATTTCTGTCTCTGAACGAATCAACATTTCGACGTAATTTAATCAGCTTAAGTGGTAATATTTTCATACTCGTACGTTCGTAGTGCGATTGACGTTGAATATTTAACATATTTTTATAAAGTTATATATAAGTGATTTTTTAATAATACCAAATACTAAATGTTTTAATTAAACCTTTGGAAAGTGTATTTTTATACTGTGTATTAGAAGACAGCTTCCGAAAACGAAAATAGACGATAGTACTAATGACACCTTTGATGATGGAACGGAAAAAAATCGATTCTGATAAAAAAAACATATTTTTAGAACATTTTATTTACATTATTTATGCTCCATTACGTTAGTACAGCTAAATGGAACGATAGTTTCATTAAAAATAAATTACTTTATTAAAAAAAAACCAGCAATGAAACACAAAATCAAAAACAGCTGATGCTCGGATCAACGAACGCCCGGGCGAGGCGCGGCCGCGGCGGCAACCGGCGACCGCACTTATACTTATTTATAACATTTGTCTAAATAACTAACTTATCTATTTTGCCACTGTGCTAGTCTTTATCTAGCCCTTTTCTTTCCAATAAACCGGGTGAATAAACTATGTACCGGGTTCGAACTAGTTATTTAGACAAACGTAAATAAGTATTAGTGCGGCTGCGGCCCGCTCGTGTGTCTCTTGATCCGAGCATCAGCTGTTTTTGATTTTGTGTTTCATTGCTGGTTTTTTTTTTAGTAAAGTAATGTATTTTTAATGAAACTATCGTTTCATTTAGCTGTACTAACATGATAGAGCGTAAATAATGCTAATGAAACTTTTTAAAAATGTGTTTTTTTTTATCAAGATCGTTGTTGTGTCCATTAGTACTATCGTCTGTTTTCGTTTTTGGAAGCGGTCTCCTAACACACTATATTATACGTTGCTTTTAATTAAAAATAATGAGATAAATTTGAAATTATCTAGATTTAAGTTGTACCTTAGAAATGACTTGAAAGAGGGAGTATTATTTGATGATGTCATTGGTTTAAGGTTGATTGAAAGGTTATCTTGTAAAAAACATTTTTTTATATTGTATGTACTTTTGCAAGAGACGTTATGATATTGTATATATATGTCAAAGAAATCCAAACTACATATAAATAAATATAGATATATACTCACAAGTTATATATAACCCCAACCTTAAATATACTTCAATAACAAAATCCATATCTTACATTAATTTGGATCATAAAGATATAATCTGTAATAGCATTAAGTTATATTATTTATCATACTTACTTGGCTTAAATTTATAAAGTTAACCTTAGCAATGACTTTATATAAATTAAATGCAACGTAAAAAGTTTTTTTTTTAGCTAAATTTGTACATCAAATTTTACGAGAGATGATTTCAGTAAACGAAGCGTCATTTACGTCGGTGTCATTGAGTAAATTGCAATTTGTGCTGTCGTCAGTTGTGTAAGTGAGGGCGGACAACCCCCCCGACGAGTGTTAATTTATTTTTTAATTCAACCCCAAACCCGCCCCCTGCCCCCTGCGCCTAATTTTTGTGGTCCACTTGTGATTAATTGCTGTAGAAGTGGACGCGCGGTGGCAATGGTTTTCAACGTTCGGAAATGTATTTAATTAAAAAGTTATACTTGTACAGTCACCACAACTTTTTTTCGCAAAGAGAGCAGCTAGAAATAATGACGAATTAGTGTACTTTTATTTTAATGCATTATTAGTAAAAAAAAAATATTTGCTGCCTTGTAATTATGAGTAGTTTTTAAAACGATTCATTTCAACTCGTCTTTCGCACGTTGTATTAATGAAGGTTGTGTCTTCCGATTAGCTGATTCCTCACCGAGTCTTCAGCATATCTCAGGGTAATCGAAATATTGCTTATTACTCAACAAAAAGATCTCAAAGAGTTACTTATTAATTCTTAATAAAGGTTAAGTTGTGATGATGAATAATGATTGTATAAATCAATCTTATATAATAAAGACTTATTCAGTTTGGGTTAACTGTTCGCATTGTTTTATTTAAAAAAATATCCTAGTAGGGATTCGAAACTAGGATTTAGTCCTGACTGGTCACACCGGAAGCATTAGTGTTTCTATTCTAGTCTTCAGGGTGTGGTAGTAGCTCTTGCCGTGTACCGTCTAAGTAGCACCGCGACGCCTATATCTACTGAGAACAGTTATGTATATAGAAGAGATAATTAGACTTGATATATCTCAAGGCGATGAGGATAATATGGTGTAGTATATATCATACTATCTGGTATCATATAGGGCAGGTGTATTACTTACCATCAAGTGAATATTACGTCGCTTTGTTGTAAAATAGAATGTTCTAGGTGACGAGGAATATTCATTTATCAACTTTCAAATAACACAAAGGTGAACTTTATCGTTCAGTAATTTAGTAGTAGTTTTCATTTATAACAGAGTTGGGTTGTAATTAAATTATTACAGGAGAGAAGTTTCTCTTACCCACAGCATCTGTAACAGTGTAAATATTTGAAGTATAACAAATTTGAGTTTTAGAATACATATTTTCTGTTTAACAATTAACTAGGATATGTTTTTGTTATGATACTGATGATGAATTTGTTTATAAAGTTTTACGAGGTATTTATATATTTTTGCGTCACCTGATGGTAAGTGATAGACGTGTCTATAATAACGTGGTGGTAATTAAGATGGTATACTGTATCACATTGTGTTCGTCGCTTTGGAGACAAAAGTAGTTATGTGTCGTTACTCCAGTAATTTCGCCAGTTATATCATCCTTCGGAACTGAACGCAATTACGTTTGCAAAATGACCGTGAAATTACTGGGGTAACAAGACTGAATACTTTATGTCTCACGAGCACAATCTTATACAGTTTACCATCTTAAGCAGCGCCACATTGTTATGGGTACGTGTATCACTTACCATCGAGTGACCATATATTTAAAGAATAAAAAAACTTGATAGTAATACTAGTACTCATTTCTTCGAGACATATGCTAAGTCTCGTTACTAGTAATTTCACTAGCTACAACGCCCTTCAAACAGTAATATTTGCAGACCACTGTTTGCAGTAACAGAAGTTGATATCAACTTACTCTCATTCCCATCATTGATATCATTTGATATTTGAACTTAATTACTTAATTGAAATTTGAACAATTTTCAGACCTTAATTAAAAGCTTTTACAGAATCGAAAGAATATGTTCAATTTGATGTTAAATGTTGTTGAAAGTGAAATCTTAAATGTAACTTAAACTGTATGAATAAGTTACAAGCATCAGTTTTAAGTTAGCCGAATTTACGTCATTATTATCATTATCATCATCAGCCGATAGACGTTACATCGATCGAGTAGGAATTTATTTGGGGGATTTGGGCTATTTCTCAGCACGCTGGCCCAATGCGGGTTGGTGAGAGCCAGAGCCTCGTTTGTTGATTAGCAGGGTGCACCACGAGCAGGTGAGTTCGGCTTGGGTCCCGTGAGTTGCTGTGCGGGATCCCTTACACCTCTAATTTACGTCATGTTAACCGTTAACTTTACTAAGTCTCAAAAGTATATATATCCTAAATAGTTAGTCGTGCTGGTGTTAGGTTTATGTTTCTGGATACCATCTAAGTATCATCGAAGCTTCTATTACTTCCGCCTAATAGTAGCATGTAAGCATTACCGTGTTCTTGTTGCAAGGGCGCTGTAGCTAATGAAATTGCTAGGGTAACGAGACTCAATATGATATCTGACGGTGTAGTGTATATCATCTTAACTTGCACTACGTTGTTATGAGCAGAAGTAGCTTCGCATATAAGAAAAAGTTACTTGCTATTCCATCTGAATCGAACACCATCGGGAGAGCCTAATTCCACAGACTTCGCTGGATGGGCCACTTGCTATGGATGGGAGACGATTGTGGAGTCAAAAATGCGATTCTCGGAACCCCAATTGGGCGCCAACTTGTTGACTGGTCCAGATATCGTTAGAAGGATGCCGTAGAGCAGGACCTGCGCGAACTCCAAACAATGGACAGCCAAGAAGCAGTACGAGACAGACAACGCTGGCGCTCTCTTGTGTCGGAGGCCAAGACTCACTTTGGGTCGCCACGCCAGAGGTGCTTTTCCACCTTCCGCGACAGACCCGAACCTTTCCGGAGTGATCAGACAACCTTCATGTATAAATAGGCACGAGAAGAACAAGACCAAATTAAGTATTTTTGGTACTTAATATATAGTGAAGACAGTCTTCAAGTTACTAATGTTCAAGTTTTTAAAGTAACGAAAAAAGAGGAAATGCTTAAAAAATGAGGAGAAAATCATTAGGTTTAATGAACTGCACGGAAAGGTATCATCACGGCCTCGTTTCTGCGGGAGCTCATCAGCGAAGAAATGTCGTGTCACGTTAAAAATGGCGCAGCGGATATTTTTTTTTGTTTCCTGTCACATATATTTACTAGTCAGTACTACGACTACTACTAGATAGTACTACGAGCTTTGTAGTAGTAGTAATAAGTAACAATAAGTGTAATTACATTTACTTAATGATACTATATGTATTATCATTACCAGCCGCATATGACTATATGTATGTATTATATATAATACTACACAAAGTGGAGCAACGATCTGATGAGAATCGTGAGAGCCCACTGGAGGGATCGATCGATGTGGAGTTCTTTGGGTGAGGCCTATGTCCAGCAGTGGTCATCTTTCAGCTGATGATGATGATATATAATAATTTGGGCTTGTCAGAATAGTTTTGTTAATTTTTAAGTTAGTTCTATTAGTAACATTTATAAAGTACTAGCTGTTCCTTGCTCGTCTTGACTGACTCCAGGGATATCTTGATAGAGTCTCTATGTAGGTGGCAATGTCTCATATATACATATACATATATATACATATATATACATATATATATATATATATATACTAGTTGTGTCACGCCCCCTTTGCTGGACGTATCATAAAATTAGACTTGAAATTTATCTGAAATATTCCTTGAGAGCAATCGCAACCGCAAATGACTGTCTATATCAACTGTTACTATGGCAACCGCATAAATAATACCAAATGAAAATATTTAAGTTATTAAATGATGAGCTCATCTACAAATCATTCCGCGGCGAATGCTCATGTTCACATGGCGGCACGTTCACTAGTTACCACGTGATTGATGTATATGAGGATATCTGATGATGATCTATGTAAATGATGTATACCTGATGGTAAATTATATGCCTGCTGATGATATAAACAAAGCCATATTACGCTCACTTTGAGGCATATTAAATTTCGTTACCTGAGTAATTTCACTGGCTACAACGATGGGCAGTAATATCTGCATACTATAGTTTGGTGGTAGAAGTTAGAGTAGTGGTGGTGTCTAAACGGGCTTTGGGAACAGAAATCTACCACTATATGTCTGGTGATTATTTTCATCTGATTTAGCATAACTAGAAGTCTAGAAATTTAATTTATATGCTTCTAGACTTTGTTGGATCTTTTATGCTAAATTTCTATTTCTACCTACTATTACTATTATTACTTTATATCACGATCTTTGTAACATTAAAAGGTAATCAAAAACTTGGACGAAGAATGAAGGTGGTAGTCGTGGTAGTTCCCATTTCCACCATCAAACAGTAGTAAACAAATATGACTGTATTCCGGTTGGAAGGGAGTTGTAAATAGTGAATAGTCTCAAAGTGATGAGCTTTATCTGATGCTGTGTGCATCATCATAATTAGCGCTACGTTATTATGGCAACGCTTCGTTCTTCTCGTCGCTTTATTAAATAAAAAAAACCTTTAATAAATGGAGATTTACTAATAATTGGTTATTTATATATATATATATATATATATATATATATATATATATATATATATATATATATATATATATACTATTGACTAGTAATATTATCAAATGAAACACTCTAGTGCCGATCCCGACGGATGCAATGGACGGGATATTGTTACGTAAATTGCAATTTACCGGAGCGCCACTTGTGAAACCGCTGGCGTGGACACCAGCCACCCCATCATGAAACGTTTCACACCCCGATCCACTAATAAGTTATTTAAAGCGGGCAGTATGTAAACGTCTTAATAACTTAACGATTAACTTATTTTATTTTAATATAAATTTCATGGTTGTTGTTAGCGGTATATGCAAAAACTATATACGCCTGCAATATGTATACATATTTTAAATTATACAATATATATAGAATATAACATAATATATGACATATGATGCTGTATGTATGTACCAAATAAAATATATAAATAAATAAATTTTCATGTATATTGATAACTTAGATTATTAAAATATTGTTCGGAATAGATTCGTAATCTCAGTAGAGATGCACTTATTGTTTGTTTTGATACAGGTCCTCAGTTCCATTCCTGGGCTATATCAGTAGATGTCATCAGTGAATATGGAGATAGCTTTTTATGACCTGGATGTAGCTAGTCATCAATATGACACAACTCTTTCTAGACACTCATCATCAGCTTTATAGTAATTAAAGTAATGGAAAATTATGTTCAAGATTATTTCTAAACGAAGCATCGAGAAGATTGAGACGTTCACCTGATGATAAGTGATGTACCATATAAAATTGGCACCAGTTAGCATGATATAGCACCACATTGTACTCGTCTTCTTGGGACATGTTGTGGAGATGGTACTCCAAAGCTTTGGCTAGCTACAATGCCTTCTATACTGGAATATAGTTAGAACATTATTATTAGGGTATTGACTGCCGCGGGTAGTTAATGTTGATGATGATTCATCTGTAGGAATAAGATTTGCAGTGACACCTTCCTAAAGTGTCTCCGGCAACAGAGACTACATCATCCTCAGTCAACAGACATCCACTGCTGGACGTAAGCCTCCCCCAAAGATCCACACGACGATCGGTTCTGAGCTGCCCGCACCGCCGTGCACAAGGGACGTCATTTGTAGGGGCTGAAATGGAGGGATTTGGGCGTTTTCAAACAATGTGGGTTGGTGGTAGCCAGAGCCTCGTTTGTTGATTAGCAGGGTGCAGGAACAGGTGAGGTTGGTGTCTCGCGAGTTGTTGCGTGGAACCCTTTGCACCCCTTACTACTGCTACGGGGGACTACAGACTAATTGACTATTGACGATCAATACAACTATTGAATTAATAATTAAATATAATAACTTAGCAAGTATTGTGTTAATGAATACTTATAAGTTAAGTAATTTCACAGTACTAAAAGGAGAGCTTTCACTATTATTATGAGGAAGCTTTTGGGATATGTACAATAGTTGCCGTTCCACGAATAATCCGCTTTCAGTGGGAAATGTACGCCTATAAAGTTGTTCCCTGTTTATAATACGAGGAATTCCGTACATACGAGAATCGATCGGTATTATTAGTAGTATTGGTATTGAATTGGGTACGGAATACCTGTTAAAATAGATGCTGAATTAGAGTGAATTCCTGTTGAAGAGAGATATGTTGTTATTGTTTCAATATTATTTTCACATTACGTCTATCATACAACATTTCTCAAAAGTAAAGTCTTATTTTCGAATTAACTTTTAAGTTCTATAGAAATAGCTTAAGTGGGAGCAAATATACAAAACGAATGATGATAACACAGACATTTATATATTTATATATTTATTGATATATATATTTAATAACCGTATCAGCATCATCATCTCTAGTGATAAACGTCCGCTGATAGTTGTAAATCTCGTAAGGTTTCTCACAGCACAGATCGAGAAGTAATGTATATTTATGCAATAAATATTTTTCTCAACTTAACCATTTTAAGTTATATTACAATTTAAGTGATAAATTATGCATTTTACTTTAAATCACATGATATATTGATTGTGTAGATAAAATCATATCTTGATATATTTGCGTTAGACCACCTATGTTCTCAATGGAGGCGGCGCCGACTCTTCGTGGTCATTGGAGCTTTGTTATAGCGTAATTAAAGAGAGATAGAGAAAGAAAACATATTTACGATTATAAATAAATAATAGAGACTAGGAATATTATGTTAAAAATGGCGCTGGTATATTTTATCTAGGAAAGTTCAGGAGCATCAATCTTTGTATAAATTTTATTATCGTCAAACTTTACTGGTGGTTGCTGGAGTCCGTGTAGATACCACCGCTGATCCTGTTCCTGTCGCCACGCAGTATGCAAACATTACTGTGTGTATTCAAGGGTTGTAGTTAGTGAATTCATGGGGGTAACTAGATTTTACATCTTGAGTCTCATGGTGAAGAGCACTAAGAGGTGACCATCACGCTGGTACATGAATACATGAAATAGAGCCTGTAGTTATTTTACAAAGGCTATATGAGCTTTGGAGAGAAAAAAAAAAACTGGTCGGTTAATTAACCTCGGCTGGAATGTGGGTGAAGTGTGGGCTGGTGTGAATGGGTGGGCGCGACATAAAAAACAGTTACACTGTTTTCAGTTTAAATGAAAAAAAAAAATACGGTATAGTTACCACATGTACTTTTTTATCGTAGTAAACTATATTTACTTTACGCTTGCATCATGTATAGTCTTATTACCAGAGTAATTAATAGTTACCATATAGTTCACATAGTAATCAGTTGCGCCACCTTATAAGCTCGGCTTGTGTATAATAAAAGTTAGCGTTGCTTGGACTTGAGAGCTTTATCTCACAGGAATAGAGTCAAGGATATTCATCATCCTATCCATGTACGTCAAAGGCTCTCGTTCTTGGAGTTCTCTTTTCACCGGAAACTCAAGTCCTTCATAAATCGAACCCGTTGAGCTTTTAACATTTTTTTCACCGGATATATAAAGTAATCCGTAGATTGGATCTATTGAGCTTTTATCACATCCAATATAATTATTTTTTTTTTCACTGGACACAGGAAGTACTCCGTATATCGAATCCGTTGAGCTCTTACCACTTCCAACGTATTCTTTTCTTTCTACCAGAAACATTGAATCTTCTGTAGGTAGAACTCATTAAACTTTTACCCCTTCCAACACAATATTAACTGTAATTAATGTGTCATTCTACTTAAGTTAAATTAAGCACGCTAAATGGTTTAGTTGTGTATGAACTGTGTAATAACGTGCATTGAATAACTACTGTTTGTATTTAATATCAATGGATTTCAATGAAATCAATTAAAGTTAGAAACATGCCTGTAACTTTGTGTCGCAGTGTTTAATTACTAAGTGATAAAGTTACAACGGGCCCCATTCAATGTAAGTGGATAATCGAATATTTCACAAGAAATCGTTGGGAACACGGCTGTAAATTGCTGACCCATTCGTAACGATATTATACTTTCTCAACAATCAAAATCTATTGTAATAAGTAAAGGTAAGCTATTCTTGAATACTTAATTAAATATATGGTTGTTTACTTTAAAATTAATATTCCTTATTAACCTTTTCTTGTTGCCAAGGGCGGAGGGTAATTTTAAGTAACCTTGCATCTAAGGCTTTGAAACTTTCTGTTAGTGTTGCAGCTAAGTAAGGATATCCTAAACAACGCACCGCTGCTTAGCGACCTCTAGACCTGTTACTAATTAAAAAAATATTAATAAGTATTACTTAAAATGGCCGCGCAGGAAACATTCAAAGAGAACATAATAGCCTGTTTTATTGCCCAAACCACTTTAGGAGGAAAGCGAAGCACTTAAGAACGATTCTAAGGTTTCCTCGAGGCGCGGACGAAAAGAAATGAGATGACGTCATGACACCATTAGAGGAAACATTTGGACCCCCTTTTTTTACTTTTGAAAATATCTTTCATATATCACACACTATACCTCCACTAATCTAAAAATACTAGTGTAACCATGATAAAGTTGTTCTTTTGTAGAGCAAATAGATTTTATCTGAGACTTGAGTCTTACTTAATTTGTTAATAAACTATGATAACAATACTTATCATATCATTAATTTAACTTAGTGCTATAACCAAAATTAACTAAAATATAACTTAAGAATTCAAATATCTTGTAAAAGATTTCTCTCAAAGCATAAATATCACGCCTCATGGAGAAAATCAGAGTTACGTAGAATTTATACCAACTAAGATCCTGGTCATCAGTATGTTGCTGCGATAGTGCAGATCTTCTGCAGAACTAACTGGTGCCTCACTACTCTTGAAGATTTCCTATGGAGACCTGTTACTTTCCCCAACTTTCGCTTTTTATGGTCACCAATCCGGAGACACATTTAGTCGCCTTCTACGACAGGCAGGACTCACTTTAGTTCTATTACTAATATCCTGACACTACAGAGCAAAGACTGATATACCTATGAAAACATATGAGAGCATCAAGTTTTTTTTTTTTTTAATGCTTTTATCCCATAGCGATATGTCAGCCAATCATTAATTAGTCAATCAAAAGTCTAGCATTTATAATTAATTAGACTTAACTGTAAAAATCATTTGGTACTTAACAAAGTTATGTAGCTATCGAATAATTCCGACGAGGCAACTTTTACACAAGTAAATAGCTTTATTAAGTTCAGTTCAATCAAACTTTACCAATTTCGTTATAACTTCGATTAAGCGTAACGTTTACGATTAATCGTAGCGGCCTCGTATGGAGTAAAACGGGCTTATATAAAAACTTATACTGAATTACCGATGTTCTATACTTTATAATTGTTGATCTACAGCAAGATAAATAGATCATTTTTAAAGGATGTTATTTAGAGATCATCTGGTGGTAGATACTACTGCCGCGAGACAGTAGTATGCATTACTGTGTTCTGGTTCGAAGGGTTCTGTAGCTAGTGTTATTACTGGAGTAACGAGGCTTAATATCTTATGTCTCAAGGCGAGGAGCGCAATGTTGTTGAATATCATCTTAACTAGCGTCACGTTCTTATGGGGCGTATCACTTACCATCAGGTGAACGTGCCGCTCCGCTGGTCACTTAATCATTTAAAAAAAGGTTTATGATCCAAAGTAAATAGCTTTAAGGCTTTCATCTCATGGGAGTGTCAGATGATTTTTATTTTTGGTATGAAGTTACACTGAAGATGTGTTAGGCTGTAAATTTAAGTAGCATCATTATCTGCCAAAACCCATCTACTGCTGGACAGAAGCCTCCTCCAATGATCTCCACATCAAACGATCCAGCACTGCCTGCACCCAGCGGCTTCAGACAGTCAGTATAGCCTTCGGTACCGCCGGGCACTAGGAGCCGTCTTTTGTAGGGGTTCATATGTGGGATTCGTGCCATTTCTCACCACGCTGACCTAATGCGGAATGGTGCAGGCTAGACTCTCGTTTATTGATTAGCAGGGTACACCACGAACAGGTAAAGCTTAGGTCCCGTGATTGTTGTGTTAAAACCCTTAAACCCCCCAATTTAAGTATGACTACCGACAATTGACTACGCCTTATTCTTACATATTAATAATGATATTAATTGTTTTGTTATGGTTATATTGTTTCAAAATAAAAACATATATATATATATATATATGTATATATACAGGTTGGGGTGTTAAGATAGCTTTCAGACAGTTATTTTTAATCAAGTTAAATTCTTACAAACTTAATATCTTACTAACCGCATCTATGTAAACTGAGTCTTTTCAAAGAATTCACTTGCAAAAAGATCGTTTGCAACTTGCAAAGTTTCCTTTGAAGTAAATCATTCTTTAACTGTAGCACTCCGGTTAAATGATCATCATTTGCCATCATTATGACAAACGCTCAAACATTACAACTCTGGTGAGGCTGTAATAGCTTATTTTATAGCTTAAAACGCTTTCACATTTCAGAAGGAACTTTGATCTTCTTTTAAATTGTCTAAGTTGGCCTTGTGTTTACGATATTTGTGCTTAAACACTGTTAAAATAAACAATGCATACTTAATGCTAAAATGATGTAGAAATTTTTGGGGAAAGCCTATGTCCAGCGGTGGACGTCTATCTGATGATGAATGCTAAAATGGCAGCCGAAGAAAGATATAGAAGGAAGGTGTTAGATAAATCTATGTGATTAATACATACATAAAGAAAATATGTTTTCTTTGTTCGCCAATCACGTGAAAACTAGTGAACGTATCGATATAAGATTACTAGACTTAAGTGGCAGTGGGCAGGACATATTGCTCGAAGGACCAACAGCCGATGGGCAGTAACGGTAGACGTAGGGAGTCCTCCCACAAGATGAACCGACAATCTGGTGAGAATCGCGGGAACCCATTGGTTGACCGATCGATGTGGAGATCTTTGGTGGAAGCCTGTGTCCAGCAGTGGACCTCTAGCAGCTGATGATGCAAATATTGGTTGCTATAGAAAGTCATTTGTGGCTGCGGTTGCTCTTATGGGATATTTAAGGTTAATTTTATATAATGGCTAGCAAGGGAACAACTAGTGTATATATATATTAAAACTGATAAATATCTACTGGTATCAGATCTCTGTTGCTGATCCTCTTGGTACCACAGCAGCTTCTATTTCTGCCGCCAAACAGTACTGTGCTAACATTACCACCTCACGGTCTGTCGAGTGTTAGATAGTATAAGTAGTAGATATAACAATGTCTGTGTAGGTGATGAACGTAGTGTATATCTTCTAAAGTAACGCCACCATACCATCAGGTCAACGTCTCTCATATCTCGATGCTTTTTCGAATAATAAATATGACATGAGACATCTCAAAGAATTAAATGAAACTACGTTGGTCGTTCAGCGACAAGAGGAGAGATGTATCCTGCAATTAGGAGAGTTTAGATTTTAGACATGATCTTTAAGAGAATAGATTCATCTGAAATTGTAATCCTGATTCGATCAAACTTCGCCAACGTTTCAACTCACTTCGCAGTGCAATATTCAATTACGCGGAGATAAAGTTTGCAGCGCTAGTTCTGTTGAATTTAAGTGGTTAATTGAATATTCCTCACGCCAAGATTGTTGGAAACTCCATCGAAACTTATGTTGCGCGCCGTATCCGACCCTGAGGAATGGGTTCGTGTTATTAATGAACTTCAAATTAGCTTTACGAATACGAATATCCGTTTTAACAATACCGAGGATCCAACAGTTGAGCTGACGAGACCTTTACTCGGCAAATCTTGATTGATCATGTTTACGTGGCTACTTAAGTAAGGAACTTAGATAATTTTTGTTCATAATTAAATCTTTCATACAAGTGATTTAATTATCTAAATAGGCTAATTATGAATTAGCAAAATTTAACTTTACAAGCCCCTATAATCATTATACAAACAGCTGGCATTTTTAAACTGTCAACAAATTGGAGCCTATTTTGAGTTCTGAAGGTCCTTGGATATTTAGGATAAATCCTAGATAGCAAAATTTCCTGAAAACTTGGTAAATAGCGGAAGAAATGGTTTGTCTATATGAAGGAGTAGTTCTGACTTAAACGTCATCAGTAGACAAAGCTGAAGTCGGAATTTATTTACTTAATCATTGACACGACATTCTGAATGCCTTTAAGTATCCATGGTTACGTGAAAACTGAGCTGATCCTGACGTCATAGTCATCAGGAGGACCTTCAGTTGTTTAACTGTTTTTTACAGTCCAATCTACGGTGACGGAACTAACTGGATCTTAAAGTCTTCTAGTGGTGTGCTTGTTGTTTAAGTTTATTAATAATACTAAGGATCCGAAAGACAACTCACGGGTCCCAAGCCAACCTCACCTGCTCGTGGTGCACCCTGCTAATCAACAAACGAGGCTCGAGGAGGAAATAGCTTACATCCCCTCATATGAACCCCTATAAACGACGGTTCCTAGTGCTCGTCGTTGCGAGCAAGTCCTATCGATACGGGGATCTTTGAACGAGCGGACGTCTATCGGCTGATGATGATGATGAATAGTATCCCAAGTCAGGGGTAGTAACAATCGTCATTGAAATTAGATTGATAAGTACGTGCGAATTGTCCTTGACAGGAACCATTATTGTTATACATGGCAAGACCTTGGAAACTAGCAGTGGTGGTCATGAGGTTTAATAGAGACCATGGCTGTATGACTCGAAACCTGAACCTGAATTAGTATGATAGTTTTATTATATATATATATATATAGAGGCGTACTAAGTATAGAGGTCACAATACAAACGCATGATTGACTCGTTAAAGCAACACTTTAATTACAATTTGTGCTCCTCATTGTATACAGACTCCGCGTCGTATTCATTCATCTCATATTCTTTGTTCCCGCCGAAGCGACTTTCGTCGAGATGAGATCTTGCGAAATTATATAATTTATTTCTGAACATAATAACGTATACTTAGTCTTATTATCAAAGACGGACTGATTTGAATTTATCCCGTATACTCTCCTATTATTAAATATTACTGGTTATAGATCTGCACTGCCGGAGATGCGTAGGTACCATTGCAGTGCCTACTTCTACTGTCACATAACTAGCTAGTGAGATTACTGTAAAAATGAAATTTAATATTATATATGTCAAGACGATTAACATAATGGTACTGTATATATCTCAACCAGAGCCAGGTTAATATTATTTTACCATCAGGTGAGCGTCTTCTCTGTAACATTGTCTCGTTGTCGTTCAAACGTCGGGGTGTAAAGGGTCCGCACAGTAACTCACGGGACCAAAGCCAACCTCACCTGCTCGTGATGCACCCTGTTAATCAACACACCAGGCTCCAGCTTCTACCAACCGGCATTGGGTTAGCGTGGTGAGTAATGGCTCGAATCCTCCCATATAAACCTACAAACGTGGTTATCCTTGGGGAAGGCCTATGACCAGCAGTGGACTGGTCTATGGTGGTCTATCAGATGATGATGATGATGAAGGTTTCGTTTGTTTTGACAGTTTGTCTAATGAAACAAGAATTAAACTTCATGAAAAAATTTTCTATTTCATGAATTTATTCTATTGAATAAAGAGGTATGTACCTTATAATTAGAAGGAGGGATTGGAAATACTCGTTAGGTGGATGGAATTAGGGAAGACCTATATCCAGTAGGGATTAATGAACACTGATATCAGGATGTGAAAAGAGAAAAGAAATTATAGATTTTAGACATGATCGTTAAATATGGAGATGAGCCTTATGCTCAACACAGGACGTCTTTCGGCTAATGATGGAATACTTCGTGAACTGAGATTTAAACAGGGACATTATTAAAAATGAGGGTACATGTACATAATATAAATTGGAAAAATGCGGAAGTGGAAATGGAATACAAATATTTAAACAGCGATGGAGCAATGGTTATCGCACGACTGAACATTTCATTACAGACATGCCAAGGGAACTGCTCCTTATAAAGCTTTTGTTACTGTCTCCTTCGATTTTTCAAGCGAAATATTTCTAAGCTCACGTAATTTCAGTCGTTTATTAAACTTTTCCTCTTCAATGGAAGTATATCTCGATTTTACATCACGATAAACGGCAATAACACCGCAGATGGTAAAACTGTGGGTGATGGTAAACATGTTTAGCCGTGTAGTCGCGGGCTAGTAAGAATAGGACTAAGCTAAGCCCTGCCTGTCGTAGAAAGCGACTAAAAGTGTCTAGGAATTTCGCGGATCTTCAGGATGGAGGCCCTTATCGCTCAACAAGCGAACCTGGGGGGGACAGCGTATGGCCCAACGATGATGCCTAGGAGGATTAAGCTCCTCCTCGGAGACTTGTAACACAAAGTCTAGAGGGGCACCGGTGAGTTTTATAAGAGATCCCGGAGCCTCTCCGAATGTACTGATACAGAGCATCAAGAGGGTTTTAGTGAGTCAGAATCTCAAATAACCCTAACTTACCTCCAGAAGCAGGGTATCTTTCGAAGATTTCCCCCGCGAGATCTCAAAAAAAAAAAGGTTACAGTAGTAAGACAGCAATGCTGTTATGGTAGAAGAGTTATATTTAAGTGCTTACTATCCAAATATCTCCATATCAGAGGTCAACTGCCCCTTAAAAGATGCTGTCAGATTAAAACTACAATAATGGTTAATGCTGCCCATAGAAGCCATGTACCGGTAGATACAGTGCTGGAGAACTCTTCAGAAGATAGATTATCGATCTGGTGAAGGTCACGGGAAACCGATGGATACGTGCAGAGTAGTGACCGATTGACCGGTGGAGATCTTTACAGGAGGTTTATATACAGCAGTAGGCATCTATCAGCTGATGATGACGATTGTGATCGAATGCTGGTGTTACAAGAACCCTGTGTGTGTGGACGTCTATCGATTGAGATAATAATCGAATATCCAGATCCTAATAAATAATACTACGAGGTAAGATTGAAACGGAGGTAGAATTTTTGTGAATACATTACAAGATACCTACCTGCGTCCAGTTAAGATGAAGATGATGATGATGAAATACTAATGCTGTGTGTTCTACTTAACCGTCCGTTAAGCAACAAGGTTAACGTCCTAAAAGTACAGTAAACACAGTAAATCTAAATTAACGGCGACATTTACGACGTAAAATGCTAAAACGTAATGAATACAGAAATGAGACCGAAATTATTTTGCTTTAGTCCGCAATCTCATTTTATTGTGTAATATAAAAATACTTAACATATATATACTACTAACATTAACACTACTGACACTGCTATATTATTACTATATATTGATAAATATTTTACACTACAATTCAGCATATATCAGATTTGTTCTAACTTCTACTGACGGAGATCGTTTAGGTAGCATCTCAACTATTCCTCCCGCCAAACATTACTGTAGACATTACTAAGCTCCGGTTTAAAAGTCGTTGTAGCTAGTGGAATATTGGAGTAAGACTTCACATCTTATGTGAGCCGACGAGCATGATGTGATGCTGTCTATATCATCCTAACGAACACCTGTCATGGACAAAGTTTTCACTATCCAGTGAGCGTCTCGTTCTCGTCGCTTTGTAGAATGAAATATTGTATATAATAAAAATAATATTTTTATATACTATAATTTAATCATTTTCCCGGCAGCGATCACACTACTGAATTCCGGTTTGAAAGGCTTCTTAACTATTGAAATTACTCGGGTATCCAATACTATATCTTACTGTCTCTGTACGCTAAATTTAACGTTTCGTATCATTCCAATCAAAGCCGTATTGTTTTTTTTTTTGTATTTTTATCACTTACTATTAAGGGAAGTTTCCACTCGTAAACAGTGATGGTAAGTGTCGAAAATCTCGATGGTGAAGCATACTTGCCTTAGCTAAAACCTAGGTAGGTTTCAGGCAAAAGAAACCTGACTAGAGTACAGCTGATATTCATGAACGATGATAGCAAGTTCGTGATATACGAGACCTAAGTTCGCAGATAATGAATTATTTTCTTTAACAAATAGAATTTATATATTTTTGAACATAAAATAGGACTTTGACGAACCTTTCACGTCTAAAGTCTAGTCTAGAATGTATGCTTTGAATACTGCTAGTTAGCATGTTCATTAGTCTGCTATTGTCAGAGGCGACGTGTTTCATGTCAGACCTGGCTCGGATTCGTATCACTCAATAGTTTTATATTTAAACTAATACCATGTAAAATATACAGACGATATGAATTTATTAGCCCCACGTCCAGCAGTGGGCGAACTCCGGTTGATAATGACTTTATAATATTTGTATAACTACGAAGGAGAAAGTAGACATTACGGTGTCTTTCTCTATCACAGATATCTAAGCAGAAAAATAATTTTATTCTAACTAAAAAATTACTGTAGGTAACTAATTATTCAAATAATCATCTTGATACTTTATTAAGTATCAAGAAGTTTTATAAACATCTAAACATTTTAATGATGAGTGATATCATATAGCGCTATGTAAGTCTTGCTTGTCGCTTTGACGTGTATGACATAGAGATATTTTTTTTATACGAACCGGATATACATCTGGTGATGACTGATCTGTGATAAGGGACGATCGCTTCTGAATTTAATATAGAGCTTTGGGGTTTGATTTGTTGGATGAAGGTGGCAGGATTCGCTGCGGTAGATATCAAGAGGGGAGGGTTGTGTCTAAGTGAAAACTGTGGTTTTAATTATTCGAGTGACGGTAGAGAAGATTGATGGATACTGACTGAAAAATGTCGTATCCTCTTTCTCAGTCTCATTGTCATGATAGAGAAAGAGACAGCAATGCCTTAGAGTCTAAAAGCGGAATTTGGACTTTAAGGTAATTTTATTTAAAACATGTTATTAATCATGGTTATCATAAAGCGCTATTCCTTCGTTATGAAAGCTATAGTTAAATGTAACAAACACACGGCTTATTATAGTTTCCGGTTAGAGTTGTTTTAATCCACTCCTATCAACGTTAGCTATATAAACACCATAACGCTGCAGCACGGCTTAATCTTTTAATGCTATTAGCGGATGCGGTAGCCCCAACCATCTGGTGGATCAGCTATAATTCGGACCGAGATTAGCACTGGTTTGTTCATTTAGGATTTCTATTCCGAAACCAATGGAAGGAAGTGGTTAAACTGCGGATGTTTGGATAAATAATAATAGTTAACTTCCGTTACCCTGATACATCTCTAATTAATCATAAGGAAGACAAGTATACCATTTTCTGATTCCTTATGCGTTAGAATGATATCCACTGCATCATTGTGTTCATCATCTTGAGGCAGGAGATGTTAAATCTCATTACCCTAGTAATTTAAGTAGGTAAAACACCCTTCAAACTAGAACACAGCGAAGTTCGTGACTGTTTTGCGGCAGAAATAGGCGCTGTGGTGGTACCTACCTGAACGGTTCCTGTTTACAAAGATCTAGTTTTTGGTACTGATGCTTGGAAATACTGTAGTGTATGTTCAAGACGAACTGTGCACAATTTAGATGAGTATGCAAAGCGTGGGTAGTTCCTGCCCTAAAAGCCTTATTAGACGAATAACGTCGAATACTAGCATAGGCCTCTTTCAGGGATCTTCAGTTAGAAATCTACACACACACACATAAATTAACAGTTTCCCTTCCGCCCTTCGAAAAAGGAAACGTGGAGAAAAAATCTCAACAGCCTCATTGTTATGGGCAGGCGCGTTGCTGTATGTCAACTGAGCGCGAACATCGTGTCGCTTGGTTGAACAAAATGAAACAATTTGAGGCGTTTAGCAGAAACTTCCGGCGGCAACACTCGCTGAGAGTAAAATTTGCCGATTTTTACCCTCGATACGGAGTCGGCTCGGAGCCTGCCCGCACCAGCGCCGCCGGATGCTAACGACGCTGCGTTTATAAGACGCACGACACCGCGCCGCTGCTTCCTCATACATATTAATGTAAACTGATGCGGGACTTGAATCGCAAATTTTAATGTTTCAGTTCACGCCGCTGAATATTTGCTATCTACCGTAAACGCTTGGGGCTGATAAATAAAACCAATCTTTCATAATCATACCTTCTCCAAAAAAAATAAGATAAATATCAACCATCAGACGTATGACATTACTATAGCGAGGACATTATTGCCTAGGTATCATCGCATTTCCTATTTATACCACGAAACAGTAAAATGCAAATATTACTGTGTGTAATTAAGGACACTGTAACTTGTGAAATTACTGTAGGTAACATCTTAACATGTTGTTTTTAAAGCGATGAGCTTAAAGCTGTGCTCTGTATATCATCCTCACGAGCTCCACAATGTTAACGGCTTATCAATTATCATTAGGTGAACATTTCGTTTATCTCGTTGCTAGTAATAAAAAAAAATATTCCTCAAGAGTAAAGCATTTCCCTCCCTACTTCATCATGTGAACAGCGAAAGATAGGAACAGACTGCTGGAGTTAAAGTTGCAAGGCGTGATGTGGGAATCCTTAAGTGATAAGGCATCTAGACTGGTGCGCTTTGCCATCAAGTTATAACGGTAGTTACCATCAGGTTGGATTGTAGTTAGTTGGTATATATAATTAAAGATAATATCCGTCAGACACAAAGGGTAGTTTCCCAAGAAAGCCTCTCGCGACTCAATAGTACTGATTCAAAGTAACTGCAGCGGTGGACGGCAAGCTCCACCAATTTAATTGAATTTCAAACGAAATGTTTCACTGTCTGTTTCACTTTGAAAGCTTGCCTCGTTAAATTTTTAACTTGCGAGCTTTTTAAGTATAACATCCTTACTTGCATTCAATCGTAACTATTATTAAAAAAAATATATTAAATAGCTTAAATACACATTCGTAGTAAAAAATTACAAAGTCCGACACATATTTCGATAGCAAAAACACCTAAAGAATAAGAGGGTGAGGGTGAGGGTTAGATTCAAAAAATTCTACTCTAACCAAAATTAACAATTGTTGACTTCTTCTTCATCAGCCTATAGACGTCCACAGCTGGACAAAGGCTTCCCTAAAGATTTCCACATATAGTCAATATGGCTTCTCGTACCGCTGGGTACATGAGGCCATCGTAGGCAGGGCTCATAGGGGTCCCAATGCGGGTTGATGAGAGCCAGAGCCTCGTTTGTTGATCAGCAGGGTGCACCACCAGCAGGTGAGGTTAGTAGTTCAAGTTTAACGACTACACTATATGAACAAAGGAAGAAAAAACTTCTCTCCACATGCTACTAATAATATTATTATGGGAGACTTTTTTTTGTTATTAGAAGGAAATCTAAAAAATACCCTGATTCCTGGAGGGTGGACTAAGTTGTGTGGGATATTCACCCACTATTACGGAAGACACAGCCTCCAGACATAACGCCTAAATTACGTCCCAGGGAAGGCAGTAGCTCTCCTCGGCACCGTCGCTTGGCTACTACAAGCACTAGACCAGCTCGCACATGTCTTTCATTCCTGGTTGGCTTAGTGGAGAATGAAAGCCCCCTCCTTCAAAACCCACTTCCCCGAAAACCGTTTTAGTCCTTCTACGACAGGTAGGCCTTACCTTATTCATGATAGCCCAACCAGATATGTGCTGGTGAAAGTCTCTTTAAAATCGGTTGAACCATTTCTGATTTTTTTTTTTAATTAAGCGGGGAGACAAGTGAGACGTTCACCTGATGGTAAGTGATACGCTTGCCTATAATAACATGGCGCTAGTGAGGATGGTACACTACACCACATTGCTCTCGTCGCTTGAGACTTAAGATGTTTCCTTGTTACCCCAGTAATTACATTAGCGACCGTCCATCGGTAACAGACAATTTAATATTTCCTTGAAGTCTGTATCCAGAGTGCGCTGCGGGGCTATGAAGTATATCACCACCAGTTTTCAGGAGGGGTTGTTAAATATTTTAAAATATGTCAACGTAAGCTGAAACTAAACTACCGTAAAAATTTGCGATTCATATTTCGCGCTCGCCTCATTAATATGTATGAGATAGTCGACTAAGATACAACGAGCCGGTTCGCAAACACGGCTCCCGGGGGCACTGGCACGAACCTGGCCGGAGAGCTTGGCATCACGGAGGAAACACTCGCCCATCACGGATAACTGCGTATTACTTTAAAAGTTGTACTGTTAGTTTTCTATTAAGATAAATTCCTCTTCTTCCTGCCCATCCCCCAGCTGTATAAGGTCGGCACAGTATATACTTCTCCACATCCTTCTATCAGCTTCCTACGCGTCATCTTGTCTATTAAGATAAATTATTGATAGTAGATATCTGACTCTAATTGTTTATTAGGTACTCTAACTGCTGAACAGTAATGTACAAATATTACTGTGTGTACTGAAGAGCAAGCTAGTCGCTAGTTAGAATGATATACACAGAACCAAGTTGTGCTCGTCGCCTTCAGACATAAGATTTGAAGTCGCGTTACTGCAGTAATTTCACTAGCTACAGCGCCCTTCGAACCGGAACACAATAATGTCTGCAAAACACTGATTGGCGGAAGAAATAGGATCCACAGATACCTAAGTCTCCAGCAATAGAGGATTACTACCAATGCTCCTGAAATAGTAAAATTCAGACTCATTGGCTTTACTACTGCAGTCAACATCATCACTCAATATTAGGTGATGCAACGGGAATTTAAAATAAGAATAAATAGATCTGTTCATTAGAATATTGATAATTAAACCAACGCCCATTAATTAACTGTAATGATACAAGCGCATGTATTAATCAGGGAAATCGACGTCACGGAACTGCACTTAACATATTGATTAATGTTTACATTTGATAAATTGATCTATAGATCATTAATATAACTGAATGATCAATTTAATAATAAATCGATTATTTATTTATTACTATAACATAGGCTATTCAAGTAATTTACTAGTGTTAGATCTTTGGTGCTACCGTCTAGATAGATCCCATTACAAACATTACCGCGTTCCGGTTTGAAGGGCGATGTTGCTAGTGTAATTACTGAGGTAACGAGACAACATCTCATGTGCCAAGCGACGAGAACAATGTGGTGTAGTGTACCATTCTAACTAGTGTCATGTTATTATACGCAAACTTATCACTTACCATCAGGTGAACGTGTCACTTGTCGCGTCGCTTAATTGTTAAAGAAAAGCTAAATCAGAATTGGTTCAACCGATTTTAAAGAGACTTTCACCAGCACGTATCTGATGTAATTGGTAAAGCTTAATTGCCTAAAATGAGGGTATATTTGCAATATAGCAGAAGTAGTTAAGCCTCGAACAATCTTTTTTTTTTCAACGGACCGACGATATGAGCGAGACGTTCACTTAATAGTAAGTGATACGAATGCCCATAATAATACGGCAATGGTTATTATGGTACATGCACCACATTGCCCTCATCGACTTGAGATATAAGATGTCGAGTCTCATTACCCCAATAATTACACTAGCTACAGCGCCCTTCAAACCGGAACACATTTATGTTTGAACACTTCTATTTGCAGTGGAAGTACGGGTTTTGTTGGTAAATACTTTGACGTCTCTAGAGACCTTTTTTTTTGTTTCATGGGGGGGGGAGAATCTTCGACAAGATACTGTACCTTCTGGGAGGAAGTGTGGAGATTTTTACCCACTAAAACCCCTTCGGTGGTCACCTTCGGCGTTTGGAGAGGTCGCGGGATCTCCGTTCGGAACTGAACCGCAGTCCCGCTAACGCTATGCTGGGATAGCCCGTCCCTGGGTCTGTTTTATGCCGACCCTACCAGCCCCGCGAGTACTTCATTGACCGGAGACCACGTCCAGCCATCGTGCTCCTCAGGGTCCGGCAACATAAACCTACCAGCACCAATCTACCACTAACAGAAAAAACCCAGTTAGATTAGTTATAGTTATTGTATGTGGGATTGTTTAATCGATTGGTACGTTCACGCGATAATGGTTCAATGGCCTTTATACTTAATTGACCCCAATTGGGGATGGTCTGGGTGAGGTTATTGAGGCGGTTCAACAATGGTAATATCCTTGAGTTAAGGTACACAATAAGGATCAAGGGTCAACTGAAAATAAAAAGGAAGGACTTTTTCAATGATATTACTTCGAGCAAATTGGTGATTACGTTGAGTGCTAGTTGTTTCGGGGATATCTTTATTATAGTATACTTAATAAAGTTTAAATTCGCTATACTTTATCAAACAACAGAGTAGTATGCAAACGTTATTTGTCGGGTTTAAAGGGCCCTGAAGCTAATGAAATCATTAAGGTAACGAGACTTAAAATCTTAAGTCTCAACGCGAGGAGCACAATGTAGTGCCGTGTATGTTATGTTGATAGGTGCGGGCGAATCACTTAACATCGAGTGAACGTCTTCTTAAAAAAAAAACGCTTCATTTATTCTGCTCTTTTCTTTCTAAGTTTTCAATGACTCATACAAACACAGAAGGAATTACCAAGAGAGTTAGCCTCGTCAAGACTCTTCAGAATTCTCCCGCCTTTCCTTCTTACATTTCTTAGTAAACGTTAGTTTTCCTTTAAAACTATTTCTATATATAAATGTATATATATATGTAATATATAAAAAGGGTTTAAATTATTAATATACATTATTTGATATCGCAGCTTATATGTTTATATGTAAAATGAAGAAATGAAGGTTAGAAGAAAGAATACAGTGTACTGATGAGAGGACTCCATTGCCAGAGACCGTCTAGGTAGGTACGAATGCAGCTCCTAGTTCTACTTCCAAACAGCACTGTGCAAAATTTACTGTGTTCTGGTTTGAAGGGCGCTGTGGTTAGTGAAATTACTGAGGTAAAATGACTCAACATCTTAGGTCTATGACGACGAGCGCAATTTGGTGTAGTGCTTATCAACGCAACCAGCGCCACTTTTTTATGGGAAAGCGTTTCACTTATTACCAGGTGAAGCTGTTGCTCGTCTCATCCCTTCGTCGTATAAAAAACTGAACCCTTAAAAACGTAAATTCCAATTAGAACAAATCTAGAGAATCTATAACAACCGTTGTTTCAAAGGAAACTTCTCCCCGCCTCCGCGCTTTAAGGCTTTACTTTTAATTTAAAAGAATTCCTTACAATGCCAAAGGAATATCATAAGAAGGAAATAGAAATATTAAGAAGGAAATAGAAATAATAAGGGGAAATACGACAAAGCTACTAGAAATAGTTTGCACTTTATTCACTTTACAAATTAAACTATTTACCGAGGAACTTCACTTCACTATCACTTTAAAGCATATCAAATAGTATACTCACAATGTTACTGTTGGTAGGTCTCCGTTTTTTTTTTATTATTCAACGAAGCGACGCAACGAGCAAGACGTTCACCTGATGTTAAGTGATACCTTGCCGATAACAACGCGGCGCTAGTTAGGATGGTATACACAGCACCACATTGCGCTCATCGCTTTGAGACGTAGAATGTTAAATCTCGTTACCCCGTCATTTTCACTAGCTGCAACTACCTTCAAACCGGAACACAGTTACGTTTGCACTCTACTGTTTGGTGGCAGAAATAGGCGCTGCGGTGGTAGCTACCTAGACGGTCTCCAGCAGAAGAGAACTGCCTTTTGCCGGTAACCGTCTAAGAAACGCCGGAGTACTTATTCCCGCCCCAAAACTGTAGTGTGCAAACATTACTATGTAGTGAAAGGCGTTGTAGCTACTGAAGCTACTGGGGCAAACAGTAATGAGCAATATGGTCTTGTATATATCAACCTAACTAGCGCCATGATGTTATGAAACAAAGTAAGAGGAGGAGGAAATATGCTAAGTGTAATATAAGAGGTGCGCTGGACAGGAACCTGTGGAAGCCGATCGTCTAGACAGTAACCCTAGCGCTGACCACGATCCTCAAACATGAACGAGCCCAGAGAGAGAAGTATAACGATGGTAATATGGCGGTAGATTTATGATATGAAGGTGGTAGTTCGATGGAATCCTACCACCAATCAACCTCCACTATATGACTACGTAAACAGCCCCCTCGCCATGACGGTTCAAGACCGGCATCGCTACACTTAAACACTATCGCTTAACACTACTTAAACAGTGTAATCACGCGAGTCTCAGTGAGCTGTACTTTACAGGACGTGAGCCAAGTTACATGAATATTTATCACTGAACTGACTTGCAAATACAAAGGCAGTGATATCTTTGGAAGGTCGTAAACGCATCCTTCTTGACATCTCAATTGCCGGAAACCGTCTAGCAGTAGTGTGGAAACATTACTGTGTGTTACATCCTCATTTGCTGATCCTTATGTAGCCGAATTAGGTACGACAGTGAAATGGAAATGGTAAAGAGGATACCATCTGGTAGTATTGCCTCTCTGATGAGTGAGGACGGAAGTTGCCAGATATTCATAGAATATTGTAGGAAAGTTATAGTTATAGATAAGAACAGAATATAGCGTTAATGTCAAAACAAGACTGTATTAGAAATAGTGGGAAGGAAATAGAGAAGAGAAGAAGGTAATCAGAAAGTAGTTAAAAACGTAAAATGTAAATCTAGTCGGAATCATAGAGAAAGAAAGAAGGAAATAAAATTGTAAGAGAAATATAACAGACAAGTTGTGAGAAATGTAATGGGAAAGGAGAGAACTGTAATAGAATAGGAAATGTGGGGAAGGATGGGAGGTGATGAATAGTAGAGAAATAAGAGTAGACGGAAAGGATAAAAAGGTGATGGAAAAAGTGAGAACTGGGATGTAAAAAAAAAAAACAACAAAAAAAACTGTTTAAAATGCCCTGCCGCGTAAAGCAGAGGAATGTGTGGAAAGAAAAAAAATACTGTCTATTGAAGGGCATTGTAGCTAGGGAAAGTGCTAGGGTATCGAGACTATGTTTCATGTCTCAAGAAGACGAGCAGAAGGCTGTGCTTGGTATACTGTCCTAACTAGCGCCACGTTGCTATGGGCAGACGCTCGGCTACTTACCATCAGGAGAATGTCCTGCTAGTCACGCCGCTTCATCAAAAAAATATGCAAAATACTATAAATGTATAACTCATATAAAAATCCCACAGTTGGGCTTCTCTAGTAAGGAGAGAGAACTCGAATCATTTACATCGCTTCTTCTTTTTCTTGCTAGATCTTATCCCATCTTTACTTGGAGTCGTCCCTCCTGATCATTCTTCTAAATCTATCTCTATTTTTTGCCACGGCTTCTGTAGATTTATTACTCTTTAATCGTCAACATCGCTGACCACGAATAATATTACCCATATAATATACGGATTCTGTCTCTTTATAAACACACATATATATATGTATATATATATTAATTAATATAGTAACTTAATACTTTTACAGACAGTAAATGATATTATTTAATAATAAGCTTCGTTATTATTAATAATATTCGAAGCGAAAGACAAGTATTCGTTTCGAAACACGCTTTGAAGTGTTTCATACAAAAGCACGTTGTACTGTTTGAATGGAAAACAATAGGCCAATGGACAACTTGTTGTGTATTTGAATAGTTGTAAAATGCTGATACGTATTATTCATTGTGTATAATTCTCAGATATTCAGATATTTGAATAGTTTCTTAGAAGCCATTATTTAGCACGTTTCTTTTATTCAATGAAGCGACTACACCAGCGGAACGTTCACGTCATAACAATGTGGCGCTAGTTAGGATGTTATACACTACATTGTGCTCATCGTTGTGAGTATATATAAGATGTTGAGTGTCATTAACCTTATAATGTCACTAGCTACAGCGCGCTTCAAAACAGAAACAATAAAGTTAGGACAGTATTATCTGGTGGCAGGAATGGGGCTGTAGTGGCACTAAGACTGTCTCTTCAAAGACTGTCTTTCTCAACAGAGATCTACCACCAGATAAAGACTTACAGTATTACACTGCTTGTAACGAAACAATTTAATTACTTGCAGCGCCCTTCAAACCGGAATTGAATGTAAACAATACTATGCGGTGATCCCTAAACGGTAAGTTTCCTTTGCCAGAGACTGTCTAAGTACCACCGCAGGGGCTACTCTCGCCACCAAACAGTAGGGTTTGAAGGGCGTTGTAGTTAGTGCAATCACTGGGGTAGCGAGACGTAACATCTTATATCTTAGGCGACAAGCGCAACGCGGTGCAGTACATACCATCCTAACTAGCACTACGTTGTTATGGGCAGCCGTATTGTTTACCATCAGGTGAGCGTCCCGCTTATCTCGTCGCTTCTTTAAATCAATGGTATGAATACTATAAAAATAATAGGTATCGTTAGTATCAAATTCATCAGATCCATTCTTTTGTATGAACCCTCGCCGAAATTGTCGGCAACAGGAATCCGGTTAATGTAACTGTTCCTTTAGAAAAGGCATTTCTAAGATTTCGCTATCCATTTTCTAACTGGTAGAATATTTACAAAGAAAACGCTTACTCAGGGCTTCCCCCTTTTGTATTCAGGGCTTCCCCCCTTTTGTACTCCGCGCCGTTAAACGTTCCATCCACATCCAATGTAATTAAAAGAATCTATGTTTGTATGTGATATGTTTTTTTTTATCTATATACACTGCCGCTTATATTAGGTCCTTACATATGAAATTGGCGTTATGTACGGGAGGAGCATATAGTCTTTTTTTTTTTGTAAAATATATTTAATTAATCAAAGTATGCACCGTTGTTATCTATGCACTTTTGCCATCTCATAGGTAGTTCATTGATCCCTTTACTAAAAAACCATGGGGGCGAGAATCAATAAACTCTTTGAAGGCGGTTTGGACTGCCGCATCGGAGTTGAATATTTTTCCTTGTAAGAAGTTGTCCAACTTCCGGAAAAAGTGGTAATCTGTTGGGGCAAGGTCCGGGGAGTACGGTGGATGTCGCAGATATTCCAATTGTAGCTCATGTAACTTAGTGGTTGTTTGTTGTGCAGTGTGTGGTGGTGGTGTTGCATTGTCATGAAGCAGCCGTGACCTAGAGCGATTGACCAAGTTCGGTTGTGTAGCAGCTAGTTCTTCCTTCATGGTCTGCAGTTGCTGACAATAGATATCTGCCATAGTTTGGCCAGATTTTAGAAAGCTGTAGTGAACGACACTGGCGCTAGTCCATAAAACACTCACAAGTAACTTTTTCTGAGTCAATTTTCGTTTAGAGCAGCATTTGGTTGGATCTCCAGGGTTCAGCCATTGCGACGAGCGCTTATGATTATCGTACAGTATCCACTTTTCATCACAAGTAATGATTCGATTTAAAATCCCTTCATCATTGTGTCGGTTGAGCAAAGTAACAGCAGCAGCAGTCGACGCGTGTTCGCAAGTTCGATTCACTCAATGCATGAGGTATCCGTCGTTCAAGTTTTTTTACTTTCCCGATTTGCTTCAAGTGGATTAATACAGTTTTCTCACCCACTCCGAAGCCTGTAGCTATTTCTGAAGTGCTTTGTGATGGATCCGCTTCGACAATAGCCTTTGATTCTTCATTTTTCATTTTGGTCTCCAGCCGTCGACGGGGTTGGGTTCCGAAGGTCGAAATTTCCAGAACGAAAACGTTGAAACCAAAAACGTACTGTGCTTTCTTTTGCGACATCAGCGCCGTGCACGTCATTAATCCTTCGAGCTGTTCCTGCAGCACTGGTACTGGTGCCACGGTAGAACTCGTACTCGCAAAAGTACCGATATTTCATGATTTCCATTGTGCGGTAATAAGCGACACCAAAGAAAAAAATAATGAGGAAAAAACAAATGAATGACAGTTTCCAAAACTCAAATGTAGCAGCTAAATGAATTTATAAATTTGAATTTGGAATACTTAACCAAAGGAGATATTTCAGATCGAAGTGGTCAGTACGACAAAACGCTAATTTCATATGTAAAGACCTATTACTTTCTAAGCAACTAAGCGGTCAGTAAGACTTCGAGATATGTACCATTACCGGTACTATTTCAGCCGATAGACCAACCGTACAAATATTAAGTTCCAGTTTGAAGGGCGCTGTAGCTAATTAACTGATTACGTTATAAACAGTATGATACAGTACTGTAATGTTGTTAGTAAATTTTTAATTGGCGGTAATTCCTGTTCTGCGCATGTTTCTCCTGGTCTGCTTCTATTTCTCCCGCCAATTGTTAGTGTGTTAACATTGAAGTCCGGTTTGAAGGGCGCCGCTATAGCTAATTAAATTATTGCGTTACAAGCAAATTAGTGCTGGTGGTAGGTCTGTGTTGCAGCGGTAGTACCTACATGGTCTCCGGCACTAGACACCTACCACCAGTAGAGAGTATTTTTTTATTGATGGTAGGTCTCTGTTGCTGGAGCCACTCTATATAGGTACCACCGCAGCGCCTGTTTCCGCTGCGAAATATTACTTTACTCCGGTTTGAAGGGTGCAGTAGCTAGTGAAATTATTGGGGTAACGAAGCTTAACATATGTCTCAAGGCGATGAGTGTAATGTGGTGCTGTGAATATCATCTTAACTAGCGCCAAGTTGTTATAGGCGGGTTTATCACTTATAACTAAGTGACCATGCCGCTCGACTCCTCGCTTAATTATACAAAAAAAAAAAAACTCTTTATCTCGTTGAATTGGCTTTTGTTGGCAGTGATTGTGATTTATAACGTATTTTCATTATACGAAACGTGAGAGCCGAACCGCACGCAAATTAATTTCCAATAAATGTAGTAATGCTACATTGAAGACTACAATCAAATTATTTTCATTCGAATGCTACATTCTTTGTGTTGCTTAATTGATTGTCACCAATGACGACTTTGTACAACTACAATAGTACTACACTACATTTCAATTTAACGTTGTATTAATTAACAATGAGGTCATGTTTCAAAGCGGCGTGCGTAATTTGTTGCTGTGTATATCACTCTTTTTTTATATCACGTTTTTATACGTGTGCGTATCACTTACCATCAGGTAACTGTTCTGTTTGTCTCTTAGCTTCTTTGTTTTATAATATTTCAATATAAACATTATTTCTATACTTTCACGTGAGTTGAAGTATGATTTCATCATCATAGATCTGTTATAATGAATTCATTAACGAGATGGCGCCGTTTGAGAGTATCATTTACCATCAGGTAAATGTCGTTGTCGTCACGTTTCCTCATTGTATAATAGAACGTATATAATCTATTATATTAATTTCATTTATTTGTTTATAAAGTATTATTTAATAATAAATAAAAGTTTTCATATGTATCAAGATGTAAGGGATCCCGCACAACAACTCACGGAACCAAGCTAACTTCACCAGCTCGTGGTGCAACCTGCTAATCAACAAATTAGGTTCTGGATCCCACCAACTTGTATTGAGCGAAAGTGGTGGGAAATGGCCCAAATTCCCCATATGAACCCCTACAAACAACAGCCCTTACTTCGCGGCGATACCGGAGGCCATGCTGTGGACCGATCGACGTGGAGATCTTGATGTCCAGTAGTGGACGTCTATCGGGTGATGATGTTAATATCTAGATATTAGATTTAGCTTTGTATATTGTATATAGCTGTATGAACATGTATATAATTGTATGTGTTGTATGTAATGGCGCAGACATGAAGCAATCGATCATGTAACCGGATACGTAATTACATTTTAATTTCATCAAACCTCACTCAGCTGTTACCGAACAAGCGCGCTTATATTACGAGTAATTTTACTAATTATGGTTTTGGTAACACACTAGCGAAGTCTGAAGAGCTCTGATTCTTGTTTGTAGTATTTTATTTAACATGTTTGGTGAAACGATCTTGTAACATAAGATAAACTCCCTATTCCTTATTCACCATTGGACGACCAAAAGTACAGTCAGCATCCATCCTTCTATCCTTAAGTAGTGAACATACTCAGTTTGCGAACAAAGAGCTTGAGCTCCTCGTTCTTTATAAGAAACGCTATGGAGTGGAACAACGACAGGAGTGTCTTCTTCCCAGGTTAATGCCTTACCACCACTGACCATATCACCACTTAACATCAAGTGGAATCTTAGTCAAGTGTTAACCTTGTCGATTTAAAAAAAGACAAATAACATTTTTAGTCCAAAGGAAAATACGCAATGTTTTTTTATTGATAATTTTGCTGTTTTCTTAAATGTTTTATTATATTTTTTATTATTAATTTTAATAAGTCTAGAAATAATATGTATGTTAAATTACTAATTTATTCACTATTACTACTTTGTAAAAGTCGATGTATGAGTACAGTTGTTTAAATGATTACTGAGTATTGAAAGCGGCCATTTTGAACTGCGGCTGCAATAATATGGCGGCCGTTACGGTACACAAGCGTTTTGTGATTTTATAATCAAAAAAAGTACTTTGAGATTTTGACTAAAGTGTTCGTTTAACTAAATTAAGGTTAGTTACTAATAATAGTAATTAATAAAAAAAGATTGTCAACAAATATACATCAGCATCTGATAGAAATGTACTCTTACTACAATGTGCTCGACATTTTGAGATATCAGATGATAAATTTTTTTACCTCACTACTTTCACTAGCTACAGCGCCTTTCAAAATTTAATGTACCGATGTTTGAGGACACACTGTTAAGCGGCAGAAATATAATAGACGTTACTGTGGTACCAACCAAGACGAACTTTGGCAATAGAAATCTACCACCAGCGGTAATTAGTCTAAATAAACGCACACAACCTTCGTAGGATATTTTTAAAACGAATTAATCTGGAAATGAGCTAACACTTGCTGGAAATTAGTTCTGGAGCAATGAGCAGTTGCATAATTAATTTTTCATTTCCAACCCGCGCTGGGGATAATCAAAAATTTAACAAAGCTATACGAAATTTTACGTGATTACCAGTGTTTGTTGTTTATATATCAGTAATTAATATTGATTTAAGAATATCAGCTTTGGCTTCATGAATTACTTGAAAATCAAACGTCAAATGAATTCAATCGAAATTATAGGATTTCGTAACTATTTCCAAATTCATAGTAGGTATCGATAACAATCGTTAGTACTAAAACTTAGGTAATAACTTATTACTCTAGCTTGACAATGGGCATTAGCCCAAGTGTTAACTTGACTTCCAATTAACATTATATTCAATGACAACGACACCGAAGATGGAAAGGCATAACAAATAAAACAAAGTGAGGCTATTATTACATCTGACTTACAATAAGATAATGATAACTAGCCAGACAGGTACTTAACATTGCTACCATTACCTAAACTATAACGCCTGTGGTCTTTAAATGTATCATGAAGATCATTTATGAGTGACCTTCATGATAATGAACAAATGGCTAGCTGTTATACTACAGAGACTGTTTAAAATTTATCATTTTTCTATGGCCTATAACATAGGCTATTGTTCTAGACTGTTTTTATTTAGTGTTAAGCGATTTACCCATAAAAATCGGAATTCCAAACATAGTTTCCCAAGACAATATATTTGGCAAGTATTTGCAAATAAGGGAGGAATATCTTAGGGACTTGTAGTACAAGGGTATATACCGTACAAGAGACCTATGATACGCAGTGGACGTCTAACGATTGAGATGATCATGATAATCGTAAGGACGAAGAAACGTAGAGCTACAGAATACAGCTATCCCTATAGACTAAGTACTAAGGACATACAGAAGTGGAAGCGAAAATCGAAAAGCTGTATTGTCTGGAAGATATTGACGAAGATCTAAACTAAAGGTTTTATAAACCATAATCCTAAAGAAACTCACGTTATAAACTTCGTTCTTTTTTATAATATTAATACATTTATAGAAACGATATAAATCAATTATATTTTAATCAGATAAGTTTTAATTAGTAAACGACTTCAGGAACCTGCGGACGTTTGCGGCGGTAGCTGGTAAATTAACTTCGCAGACGAGATTATCTTTTGCCGCGACGACAGTAAAATATTAATTGCTATCCCGGAAACCGGAGATAGAAAAGTAATTTAATCAGTAAGCCCATCGCTCATTTCAGAACGTAACGTCCAGGTCATTAATATATTTTTGTATTAAGCGAAGAAGGAAGACTCTTCGTTTGGACATGTCTATAAGTAAGTGCGAATGCAGTTCCACTGTTTCCAAGACCCAGTGATCGCTTGGATAGTAACACAGTAGTCATCATCATCGTCAGCCGATAGACGTCCACCACTGGACGTAGGCCAAAGATCTCTACAACGGGTAGGAATTCATTTGGGAGGATTTGGGCTATTCCCCACTTGCTGGCCCAATGCGGGTTGGTGGGATCCAGAGCCTCGTTTGTTGTTTAGCAGGGTGCACCACAAGCAGGTAAGGTTGACTTGGATCTCGTGACTTGTTGTAGTGGAACCCTTACACCTCGTATACGTAACACGGAATACCCTTGTTTTATTATAGGGTTATTTATTATTGAGTTTGTTTACCAACAAGGTTTTTTACAACCACACGGTACAGTTAGATAGCCTTGACTGTCTCCTTATCTTCTTCAGTGGGAATGTTAATTCGGTTGTTAATATTGTACGAGTATAACAAAGGGTACACTCCCCTTCAATAGAAATTGTACATCTGTGCCGAACTAGTACACGCATAGATGAAACTACATTTGATTGAACAAAGTGAGATCGAATAATTGACAGACGTTTCCATCTCGGTAGATGATGAACAAGGCGTGAGAGCTTCGCTTATTGAAGCAGTGTTACTAGAACACGTGACTACATTCACTAATATTCTTGTGATTTGACTAAAACTAATCTATAGAAATTACTCTATGAAAATTAATATGTAAGTCAATAAGTGACAATTGCTAGATTTTCAATAAATTCGACTTCGGTTCTCTCTTTAGCGACAACTTTAACGCCAATTTCTATCATCAAACGCTAGTGTACAAACTCTATGTTTAGCTTCGAAAAGACTATAGCTAATTAAATTACTGAGTTAACAAGACAAACCATCTGATAGGTAATAGTCACAGGTCATTAGACTTAGAAGTATCCTTTGCCTAAATACGGCGGTGGTATTGCAGTTAGTTCATAATGTCTTTAACTTTAGCTCCTCGCTCCCTCCCTTCTCTTGCAATTAAAGATTGTATTAACACTTATATTATTAGATATTTGTGTCTGACTGTAGCATTGTAGCTTCTAAAGGATAAGGCTGATATTGATATTTCAATTAAAGAGCGACTTCTAAGCAAATCTGGTACTAGATGTCTATTTATCTCTATTCTAAATTCATGTTTATAACCTAATATTCAACGAAGTAATAAAGTTAAAAAGTTTAAAAAGTGAAAAATGAATACAGTCTTGTGTCTAATATCAAAACAGATATTTTTTTTGATATTTGTATACTAAATAATAAGATATTTATATAGGGGGCGAATACAGTATATTATTTTATTGAATGATCTACTTCCATGAAAACTTTTCGTACAAACAATAAAGAAATTTCTTCAGCGTTCGTCACACTTATTAGATATAAAGTTTAATTATAAAATTGATATGAATATAGCTGTTACAGGACTATATTTTGAAAACGTAAGATCCTGTATGCATAAATAATGTTTAATTGAATTAACGGCATTCATCGGAAACAGGGAACCGGTCCACAATGATAAAATATGCAAAAGCAATAAGTTATCGTTCCAATATGGTGAACTGAACCAATTTCCTAAAGTAAATACAAAAATTGTATATGAAAAATGTATTCATGATATTTTCTTTCTCTCGTGCTTCATAAAAAGTTATGGTGATGGTGTATAATAATGAAGATAGCCTTCGAAGAATGGTCCCGGGTTTGATTACTTATCGGCCGGATAACGCCTACTGCTGGACATAGGTCTCACTCAAGGATCTCCACGCGAATCTGACCTGCGCTGCCGTACACAGTGGCTTCCCGTAACCTTCGTTGCTGCCCCATCAGCCGTCAGTCCTTCGGGCGATTCAAAGCAATGTTTAGGACTATGTCGGCGACCTTAGTTTCTCCAGAGGATTCGATAGTCCATGATGAATTAAAGCTACACGAAGGACACTCTACAAACCGCCATACCTTTGTAGAGCCAATTTAATCAGATCATGCTTTACTATCGTAAGACTTATTGTTACTTAGAATCGTTTGAAATTGAGGTCCAGTGCTATCTCATTGCAATAAGAAGACAAACAACAGCATCTATTATCATTTGTGATGAATTTTGTTGAGATTAAGAGTGCATTCACCTTTGAAACATTACTTCCTAACAGTCCATCTGGCCCCCCAACTACAATTATACCGTGTAATAAGAGAGACAACTTAAAACATAATCAAGTAAATTTTTTTTAATTGGATGAAGCGACGAAACGAGTGAGAGTAATAATTAAAAATGCTATAGTATTTGTGATTACAAGAAGTTTGAAAGCATATTCTACCATGTAATAGTTTGTATATTTTACTAGTTTTAAAATTAAAGTATACTATATATATATATCATCACCATCATTAGCCGTTAAACGTCCACTGCTGGACATGGGCCTCTCCCAAACATCTCCACGTCTATCGGTCCCGCCGTACCCGCAGCCAGTAACTTCCAGCGATTCTCACCAGATCTTCGGTCAACCTTGTAGGGATTTCCAACACTATGTCTACGTCTACATATATATATATATATATATTCTCGTGTATATATATATATATATATGTATATTTGTAAATATAATCCGTGGAGTTAAGGAAGCGCCGCGCCAATAACCCCGGTAGTGCTTGACGGCAGAACTATAAAGTTTCCCGCATAATAGAAACGTTCAAGGCATTCATTACTACGGTATTGTGTGCGAACTCGCCTCCCAAGTTACAGAAGATAACTTAGATCCGTTGAATGGCTCTTAAATGCTGAACTGGTTCAGAGAAATTGCTAGAATTGTATTTATATCTGCTTACTAGTAACGTGAAATGAAACTGCGATTTAATTGTATATTTAATAGGTTTACACAAGTACTATTGTGGGGTGGTTCGATCTGAAGGACACTGTAGCTTATATATTTAATATATAAGGTGGTACCTGTTCCCTGCCCACTCTGCTGACTGTTAGTACCCTCTCAACTCCGTTTGGGAAGAGATTTTGTAAAATATATTCTTAGATGACCTGTAAACGACTAAACCATCATCATCATTACCAACCTTTGTTTATCCACTGCTGGATATAGGCCTTCCTCATTTCTGTCCACCGTCTGGTGAACAAAAACAATATTTCAAGTAAATTTTGAATGTTTACTTGTAATAGGGTGTAAGAGGTCCCGCACAACCATCAGGACCCAAGCCAACCTCACCTGCTCGTGGTGCACCCTGCTAATAAAAAAACGAGGCTCTAGCTCCCATCAACCAGCATTAAACCAGCGTGGTGGGAAATCCCCCTATATGAAGTCCTACATACGACAGCCTCTAGTGCCCAGCAGTACCGGAAGCCATGCTGACTGTACATCGAGATCTTTGGAGGAGGTCAATGTCCAACAGTGGACGTCTCTTGGTTGATAATGCTCACGTCTTCTAGTTTCGGAGATCTGGAATCGAGGAATTTTCTGATTATCTCCTATATGTATATATTTATATGATTTTACCTTGTAGCTACCACTGCAGCTTCTAATTTTATTGTATATCTGTGCAAACACTACTGTTTCGATTTGAATGGAGTTGTAGCTAGTGTAGCTATATTACTGGAGTAACGAGACTTAATATCTTACGGCTCAAGGCGACAGGACGCGTTGTAATGGACAAAGATCACTATCAGATGACGAACTGCGTTTCGGTGCTTAATTAAAAAAAAAACCTTGTTGCTTCTGTTCAATATGTTAAGTCATACATACTGTTTTACTTTTTCACCAAGATACTTTTACTGAACGAAGCGACGAGATGAGGGAGGCTTTGAAATATTACTAGTGAATAGTTAATATATATACAAACATAAACTATTACTAGTAAATAAAGATTAATTAAAGGGTTGTTTTATGAACAAGCCGAGGAGAGGAACGAAGCGTTGCCATAACAACGTAGCGCCAATTATAATGTTATACACTACACTACATTAGTATCGTCGCCTTGAGACATAGGAGGTTAAGTTTCATTACCCCAGTAATTACACTAGCTACAGTGTTCAGCAAATCAGAACACAGTACTGTTTGTCAGCTGCAATAAGAGCTGCAGTGGTACCTATTTTTTTTTTTTGGATTCGAGGGGAAATCTTTGAAAGATACCCTGCTTCTGGGGGGAAGTCATAGTTATGTGAGATTTTTACTCACTAAAACCCCCTCGGTGATCTGCATCAGTGCATTCGGAGAAGCTCCGGGATCTCTTATAGAACGCACCGGTGTCTCTCTACACTTTCTTTGAGGAGGATTGAGCGATAACGGTTTCCACCCTCAAGGCCTGCGAAACTCCTAGTCGCCTTCTACGGCAGGCAGGGCTTACCTCAGTCCTATTCTTACTAGCCCGAGACTACAGAGCTGGCGGTGGTTCGTAACCAGACGGTCTCCAGCAACAGAGACCTACCACCAGCACATGCTATATAACACTGCTATTTATTTTATCGCGCATACCGTTTAAACGTTAACATGTTTATATCAACGGTTATAACGGCGTTTAATCGATCTCAATGTCGCAGCTTGCCGGAAATGCAAATAACAATGTTTCAGTTGGCTGTGTAAACGGCAATGCAGCGGCCATTACCGGATACGCTGTTTACGTACACGGTGACATAACATTTAAAAAAAAAAGGTTATTTAGTATAAAATAACAGTCCCGTGAGTATATTTTTTATCATGTCGGAAGAGTAGCTATAAAACTATAGAAAGGACTCTCCGGCTCCTACTACTTTTTGACTTTGAGGACTGCTTTCCTTATCATAAGCTTCCAAGAAGTACTATTTATAATGAGACTTCTCATGAGGTCATTTTATGTCCTTTTAGATAGGTCAGACAAGTGCCGGGGTCATCTTTTCACGCAATTACGTTGACAAGTCTAAAGCTTTCCGACAACATGGTTTCCTGGACGTTTTTAGAAATGACCATACGATTACGGATATTTCCTATCATCATCAGCCGATAATCGTCTACTGCTGGACGTCCTCACCCAAAGGTTCCCACATCGATCCGATAAGGATTCAAATGCGGGGATTCGGGCCGTTTCCTACGTACTCGGCGTATCTCAATACAACAAAATAGTTCTTACTGCTGGTAGGTCTCTGTTGCCGGAAACCGTCATGGTAGATAACACTGCAGTTCCTATTGCAGACGATAAATAGTACTGTGAAAACATTACTGTGTTCTGGTTTGAAGCAGTAGCTAGTGTAATTACTGGGGTAATAAGACTTAACATCTTATATCTCTAGACAACGAGTACAATGTGATGCTGTGTGTACCAATGTAACTAGCGCCACGCTTCAGTGTATATAAAAAAAGACTTGATGAATCCAAAATGAAATCTTACGAAAATATCGTCAAGTATTTAGCTGAGTGATAATAAAATATATTAGATATTAAAAGTATTAATTAATACTTACTGTTATCTAGTCTAATATCGTTTAGTTTAATATCAGGGACGGGCCAAGTAACACTTGGTGCTAACGACGAGCCTCACGCACATTAGTGACAGCCATGAGCGGCCATTACGGCCCATTGTAAAATATTAAGGGTAGTTTTATTGAATATAAAAACAATCATTAAACGAAAAATTCCATTCCATCGGCAGATAGCAGAAACTGAATCATTTATTTTTGGAGGCTGTTTTAGCTGATGAAGCTTCTGGTGAGTCTTAACCAGAGAACATCTGGGTACCACAGTAGTGCTTATTTCTGCCTGCAAACATTGCGCTAAAGTTACTGTATTTCAGTTTGAAAGGCGTCGTAGCTAGAAAAATTACTGTAGTAACGAGACTTCATACTTCATTTCAAAGCCACGAGCACAATATCATCATGATTAGGTGCCATCTTCGAACTGAAGTTTGGCGATCAGATTTAAAAAACCAATTCGATCCTCAGCTATTTTTTTTACCTGATGGTATTTAAACCCGGTCCACTTCTTAGTATAATCAAACCATCTCTTCCGCTGTCTACCAGGTGCACGTTTTCAAGGAATTATATGTACAGTATCGTGCGGTGTATTTCATCCTAACTGGTGCCACGTTGTTATGAGTAGGAGTCACACCATCAGGTGAACGTGTCGCTCGTCTCCTCACTTATATATATATAGCGAGAAGATAAATTAGACTTTTTTCTATTATATCTCATATCTGTGATTGCTCTTAGTGTCTTTAGTAAGGGTATTTACACTACACTACGTATTGATCATCAACATATCGTAAATTTTGAATCGTTTTCTATAATACGATATATAACCAATTTTACAATCAAGGTTTGAAGGGTGCTGTAGCTTTTATGTAACACAGTCATGAACGTAGTAGAAATAAATATGTGTAAAAATCACTATCAATCATTTAATATAAAATGCTTGTCTTATGCTGTGTGGCTAGTATGTTTACACAACAAAGATGCTGATTCATTTCTTCTGGACTCCTATAATCTTGATGACTACAACCCACTTCAAATACCAGCAACTAAAACTGTTGCCGAGCGGCCGAAACAGGCACCGAGGTATATTTGTACGCTCGGCGGTCTTATAACAACCAACTTAAGATATATACTTTAAGTTAAATATGAAAAGTAATTAAAACAGTTGCAGTAGATTTAGATAATTATTCGAGTAGCAGTAATTCTACTATAGCGCAGTTAAACTTCGCAACCAGAATAACTACTAGACGTTTCCAGGCGCAATTAACAGCAAGCGCTGCAATACAGCGGAATAAGTTTTCCGTTTAAAGAGCGATTCAATAGACCTAAGTTATTTGGCGTAACATTATGTGGAGGAAGTGCCTTCACTCACAATACAGTGGTAATGAACGCCCCAAATGGCTGTATTCAGCGCGGAAACTTTGTAACGAACTTACCCCGTACGGCACGAAATAAATACAATTCAATGGTAGTTACATTTTGTGGAAAATTTTATATAAATATATATATTTTTGTCATTCAACGAAGCGAAAAGACAAGCAGGACATTCACCTGATCTAAAGTGACACTCCTGTCCATGACCATGTGGCGCTACTTAAGATATACATTATACCGTGTTGCATTCATCGCCTTGAGACGCGTCGAGTGTTGTCACAGTAATTATTCTAGCTACAACGCGCTTCAAACCGGAACATAATAACGTTTACAAACTACTGTTTGTCGGCTGCAATAGGCGCTGCAGTGGTACATACCTAGACAATCTCCGTCAACAAATACCTTTTTTTTTAGAGCGAGATAAATCTGGAAAAGATATCTTGCTGCATGGGGATGAAAACATTTATGTGGGGCTTCTACCCATTAAAATCCTCGGATAGTCTCCGTCAGTGCATTAGGAGAGGCACCGTGATCTACGGAACCCACCGATGACCACCAGCTTTAAACACATCACATACTGTATTTTAAAAAATACAGTAAGTTCAGGACGTTAATCAGTAATCACTTTAAGTGAAAAATTTATATTTCTTACTTAGGCGACAGTAGTAGTCCCTGCTCTGGTATTCACATGGACCTCTGGCAGAATGGATCTACAGCTGAACCACTAACCAATTTGTGTAACTATTATATATGTACAGTTATATGTTAACATAGAAACATATATCTTAACTTAAAATGTAGCATCGTAATATATACCTAGTCCGGCCATAAGTTCTGTTACAAATGAAAATGCTTTTTTTTAATGAAGCAATGTAATATTATTCAAATGTATATCATAATTATTTATTAGTTTCAGCAATAAAGAAACAACAATATTCTATTCGTTATGGCCACCTTTGGCTTCTATACAGGCCTTTAATCTGTTTGGCCACGTATCACGAATCTATGGCCATACGCACTGTTTCCAAGGGAAATTTCCACCACCGTCACTGCATGCTCTAAAGATTTTTTAAGACACTCAATGTCACCGTGTCGTTTAGAGCAGCAGCAGGCCATGTCCTCTAAATCTAACCACAATTTGAAGTCCAATGGGTTGAGGTCTTGGCTAGATGAGGGTTAGTCTTCAGTTCTTATAAAGTCCGGAAAGTTGGTTTCAAGCCGGGCTTGGATAGTTCGTGCCTTGTGACCAGGTGCAGAGTCCTGCTGGAAAGTCGACGCTATATTTTTAAAAAGCGTACTGCTGAGAGGTTTCACATGATTCAAGACTGAATCTTGATACACTTTGGCTGAAGTTTTCACTCCTTTTTCACAAAAATGTAGGCCTCACGGTTCCAAAGACATCGTGATGAGTCTCTGCGTAGGTGGCAATCTCTTATGTATATAAAGTCTCTGAAGTAGCAGCTAAAAGTTTTTAAGTATAAAGTTCCCCGGTTCGATTTTGGAACTCTGTATAACTAACCGCTGGATGCAGGCAAAGCAGGACCAACCAAATTCCTAGTCTCTAAACTTTATGGTCCTGAAGTTATAGTGACGAGTCTCTATTTAGGTGGAATTCTCTAAAGTAAAGTATCTCTAATGTCTATATATATGTTACCAACGTTCCTAATGCTCTGAGACGTGTCAAGAACAGAGCGGAATGGAGGCAGCTGGTTGAAGCGTCATTCAAAGCATAATCAGAAGAAGCACGACCTTCAGTCATGAAGTACACGAAAGAGAAGAAGAATATACACCGATCATGATCTCATGTTAATCTTAATAAGACAGACAATCCCTTCAAGACATAACACGTATAATGATAGACGCTTTTTATTATACATATAGCTACATATATTTTTTTTATTACTGACATATATACCGTAGGTTCCAAAAGCCTTACTAAAAATGTTGTATTATTGTATTTAAAAATCTGTTGTTGTTTCAGAACAACAACAACAAAGCTATCTACTATAGCGAATACGCATACCGCGTCAGTTTGCACAGCGCCGACTGGATCATTCGAGTTTCACTCAATAGTTCATTGTTTTTGCGATCTGCTGAAACTTTTTAAACTAAATAATAAAACTCAAAAATGCAATGGAAAAATAAAGAATATATTTCAGTAGTTTTACTTATAAGTAATGTACTTAAAAACTAGTTGTAACCTTAGAAGTAACTTGTGTCTCAAATTCATGAGCGAAACGTAGTATGTATGCAAATATACAGGAAGGTCATACATAGCATTGAAAAATTAGTTTATTGTTTAACATCAACCAACTTCCGTTATTTTTTCTGGTAAAATATTGAACTAATAAACATAGGTATCATATTTTTTTTAATATTTTAAAGCTTTGTACGAAATTTATTATTATGCAGCTCTCTTTATGAAAGCAACATTTGTGTGGACAGGGCGTATCCATTGGCAAGTGAAATTCTTCACCATTATATTGTTGCAAATCTTTACTTTGGACAAACTATCCTTTGAGAGTTTGCCCTTTTTGAATATATTACAAAATCTGTTAATTATAGTCAATTACACATTATTTAAATATAACTATAGTAATCAATAACAGCCAAAAATCACATGAAACACTATAGCAACATTTCAGCGGAATAACCATAAATCTCCATCAAATGCATCGCGTATCATTCTCAATACTATAAATAAAAAAATATTAATATTGTAATCTTTTAAAATGAGAATTAATGTGCTATTTTTCTCAAGAACATACTAATTTTAAAAAAAATCTTTGAACACTTAATATATATTAAAGTCATCCGTACATCACAGCTCTCGACCTCACAAAAGCGAAAGTTATTTTCATGCCAGGAATAAGCTGCAAGTGGTCATGCAGCTACCGCAAATTTAGTGTTTTTAAGCATCAACTTGACTAAGTAATATCCTTGTCTCTCATCCATAAATAAAGTGGTTTCATAATTAAAGTGCTAGCATAACAATCAGCAGCAGCAATCAGCGTAAATCATAAGAAAGTGAATCCGTTGGAGAATATTGCAAACGACTGTGTAACTAATGGCCGTAATTTATTCCTCATTAAAGTGAGCTTTAGTCTTTTTTAAGATTTACGTCCTGTTCAATTTATTTATTTCGTATTATACACAATGTCAACTAAACATCTTCCAGTTTACCAAATGTTACCCTGGAGTACATCCGGTACTTGAAGTACTGCAGGTATCACAAGGAGAACCGATAATCTAAAGGTTGATTAATATTGATATCTTTAAAGTAGACCTACTATATGTAAATCTCTCTATCTGTGGCACTATAGCTTCTTAATTACTCTCTCTCTCTCTCTCTCTCCGTGGCATTTATTATTCCCATCTGATGGTAGGGTCTGCGTTTCTGGTCTTTCTCTTTCACTTCGCTCTGTCGGACGCGTCCTCTTCGGTAACCTTGCAGAACTCTAGATCTTTTTTGACCACATCTGTCCATCTTGTCTTTGGCCGCCCTCTGGCTCTGGACCCCGTGATGTTCAGATTGGCCATAACATTTCCAACATAGTCAGGAGGTCTTTTTACTATATCAATTAAATTTAAATAAATCTAATTAATTAATTTATATTAATTTATTATTTATCTATATTAATTAAATCTATTTTATATCTTTGAAAGGTAGATCGATTAAAAAATTTTTGTAGTTATTTAAAATCCTTTGCTTTTTCCTGCTGAAAGAATATTGTGAACGACGTTATCCTTGATTATTGGATTTTATTATTAATAACAGTGTTCACAGTTTAATATATTATAATCTTACAATCCCGATCAGTTAAAGAGTATTCCTTAAAACCAAAACTATAATAAAGAAACATTAAACAGCATCATTTTCGTATATAACTGTCTGCAACACCGGCTTATACATATTCACATGTATTGCCTGTTTTTGCTTAGAAAAAAATTACTTTTTTTTTGTTGTTTTAGTATTTGCAAAAAGCAAATACCTCCAGTACTGTATCACTTCATGTACACGTTTCCTGTTAAATTCAGCTGCTATTGAGCGAGTTTTAACTTTTCGTTAAAACAGTTTTTCACCAATTGTACAAACAATCAACTATCGAGTGAAACTTCAATAATAGAGTCCGGGTTGCGCCGAATGGGCTGCAGCATCCGACCGGCTGCTGGAAACTCTCTCATGCTGCTGAAAGCTTTGTCAGTAAAAATACAAAAATCAGGAGCTAAATAAAAATATTCTATAATATAAATCAAAAGCATGTATGATATTTACCTTAAAGTGAACTTCCTGTTTACATCAGCGTTTAGGGGCAATTTAATATTATTTAAGACGCTCCCTTGACGCGTATTAGATTTTATCTCATTACCGCATTATACTGCTTATATACTTATACATGATATGATGGTGATCAAACTGAGCTACAGCGAAAATCTGAACGGAACCTGATAAAGTTTTCTTATAACTAGAAGAGTATGTATTAAGGAAAACATTTACCTCATGATGTACGCTCTACTGTGAACGAAAGATAATATTTTACCGTTCATCTGATAATAAATGGTATCTACTTAGATATACACCACAATGAATATCTGCTACTATATAATACTAAAAGAATATCACTTTTTTTAAATCCACTATATTTTTTTTATTACAAAAATCCTGTTATATATATATACATATTAAAACTTAAGATCATGTATGGCGGAATACTGAACAAGATGATTAATACCTTAAAGGTACCTGATGATGACTATAAATATCTCGTGATTTTAAATAGATGTTATGTTTCATTAATTTGAAATATTTTAATTATCTTATCTATAATGTATTCATTAGTTTTCTATATTGCTGAAACTCTTAATATTTCTTAGAAATAATGCATTAACTCCTTCATTGTTACAGCAATGAATCGTTAGAGGAAATACTCCGACGTAGGGACTCGAAGTTAGAGTTTGCTACTGAAATAAATAAGTATATCCGTTTATAAGTAGAGAGGGGTTAATTTAGTTTACCATCAGGTTATCTTGACAGCCATTCTACCATGCATCAAGTGGTGTCACCGTCTCGTCTCGTTACCGAATTTTAATGAAGCTACGCCGCGGCGGAAATGAAACATTAATTATGCAGCGATGCGACCGCCGTGGACAAATGGTTCGCCGGCGTTGATGCTGGGCCTTCGTCCCAATTAAAATGGTCGAATACCCATTGTTGGGACCTGTGTACATGGCCATTGTCTGCCGTGCAATGACTTATATCGTTGCGCTGCCGTCGACGTTTTACCAGGAGGAAAAACTATGCGATTTTCACGAGCATAACTTTAAAACACTCACACATTATAACTTTATATTAATATTTTAAAATTATAATGAAATTAGGAAAAAGCAGATAATTAAAGAAATACTCTCAGAAAGTTGTTTTTATTATATATATTAGTATATACTAATATAGATTACTTTAGGTACTGGTGGTAGGTCTCTGTTGCCGGAGAGCGTTTAAATATCACTGCAACTCTAGTGTACAATTATCATCGTCTTCCGGTTAGAAGGGCGTTGTAGCTACCCAAATTACTAGGGTATGAAACTTAATATCTAATTACTAAAGTGTAACTTGCGAACTGTACCCGATACCTCTGAATTGGTTAAACTTAGGGTAACTATTTATATGGCTACCCCAGCATATCTTTTTTTTTGTTTCGGGGGAAATCTTCGTATAGAAATTATCTTCGAAGCGGAAGTCAGAATTACGTAGAGATTTTAACCCATTAAAACCTCGTCGGTAGTCATCTTTAGCATTTGGAGAGATCACGGAACACAACCATGGCCTCTCTAACGCTATGCTAGGATAGCTCGTCCCAGGCTCTGTTTTATGCTGTCCCTACTAGCCTCACGAGTACTATTTCAATAACAAAAGACCACGTCGAGCCATGGTCTTCTTCAGTGTCGTTTTAGAAGGCGAGAACCCCCATTCTGATCAGCAACGACCCCACCCCAGCATATCTAATCTAACAACATCGCTAGTGTAAGCTATTTGTTGGCTACCATGATATTTATTACAGCTAAGCGTAAAAGCTATAAAATCTTTTTTATATACATATGGTCTCTTCAGCTTCCATCCAGCAGTAGATATTTATTTATAATTATTTGCATTATAACAACAATAAATAATACAGTAGAGATAACCAAAGACGCAGACAGAATGCCATAAACCATTCTCTTCCAGACAACCTTTCAATTTGTGAAGAGAAAAAAAAAACTATAATTATACAGTACAAGTACAAACATATCATCATCATCAGCTGATAGATCTCCACTACAGGACATAAGCCTCCCCCAAAAGTCTCCTCATCGTTCGGTTCTACGCTGCCCGCGTCGCCAGAAACTCGGGCTCGTCTTCTATATGGTCTCATATAGGCGGATTTGGGCCATTTCCCACCACGCTGGCCCAATGCGGGTTAGTGGGAGCCAGAGCCAAAGAACAAACATATACTTAAACTTTATAAAATACTTCAAAATTACTTATATTCATACTTAACAATATAAGCATAATAGGAAGAAAATAATAACGAAGGATTGGATCTAGATTTGTAACCAAGACTTTTAACTAGAGTTATTTAGTCTGTCAGGTATCAATTGAGATGATGATGAGCAATGACTGCTATAGATCATTCTAATCTTCCATTCTCCGATGAACTCGGCTGTGTAGTCATTGTGACTCTTACAGCTCATCTGATGCAAGGCTCGTGGACCCGGATCCACGGCCTGTTAAGTTCTAATCAGATCATCTTGAATTTTCATACGAATAGAGCTTTTCTTTCTTTCCTTTCTTTTTTATGAATTTAAATAATAAAAGTAAATATTTCAATTTGAACAGGGTAATTGTATTGGGGGATGTTATTAAAATATTAATAGCGGGATGTCTCCGGCAACCGATCGACGTTAAATGACAAGCCAGTATGTGTTACTGAAATTCAATTATCGGAAACTAATTATGCCCTATGTGGGTACCGCGCGCCGTTTTGGGTAAACAAAGCGGGCCCCGGCCACGGGTGACGAGCGGTTCTGGTCAAATCGAGGAGTGAAGGTTTGATTTATTGGCGGTTAGCTTTGTACTCATGAGCAGTGTTACATGATATTAAAGGCCGAACATTCGATGGTGCGATCGCTGCCGCCGTTTCCTCCGCCAAACAGTATTGTGTTCCGGTTTAGAGGGCGTTGTAGTTAGTGAACTTACTGGGGTATTGATACTTAACCTGTAATGTCTTAAGACGGCGAGCACATGGTGAGTTTTATATGTTGTAATTACCACGAGTTTATAGGCAAGTATATTACCATCAGATGAACGTCTCGCTCGTCTCATCACTTCGTTGAATAAAGATGATGGAGTAAGCTCATCTAGAATACTCTGGCTGAAGTTGGCAGATTACTTTAAATAGATTATCATCATCAGCAGAGAAACGCCAAGTGATAAACAGGTCTCCTCAAAAGATATTAATTTCTATCGATCCTGCTTCACCTGCATCCAGTGGTTTCCTGTGACCACATTGTCTTTATGTGAATACTAGATAGTTATTTATCTATTGAAAATTAAGTATCCGGAAACCAAGAATTGAACCGGGGAGCTTTGTGCTTAGAGGCTGTCAACTGCTCCGTCAGAGACCTTTCCTAAATATGTAAGAGGTTTCCACCTATGTAGGCACTCATCACGTTATCTCTGGAACCACAAAATCTGGAGACTAGAAATTTGGTAGGTATATTCCTTTTATCGAGGCCACCAAAAAACTGATTTAACGATTTCCCCAAAAAGGATTTCCGTGGTGTAGTAGTTTTTGATGGAATAAACTTACCTTACTGGTATACACCATTCATTCTAAGCGGACAATGACGTCATAGAAAACTTATTCGAAGCTCTGAAATCTGGTGAAATGGACTCTGACTGCAGTGCTGTGTAAATGATGAAATAATTATATTTCATTGTTTAGCTACAAAGCGCTTCGAAGCACAAAGGCAATTCCATTCGGCCGAAAGCAAATTATTTATATCAATCAAGCAGCGGCATGGGTCAGGTCGTTGTGGATTCAATATCGACGGTGTATGTAAATATACGTTATAAAGGTGGTATTTAATAAAGCCATATTAATTATTAAATAATCTTTATCCCAGTTTCATCCTTTGGTTTGAAATATCAAGTAAAAATCACTTTAGTATTGTTTAAAGAATAAGTTTACTCATGATTGCGACAACAGCCGGAGATCGTCTAAGTAACTATAGAAATATAACTGTGTTCTTTTTAAAATAAGCGCCGAAAAAAAAGCAGGTTGTTCACCTGATGGTACGTCTCGATACCTCAGTAACTCCCAACCCATCCTCAACAACCCCTTTTAAGCTGGAACACAGTAATGTTTGCACAGTACTCGTCCGTCGGCCGCAATAGGCGCTGTGGTGGTAACTACCTACACTGTCTCCGGCTACAGAGACCTACCACCAGTTCAGTAAAAAAATTGCTTGCCTTTTCAGTTATGAGTTTAATAGTACCGAAGAGAACTCCTGAATACTTCACGCAGCTTGTGGTTTAAAAATACGTGATCGTACCGATATACCAGGTACGTAGACTTCGTCAGGGTTGCCTTTTCAAAATTCCATCCGCGTGTACGTTTCATTGCGCGCCAGCTCTAGAATCAGTTTGAACGCACCGACGGTCGTGAAGTGCTCACCTTCACTGTATACAAGGTGTCGCTGAATGCGGGTAAAATAGAAAATTTCCAGCGTGAAATACCCCGACCACGCCAACTGAGCTGAATGGGGCCTCATTAAACGCGATGCCTTCGTAAATTGCAATTTATTGTACGCCCCCAGTCGCCGCTCGGATATTTGTTATTTACCTTCGACCGTCACCAGAAGCCCCCCCACACAAAGGTTCCAGTGCTGCTTCCACAGCGGATATCCGAAACTGTTATTAAAATTACTGAAATAATTATTGAATTATTTTACCTCAGTGGCCTAATGGTTAGAGCGTGCGGCCTTCATTCCGAAGGTCGCGGGTTCGAATCTCTGCATGTACCGATAACTTTAATATTTAAGTTATGTACATTTGTGAACTTAAGCAACAACAGCGAAATACAAACGGTGAAGGGAAACATCGCGAGGAACCTGAACATCAATTAGAATTTATTCTGAGGTGTGTGTGAAGTCACCAATCCGCATTGGGCCCGCGTGGTGACTGTGGCCCATCTCCCTCATATTGAGTGTAGGCCTGGGGACAGTGGGGACGCAAATTGGCTGTTGAAAAGAATTATTGAAATATTTCATTTTTAATGAAAGTAAATTTTACAGACGAGCGTGTCCTGTAGTCTCGGACTGCTAGGAGTAGGACTAAGGTAAGGATTGGTCTAAGGGGTGTAAACGGTTCCGCCAAACGTCTTACGGAGCCCAAGTCAAGCTCACCTACACGCGGTGCTACCTGCTAAATAACAAACGAGGCTCTGACCACTCACCAGCCCGCACTGGATCAGCGTGGTGAGCTAAGGCTCAATTCCTCTCAATGAACTCTTCGATGCGGAGATCGATGTGGGAAACCTATGTCCAGCAGTAGACGTCTATCAGCTGATGATGAATGATGAAATCTCGCCTAACGTAGGAAGCGATTAAAAGGCTGCTCGGGTTTGTGGGCTCTGGAGGTAAGAGCTCTCATTGTTCTCTAAGGGAGTCCGAGTATGATCGACAAGTACGAGGTGGTTTAGTTCTTATCCTAGCAAAGCGGAGGTACCGAGGAGATACTACAGCTCTCCCTGTTACATGCTTGACCTACGACCCAGACGAGACCTACCACGGATATAGTAAGTACCACCGCAGCGCCTATTTCTGCCGCCACACAGTTGTATGCAGATATGTTCCGGTATGAAAGGCGTTGCAGGTAGTGTAGTTACTGGAGTAACGAGTACAATATCTTACGTCTCTGGCGACGAGCGCAGTATGGTATAGTGTGTACCATCCTGAGTGTTGTTATGGGTGAGTGTATCACATACCATCAGGTGAACGTTCCGCTCGTCTCTACCATAGAGCAGAGGAAATCTGTTTATTAGTAGAATAAAAGAGTTCTATATTTATAACAGAAATAGGCTACCTACAATTGTTATAAAAATCTAAACTGTAAACGTTGCGCTGGCAACGCGGGGGTGTTTTAATTATCACACCGCTGAAAAAGTGGGTCATCTGAAGTTCCACTCCTATCTGCGGTTTACTTGAGAAGTATCAAGTAGCGGCGGTTCACAAAGTTGCACTAACTTAGAGAGGAAATGAGTTAGGTTTCGTTTTGTTTCATATTTTAATTTCTACGCTTTACTTGTCTTTGTTTTTATTTGTTAATTTATTAAGTATTGTATCTTAAACTTCATAATTACATTCACTATATATATTACTATAAATATGTTTCTTAGAGGAAGCCTATGTCCAGCGGTGGACTACCGTGGGCTGAGTATAGATGTTATTGAAAGCGTGTTTGCTAGCAGTAAATATAACCTGCTCTCCATACAACAGCCTAAATTGTTGTTGTGTTTATATCCTAAGTTGTTCCTCAATGAAGACAGTACATATTGCCAATTATTACTTAAACTCTCTGTCTCCCTTTAAACTTTTTTTTAATGAAAATACTTTAAACCTGACTCGATGACTATACTTAGTAATAAGTCTCTATTGCCGGGGATTGTCTAGGTAGGTAGGGTAGTTCTTATTTCTACCGCCAAACAGTAGAGTGCTAATATTACTGTGTTCCGGATTGAAGGGAGTTGTAGCTATTATACTGGAATAACACTACTTAACATCTTATGTTTCAAGGCGACGAACGCAATATGATGCTGTGTATATCATCCTAACGAGCATAACCTTTATGTGAACATCCGTCTGATTTACCATCATGTTGATCCTAATCTGCACGTCGCTATTGCTCATTGATAAACTGATCATTTCATCAGATTGAGAGCTCTTCCGTTTTTAACTTTATTTATTTATAACAGAACATAATTTCCGGTTATTATTTGTGTCGGCGAAGGCAAAGAATGATTACCTGTCGGCCACATTTAATGTCTTCTACAGGAAATTGTAATTCTAATAGATCTAATATAGTTTGAACTTGATAATAAAATTTTCTGAGAACATGAAGTAAACAATATCTTCAATTTAAAAAAATCATATATAAAGCGAACTTAATGCCTATAGGCATTTAGTACCAGTTAACCTAGGGCTTGAAGAGATACAGTAGTAGGTCAGGTAGAATCACAAAATCAGTTAATATCATTGTTTTATTTATATATTTACAACAATATTAAATGATAACTATATACATGAATAAATATACATACATACATTTAATTTTTTGTACAGTATGTAAGGCCCTTTATTTTATCTATATACGTTTTTCACTCATTTAGATGCTCTTCATTAATGCAGTTGTGAATCTTTCGATGCATTTCTTCCTATTCTAAATGGCTTAGATATTTAATGAAGTATAGAGAGAGCTCCTTATCAGGCAGTGATTTAATTGAAATTAAAAATCCGCACGCGCATTAAGTGATCCTGACGCATCAAATGAATGGAGCAGTAAATGAGAACACATCATTAGCTAATGGCTAACTAACCATACCAGCCTCTCAAAGGCTTTCATGTCTTTCATACGCCGTTTGCTCATTCAGCCGTTTCCCTATTCACGATTATAAACGTAAAGCAACATAATATATATCTATATCTATATATATATATATATATATCATATTCCACCGAATTATATCTAATAGTATATAGTATAAATTTCATAATAAAAATACAGCGGGTAACGTCTGTCATATAACAACCCTAACGTATTAATGTATTAGGTCCTTACATATGAAATTAGCGTATTGTCGTACTGACCACTTCGATATGAAATATCTCCTCTTTGGTTAAGAATTCCAAATTCAAATTTATAAATACATTTAGCTGCTACATTTGAGTTTTGGAAACAGTCATTCATTTGTTTTTTCCTCATTATTTTTTTCTTTGGTGTCGCTTATTACCGCACAATGGAAATCATGAAATATCGGTATATTTATGAGTACGAGTTCTACCGTGGCACCAGTATCAGTGCTGCAGGAACAGCTCGAAGGATTAATGATGTGTACGGCGCTGATGTCGCAAAAGAAATCATGGTACGGTTTTCGGTTTCATCGTTTTCATTCTGGAAATTTCGACCTTCAGAACTAACACGAGGACAGCTGGAGACTAAAGTGGAAAATGAATAATTAAAGGCTATTGTGGAAGCGGATCCATCACAAAGCACTTCAGAGATAGCTGCAGGCTTCGGAGTAAGTGACAAAACTGTATTAATCCACTTGAAGGAAATCGGCAAAGTAAAAAAACTTGATCGATGGATACCTCATGCATTGAGTGAATCGAACTTGCGAACACGCGTCGACTGCTGCTGCTGTGTTACCTTGCTCAACCGGCACAATGATGAAGGGATTTTAAATCGAATCATTACTTGTGATGAAAAGTGGATACTGTACGATAATCGGAAGCGTTCGTCGCAATGGCTGAACCCTGGAGACCCAGCCAAAGCCTGCCTTAAACGAAAATTGACTCAGAAAAAGTTACTTGTGAGTGTTTGTGGACTAGCGCCGGTGTCGTTCACTACAGCTTTCTAAAATCTGGCCAAACGATTGCGGCAGATATCTATTGTCAGCAACTGCAGACCATGAAGGAAGAACTAGCTGCTAAACTACCGAGATTGGTCAATCGCTCTAGACCACTGCTGCTTCACGACAACGCAACACCACCACCACACACTGCACAACAAACAACCACTAAGTTAGATGAGCCACAATTGGAATGTCTGCACCATCCACCGTACTCCCCGACCCTTGCCCCAACAGGTTACAATTTTTTCCGGAATTTGGACAACTTCTTACAAGGAAAAAAATTCAACTCCGATGCGACAGTCCAAACCGCCTTCAAAGAGTTTATTGATTCTCGTCCCCATGGTTTTTTTAGTAAAGGGATCAATGAACTACCTATGAGATGGCAAAAGTGCATATGCAACAACGGTGCATATTTTGATTAATTATATATATTTTACAAAAAAAAAATTACTTTATATTCCTCCCGTACATAACGCCAATTTTATATGTAAGGACCTAATTTGTGACGCCTTAAAACGTCAATACGTAGTTCCAAGTTATTCGTATAAAGATATAAGATAAACATAAAAAAGTAAATGAAAAGTAAAAAATATAATGTATTTTGTTATCGTCATCATTAGCCGACAAACGTCCACTGCTGGACGTGGGCCTCCCTCAGAGATCTCCACAACGATCGCTCCTGCACTGCCCGTATCCAGTCACTTCCTGTAACCTGCAACAAATCGTCGGACCACCTGGTGGGGGGCTTGGGAAGTTTGTCGTGAATATATATTTTTTGTATACGTATATATATATATATATATATATATATATATATATTTATATTTATATATATATATTCACCTACATAGAGACTCATCACGATGTATATAGAATCGTAAGGCCTGGAGACTTCACATTTGGTAGGAATATTCCTTTATCGAGTATAGGTGAGCTAAGAACGGGCTTTATGAAATGTTACCCTCCAGAAGGGGTTGCGGGATTATTACGGCCCCAACTGAAGCAGTCAAATAACAGTTAGTATTTAATAAAGCAAATGATATTCTTAACACTAAATCGTATAGTTTCCTTATCATTTTATCCTCTTATCTATGTTAGATGAATGAGATGTTCATGTGATGATAAGACATACACTTCCTAATAACAACGTGACGCTTATTAGGATGTTATACACTACACCGCATCGTGTTCATCGCCTCAAGAGATAAGTTCTTAAGTATCATTACCCCGGTAATTTCATTACCTACAACACCATTCAAACCGGAACACAGCAACGTTCTACACGCTACGAGACTACCGTTTAGAAATGTTTGAACTAATTGTATTACTGGTGATAGATCTCTGTTGCTGGAGACCGTCTAGGTAGGTACCACGGCAGCGCCTATTGTAGCCGATGAACAGTACTGTGCAAACATTACTGTGTTCCGGTTTGAAAGGCGTTGGAGCTAGTGTAATTACTGGGGTACCGAGATTCAACGTCTCATGTCTCAGGCGACGATCGCAATGTATATCATCAGTACTGTGTATATCATCCTGACTAGCGCCACGTTGTTACGGGCAGGCGTATCACTTACCATCACGTTCTGCTCGTCTCGTCGATTAATAGAATAAAAAAAAAGCGTTATTTTGTTATATTAGTAGACAAAACGTTGAAAGTTACATAAGCAATCAGTTTTAACGTCGCGACGTAACAATCGTAAAGTTTACGTAGACGTCGCTGTTAAATTTTACACTCCCATCCGTGTAAATGTCGAGTGACATTTAACTTTTGGCCACATCACGCGGATAGCTTCGTATGCTTTAATAGTCCCACGCCCACGCCCACGCCTGCAATTAAACTTTATATCGTGAGCATCAAATTAAATTCATGCGTCAAGCCGTTAAAACAGAAATTCGTATGTGTAATCGGATTTTTATATTCCACGTAGCGGCGATACGATTGGGACGTTCATCGGATGGTACACTCACCATCAGGCGTCAGGAGTAACACTATACCCCTGCTTATAACATAGTGCTGGTTAGGATGATATACACAGCATCATATTGCGCTCGACGCCAGTTACACTAGCTACAACGCTCCTCATAGAACACAGCAATGTTTGCACAGTACAGTTTGGGGGTAGAAATAGGCTCTGCGGTGGTACCTACCTAGACAGCCAATTGTTTTAGTTTATTCTAAAAGTCACCCTTAAAATAAATCTTCTTTTGGATGAAGATATAAAATCTCCTATATCAGCTGCTGAATAGCAAACCTGTAACTGGTAGATCTCTATCGCTGGAGAGCGTCTAAGTAGGTACCACCGCAGCGCCTATTGTAGCTGATGGACAGTACTGTGCAAGCATTACCGTGTTCCGGTTTGAAGGGCGCTGTAACTAGTGAAATTACTGAGATGAAAAATTCGATATCTTAGGTCCCGAGGCGACGAGCACAATATGGTGCAGTGAACAATATCCTAAAAAGCGTCTCATTGTTATGGGCATGCGTATAACCATCAGGTCATATTCTTGCTCCTCTCATCGCTTCGTCGAATAAAAAAAAACCGGATCTTACATTTAAAATGTAATGATACTAATGTTTATTTGTTTTTCATTATTTTATTAATATTAATGATAAAACAACTCCATTGTTCCAGTCCTTGCCGCGCTACCAGAGTATGAGCCTGCCGGAATTGAACGACATAGACATAAGAGGTAAGCTAAATATTATTAGACTTCATCATCATCAGCCGATAGACGTCCACTGCTGGATGTAGGCCTACCCTAAAGATCTCCTTATATAGTCAGCATGGGTTCCGGCACCGCCGGGCACTAAGAGCCGTCGGACGTAGAGACTCATATGGAGGGATTTTGGCCAATTACCACCACGCTGGCCCAATGCTGGTTGGTGGGAGCTAGAGTCTTATTTGTTGATTAGCAGGGTGCACCACGAATAGATGAGGTTGACTTGAGTACCATGAGTTGTTATGAGGGACTCCTTACACTTAAGTGGCGACTTCACATCAGTAATTTTTTTTTCATTATTGAGATATATATAGTTCCTTAGTTAGTCTTTTATTTAGTTCGAATAGGATTTTTTTTATATCACACTTTGAATTAAATTGATGCTGGTAAAAAGATGGATAATTGCTCTCATCTTCCTTGTTATGGGAAAAGGCTCCGATCCCAATAGTAGAAACATAAAGACTGCTCTTTATTTTTAGGCTATATTGTAGATTAACAGGGGTGTAAAGGGTCCCGCACAACAAATCACGGGACCCAACCTAATCTCACCTGGTCGTGATGCATCCTGCTAATAAACCAATGAGGCACTGACTCCCACCAAGCAGCATTGGGCCAGCATGGTGGGAAATAGCTCAAATACCCCGATTTGAGTCTTTACACCCGACGGCCCTTTAGTGCTCGGCGGTGCTGGAGGACATACTGGCTGTATGTGGAGATCTTTGGAGGAGGCCTATGTCCAACAGTGGACGTATATCGGCTGATCATGATTGTAGATTGTAGCTATTAAATTCAATAACAAATCATTAGAAAGTCTGCGTTTGCATTCAGAACAGAAATCCCATTACCTCTCGAAACGCTGTGGAGGCGGGGTAGTTTTCTAAAGATTCTTCCCTCTCTAATACTAAGTATAAGCATAGAAGAATTTAACGCTAAAAAAGAAAATGTAGTATCTGAGGGTAGTCGGACAAATTCTAAAGGAGCGATGGAAAGTTAAAAAGGAGCTTATCAGCTGTTCTGAAGACGGCCGTCCTTTTATTGCCTTTAAAATTTTATGGCTGCGACTGTTTGAAGTTAAGTTCGCGGCGCAATGAGATAATATTTAACCGTCTTACGATTTGTAACTTGAACGAAACTTAGATATATTTGTAACGTTCACGATAACTTTAAAATGTTATATAATCGTACAATACTCTGTATTAAGAGTCGCTTGCGCAATGGGCGTTAAGTTGTTAAATTTGTAGCTGGTAGGTCTCTGTCACCGGCAGCTCTGTAGCCTCGAGCTGTTAAGAATAGGACTAAGGTGTTCCCTGTTTGTCGTACAAGGCGACTAAAATGGTTCTCGGATTCGTAGGTTTTGGGGGTGGAGGCCCGCAGAGCTCAATAAGCGAGCGTTAAGAAGACGGCATGGTGGTTTTGTATTTGCCGTAGCACTTCGTGAGTGCTAAGGAGGGCTTTGCCCTTCCGTGGGATGTTTTAGCTAGAGTACAGGAGAGTACGTTCAGTAAGAGATCCCGGGGCCCCTCCTAATGCACTGAGGGAGACCACCGAGGGAGTTTTAGTGGGTAGAAGCTCCACGTAACGTTTTCTTCCCCTAGAAAAGAGGTATCTAACAAGATTTCCCCCGCAATAAAAAAAAGGCCTCTGTTACCTACCGGTCTATGTAGGTACCACTGCAGCTCCTACTTCAGCTGCCAAACAGCAGTGCGCAAACATTATTGTGTTCCAGCTTGAAGGGCTTTATACCTAGTGTTTACAGTGGTAATGGGTCTTAACATCTATCTCAAGACGAGCGCTATGTGATATGATACACGTTGTTCTAAGAATAGGGTGGAATTTTCAGTGGAGGAGTGCTCGTTTATGAGTTTTATTACTGGGTATGGGATAGAAAGGTTATGAAGTATAGATCTAGATTAATAGTAATATACAACTAACAATATAGTAATGACAATACATAACACCTCTTTAACTGAGTAGTTGCGGAACTTCGATCAAAGTTAATAAACTATATCTTTTGGCTTATCTTAATAATAAATGTTGACAATCGCGCCATCTGTGAAGCTAATTGGATCAAAAATGGTTTATGTAAAGCGATGTCGAGTTTCCTTACAGAACTGACGTTCAGTTTTGATAAAGTGACATACAACAACTAATGTGGGTAGTGGTAAATAATCAATAATTTAATATAGTATAAAAGCAGCCGGCGCGGGCGTCAACGAGCAGTACGTTATTAGTCGGACGAGAGTGCGGATGCGCTGCTCGAGTGTCCTGTACTTGTGGGGGGATGTGGGAAGTGTTTTATCTTAAAGGCAACTTGTAAAATATCACTGTTCAAAATATTTGTGATGAGTGGAAGCGCTCGGGCGTTAATAAGAATCGCTAACATAAAGAACGTGAATATTAAAGCATAAAATAATGGACATCGGCCTGCACCAAAGATCTCCATCTTGGAGTTTCATTGAAGGATGAATTAAACCTTGGCTTACCACGCTGGCCTAGTTGCAGGTTTTTTTTTTTTTTCCGTTTCCCCTGCGTGTTTTGGGTCAGGGCCTTTTACTATCATTCAATTACCATCAGTTTTTGATTTTCTGATTTCCTCCTACCTTTCCTTCTTTCATCCTTCCATTCTATACTTATCTGCCATACCTTCTTATCTAAATCATTCTCCATTCTATTTCCTTCTTTCATCCATCCTCTTAGAGTGAAGACGCCTTCTGAAGAGGGGGGGGAGCCTGAAACAAGCATACTCTGCAGCATATTTTCTTTCTTCTTTCTTTCTTGCTTTTCTTATCTCCCTAGTTGCAGGTTGATGGGTAGTCGGAGCCTCGTCTCGAGCAAGGTGACCCGCGTGCAGTTGAGGTTGACTTGGGCTCTAAGTAGGGTTGGGTGGAACCCCTTGCACCCCTTAAAAGTATCCGCCGCCATATCTCACTAGAATATAAAAGAGAACCACATTTCGTCGAGCATCCGAGATCAACATCCGTCAACGGATCTATTAGAACGCCTTGATGTTGACATCACAAGAAAAACTCAAAAATAAACAAACGAAACGAATTTAAGTTTAGTACACAACATAAGTAACTTATATTACTTAGTAATGTATTAAGTTCTAATGTTACTTCGTATATATATAAAGCTGTTTGTTTTCAGGGACACCGAACACGGCAGCATCTCCAGAATAAAAGTACCAGACAGATCTTCGCCAACCAATCATAAATATATCAACGGTAAGTTTTTAAATCTTCATTTTTTTTGTATTCTATGAAGCAACGATACAAATGAGAAGTTCACTTGATTATAAGTGATACATTTGTCCATCATCAGCCACTATTTACAGGATCTTTCAAACCGGTACACACAAGTGTTTTTATCGGTAGAAATAAGGACTTTAAGAACTCGTCTTCAGCAGCAAGTGTTCAGTGATAACTATAATTCTGCAACAACCTTTTACTTTTTTTTTTTTATTAACGTGTGTAACAAAATGCTAACGGATTGCACACCCCGTACCAATACTGGGCCGGTAGTGGGATAGTGTCAGACTCCAACCGATTAAAAAGCTTCACACGGTATTCCATCACATCCGCAAGGAACGCGCGAGGGTCGCAGGATAACGCTTTAAACAGTTCTTCCGCAACCCCCGTTCGGTGCCCGTATCGAACGGGCCCGCCTCGGGGAGGGATGTGAAGCATCCCTCCCAATTGACAAAATCCCTATCACTAACACTAAGCAACGACGCGTCTGAATACGAGACGCGTCGCCAGATACGCCCCAGGAACCCTTTCCAAGGGGGTCGCCGGACCGACGGCCCTTGTCGGTCGCGGCGCCAGGTTCCTCTGCCTAAGGAGGCAAGCGGCGGTCGTGCGCCCGGCTCCGCCCGTTGGCGACGAGCCGTCTGCGCACTGCGACCGCCTCCTGCCCCCTCGGCGCCCGCTCTCTGTGACGCTCGGTCTCTCGCTTCTGTGACATAACGATGTCGCAGAATCGGGATACCGCGTCCCATGCCGCCTCGCTTCCGACCATGGTCCAGACCACGGCCGGTAGCGAGAGGTCACTCCCTATCGCCGCTACGAGCGCGGCCCTATCCCCACCGAATTGCGGGCAATCGGCCAAGGTGTGCGACGATGTGTCCACCGGGTGTCCACACTCGTCGCACGCCCCGTCCGTCCTACCGCTACACTGACGCTGGTGCAGATAGCTCCCGAAGCAACCGTGCCCCGTGAGTATCTGCACCAGGCGGAAGTTTAAAACTCCTCTGTCCCTATCCAACCAGTCCTTGAGGATCGGTCTTACGGCCTCCACGGTGAGGCGGCCGTGCGTCGGGTCTCGGAGTCGCCGCTCCTATCGCCGACGCACGTCCAGGCGCCCCTCTCGGCGCCATCTCTCCTCATCGTCCGGCGACGGACGCTCGCCCCCCCGCTCGAGGGCGCACTTCCGCCGCCAGTACATACGCGCCAGCGACTCCGCTTCGAGATCCCACGGCGGCGTTCCGGCGAGGACGCACGCCGCCTCGAAGGAGACGGTACGGTAACCGCGTACGACCCGTATGGCCATGACACACTGCGGTGATCGCAGCAGAGTCCGGCCGCGGGCCGACAGGTTCTCCGCCCATATGGGCGCCCCGTATAACGCCATAGAGCGCACCACTCCGGTGTAGAGTCGCCGGCATCCTACGCTCGGTCCGCCCAGATTGGGCAGAAGGCGGCTCAGGGACCCAGCCGCTCGAATGAGCTTCGGGCCCAGCTGCCGAAAGTGCTCGTCGAACCTCCACCGGCCGTCGAGGACGAGTCCCAAGTACTTCATGGAAGTACCGATGGCGATGGAAGTCCCACCGACTATCAGCTCCGCTCCCGGCGGAGGCGCGTTCCGAGCGCCGTGGAAGCATAGAGCCTCGCACTTGCCCAGCGCCACCTCCAACCCCAAGCGCCGAATACGTGCGACGACTTGGGCTACGCCCGCAGTCGCCAACACGCGCGCCTCCCTATAGGTGCGTCCGCGGGCCGTCACCAGGGTGTCGTCGGCGTAACAAGTCACGTCGACTCCTCCGAGGTTAGCCCCGCGCAGCACCGAGTCGTAACCGACGTTCCACAGGAGCGGTCCGAGGACCGAACCCTGCGGGGACACCGCACGACACGCCGTGCCGACATCACTCGTCTCGCGTCGGGTACCTCACGAACCGGTTCGAGAGGTACGTCCCGATCGTCCGCCTCAGGTAGACCGGGACCCCGAACTGGACTAGCGCAGCGGTGATCGTTTCCCACGGAAGGGTGTTGAACGCGTTGGCGATATCGAGCGACACCGCCAACACCACCTCTCCGCGAGACACCGCGTCGTCCGCTATGGCGGACCGCGCTATAGCGTCGACGGTCGACCTGCTCCTGCGGAATCCGAACTGTGAATCGTTCAGATCCGGTCCAGTCTCCTCCATGTGTCGAACGAGGCGAGCTGCGATAACGCGCTCGAAGAGCTTGCTCACCTCGTCCAGTAACACTATGGGCCGATACGACGACGGCGATTCGACCGGTTTCCTCCCCTTCTTGAGCAGGACCAATTTCCCCGTCTTCCATAGGCGCGGAAACCGACCCTGCTTCAAGGACGCCGTGAACAGCGCCCGCGTCCAGGGCTCCAGGGGACCCAAAGCTAGAGCCCACGCGCGGCCAGGTATACCCTCGGGCCCAGGAGCGGTGTCTCCGACACGCACCCTTTTGACGGCCGCCGACAGTTCCCCTTCGCTGACACCCGGGGCGTTATCCGGGTCGAAGGAGTCTTCTTCCTCCCCCTCGGCCGACGCGGGACTGAGTCGCTGTCGATGGCGACCCCTCGACGTCCCGCCGTGGAAACAGGGTGCAGATCGTTCGGTCGAGAAGTTCCGGTCGGAGGCTGCGAGTCAGAGGGGATCTCCAAGGGCGCAACTTTTGCCGCACCCTCGTATACGGCTTCCCGAAAGGGTCGCCGTCCAATGACTCGAGCATCTCGACTTCGGAGGCCTTCTTCGCCTCAGCGATCGCGACCACCAGCTCCTTCACGTTGGCCCTGTGCGCCGCATACAGCCGCTTCTCCTCGGCCGTATCGCGCCTCCGTCGACGTCGGCACCTGTGGTACCGTCGCCGGCTCGCCACGCACGCCTTACGAAGCCGCGCTAGGTCCGCCGACCACCAGTACACACCGCGCCTAGGAGGCAGGGAGCGCACTCGCGGCATGCTCGCATCGCACACTCGCGACACGGCCGCCGTTAGTCTCTCCGCTTCCTCCTCTACGTCGACCGCCGCCGTGGACGTCCTAGACGCTCTAGACGCCCTACCCTCGCGGACCCAGGCCTCGACCAGAGCCGCCTTCTCGAGGAGGTCGCGGTCGAGACGCCTCAACGCCCACCGAGGGCCGTCCCCGACCAAGGGTCGACTAGGATCGCTCGGAGTGCCCGAGGCCGCCGAGACACTGAATCGGACGTACAAATGGTCCGACAGCGTCTCCACGCCCTCGAGCACTTGCCAATCCCCGATGCGGCGGGCCAAGGCATCTCCAGCGAACGTAACGTCCACTATAGAGCCGCCCCGTTTCCGCACGCACGTGTTCGTCGTCCCCCTGTTGAGCACGACCAACCCGGCCCCGACCGCGAACCCCTCGAGCGCGGCGCCGCGTGCGCTCGTCGCCGGGCACCCCCACGCCTTCGACTTGGCGTTGAGATCTCCGGCGAAGAGAACGCGACCCGACCCGACCCGGTCCGGCCGACGAGAGCACCCACCACGTCGAGCAGCCGCTCGAATTCGGCTAAGCTGCGATTCGGCGAAAAGTATGCTCCCACGACCAGAACGTCCCGCGCGCGCTCCACCGACTCTAGGTCGGGGGAGCCGTTCGAGGTCACCGTACCTATGGCCACCGTTCCGTCCACGTCCCCCGCCCAGCTCTCCCACGATGGGACGTAACACGGCTCGCTGACCACAACGACGTTGATCGACCGCTCCGTCATGCTCTGGTACAACAGGTCGTGAGCTCTGGCGCAGTGGTTGATGTTCGCCTGGAGGAAGTTGAGGTCCATCTCTATTCGACGGACATCTCAACCACCTCGCGCACGAAACCCGCGCTCGTGCTCAACGCTGGCGGTCGAGTGACCCCGGGGCCCCCACCGCCGCGCTTACCGCTTTTTTGCGTCGCTTTAACGACGCGCGCCTTGCCGCATGCATTACCGCCGCCTCTATGGTCGGCCGGTTTACCCGCCGCACTGCAGCGGTTGCAGTGCGGCGGGGCGGAGCAATCGGCGGCTTTGTAGCCGTTCTTACCGCAGCGATAGCACTCATCGCTGCGGTCCGACTCGGCCTTACAGTTTGCTTTCAGGTGCCCCTTTTCGAGGCACCTGAAGCAACGCTGCGGTCGCCTCTCGAGAAGTGTGACCTGCGCAGACACCCAGCCAACCAGGAGTCTGCCGCCGTTCACCACTTTCTGCGCCGCGACCACGGGGCAACGCAACCACGCCGTCCCGAGGCCGGACGCGCCGACCGAGACGCTGCCCGACCTGACGTGGTCGGCCGGACAGCCCCCTGCACGCGCAACCGCGGCGACTAGGTCGGTGCTCGTCACCGAGTCGTCGAGTCCTGAGACTCAACTCGGCGCACTTCACCGGCCTGGCGATGCGCACGACCTCCTCGCCCAGAGACTCGCGGAGCCTCTTTGCGAGGTTATCGGCTTTCTCGCCGTTGCCGGCGCCGGGCACTAGCAAGATGCGCGCTCCGGTCGCCGCCGCCGTCTTAAAACGTATCCCGGCAATACCGAGATCGTTCAAGTTGACCTGCTCCTTCGCCCGGGCGATGACTTGAGCGTACGTAACGCCCTTCGTCATCGCTTCGGGCGACACGGTCACCACGACCGCTGCGGACCTCGGGGCCCTCAGCTTTCGCGGGCGGCTCTTCTTGTCGCTTTTGCGCTTAGCGCTCTGCCGCTTCTGCTGCCGCTTCTGCTGTTGCGGCTGCGGCTGCGGCTGCGGCTGCGACTGTGACTGCTGGCGCTGCTTCCGCCGCTGCTGCTGCTGCTGCTGCTGCTGCTGCTGCTGCTGCTGCTGCTGCTGCTGCTGCGTCTGCGGCAGTAGCTGCGCCCTCCTCGGCTTTCTAGCCACGACGTTCCATCCCTCCTCTAGAGGAGGTGGGGCGGGCACGGGCTTAAAAGCGCCGGTCGACGAAGAGGAAGTCGGCTTCTCCGCCGCCTTCTTCGTCTTGCCCTTCGTCTTCCCCTTCCCAACCCCTTTCCCTTTACCCGCGAGGGCTTTGGGAACGGGGTTCGCGGTGACCGCCTTCGGCGCTAGGCCGGCCTTTTTGGCGGCTGATGCCGCCTGCCTTGCCGCAGCAGCTAGCGGTGGGCGGACAAGCTTCTCCGGGAGAAGCCTATCCTTCAGCGATGCCAGGCGGGCCGACACCATGGTCCCCACCTGCATCATCACCGTGCGACATATCTCCTCGACCGACAAAGTCGTCGGTTCGAGTCGATCGGCACCGGTGCACCGCTTCTTCTTCGCCGGGCGGGCCGCCTCCTCTCGGGGAGACTCCTCGCCGGCGTTCGAGCGAGAGGGCGCGGGTCGTTCCCGCCGCTCACTCTCGTCGGACTCTGCTCTGAGGTTGACCAGTTCCTTACGGAAATCGGCCACTTCGGCGCGCAGGCGTGCGTTTTCCGCCTGCAGCTGCCGCGTCTCGTCTGTCACCGTGCGAGACCCGATGGCCGCCACGGCCGCCTTGATGGAGGCCGCGGCTTCCTTCAGATCCCGCACGAGATCAGACTAGGTTCTTCGACTTGCTGGCGATCGTTGCGATCAGCTCGGCGTCATCGAAGACGCCTTTCTGCAGCATGGCAGCGGTCTGGTCGTCCGGAGCCATTCTTGGCTCCAGCGCCGGAGACCGTGCGAGCCTCCTCTCCCGGCTTCGGCGGTACCTCGCCGCGGTCGCGGCGAGTTCCTCCTCCGCCTGGAGTTTCAGCTCTTGACGCCTTTCGGCGTCAAACGCGGCCTTAGCAAGGCTAGGCCGCGACGTATTTGCCTGTCGTTAGCAGACGCCCACGACGCTCCGTCTTGTCGCCGGGACGCTCGGTCTCGGCGATCTCGGTGGTCTTGTCGTCCTCCTCCGAGGAGGCAGACGAGCCGTCCTTGCTGGGACGACGTCGTTTGCGGGCCTGCCAAAAGCGGGACCCGCCTGACACCACCGTAGCGAGGCTGCCGTCAGAAACCGCGGCAGCCTCGTCGTCACAAATTGGAGTAACGGAGGTCATGTCGACATCGTAGTCGATGTCGCCCTCGTCGTTATGCGGCTCGAAGCGCAGCCGCTCCAACACCACCCGCGCTTCGGGAAGCGCAGTCGGTGTTGGCGCGCGTTGCGCGAGCCCGTCAAAATCGGTAGGTTTGCCAGCGCCCGTCTGCGGGCGCGGCACTGTCGCATCCTTGCAAAGGGACGCGCGTTGTCGTTGCTGCAGCTTCGTTGCATTCTATGCTCTCCTCAAAAACAGTGTTGCCCACCCCAGAGTACGGAGGGCAGACGGCGCCGAGCGCCGTGTGGGATTCCCCAGCCATAAGGCTGGGACCCACCTGGGTAGTTTTGTCTTTTTCACTGTTATACATTGTTGTTTTGGGTGCTGATCCACAGCTTTGGGCGCTAACGACCAATACCCTTGGTCATTCATCCTATCGGGACGCCGGACCTTAGGATTGGGGTAATTTGCGAGGTTGTCTTCCTCTTGACTCCGGTCGCAATGACCGCAGTCCCCGCTCCCGCTCGGGGTGTGCTATAAGCGGGCTACGGGTGCGCCCGACGTGGCCTAAGCCAACAGCCGCCCTAAGGGCGGACTCGCCGCGCGACTCGACTGCTTGCACGGAAGAGAAAACTGTATCCTCGAGGGAAAATTCAGTTTTCGCTTCCGTGGGCGATGGGTTCGTCACTTCCCGACGCCCCTGTCGGATTATTAGCCGTCAGCTGTCCTATGCCCGAAAACATAAGACAACTGCCGTTGCCCAGAGTGCACCAGTCCCAAGAGATACCCTTACCCCCCGAACCGAAGTTCGAAAAGTAACTGCATCCCCCGGGCACACGAGGAGGTTATCCGACCCGCATCCCGACACATTCTTTTACTGCTGATGGTCTCTATTATTGGTAGCTCTGTAGTCTCGGGCTAGTAAGAATAGGACTAAGGTAAGTCGTCTGCCGTAGAAGCAAACTAAAAGGGTCTAAGATTTTCGCGGGCCTTGATGGTGGGGACCCTTATCGCTCAACAAGCGAACCTACGCCGCCAATACAGCTTTATGCCGCGAAGGTGTACCGAAGATTCCCTGTATGACCTGATCTAGCACCTGCGGTCTCGCTTGAAGTAGATAGAGATCGTAGTGCTGATTTCATTGGACATAGAGGGAGCCTTGGACAACGCCTGGTGGCCTGCCATACGGTGCAGACTGGCTGAAACTCGCTGCCCGTGAATTTGCAGCGCCTTGTGACCGCAGGGTGGCCATAAGGTATGCGGGGACGGAGTGGGCCAGAGACACCAAGCGGTGCGCGCAGGGATCCGTAGACGCCCCCAACGTTTTCGACCCTCTTTGATTGAGACACGGAGGATTCTCGAAGTACTTTCACGGGTTTAAACTCGAGGAGAGTTCCTTGTGTAACTTTGACCCGAACAAGGACCAGCCAGTGCAGCACCTAATAGCTGACTGCCTCGTATATAGGGCGCAGCGCGCACAAACTAAAATTGAGATGACGAGAAGGATAGAAGGTAGTGCGGATAGCCTCTGATGAGGGAGCACCACAGCCGTCCGATATTTTTGCAGTACTATAATAAAAAGATAATAAAGTAACAAAGGAAAACGAAATGTGAATTAAAACCAAAAATGAAGTAACAAACCAAAGAATACAAAATGGAAGACAAGTAGAATGAAAATAACAAAGTAGATAAAAAGTAAGAACTAGAAATGTAAAATAGATATAAAAAGTAAGATGGCGATGTATTCCGGAAGAAGAAAACAAATGTTAAGAGTAAGAAGCAAATGTAATAGGATAAGAGAAATAATAATAATAAAATAAAAAGAGCATATTCTTACCTGAAGGGTAGGCAACGCACTGGCGTCGCTGGTGACGTGGGCGGCGGTGAATCACTTACCATCAGGTGACCCGTCTTGCTTGTTTGCCTAGTATTTGACATAAAAAAATAAAAAAAATAAAATAAAGAACTGCCGTCTCCCGTACTTCCAGCGCGACGTATGAAAGGAAGAATTGGAATTTTCAGAAGGATATATTATTTTTTACTTTTTTTGTATGAGATATAATACCTTAAGTTTAAGAGCAAAATTCCATTTTCCCAGTAAGTTGGATGATTTGATCGCTTATTGGTTATTAAATAAAAATATTATATTGTTAACTACAAATTGTACAAGTAATACAAAACTCTACAAGTATATCCTTGCTTTTAAATCCTTTCGGATTTATGGGTAACCCATGGATTTATTAATAGATCTAAATGAAGGCTTTTCTCGGGATCATCATCACGAAACGTTAATGACAATACAGGATAGTTCCGAACCTCTTGATTTGCGTGAATGCATTTCAGGTATCTTTTCTTCATATCCTGATTATTTGAACCTTCACCATATCATCGCACGGTGTTCCTAACCACAATTCGGAACTTCTTCCATCCATAAGCAGTAGTCACATCGATGCTCTTTTAATATCTGAAACTTTTCTGAAGCCTTCACTTCCGTCTGCTCATTATTCGTTGCCTGGTTACGTATTATTAAGAAATGATGGGGTGGGTAGAGGCGGTAACGGAGTTGAGATTTCCCTGCGAGCTGACATTTCATTTAAAATTGCTTCGTCGTCAATTTACTCAGAATCGGAGTATCTGTTTCTTGAAGTTACCCTTCATCACAACAAAATTCTACTTGGGGTTTTATACAGTCGTAATCTTCACATTATTTTAATAACTTTGATACTATTATCTATATATACTATTCTTTACCAATATTCCCCCATTTATAACTGTATGATCTCGATGGGTGATTTGATTACGTATTTACTGAAAATCGACTTTCGAACGACATTCTGCCCATCCTGGACTATGCTAACATTTGCTTTTTGGATGCAACTGAGGAGCAACTAAACAAACTTGAGCGCTTGCAAAACTTGTGTATTCGCTATGTATTTGAACTCAAAAAAGTTTGACCACGATTTCTACGTATCGGGAGCAGCTCAAGTGGCTCCCAATCCGTCTTCGTAGGAACACAGGCATTCCGTTTCCTCCACAACATCCTACATAATGCCATACCCATATTTGCGAGATGGATTCTTTGTTCACTCGCCCAAGGTAGAACAAAGATCTCGCCTAAGAACTCTTCTCAAATTTCCCTCCCATAGGTTTAGGCAGTAGCAGTGAGGTTAGGACAGTGTCACTATTTAAAAAGCGTGTTAAAGAACATTACTTTGCACTATCCTAATACCTATAGATTTATTTTTTTCTCTCCTCTCTTTTACTTATAAGCTATTCTAGATTATATTTAGTTTATAACTTTTGTTCTATAGTATTATCAGAGTGCACCAGGTTCACTGTCACTTTAATTAAATCTCCCAATCACAGGCCTTCTGGAAGAGATTGGAATAAGTAGTGCATTTGCACTTATTTCTAAATGAAATAAATAGAACGGAAACGGAAAAAATAAGAAAAAAAAAAGACGTAAAAAAAAATAAGAACAGTAAGAAAGATAAGAATGGAAATAAAGAAGAACCTGCATGGGACAGCGTATGACTTGGCAATAGTGCCTAGGAGGATTAAGCTCCTCCTCAGAGACGTGTAACAGAAAGTGTAGAGGGGCACCGGTGCGTTCTATAAGAGATCCCGCAGCCTCTCCGAATGTACTGATGCAAACCACCAAGAGGTTTTAGTGAGTAAGAACCTCACATAACCTTGACTTACCCCCAGAAGCAGGGTATCTTTCGAATATTTCTGTTTCGAACCAAACAAAGAATGATCTACTGTCTAAACGAGTACCAACCACCACCATGGTACCTTATTCTGCCGCTAAACAGTAGGGTGCTAACATTACTGTGTTCCGATTTGAAGGGCGCTGGAATAATGTAATTACTAAGGTAATGAGATTTACCATCTTATGACTCATGACGAGGACAATGTGGTGCTATGTGTATCATATTAATACCTCGTTACTATGAGCAGGCGCATCATTTACCATCATGTGAACATCTTCGTCGAATAGAAAAAGAGAAGTAGCATACGAGCAGCTGTTTTGTAAAGACTCATTAAACTCCGGTAGTTATTACCGATGTACTTTTTTTTTCAGTTTTTGTTAACTGAAACAGACCTAGGATGTTAAGTCTCGTTACTCCAGCCATTTCACAAGCTGCAGCGCCCTTCAAACCGGTTACAAATTATTAATTCACAACACTACAACTTTATAAACTTTAAGCAAGAACGAAAGTCCTTCACAATTGAAAGAGGGTAAAAAAAAAAAACGTTCGCAAGCATTCATTTCGCTCGAAAGTTTGGTCAACCTTCGCGGTGGTTAATTGCACTTTAAGGGTATCGGTTTAAAGTTGAAATTGGTTCGAATTATTAACTCGGATATAGATTAGGGGTGGGGAGCAAGTTCGGACCGCAGCGCTGGCAAAGTTTCGAGTGCAGCGCCGAGCTGGTGCCCCGTTGGGCTCTCCTTAACTAAACCGGGTGGAAATTGCTTAACGATACAGCCGCTTAATAATATTTCTGAAAGTTCACCCCCTGCTGAAAAGTTTTGCGCTCGCTTTGTCTGAATTCGCTCGTCAATGGGAAATAAAGCATAGGGTACTGTCGCATTTTTTTTATTTAAGCGACACGACGAGCGGGACGTTCACCTGATGGTAAGTGTTACCCCAGTAATTATGTAAGCTATATCGCCCTTCAAACCGGAACACGGTAATATTTGCATAGTGCTTTTTGGAACAGGAACTGCGGTGGTAACTACCTAGACTGTCTCAACAATGATAAACATCTTATTGCCACTATTGCTTCACGCCGCCATCATCAGATCGTCGGTCAGTTCTAGTGAGGAGCCAGCCAACATTGCCTTTTCTGGTACGCGGTCTACATTTGAGGACTTTGCTACCCATTCGGCCGACAGTCCAGCGATGAGTCTTGGAACGCCCCTTAAGATTAGCAATCTTTTGGACTATGTCAGTGACCTTATCATTAAAAGACTAAGTTAAAGAAGAGAGAGGGATCGGTTTAAGTGCTGTGGTATACCTTAGGTCTAAATTCCGAAGTAAAACTTAAAGTTGCTGTAGCTCATGGATATCTTGATTAACATACTATGTATAAATAATTAACTTATACTTAAGTTACAGGCCTATAAAGGCTAAGTATTAAAATACTATAACTTCAATATGAAATTGTAACTTTTTATATGGCTAGAATTCTTATAAATTTTTAAAGATTCTTCTATAAGTATTAGGTTTTAGGTTGTCTAGGAAATATACTAACATTTAGATACATATAATTGATTATACTCTTCTACTTACTCAAGACTTCATAATATCATCATGAGCTTATAGAGCTCAAGTACTGGACACATGCCTCCTCCAAAGATCCCCACATTAATCGGTCCTGCACATGCCCACATCTAGCCGCTTCCCGCGACCTGTCCGGCACCAGGAGCTGTCGTTTGTTATGGGTGCATGTGGGGGGGATCAATATATACAATTATAATATTTTGAAATATAATTAAGTTATCTTCTTGTTTCAGGTGCTCGAATCCGACATGAATCTATACGTAATTCAAGAAAGAAAAGGTATGATATATAGTTTGAAATTATAGAACCCATGGGTCATAGACCATAGTATTACATATAAACACCGACATACACTGTGGATATTATTATGAATATTTTAATAGTAATAGTATAAAGTATAAAAAAATCTTTTTTTATAATATAGTGATCTCGATATATACATATAGCAGCAGTACATAGTAATGTAGAATTTTGTTTTTCAATATTGTCACATAATATATATATATATATTTATATATATATATATATTATTTATATATTTATTTTTTTTTAATGTAAAATAAGAGGCAAACGAGCAAGTGATTCACCGCCGCCCACGTCACTAGCGACGCCAGTGCGTTGCCTACCCTTCAGGTAAGAATATGCTCTTTTCTTGAATAACCCAATGTCGCAGTTGTCGGGGATATATATATATATATATATTCATATATCATCATCATCGTTATCACATAAGCCTCTTTCAATGATTCCCACAACAATTGGGATTTGGGCCATTTCCCACCAATTTTGCCCAATCATTAATGAACATAGATATATTTAAGGCTGGTAGGTCTCTGTTCCCGGATACTGTCTAGGTAAGTATCACTGTAGCGCTTATTTCTGTCGTCCGAACAGTTGCAGATGCAAACATTACTGTTCCGGTTTGAAGGGGGTTGCAGGTAGTTGAAGTTACTGAGGTAACGTGACTCAACATCTGATGTCTCGGGCGACGAGCACATATGATGCAGCGATACACATTAATTAACGTTGTTATTAGCAGACGTATTGTATACCATCAGATGAACCTGCGTAACTCGTCGCTTCTTTAAATAAAAAAAAAGGTTTGTATGTACTATATACATCTATCTATGACAGTAAAAAGATTATGTTCTAAAGTTACTAGTTAATAGTTAACTCTTTATCGTTTGTCTAATTAAAAGTCTCGAAAGCATCGAACGGAGGGATGTTAAAGTTGAACCGTTCACAGTATGCAGCGAGCGGGACCTACTGCAATCTAATTATTCCACATCTCGTAAGCAAACACCGTGGGCGTAGTTTAACAGCGGTTAACTATGCATAAATTTAACCGAGATTAATGAAATTACCGGGGTAACGGCGGAGCGGCCATGCTCGCGCATAATGTGAGAACGATTTGAATTTACGCGGTTGCGTGCTGTGCGGGCAGTGCGAGAGGCTTGTCTTCGGCGGCCATATTGAGGAAGTTACGTCTTTTAGCTTCGAATAAAACTAGAGAATATACACTACAGCAGCGACCCTCAAACACTGCTACGTGATAGTGTATCGCAAATTCCTGTCTGAGTATATATAGTCCCTGCTTTATCTGTTAAAAACATCACATGTAAATCTGAAAATGGTTTTGTTTGTTCGCCGATCACGTGAAAACTAGTGAAGGTATCGATACGGTGACTCGAGCATTATACGCGGGATGATTTGTAGATGTTTATAGCCAATTTTTTTTTTCGATTTCATAGATCTTTCATCATCAGCAGATATACTACTGCTAGACGTACGCCGCTCTCAAAGATCTGCACGTTTGCATTTGTGAGGCATTACGTTATTTCTATTTACTTCATGAACAACAACAGGTGTATCACTTACCATCAGGTGACCATCGAATTCGTCTCATGGCTTAATAAAAAAAAAATATTGAGGAATTTCGATGCTTAAGTAGCGCTCACTTGAAAACTTATTCTATATCAACTTCAGGTTATTTTATAATAAGTTCAACCATATCTAAGTATCTAATGAAATTGAGTCTCTATGGCGTAGTTGTTAAGTGGTTGCCTCTGCTGCTACTCTTGGGAAACAGGAAGCAGATTCAATCATGGTGATGTCGGCCCCGACTGACTAGCAACCTTCTTTCAGTAAAAGTGTTGCCATCAGAGCTTAGGTTATCAACAAATATGTCCATTAAAGATATGATCTAAATTGGGGTCAAGTGTATATACATCGTCAAGTTATAACCGGAAATAGTCTAATAAAGTATATATATATATATTTATTTTTTCACAGGTCAATATCGAACAGGAAGTCAAGGGAGCAGGGAGTTGGTACAAATCTATATACTACAAACATGGATACAGGTAGGATATCTACAGTAAACACTATCGTATTGTTAATCAGCTGATATACAGTACTACTGTGTTCTGACTGTCCACATATGTGACCTTGAGGTCTAGATATTCTAGAAAAGTGTATATTCTAGCAATATTTTACTGGTGGTAGATCTGTTGCCGCAGACCGTCTACGTACGTACAAACGCTGCGCCTGTTCCTGCCGCCAAACAGTATTGTGCATACATTATTGTGTTCCGGTTTGAAGGATGCTGTAGCTAGTGAGAAGAGTTGACCTTGGCTGGTCGGAGAGGGACCTAAAGAAGTATTTAGTGAAATTACTAGGATAACGAGATTCAACATCTTCATGTCTCGGACGACAAGCGCAATGTGGTGCAGTCTATATCATCTTAACTAGCGCCACGTTGTTATGGGCAGGCGTATCACTTACCATCAGGTGAACGTCCGGCCGGTCTCGTCACTTATTTCATAAAAAAGTAGTTTTACAAAATCCAATTTGCGTACTATTTTTCAGCTGAAAGACATCAGCGGCGCAGGCGCGAACTGGGATCGACTAACATAATCATCACTCATCACTTTACTGAGAAAATAGTAACATCCGGTGAAGATGTAAGTATTGAAAAGGGTTATTGTAAAATCAAAATTTAATATACCATATTATTGTTCCCACTATTGGGACTCGAAGCCCCTCACAAGGGGATAGGGTATTACAAAGTAAGTCTACTGGTGATGGGTCTCTGTTGCCGGAGACTGTTTAACCATCGCAGTGTTTATTTCTGCAGCTAAACAGTAGTGTGAAAACATTACTGTGTTCCGGTTTGAAAGGTGCTGTAGCTGGTGAAAATACTAGGATAACGAGACTTAATATCTTCTCAACTGAACAGCTCTTGAGTGCAATTTGGTGCATTTTATACCATTTTACCTATCACCACGTTGCTATAGGCTCGTAGTTTCATCGAGTTAAAAATGAAATAATTGATCATATTTAGAGTATCCCAGTTGTGGGAGTGGGAACAGAATAACTTCTTATAACTTCTCTTCGTTATGTTGGCGCTAATATTGGAGAGTTTTTAATCTCATTAACGAAATTTATCAGACATTTATAGAAGTCTGTACTTCCCTTTGAAGGCGGGGAGATGGAAAATGTCATGATTGAGGAATATCAGGGAAGGGACTGGTATATCTGGGGCATCCGAATTGTGCTGCCGAACCAGAGACAGAGAGGATTATACCACGCTGATAACCAACCTTCACTAGTTGGAAAGGCACTTCAAGAAGAAAAAGTGCTCTTAAGTTTTATCGCAGCTTTTGCCTTATGGCATGCTATTCCATTTCCTTCCAACCCTGCAAGGACCTGAGTATAGTTTAGCTAGATCACCTACTTCTGCAAGGCTTCACCGCCAAACCAGATCCCCGGTCCGGTTTGTTTGTGCAGGGCCGGCGGAAGGTTTATCTGTAAAAAAATATCTTCCTTGAGATATTTATTACAGGGGTGGATTTCGCGCCGTATCCATAACTCACTTCACTTTAAGGGAGATTGTGGTTAATGCGTGTGAAAATTTACAACGGCGAATAGCTTTACAAGTGTTACACATAAATAACAGCTTTATTTCGACAAACAGCTTAAAAGGAAGCTGTTTTGTAACTTAACTAAATCATATAAATGGTAGTATATATTTTTCCACCGCATCGGGCTTGAGAAAAATATAGAAGATATTCTGCAATAATATCTTCTAATCGATGAATCTTCGCAACCACCGGGATGTTCACCTGATAGTAAGTGATACACTTACCCATAACAAAATGGCGCTCATTTGGATATTATACATTGCACCATATTTTACTCGTCTCTATGAAAAAAGATATTTAGTTTCATTGTCCTAGTAATTTCACTAGCTACAGCATCCTTTCAAACCGGAACAGTAATGGTTGCACACTAATAAAAAGGAACTATGATACCTAGACGGTCTCCGGCAAGTTAAGATTTAACCAAATAGTTCGCAATACTTAAGTTTAAGCTTAAAACTTGAGCTTAAGTAGACCTATTCATTATAGACCCAAGCCTTAAGCTTCACCAGCATCACTGTCGCTCCCATTTCTGCCAAGCAGCACTGTGCAAGCATTACTGTGTTCTGCTTTGAAGGGAGTTGTAGCTGGTGAAACTACTGGGGTACCGAGACAACATCCTACGATTCAATGTGATAGGCACAAGGTGGTGTTGTGTGTAGCATCCTAACAAGCGCCGCGCCGTTATCAGGCGTTGCACTTACTTTCAGGTGAAGCACTAGTCTCGTCGCTTCCAATACAAAAATAAGAGATTCTGTATTTTTTTTTACAGATAAGTCTAGGCTGTACAGCAACCGCTGAAAGACCTCCACGTTTCGTTTGGGAGAGAGATGGAGTGGTTATATCCTCAAATACTGACCCCAGGTAATTTTTCATAGCACTTCCTCATTGACTCAAGGCAGTTCCTGTGAGATGGTAAGTAACCGCAGTTCCGGTTTCTGTCGAGCGGTAGTGTGCGCATCACTGTGTTCCTGTTAGAAGGACCCTGAGGATGCTTCATGTGGAGACGTTACTCCATCAATTACATATAAACGTCTTTAGTCGTCACAAGCGAGACGTTCGCTTGATGGTAAGTAATACGCCCACTCATAACAATGTCACGTTAGTTAGGATGAGATATAGCGCATCATATTCCTCCTCTTTGAACTCGTCATCATCCACTGATAGACGCTAACTACTGGACATGAGCCCCCATCTGATGTGGTCTCCCGTCGATCATGACTTACCTGAATTAGACACTTTGCCTAGATCTTCATCACAACTTCAATTCACATTGGCAGGACTTTCGAACACCACGTCTCCCTAGAACCCTAAATTTTAAGATAATAAATCGTGTTACTCCAGTAACTTCACCAGCTGCAGCGCCCTTCAAATCGGAACACAGTAATTTTTGCACACTACTGTTCGTCGGTACAAATCGAAGCTGCGGTGATAACCACCTAGACGGTCTCCGGGGAGATTCATACTAAAAGTCGTACTTTTCTAGTCGTGGATGGTAACAGACGTACCACTTACCATCTGCTGGAACTACTGTAAATTTCTCTTCCATATCTTCCAGATACATACTTGGACAAATGATGTCATCGACCGGAGTCAGTGTTATATCTCATTTCAATATATCGAGGGCAAGAGTAGAAGATGGCGGCTTGTACTCCTGCGTGGCTTACGAAGGTGACTCCAGCAGCAGTCACGTGGCCCGCGTGGACGTCTTCGGTATGTGGTCGAGGTTCTCATTATCAAAATATATTACCTTGATATTCCTTAGCTGTTCAACTCTTCGTTTCGGAAATGCCTTACCATCAAGGTCATCGCAAGATTTCAAGACGCTCGTCAGTAATCATTCATTTATTACGTATGTGTGTGTACGTGTACGTATCTCTACACATATAGGAGATGTAAAGAGATCCATTATCTCATCACGAAATCTCCGAAACTATTATAAGTGAACATTCACGATTAAGTAGAAATACTACTTCTGCCATTTCGAGGTCGGCTAAGAATGAGTTTAACAAAATTCCTTCCCCAAAGGGAGATAGGAGAGTGTAAATTGGAATGTTTCTAAATTCAAATCTAATTCTATATTATTCCTATTGTTTGGAGTACAAGTTCTATTTTCGATTATATTGTATGTTCTGTTGTCTCTTCTATTTTCTGTCAGTTTTCTGTTCTATTTTCTGTTATTTTTTTCTGTTCCAATTTCTAATATTTTTTCTGTTCTGTTTTCTGTTCTGTTTTCTGTTCTATTTTCTATTATTTTTTCTGTCCTAATTTCTAATATTTTTTCTGTTCTATTTTCTATTATTTTTTCTGTTCTAATTTCTAATACTTTTTCTGTTCTGTTTTGTTCTATTTTCTATTATTTTTTTCTGTTCTAATTTCTAATATTTTTTCTGTTCTGTTTTCTGTTCTATTTTCTGTTATTTTTTTCTGTTCTAATTTCTAATATTTTTTGTTCTGTTTTCTGTTCTATTTTCTATTATTTTTTCTGTTCTGTTTTGTTCTATTTTCTATTATTTTTTTCTGTTCTAATTTCTAATATTTTTTCTGTTCTATTGTCTGTTCTAATTTCTAATATTTTTTTGTTATGTTTTCTGTTCTACTTCCTTTATTTTTTCTGTTCTGTTTTATGTTCTATATTTTCTATTATTTTTTCTGTTCTGTTTTCTGTTTTATTTTCTGTTCTATTTTGTATTCAATTTTCTGTTCTGTTTTCTGTGCTATGTTCTGTTTCGACACCATTCGTTTTTTTTCTTTCCTATTATATTATATTATATATGTTATATTCTATTGTAGATAAAAGTAAAAAGAAATGACAAAGGAATAACAAAAGGAATTAGATAAAGAAATGTAACGGTAACATGTGGGGAGCGGTTTTTCCGCGAAGGTCTTAGCTGGAGTCAAATAAAGCCTCTCGAGTGTGCGGTGCGCTGTAACGGTTTGTTTTTATAGGTCCGCCGTATATCAGGACCTTGCCGCCTATCAAAGTGCAAAGTGGGCAGCCGCTGAAGTTACGATGTCCTTACTACGGATATCCTATAAGGTAAAACTCGCCCTTTACTTTTTGCACCCCCAGGCGATGTTTATATTGGTGAGAGGATCGATGTTGAGACCTACTTTAGAATACAAGTCGAATATATGTTATATAAGAGGACAGATAAGTAAATAGTATTGTCGTAACTTTATTATTACTTACTCTATGTTATCAAAAAAAACATCGATTTACTTTTTCATCAATACGAACTGACATGATGGTGACTAAGTTATTTCTGTTAGCAAACAGTAGAATGCAAACGTTACGATGTTCCGGTTTGAAAGGTGTTATAGCTAGAGAAATAACATGGTATAGTCCTAGCATCTACGCACCGGTACAAGTAATATTGGAATTCTTAAGGTCGACCGATTATCTGGTGAAGCCTAAGTCCAGTTATGGGTGTCGGTCAACAGATGATGATGATCTATCTTTATCAATTAACTTTATTTTACTTATAAATATTTATTAATAACTTCAGTAAGCTTGAATGGGAGCACAAGGGAAAGAAGATCGTGAACTCGTTGCTGCCTCAGCATTCGCGTTACAAACGCTCTGCCGCTGCTACGAAATGTAGAAGGAGCGCGAAGAAGAAAAGGAAAAAACGGCAACTCTTCGAACCGATGGAAGACGGGGTGCTGAATATACCGAAGGTACTTAAGGAGCAGAACGGGGAGATGTACACTTGTATAGTGTACAGTCCATCTGGTGAAATGGCAAGAAGGTGAGTCAAGAAAAATATAATATAATACAACTTAGTTATATAACAGTGCAAATAGGTTCCGGTTTGATGGGCGTTGTTGCTAGTGTGTAGCTGTGTTTATCATCTTAACTAGCGGCAAGCTTTTATTAGACGTATCAGATGAACTTATCGTCGAGTGGGATGATCATTTAATATGTAGTCATCATCTGATGACTACATATTATATTAGTCATCGGTATACATCACCATCATCAGCCGATAGACGTCCACTGCTGGACAGAGGCCTTCCACAAAGGTCTCCACATCCCGGGTTCCCGCGATTCTCACCAGATCGTCAGTCCACTTTGCGGAAAGCCTCCCAATACTACGTCTTCTGGTGCGCAGGCGCCACTGGAGGACCTTACTGCTCCATCCGCCGTCAGTCCTTCGAGCAATATGCCCTGCTCACTGCCACTTAAATCTAGCATTGTTTTGGACTATGTCGGTGACTTTAGTTCTTCTGCGGATCTCCACATTTCTGATTCGATCGCGCAGAGAAACCCCGAGCACAGCCCACACCATCGCCCTTGGGGTGACCTTGAGCCTTTTTCTAAGACCGATAGTAAGGGGCCACGCGTCGCTATACAGTAGCTAGTAATTATTAACATAGTATATTAGACATTACAAGATACCAAGGTATCTTATAATGTCTAATACCTAGGTAATGGACCTAGGTCTAGCAGTGGACGTCCATCGGTTGAAATGATGATATCAGATAGGGCAGTTTAAAAATCGATTTATATTCTAATTGGACGTGACAAGTCAAACATTTCATCTGATGGTAAGTGATGACCTTTCCATAACTACGTATCATTAGTTAGGATGATATACACAGCATATTTTTATTATCACTTTAAGACATATTAAACGTCGTAAACCAAGTAGTATCACTGCCTACAACACCCTTTAAACCAGAACAATACAATATTTGCACACTACTGCTTGGCGGATGGAACAGGAGTTGCAGTAATACTTAGAAGGTCTCCGGCAACAGAGACCTAATACTAGTAATCTGCAAAGTATTATAACCTTTAAATGCACGATTTCAGATCATTCGAAATCCAGGTGGTAGAAGCGCCAGCGTTGGACGAGCTCCGAGTGGGCACTGGGTTGAAGGAAGGGCAAATAGTTCAAATCACTTGCAACATCATCAGCGGCGACCCGCCCATATTCTTCTCCTGGCTCAAAGACGCAATGAAGATACCGCCCAGCTTGAAAGTAATTACATTTGATAACAAGTTTAAATATTCACCCCGTCCGCTTTGAGACGATAAGATGTTTAGTCTCTACAGTTCAATATTTTCACTAACTACTACGCCCTTCAAACCGGAACACAATAATGTTCGCACACTACTGTTTATCGGCAGGAGTAGAATCTAAGATGAGCCGCAGACCTATCACTAGTACAATCGCAACGCCTATTTCTACTGCCACACAGTACTGTGCAAGTCTTACCGACTTCCGGTTTGAAGGGCCACAGTACCTAGTGTAATTACTGAGGTAACGAAATTCTGTATTTTATATCTCAAAGCGATCATCAGGCAAAGGTCCTGTTCCTCTCGTCGCTGCCCAGAGTAAAAAAAAAGTTGAAGGTGAAATTAACTCGCGAAAGAAAACGGATGTGTTCTTTGATCAGCTTTCATTGAATTGTAACTCCTCGCTCTTGAACAGCGCGGTGGATAAGTGACCCTGTCGCTCCTTATCGGAGAATGTCCCAGCCGTGGGAACGGTAAGACGGCTCTCTTCTTATATTTTTTTCACTTCCAGATAAACGAACGTAGCTCCGAGTTGTTCAGCGTCCTGATCATAAAGAGAGTATCCCTAGAGCACTGCGGGAGATACACTTGTATCGCTACCAACCACGTCGGCAAGGTCAACCAGACAGCGGACCTGTACATCAACGGTTAGTTGATAAGCAATTTGTATATAGCAGTTTCATCAAGCACAGCGCCTTTCAAACCAGTACACTTGAAGCAGCACTGAGAGCTACGGGTAGCACCTAGGCGGACCGTCCTTAAAACTTTGAAGTTATACTTATTTTACCGTGTTAGATGAAGCAGTTAATTTTTTTTTTAATTTGTTAGGCAGACTAGACTACCTTCCAAGTGAATCCCAGGTTCGATCCCAAAGCAAAATTTCTTTGAGCTAGGTTCATGATAGTTGTCCAAAGCTACCTAGCTTCTCTAATGTTGTGACTCTGCTGTTATTTTCTTTTAGATTGATCAGGATTTATGATCCCGAATAATATAGACCATCGCGTTTTACTATCTACGTCATCATTGTCACCCAATAACAAGTGATGTTCACGTAAAGTGTTAACCCGTTGTTGATTAAAAATTATTTACGTCCGACAGTCGCCCCCAAATGGTTGGAGGAACCGTCCAACACTTCGCTGCTGCTCGGCCAACGCGGCGTCATATACTGCAACGCGAACGGTTACCCCACGCCGCAGATCCATTGGATGAAAAGAGACGGTATACAACCTGTCCTATTCTAACATAACCCACCATAACCTGGACCATGAGCTTCCGGTGAAAAGAGAACTTATAAGTTCAAAGAACAGCTAAAATAGATATGTGATTTTTACCGACCTGCACTTGAGAATTGTAGGAGACAAACGGTCTTAGTTCTTTCCTTCAGATTGAAAAGTGCTTATACCCAGCAGTGGGAATAACTAAGTGGGCTTTTTATAGCATCAATGCTTCACTAGTAAAATACTATTAATAATATATAACTAAATTATTTGTGAATATTTGGAGTATAATCAAAATAAAAACAGTCCACTTAATAATCCCACAGTTGGAACTCAAAGCCTCGTGTTAGGGGGTTAAAGTCGATATATCGGTTCTGTTACGATGGTTTCTGACACCAAAAGTACAAGCAGAGCTGGACTCGAACCCTTGACTCTTTCATAGCGCTGTATAGCTTCATATATTTATATATTAAAATAACCGTTCGCTTTTTAGCTGCTCTAGGTATATGGAGGCCGGTGCTTGACCTCGCTGGCGGCGGCGTCATCAGCTACCCCAATGGCACCCTGGTCATTGAAGTGGTCTCCCTATCCGACGAGGGTGTTTACGCGTGCAACGTGGAGAACGGCGTGGGCGACGCCCTAAACAAAAACTTGTGGATAAGCGTTAATAGTAAGCTTAGTTAATGTTAATAGTTATCTCGTTTTCTGTTAGGATGATATACACTGCACAATAATGTACCCGTCGCCTTAAGGTTTAAAGCATTCTAACTTCACAAGCTACGAGATCCTCCAAATCTGACCAAATAATTACTACTAAGTTGTTTCTAGAGCCGGTGCATTTTGAAAATGTTGGTACGAATGTGACGACGAAGTTGGGGTTGCCTGTAACCCTGCCCTGCCGCCCGCTCGGGGACAGCCCCATAAGAGTCAAATGGTCCGTGGATGGACAAGCGGTGGATTTTGCATCTTCAAGGTACGAAGCAAATATTTTACTTGTTATTATTTTACGTTTATATTAGTTGCGCGCAATTTTCAAATACAGTTTAAACAATAATAAATACACTGAAAAAACAACAGTTAACGTAAAAAGTATTTTCCAAATCGGAAGGATGTTAATGTTTACTTCCGTAGTTAGAAATGTTAAGCTGTGCCTATACTTTTGACCTAGGACATCTCTTTAAATATTTCGAAACCTAAACAGGTTTCTCTTTGCTAACGAATGAAATTCATAAAAGTTTACATAAGAAATAATAGATGGCGCTGATTTAAATTAAACATTTCGAATCGGTGTTAGTGTTTTTCTTTTAACTATAATACTATTTACGTAGTATTTAACTATGATGTGTGGAAATATATATAGTAAATTTATGTGACGGATACACGGGTTCGACTCCTACTGAGTTTGAGCTTCCGGTAAAGGACATCAGCAAACGTGTCACGGTGTTAGACTGTGACGATGAATAAACGCCTTTGACTTTCTTCTTGTGTGAGAACGATCTGAGTCCCAGCTAAGGGAACATTCGGAGCTTAATTTTAAAATTTTCAGGATAACCGTATCGGAAAGTGTGAACCCTAATGGCATTAAGAGTACTATTAACATTAACTACGTGGAGAGCAGAGACGGGGGCACATACGAGTGCAGAGCGAGCAATCCTTATGGAGTTTCTACTTATTACATTCATCTGGATATATTAGGTGACTTGTTTTTAACTTTAACTTTATATTATCAAACTATTTAATCATTTAAATCATTTTTAGTTTAAAATAAATTGTTTAAATTTTCGGATATATATATTTTTTAACAAAGAGAGAGACGAACAACTCCTTTTTCTGATGGTATGTGATAGTGTTGCCCATAACAACGTGGCGTTAGATGGGATGTTATACACAGATACATATAAATCAAACTATAGATAAAACAAGGTATAAAATACTGTTTCCTTTTCACAGAGCCACCTATACCACCTGTGGATCTCCAGGTGGACTCTCTGTCCAGCAGCTCCGCAAAGCTATCGTGGCGTGACGCAGTCAGCGCTCATGTTCAGTACTATACCATACAGTACGCCACCAGTGACTACATGATGTGGGACTCGGGCAAAAGTATCAACATCACCAGGTTTGGTTCTGAATATTGCAATCTAATGTGTATCTTGATTAGTCAAGGGTCTCATTAATCACTGATATATTTGATTGAATATAAGAAATATTTGATTGAAATTTTCAGGCAAGAGAACGATATGCGACAAAGTATAGAGCTGAGGGACCTGCAGCCGGCGGTGGACTATAGAGTCCGCCTTGCATCTGGAAACCAAGTGGACCTCAGCCCCTTCACTCAGCCCGTACACTTCACCACAATGCAAGAAGGTATCTAATTTATACATAACAATTAATTACGGTTCTAGACTACCTAGCAACAATAACTTCTTCTAAGAACTTTTGCCTTTTTGACCTTCGGACTCGTATTCATATACGTCATGATTTTGTAATCGCTTTTTGATTCCAAGTCGCTGGAAGATTCCAACATGCTACAGGATTCTATCCAGCATCCGGATAAAGACGAACTTGCGGACGCAAATCAACATACGGAATCTGATTAGCTTCCGGACTTTGATCTAAATACAGAATTAGTTCTGCTCGTCGATTGCTGACGTTGTCAATAATAGTAACAGCTTCAAACTTTCAATAAGAAGAATAATGTGATGACTTCTACTTATGATTACAGCGCCGTCATCGAGCCCGATAAGTGTCCAAGTGCAAGCGACCGACAACCCCGGCGAGCTGGTGGTATCGTGGATGCCGCCGCCGCGGGACACCCACCGTGGTGCGCTGCAGGGCTATCACGTGCGTGCAGTACCAAGACTTGGCGCTGACTCAGGTACGACCTTACCTTACTGGCAAACTGAAAGATGAACTTTACAATAAGCCTAATGTCTGTACAGCACTTACTTGTATTTTAATTACAACCATCGTTAATTCTAAAGCAAATTTAAGTCTTTTAAATTAACACAGGAATAATTTCCCTCATTTTCAGGTCCAAATGATACTCACACTAAAATGGTTAAAGTGACACCGAGAGCAGGAAAACAGGAGACTGTTCTAAATGGACTTTTGAAGAACGCCAGGTATTCACCTAATATTAAATAGTCTTGTTTAAATCCTACTTAATAAGTAGACATAGTATTAATTGACAACCATTATACTAATTTCACGTGATATTAAGTGACAAAATATCAATCGATGGTGAAGCTTTCCTACAATACTTCAGCTCCTATAATTTATCAGATGGGAGACAGTAATGCATTTATGGCCAGTTTAACAACGAGGTAGCCAATGGAGAGCGTTCGACAAATCACTAGCATTACCTAAACTCTACTAAATATCTCCCTTGATTCGAATCTGGAAGGATTCTACGGGGGTAGTTACTTTTTTAACACCACAACGCATTTCAGATACGCGGTGTCCGTGAGCGCATTCAACTCGGCCGGCACTGGCCCCTACTCCCTACCCGTTTACCAAACTACAAGAGAAGGGGGTACAAACAATACCAATTATATATTTATTACATGTTTAACTTAATTAAGTAAATAATCTTACTTTAGTCAATGTTTCCACAAGTTAAGTAACTCATAAAGTTCGCAGTTTAGTCTTTACACGGATCTTGTACACAATATGAGATTGATGCTTAACCAGACAGTTAAAAAAATCCTACTTCCACGTGTCTCTCTTCTTCTTTATGCTTAAACACTGTTAATCACGTATAATTCATAAGTGGTGGTAAATATATGTAAATAAAGTAAGAATAGGACTAAGGTAAGCCCTGCATGTCATAGAAAACCACTAAAAAGATCTAGGAGTTTCGTGGGTCTTGAGGGTGGTGGCCCTTATCGCTCAACAAGCTAACCTGGGACAGCGTATGGCTAAGCGATGGTGTCTAGAAGGGTCAGGCTCTTCCTCGGAGACGTGTAACACAAAGAGGGGCACCGGTGTGTTCTACAAGAGAATACAGAATCTCTCCGAATGCACTGATGTAGACCACAGGAGGTGTTTTAGTGGTAAGAATGTCAAATAACCCTGACTTCGCCCTAGAAGCAAGGTATCTTTCGAAGATTTTCCCTCTTAAGTTTTTAACTCAAATCCCTAGGGATTCTAGGGGATCTAGATCCAAGAACTAGAACAAAACTGTACAAATATTTATAACCATTGACTAGAATTAACTAGTACTAAAATTCATCTATAAACAATTCCTCCTATTTTACTATAGAAGGGGTAGGCGGAAACAGAAGAATCATGTATCTAGGGTAAAGGAGACATGAAAGCAGAAAGTCATAGAAGAAGATATTCAAATATTACGTGATCCAAGAACCAAGGCAGAGATCTTTATTCTCAGTCTATCAATCGTGTATAATAGGTTATAGATGTAACTAGCTTGCTAGATTCGTAAACGTCCAGGGTGTTGAGGTGACTCCATCTTGCATAAGCATAAAAATATGGAATAATATGAATATGTTGATTACAGCCCCGGAACATCCACCTGCAGCGGTGGAGTGTCGCGGCGTTTCATCCTCTTCTCTGCGCGTTGCTTGGCAACCTATCACATCCCAAGGAACATCCCTACTTGGATATACTATCCATTATTGCACTGAAGGTATGAAAGAGTTAATGAGACAGCAGCTATTAAGCTATTATCGTTAGTTATTTAGTTAATATGTTGATATTTTCAGAGGGTCCATGGTCGAATCTAACATCACCGCACTCAGAGTTGTATCTGCAGGGGCTCCTGAAGTACACTAACTACACCATCAAAGTCGCCGGCTTCTCGAGCTACGGTGTTGGACCATTTTCCTACCCAGTTATCTGCACGACGCTGCAAGATGGTAAGACCTTGGCTGATGAGATATGCAAAAAGCGACAGCTGTATTTGTGACCGACAAGTACTCTACATTTGGAGAGGTCTAACTTCAACGCTGAACACGTCCTGGAAGTTTTGATTCAATAAAATTAATAGCTTACTTATACTTTCAATTTCCGTATTTTTTGATTTTGATATTTCTATTAATATTATTAGTTCCGGGGCCACCGTCGGCTATCAAGCTGCTGGTATACTCTCCCACCTCGCTGCTCGTCAGCTGGAAGCGGCCGGAGCAGCCCAACGGGGAGATCACACACTACACCGTCTACGTTAAACCTGTCTCCAGGTAAGACTTAATTTAAGAGCTTATTTTGTAGACTGTACACAGGTTATTCATCATTACGACCAGTATTTAGTAGTCCACTGTTGGACGGAAGTGTCTTCCCAGAAACGTGACTGACTCCAATTTTTTTGTGTGTTTATAAATAATTATTATTGGTATGACTAGTATTGTGAGATATTCCTTCTAAAACCTAAAAGAAAACAACCGTGAGGGTTTAGTTGGTGAAGATTCCAAATACCCTCGTTTTAACCTAGACACGGGGTATCTTTTGAAGACCATAGCAATCATAACTAATTGAACATCCAGCTCGCAAAGATATTTCAATGTGATTGTTCTGATCTTTATCTCTGTTTACTATTCAGTACGGGAGCGCCTCAAAGCTACAGGATAGAAACGACGCAGGAGTCGAACCTGTCGAGGCAGTTCACGTTTCCGCTGACTGACCTCTCCACCGGTAGGCAGTACGAGGTGTTCGTGAGAGCACACACCGCGGCTGGTGATGGCGTCCCCACAAACAGAGTACACGCGGAACTCACTTCTAAAGGTGTGAAGTGTTTTTAAGGTTTTATTTCAAAAATCAGAATCTCAATTTCTTTGAAGAGATTATTACGCTAATTAAAATAATAAAATATGTAAGTCGTACAAAAACTAATAATGATTAGATAAATAAACGTCCCGCTTAATATTTCCAATGCTGGGTCTTGGGGTCTCATTTTATAAGAGAAGCGTCAAGGTCGTTCTTATACACACTGCCTCAGTACGCCTTGGTGGATGTTACAAATCCTCATGATGATATACTTCATAGGTAATAAATGATTATAAATTAAATATTACAGAAATATAAAATTTTAAAGCTTGGTATGATAACTTGTACATTTATAATGGTAATGAAGTGGTGATATGGTCAGTGGTGGCCGGTGTGTCTTCACTGGGCGGCGCTGTGTGGGCGGGCGTGGGACGCTCGCTGCTGCTCGCTTGCGCTTGTGTAGGATCACCACCGCCGCGCACCGTGTGGTACCACAACCACAACATCATCACACATCACCCGAGATTCACTCGGAACCACGACGATAGTCTGCTTATCAACAGTGAGTAAACCTAGTTTATCATCACCGTCATTCTAAATAGCTCCCTTCAATTATTTAACTGTTTGGCTTTGACACCTTTATTCTAGTTTTTGTTTGCTTAACATAATCTCGTGCTATTGTTAAGCTAAATTAAGCTGTGACTGAAATAATGGAAATTTAAAATAGTTTAAGTTGAAACTTCTTTACTGGAGATAACGAGGAACACTTTGACGGGTTATTGAATCCCTTTTTTATTATTTTCCGGGGATCATGCTGTCAGTCTAACGTGGCGATGTTTCCGTCCAAATCTTCGAATGCCATATATGTACATGTAAACAAACAAATAGATATACTTCAATTTATACATACATTAACATGTGTACATAAATATCTGATTCGATTTATATATATGAATTCAAAGGTAAATACATACATATGGTCCAAAGATCTGTTGAAGGTTGCGGGAAGCAGCTTCTTGCGAGCAGCGCAGGATTGATCGCTATGGAAATCTTTAAGGAGGGCCTATGTCCAGCAGTGTACGTCTCTCGGCTGATAATGACGATGATAAACAGTGGAATCTATTAAGTAGAGATTGCACATAACCAGATCATCTCGCTAAAAGTTACAGTTTTAAAACTGTATCTTCAATGAAAGTACTGAATTATAAATTTTGTTGAATCCTTAAGATATTGGTATAAGTGACAGGAACCATAAAATCAAGTTCATTATACATTTTTTTTTCTCAGATATCGATCAATCGCTGAGCGGTAACTACACATGTTTAGCGAAGAACCTGTACGGCTCCGACTCGGTGTCGTACGAGGTGTCGGTGTTGCCCACGCCGGAGCCGCCAGCCGTGCGTGTGACCTCACACAAGAACGCGCTGCATCTACAATGGGACCCTCCCCGGAAACTGAACGGGAAGACGCAAAAGATTGGTAAATTTGATAAAGAGTAGTCTATAAAGAAGAAATTAGATTTCCAAGTAATCTAACCTATACATGTAAATAAATTTCCTATAGAAGGTTGGCAACCGGAAAAGAGTACATTAGATAAAGAGGCGGAAAAGCCTTTATCTGCGTCCAAGCAGTACTATGCAAACATTACTATTTCTCTCTTAACGAGTCTTGAACCTTTAAACAAGAAGAGGTATGAGAGGAAGAATTTCTTTTTATCTACAATGGAGACTAATATTTTGGTGGTAGGATTTTTTCAAACATGGTTAACTTTTACCGTCATATATATATGTATATATCTTCTACCATCGTTGTGTTCCGACTATTAAAGCCATATGAGAGCGAGAGCGTCTACGTTTCACCACCCACGTATAAATGTTCATTTACCACAATATATAATTGAGGTCAAATCTCATTGTAGATAAAAACTAGTACTCCTTATAAAATATATTCTCAAATGAGAACCTTATAAATAACCAAAGCGATATTTAGGTTACAACTTAACATGGAAAGAGGCGAACGTATCATGGCAAGATTCCTGGTCCAACAAAGGTACATCCATTCGCGACGTGTACGAGTTCACCATTCAAGGACTGAAGTGTGGGACTAAATACTCATTGAGGATGACAGCAGCTAATAGTGTTGGGTCCTCCCAACCTTCTTATGTGGATTCCACAACTTTAGGAGGTGGTAAGTAAATTTGACGTTAGTAAAACCATGTTTAAGCTTGTAGAGCCTATTTCCAGTAAAGTACATTTATCGGATGTTGTTTTTGATGTATCTTAACGAGGGAAAATGGTTCCATTTCCCTGTTAGAAATGGTGTTTGCCGAAAGATATACTAGATAAATCTGGAACGAGGTATTATTCAGAAAGAGATCATGAAATTCAACATAATTCTTCTTCTTCTTCGTCATTATCACTCTTGACAGAGTGGTCGTTGTCATCACTTTAATATGATAGGAAGTCTAATTATCAGACTTCAGATAGACCTTTTATTAGACTAATTTCAGTATCGCAGCAGATTTTATTTCTGATGATAAGCAGTAGTGAGCAAATGTAGATGGGAAAATCACTGCGGTAACTAGACAACGTCTTATGTATTAAGGCCACGAACAAAATGTGGTGCTGTGTATATCATACTAACTAACGGCACACCAGCACTTGACCAGCGTGATTGATAGACTCTCCTTTTGAGAGAAGACAAGTTTCTGTAGTGAGAAAATTAAGAGGTTCTCTTCTGCTGTGCATATGTAATTTTAAAAATCTTCAAACTGACCGGTAAATTGATGACGATGATAAAGACATTGTCCATAATTTACTATTCGGTAAAGTTATAACTTCCCTAAGTAATAAACTTATATCTTTACAGTGCCGATAGCTCCGACTACGACCGAGTGGTTCTGGAGCAACTCCAGCCACATCTACATACAACTTAGCGGTTGGGACGACAACGGATGTGAAATAACCAAATGGGAGGTTGACTACAAGGAGCACGGGAGCAAGTTATGGAGGAGAGCGGAAAATAGATTGGTAAAGATTTTCCATCTGTCAGGTGGACTGAAAAACAGATGAAAATAACAGGGAATTGTCGGATGTAAATGGCATCAGATTGGACGCTCTGGAAATTGAATAACGGGGCCTATGTTCAACAGTGGACAAAGTGGTCAAAATAATCATCAGTTAGATATAAGATATTAAGTATCGTTACCCCAGTAATTACAATGCCTAAAATCTTCGACAACAGAAACCAATCATCAATAACATCAATATATTGACTAGTAATATTATTTGAAAGTACAATGACGAATGTTTTTTGATTCAGCCGCGGATGGATCACGCCTGGAACCATTACATTGCGGCGTCCATACTCAGCCAGCCGAACACCTTCGTGCTGGCCGATCTGCTGCCCGCCCAATGGTATCAAATCCGAATCGTCGCGGAGAACTCCGCTGGAATATCGACTTCCTTGTACACGTACGCCACCACCACTGTTTTAGGAGGTAGATACAAATATTGTTAATCAAAATCCATAGATGGCGTTGTTATAGCTCAGTTTGTAAGATCATCTACATTATACGTCTCGAATAGCTACGGATTCAATTTCCACTATATTTGAGCTTCTAAGAGCTAAAACGACAAGTTCCAAGAACAAAAGCCTTCATAATAATCTGATGTCCATCAACTCCCACTTGTCCAAAGTGCTTGATAAATGGATTTTCCTTTTTCCTTTTGGCAGAAGGTCTCTAGTCCCAAAGGTGGGAACAATAAGAAGGCGGTCTATTAACTATCCAAAATCTTTGTTTCGAAGATGATTTGTATTTTCCATAGCAAGTTTTTTTTTAAACAATGTTTACTTCCAGAGTCAATCGGACCACCTTCGGAGTTCATCGACTTGAACATGTTGGTAATAATCTGCAGTTCCATCTTGCTGACGATTTGCTCACTGGCCTGCGTGTATATCTTAGTTAAGAGGCATAAGTAAGTACATTTTTTCAAGAAACTAACCTTTAAGTAGATTTTTTCGAAAGGTGACTTGCTAAAGAAAAGTTTTATAAATAATTAAAAAAGAACAGTTATTTACAAGTTTTCATACCTTTTACTTGATGAGGTTATTTTTTATTTTTGTATATATAGATATTTTATTTTGACGATTTATTTTAATTTAACCACTTTTTACATACAATATGGAATGGAAAAAGCGAACATAACAGGCTTTGAGTTTTCTACCAGCTAACCTTAGCAAAACGATATGCCTATATAGGTTATTTGTCGAAATACTAATGAACTATTAATAATTAAGAAATTTCGAGACCGGAGAGAAAACCAAAAAGGCTGTCAAACAAAAGATCGAGTTAATATGTACGGACAGCTATATTTATAGAAGAGTAATAAGAGTTTTATTTGATTAGTATGTTTTGCTACATCACAACTAAACCCTAAGTGCTATAATGGTGATACAGTAACTTATATGACTTAAAAAAACCTCAGCCACCATCGACTGACGGAGTATCGCAACTCGCTGACGGCGGAGTGTAAGTCAGAGCGCAGCAACGCCACCGCGCACACGCCGCAGAGCGCACCCGGCGAGCCCCCCAGCCGCGTCTACAGCACCCCCGTGCATCTCACCGCAGACACCAAGCACGGTATGATCACCACCATCCCATCACCATCGTCAACTACTACACTAATTAGACTACCATTATCGTTCGACTAATTGCTTGAATAGAATCGTCGTTTACTTGACCCCGAGTCTTCCTTATAACACAACGTAGGATCAAATGTTTATATACACAACTATTACAAAATCGACTCTTTAATTTTACATGTAAAGATCAAATTCGTTTGTAGTTAATTCGATTACCTCCATTCTTGCATCGCGTAGTACTCGCCTACACCAAACGTTTATTTAAACTAACTCTATGTCCTATGGAACACAGTCCAAATTTGTTTGATTAAACAAGTGGAACCATATTAACCGCCTAAGTGGATAGTCGTCGTGTTGCCGGTAGATATGAACATCGTGACCGTTTAATTTAGCCGTCTATTAATTGTACTAGTGGACGCATGTATGGTGGACTGAATCGTTGATTCTGTTAACCGTTTATTAAACTAGTCCGTTCGTTCAAGACTTAGCGCTAGTTGGAGGTATATATACAGATTGTAGATACTTGTTGCCAGAGGCAATTGTAGAATATTGTAAAAATCTTATGCGATCTATATTTAATGGCAAAATATTATTGAAAGACACCCAAGACCGAAAGAGACAGCAGTATTACCTTCACATAACAAAGATAAAATTTAAAGTTGTGTTATCAACCGTTATTTACTCGTAGGCAGGTACTACCGTAGCACATATTTCTGTTAAATAGAAGTGTTAAAACATCACCGTGTTCCGGTTTAAAGGAGGTTCTAGCCAGTGAAATAACTGGGCTAACGAGTCTTACATCTTATGTCTCTAGGCATACACAGATTGATCTAATCCTGTTTCAAAAAACACTATCGCTATATAAAACCTCCAAGGCGATAAAGCTCTCTTTATTACAGAACTGTACGAGATAAGTCCTTACGCACAGTTTGCGATAGGGTTCCGTACGTTCGGTCACGTCGACAACCAGGAGATCCCCAGCAGGATTCACATACCGGGGAATAGCAAGGCCAGATACGACAGCGGTGAGCATATGCCCTTCATTAATTGAAAGTTATTGAAAGTAACATGACTGGCAGAAATATAACTGATGATATACTTTGCTGGAGACAATCTAAAGGACTAGTGTTTTGATTTGAAAAAACATTTTAATACTTTATGATTTTGTTAAGTAACTAAAAATAATAATTATTATTAGTTGATTGACGTCCATTGGTTCTGCTGGATGCAGGCTTCTTGCAAATATCTCCCCTCTAATCAGTACTGCGCTAAGGGGCCTTCCGTCGTCCATAGCTAATTACTTTTAAAAGATTTCCAGTGGATATTTTTAACGTTAATAATTACATAATTAACTTTTCATCGTCATCATTATCATCAGACTGCGGCCGACCACTGCTGGACATTGATCTCTTCCAATGATCGCCACTTCGCCCGATCTTCGGTTTGCTATCAAATTTACTTTTAGATAATACTAATTAAACTGCAGATTTCAATACATTGTCTATTACATAATATATATATATATATGTATATGTGCATGTACATGCACATGTGTATTGTATAATGGATTGTATACTGTATTATATGTATATACATATTATAAAATATTTTGACAGAAACGAGCTTTCAAATGAGGTCAGAATCTGAGGAGAGCGATTGCGTGTCGAGGACCACTACCTTGAAGAGTGTACCAAGAAGTAAGTAGCTAACTAGCTCCACATTATTTGGCAAGTTAGGAATATCTATTTCACAAGTGATAACGAGGCCGCGGTTGGTGAAGGCCACTCGTTGAGAACACTCTGGCCCTCATAAATTGTTAGTCGGAACACGGTGATGATATGGAGGCAGATTTCCAGTGGTAATCAGACGGGGTCAAAAAAATCCTTTTCTTTAACAATTGGATATTGCAATCACCACATGATTTGCGGTGATGCTGGTAAATAACATTGAATGGAGCACAGAATATTATATTGATAATGAGCAGAGTAATACTAAAGACAATGGCTATTAGTTCCTCTTAGTGTTACAGCGATCCAGCAAGCTGCAATCATTGGATAAAATTGCATACTCCGTAATGACCTGCTGCTTAAGTCGATGTACTCGAAATTTTACTATCCTTATAAAGATTCGAAAAAGCGATAGCGCGATTTTATGTGGTGGCGCCATCTCTTGAGACATGAGTAAACTTCTTGTTATAGTACTCTTTATGGAAGTCATATTACCTATTATTTATTTACTTTTCCCTATGTAGTACAGATGGCGGATTTAACGTCTAGGTAATATTCTCTGCCAGTCAAACCTGGGAAACGTAGAAACGTTGAAGTCGGGTGTAATATAAACTAATAAAATTATATAAATAATACTCGACAAACGAGCATAAAATAAATAATACTAATCTTTACCTAGTATCTTTATAGATATTTTTTATTATCTTTAACATGTACTCTAAAGCTGTTTCTTGTTTCAGAAACTTGCAGGATACCGCATCATAGGTAGCTACGGGACGTTGTTAAATATTAACAAAGTAAAATATTTTTAGTTAAATCGCTAACCTAGATGACTTTTTTTTCAACTTCTTGGGGAACATGTTTAAACTTCTGTTTGTTAAAAAGCATAAAAAAGTAATGCAGATTTTGTCCATAAACCGTGTTGTGTTTGCGCAGTCGATTGCTTGCCATTATTTATACAGAATTATATATCGATCTACGTTCACCATCGGTAATAACATACCTGCTGGAGTGAAATACAGAAAGCATCTCGGTTAAAGAGTTTTTGGTTTGCTGTAGATCATAACTTAGATCGGTCCAGGGCTATCAGTGTTACAAGGCTCCCCACTGCTCTACTAAAGAAGTCGTAATTACATTTTTAAATGGAAGGACAACATACCGCTGTGCAAGGATAAATTTAAATTTGTTATTATGAGATTTTTTAGGTTATTCATGTATATAATCGAAGTCGAGAATTTTTAATAATTTGTGATACTCGACATCCATCAATCTACATGTCCTATTCCAACTTCGTGTGTTTTACTACTGACCGCCTGATTGAGGTCGAACCTCTTGGGAATGCTGTTAATTATGGTTCTGCCATCATCGATCAAGAAGCTGACGAGAAACAATATCCAATAACACTTAACCATTCTGCAACTTTTATCTCTTTGTCGCCTACATTACAGAGCTGAATATTGCCACCATGTGGAGGTAGTATGATCCTGCTCTGACGGTACCATAAAACAGCTTCCACATCTTTTATTATTAAATAAATAATTGTATTGATTCTTTTTATTACTATTGTATTTATTTTGTATAACAATTAAATACATGTAAATGTTCTTTTTTAATGGTTGTGATATTTTTAAGTTATTTATTTTTACTTCGTTTAAATTTTAAGTGTGAACCAGTTTAAGTAAAATTTATATTAAAAAAAAATCTTTAAATGTACCCAGACTCATATCATTATTAAAATAAAATATTGTATACTTACGTTAACTGCCAAATAATGCCAAATAGATATAGACTACATCGCTTGTTGTTAGATTTAACTTAACTACTTTCTTTATTCGTTGAATAGTTCTTAAAACCCGTCTGGACTTTTTAAAATATTATTTTGTACTAATATAATGTATATTTTTGAATAACATTTCTCTTGTTGCTGTATTATTCGCGATTAAAGTAGTGAAAACATTTTAATATAAACGTTTATCTTCAAAAAGACTGATTATTTAAAAGAGTTTGATTTTACATCATTCAATTGTATAAGTGGTCGATTTATTAGATGTAAAGTTCTTATATAAGATTATAAATGTTAGAATTCCGACACAATGCCGTTTTATTTATTTATTTATAATACTTTATTTACAGGGTAGAATAATAAAAAGGATGGATGTAATGCACACACGCCTTTCCTTTATGCTTTCTATCAGAGACTACTGCCTCCGCGGCTTTATAGATAATCTCTCGCCTTTAAAAACAAAGGTCGTTGCTTCGTTCCAGGGACCAAACGCTGATGACTGGCTGTTGACGGTTGAAGATTCATCTCTATAATGATAATAACAGCATCATAGTCATTTATCGGCTGATCCGTCCACCGCTGGTCATAAGCCTCATAGAATATTATCTTCGAAATGAAGTTGAGCGGTCAGTCGAGGAAAACTTTTCCAATTCTATGCGATTCTTTCAAAAATTGGGATATCTATTTCTTCTGTCATCAGATGTAATCAAAAACTTTAAGAAAACAATTGTTTATAAGAATTTCGAAGGAACAAAATTGCGGATTACTTAATATTGCACGCGGCTCGATTGAGATAGAGACTACTCTTTTAGGAACTTCAACCATAAAACTCTTTCTAACTATCGTTCAGTCTCGGAGTGCTGATTATCAGAAAATAACATGGCATTCGCTGGCAGAGTAAGTCATTCGTGACTTGTGTACCTCGATTATTGGGAAAATAAGAAAGATAATACTTTACTCTGTATTTACAAAGAGATCGCAAACTTCTTAATATTTTCTAAGTATACTGAACCGAATAAAGAGTTGTAAAATTCCACATTAAAAAGGTCAAGACAAGAATTCTTAAGTATCTGCTTAAATATATTATACTAGCTAGATTAATACTTAGTTTAACTTTCACTACATATTTGTCTGTTGTCGCTAATAGTACCTATTGCTGTTGTAGTCTTCTAGTGTCTGTTAGTCTAGCCATTTGAAAGTAAAGGTCAGTTTAAAGACAAAGCTACTGGAAAATTTCATATCGCGGATTTAATGAAGACTATTATTTCAAAAACAACAATAATGAGATGAAATATTTTGAAATTAGAAGTTATATTATCGTACTATGGCTATTTGATAAAGACGTATCCCAAAGGCAGGTACAGTAACTTGTCTGCACCAGATTGTTAGTCAACTCTGCCGAAGCTCTTTCAGTTTTATGTCTACAGGTATGCGCCTACAGCAGAAACATTCTGCTCTTTGATACTTTTTTTAATTTGATTTTACTTACTCATTGATAGTAAAGCTATTTTTAAGCTGTCTAAGACTTTCGGTTTTCTTAGTACCTCACCTTTGATTCTATTGATCAAAGAAACTTTAGGGTCGAGACAAGCAAGACATTCTTCCAACCTGATAGTAGAAAATACAGCCACTTATAAAAACTGTACCGCTGATTATGACATACACAGCACATAATGCTTATCGCCTTGAGACTTTAGTTGTTTTATACCGTTACTCGAGTAAGCACTGATTACCGAGACAGAAATAGGAGTTGCGGTGGTACATACATAGAGATCTCTCTCTCTTCGGCAATAGAGACCTGTATGTCCATAGCTCTTCAGATGTGTTTTAGTAAATGAAATGTTTGTGTAAAATCAAATGCTGTTTTCTTAGTATACAGTAATTATTTGATCTAGTTTGAACTTGGTCCAGCGTAATCTAAGTCATCTCTCGCAAGAAAATCGTTTCTTGGGACCCCGCAGTGGCAAGGCACCGATGTGTAAAATTGGATCTTCCCATCTATTTAAATCGATGACCCAATTTGGGTAAAGTATCAGCCGTTTTTGTATCATACTTTTTTCATTTAAAGCATCGGATTATGGAGCCCAGAAAAAAGATTTACCGTCTTATTACGATCCTTGATCTTTGGAGTACATATAATATACTGATGGTAAATCTATTGTGCAAGTACGGATTAAGAAGATACCATCGGGTCTGCTATAACAAACTAGATAATCACTAATTTATGCTCGCTTTGAGCATTTCATCAGGTGGCAGATTTACAATATAGAGGTGATCAGAGCAAGAGTTCAAGGAAACCCTACCCTACCCTAATATATGGCCTCAGTATTTAACATTCCTGATTCTCCCCCGTTGAAAATTATGACTTAAAATTACAATATTTTTGATTTTAATGAATAAAATAAAATGGTAAACGGTTTTGTGCCCACAAATCTAGACGATAGTCAGACCACGTTACTGCTCTCAAAGAGCTTCTAGTCACGATCGTTATGAAACCGCAAAGAAAGAATAAAACAGGATTAGTAAGAAGCAGATGATATTAAAACATTCCAAGATAAATTTGAAAAAAATAAGTAAAATTATGTAAAAAAGAGAAAGACTGTTGATATTAAAGTGAGAAATAGAATTCTTCGTTTCCATTTAGAGAAAAGAGGATTTACTTACCACTACATATAATTTTGATGAAAAAAGCTGGTGGTAAAAAAAAAAACGATTCAACATGAATCAACGAACGCAAAGTCAACCATGTCATAATACCGAACGGGGGTTGCGGAAGAACTGTTTAAAGCGTTATCCCGCGACCCTCGTGCATTCCTTGCGGATGTGATGGAATACCGTGTGAAGCTTTTTAGTCGGTTGGAGTCCGACACTACCCCACTACCGGCCTAGTATTGGTACGGAGTGTGCGTTCCGTTAGCATTTTGTTACACACGTTAATAACAAAAAAAAAAAACCATGTCATAATAGCTAATGACCATTATCGATGTAATTTTAACGTGGTCATACGTAAGCTGCCTCATTGGTGAAGTGGCTAAATGCTTCTTTTGTAAACCATACGCTTTATGTCGATTCTGGGGCCAAACGTTGTTTAGTTGGTAGCTGGGTTTTTTCTAACCCCTTCTTGCTAGCTAATACCCTCGTATACTTAATGTGCCGCCATAAGAGCAGTGTTGTGTTGTATAGGAGCTAGAGTATACTTGGCGAGCGTGATATTCTGTCGGCGTTCATTGTTACATCGAGATCAACAAATGACTTAACTCAGTGCAGATAAATAAAACATGAAATGGACGATATACTTGTAGGCGATAAATTTGGATTCTCTTTATAGTAAATTCTAATGTGTATAGGGAGGAGCCATTCTGTGAAGTTGCCGGGTAGAATCTAAAGCAACTAAAAACGTATTACCTAGTACTATGTGGAATGCGACTATTGGTGATATAAGATAGTTGTACGTGCACCACAGCGCCGACCAATTGTTCAGTAGCGGAGCGGAACACTTCCAGAGGCGTAACCACGACGAGTTCCAAACTCCAATAATATAAAGTTGAATCACGGAACTGTGCGCCGGTTGCAGTGAGTTTTACCTCTGTATCGATTCGAATTACATTTACATCAACATCAGCACTATCATCAACTAAATATTCTAATGCTAGATATAGATTTCTTCCAAAGGTCCCATTCTGGTGACAGACGATAGACACTGTATGCACAAGATTTTCCTTTTTCTTATGCTGTAGAAATTCTGCGTAGGGATCTATCTTCCCTATGCATACTTTACAGAGTCTACATTGGGGAGTGTTCCGAGGAGTTGTTCAATTTAATAGAAGCCGCTGATTTTCGCAATCGATCGTCTGGCCGGCACTATCATCCGCACCATCTGGATGGTTGGCGTTCCAGTACAATGCGTTTTAAAAACAGTTTTCTGCCACGCACAGTAAATATCTGGAACTCGTTGCCATCAGCGGTCTTCCCCAACAACTGCGTCATTGGGCTATTCAAGAAAAGAGCATATTCTTACCTGAAGGGTAGGCAACGCACTGGCGTCGCTAGTGAGGCGTGGCTCGTGGGCGGCGGTGAATCACTTACCATCAGGTGACCCCTCTTGCTCGTTTGCCTCTTATTTTACATAAAAAAAAAATAATAAAAAAATTCAATAATTAATGTCTTAAATCAAAACTTTAAAATAAACCAAAAGTGATTTTGAACAGTAAAACTAGAAAAGAAGTATCAAAAAGCAGTTTTTATTTAATTTGTTCTAGGAAGTCTATAGAACTCTTGTGGATCTAGTCTTTCAAAAAGTAACGATCTGAACGATGTTTTTCTTTAAAAGAGTCATGATCACGAATTTGACTTTAAGACAAAGTAAATAAATATAAGTACAATCGAGTTGGCGGTGTGTTTCGCTTACGAGGTAAGGGTGGAATAATTTCCGCCGGGTTTGTTGGACAAACAAATAATTAATCTGCCGGGGGTATAGTTTAATTGCTTGTTTTGAGTTGGTCTTCGCAATTCCGACTGTATTTCGCGGGATTCGACTAAAACAGACGATGAATGCCAAGAGTCGTGAGTTTAAGTAATAAATCCTGAAATCCGACGGAGAGATTTACGGCAATTTGATGGAAATAAGACTCGTGCCCGTTTTACTGTGGACGGAATCGAACATTCGTAAAACGATCCAGCACAAGAAGATATAATGCTAGTAGGAAGAAGAAAATGAATAGAAAAAAGTAGAGAGGAAAAAGTATCGATTACAAAAATACTTACTTATCAATAACCACCATATTGTCTCAAAGCGACGAATGCAGTGTTGGTGACACTGCTATAAGCTGGCCAGATCACCAGAACTAGCAAGACGCATCAGTCTAACTAGAACTATGTTACTAATATACTGTCAAGCGATGTGCAGTATTTCTTCAATAAACGCAAGCTTTCAGCTTTATTTAATGGCACGAGGCATGCTTTTGGAGTTGGAAGTTTCGTTTCGCTTGTCATGATATTCTTTTTGCGAAGACTATTACAACGGATTTCTTGATTAACAGCTCTTATCGCTGCTGAACCAGGAAAAGTTTTTTAAGATCTATGATCGATAGGAGGAAGACATCTAAATGGATCTTTTGATAGTACGATTGACGAACTTGCTTATTATACCAAGGGACTGTGCTGTATGTGACTAGTTGAAAGTTTCCATTCGCATTTAGTTATACTTGTCTATTTAGGATTTCTTTAAGGTCCCACACCATATTTTTAGCAGGAACTAATGAGACCATATAAGGATTTTTACGCAAGTCTAAAACCTACTCATAACATTAAAATCGAATAATTTTCACAAATCTATTATATCTATATAAAATTAGATTTAAAGTTAGGGCCATAATTTTTGGGAAAACTAGGTATATTCTAATGATTACTTTTTATAATTATTTATTTTATAAATTTTATAATTATTTATTTTCTTTTATGTTATATAAACTTGTGTTGATTTTAGGATCGAATTTAATTTAGTTTATTTTAGCAAGAAGTTCTAGTTTTTACACTTGCTACAGACTGCGTCTACCTATCTATTGATAAATCTAGTTGGCCTAAATATTATTGAAAGAAAGTTAATATCTACAATAAACTTTTAGTATTATATCTAGTTTAGAATTTAAAAAAAATGGGTAAGAAATATTATTGTTAACTGTTGTTTTTTTTTATAAGCAAGCAGCTGTCATGATAGTAACTGATTATCGTTCTCCGTGAACAAACGCATCATCAAGCTATGTCGACCGATTCCAAGAGTTGTGTATTATACTTACAAAATATTGAAGAACATGTTTTATAGAATACGTTATGAATACCATGTCCAGCAGTGGACATTGATTGATTGATGATGATGGTTATAAAATTTTTGGTTACAACGATTTTTCAAACATTTGGTAAATTAATAGTATACAGTAGATGTAATGTTGAAGTGTAAATGATACCCCACTCACAATAATATGATGCTGGTTAGGATCAAAACACCAATTTCTGCACATCGTTGAGATGTCAAGAGATGTCAAGCGTTCTAACTTCAGTAATTCCACTAACTACAACTAGAGTTAAACATTATTAAAAATATATCCAGCAGATAAATAAATGCTGATGATGACAGTGATGTTAATTGACTCCCCTCAGGTACAGGTTGCTCGTGCAATGAAACCTGGTGCAATTTGATTACTAAATTGCAAACATCCGCCGAAATAAGAAAGAACAATAGAAAATACTGTAAAAGCTCGAAGACCCAAATGGCTAAGGATTAGACGCCGTCATCACAAAGGGGTAAGTACACAAACGATGGCATTTCTTTTATCATGTTCATCATAATAAAAGATGGAGACAGAGATACATAAATTTATCACCCTAAAACATAAATTTCTTTCTTTTCGATTATAAGATTTAGTTTTACTTTTACGTCGTCAATAACGAATATTCCGTTTCAACGCTTTCTATTTCTTCGTAATCTAATTTGAGTCCCGATTACTTTACCTGATTTAATTTAGGTCCTTAGATCTTCGCATTTTTTTTTGTACTACTCTATAGTAAAATGTGGACTAACTAATCGAATGATTTTGACTTGATATAGTTACTCAACGAATTTTGTCATAAGTTTAACATATATATATGTATGGCTCTTCCAGTATGTGAAAGGAATTTTTTGAAATTTGAAAATGATTATGGTAGGTCTTTATTGTAGAAAACCGTCAAGGTAGGGTACGGCTGCAGCCTCTATTTCTACTGTCAAACAGTAATGTCGCGAGGCTGTTGTGGCTAGTAAAGTTACTATCTTAACGATGTTTAACAGCTTATGTATCAAAACATCGAATAGTTTGTATGTAGTGCTGTTTATATTTGCGGGATAATTATCCCCCTCATATGAATCCCGAAAGTTTAAGAATCTTTGAGGGAGTTCTATGTCCAACAGTGGACTTCTATCGGCTGATGATGTTGATGTGTTATTTGTCAAAAGATCTTTCTCGGCTTATCACTTAAATATTAAAGAATATACTTTTAAGACAATTGTTTAAAGTAGATTTTTTTTTTAATTTATTACAATTTACAGAGATGTTATTGCAAGCCTAAGGCAGTAATGGACGCCGCTTCTGATCTTACCAATTCCTGCAAGCACCATCAAAGGGATTGTTCACCACAGCAAGTGCATATCTGTAAAGCCCACGGCGAACCGCCTAAAAGTTGTTCTCAAAAGAAAATTGAAAACAAAACTATTTGTAGATTTACTGTCGATGCTTATTTCAATTAATTTTTTTTTAAATAATAACAGACATTATCATAATGAAATAATAAAAAAAAACAAGAAAAAAAAAGTTTGAAATGTAGGGTAAAAATGTTCCATACAAATTTTATTTCTTACCCGTTTCATATTCTGTATAACTTGTCACGCAGTTATTAAATTTAGATTTTTCATTATAATGAAATTATTAGTAATAACAGCAAGCGTGCTGTACATTACTAAGATCCATTTTGAAGGACGCTGTAGCTAGTGAAATCACTGGGGTAAAGAAACTTAAGATCTTGCAAGGCAATCAAAATAATGTTGTGCTGTGTTTATTATCTTGAATACTAATATGGTGATAGTGTACAGTAAGCAGAAGGCTGATTGTCCAAGAGAACCTAGATTAGCTGGAACAGGAGAAGAGAATAAATTTTTAATCGTCCATAAGAAGTTTACTTTCTTTTAAATAAATATCGGTACAACAGCTTAGGAAGAATTTGAAGAAACTCTTCTTATCATTAAGGTATATTCTCAATTGTACGGTGGTGTGATAATTTTTTTATCACATATAATTTATCAATATGAACAATGTAAATATTCAACATATCATTTATTGAATTAAAAATATATTAAATATTCTCGACTTATGTACTATTTAATATTTCTTGATAGTTATTAAAAATATTTTCTATGACGTATCTTATAAAAGTATCTTAATATCCATTAGAACTTGAACATTAGTAAATATAAATATAAAAACTAATATAGTAAGTAACAATAGTACTTCCCATACTAAATTACGTACCAGATTAATGAAGACTATTCACTGAAATTTAAGTGACCGCCATCTCTGTACTGAAGGTTGTCAATATTTGTCAAGAGCTGTTTGAAAAGGATCAATCTTGTTTATTGTCTTAGTCTATATTAATTACAATGGTCTCCGTTTTAATTGGTGAAGTGAGAAAGGTAAATTACTGTGGTCATGACTGTCTATGGTTTATTCTACCATTTTTGAGGAGGCTCAGGTTCGAATCCTTGAGCTTAAACTTTTAGTAAAGGAATAATATTGAGAGGAAATCTTTACGTCCCAAAGATAACCATAGTGATAGATAAATGGTTTTGACTCTCTCCTTATGATATTGTTCCGAGTCTCAGCAGTGGGAGATTTAAGTGGGCTGATTATAACTTATAATAAACCATCATATTTTTAAGGTATTTAAGTTATATTAATGACAACTTCAATATTTGAAATATGTGGACTGGCAACAAGTCTCTCGTCATAGTCCATGGTTATCACAACAATGTTGATGTCCACAACCAAGCAGAGTACTTTATAGTGTTCATTTGTAGAAGTACAGTATCTTAAGACATCAGGGAGGAAATCGCAGCAATAGATAGTGTAGTACCGATCAGTACAAAGTGTAAATAAAAAAATTACCTCATTGTTATGATTAGGTTATACATAGATACATCACTATGTACCGTCTATATAATATTTTTTTTTTATTCTGTGTTGGTCCACCTTTTAGGGTCATGATTTTAATAATTCTATTATCGATAAATGATACCTTTAAGCATAAAATTGTTAAAAACTTTGTAATATAATAAAGTGAGAACAAAAGAAAATTTTCATATACTAATTTCAGTTCAGAATTCATCCCCTTCAAAAGCTGTTTATTTTTATTGCTATATATTAAATCTTCCGTGCAAAGTACTATTATGTTACATATGTACTTGTGTATCGTAACATAAAAAGTAATTATTAGATCTAATAAGAAATATAAAGCCTGGAATAGAGTTGGAGTGTCTCATTATAGCGTTAGAAGCACCGAAACGGGCACTGTTATGCGTTAATTAAGTTTTATTACACGTTAAACCGCGTGCTAGGGCAGCCTTTGTCACTTCACCAGATAACACTCATTGGACTGGTTAATTATTTTTTTTAATTCCCTCTAATTACTAGGATATACAGAGTGAAAGGTAATAAGCGTAAAAGATCTGGAGGGGCTAAAGTATAGCTCGTGTCCTATCTATCTATGTATGGAATACACCATACAAATATAATGCTTCTGGAGTTATTGATTTTTTAAATATTTTTCAAAAAAATCTCGATTTTTTGAAAAAAACCCATACCAGCTTATTGTTGTTGTTTTAGATATTGAGTTTAATGTAAAACATGTGCAATATCATATTTAGGTAAGAGTCAGTACGAAAGTTAAAATTTAATTACTTTCGTGGGTACACGTACATTATCGTTATCTTCTAATTCTGAATAGTTTCTCTTTTCCATACAAAATAAATTTAATTTCAATGGCGGATCACGGTAATGAAGAGTACGCTGACATTTTCTATTGTTACTGGACTTAGTGATGGAAATTATTTACAAGCACGAAGAGAATATCAGCTACGTTTTCCAAATCGTCACCTACCAAGTCATAGAGTGTTTGCTGCGGCGTATCCACGCGTCAGGGAAACTGGCAGCGTTCAGCAGAGGCGACATGATGCAGGTAGGTCGCGTGTTACAACACAAACAAAAGGGTCACATTAGGGTCCAGCGCGGCGTATACTTTTATGAGTCTCTACAGTTTGATATTTCATAGTACTTGGTTTTATTACTCTATACTTACACTTATTACAAGTGTTTTTTTTCTAAATTTTAAAAACTTAATGTACTTTCTTATACCTTGTCGGATAGGTATTGAAGTCAGGTACTTATTTATATGCTTTATACGTATTTTTTATTAATAAAATTTTATTTTACATATAAAAAAAATTAAGTATGACGCCTCATTTGTTACTGTCACGACTTTCAAAGAACCGAATTTAAAAGATTTAGCCTCTAAGTGATGATTATTAATTTAATTTAATATAACAATGATTAAACAATAATTATCACATTAGATTTGAGTAGAAATAATTTAAGAAATAAAAATATTGAATTTTTTCTTAGAAAATCGAGAATATTTTGAAAATTATTTACAAAATGAATAACTCCAGAAGCATTGTTTTTGTATGGAGTATTACATACATAGATAGGGTACGAGCTATACTTTAGCCCCTCCACATCTTCTACACCTATTACTTTTCATCCTGTATACAATATTTGGAATTTACTGTCACGCGTTGTACAAGGCTAACTAAATATAATGATTATCTTTAAAATTAAGATATTAATATCTTCTATTGTAAACATAAGAAATTATATCCATAATAACTTGAAGCTAGTTAGTATGACATACTTTTCGATTTGAGATATAAGATGTCTCGTTGCCCCAGTAATTTCACTAGCCACGGCGTCCTTCGAACGGAACATAGTAATGTTTCTATACTCCTATTTGGAGGTAGCATGCTTTAATGGTACTTACTTAGATGCTCTACGGCAACAGAGACTTACCACCAGTAATGTACAATATACATCCCTGGAATTGAACTGGTGACTTCCTGGTACAATGCAAGGGTTTAGCAGAAAGCAGATAAACTGCTTGACTTTCTGAATGACAAATTTTATTCTTTTATGTTTCCTATCTAAGATTACATATATTCTTTTAAGAACAAGATACCTACCGTCATAGCGAAGTAATGGAAAGCAAAATAGAAACATATTGATATATGTCGAAAATTATGAATATGTAGCATTCGTCTTTAACACTTTAACATTGCTAATTCAATCGATGAACATACAAACATAGTAAGGCGACTATGACAACAGCCTGGCCTGGAGCCAGACCGCGTCGCTCCAAACATTTAGCGCAGAACGAATAATTGTTTTACTTCCGTTTGCATCTACAGTATGACATTTTAACTGCATTTCTTTCCCGACTAATAATTTATAAAAATCATATAGTTGCGGTGTAACCAAGTTTCTACTGGTGGTAAGTCACTATTTCCAGAGACAGTTTAGGTACTACCGCAGTGCCTATTGCAGCCGGCCAACTATACTGTACAAATATTACCGTGTTTCAGTACCTAGTGAAATTACTGGGTTATTGGGCACAATGTGAAGTAGAGTATACGATCATAAATAGTACCACGTTGTTATAGGCAAGCGGAGCACTTACCACTAGAGGAACTTTCAGCTCTTCCCGTCGCTTCGTCAAACAAAGCAAAGGAAACAATTAACTGAACAGAAAGAAGCAACAATGAAGATGTATTGCAGATGGCTGTAAAGAATAACAGTAGTATACAAATTAAAGAGGATCGATAAAACAAAGAAGTAAAGACAGGATGGATTGATGAATTCAATGAGCACGGAATGGACGTAAGCAAAAAGGTACGAAGAAATGAGAAGGAACTATTACACGGATCAAGGTCAAGAGAAGTATAGATATTATGAAGTTCAACAATGGATTATATACATAGGAAGATGTCAGCAGTATAACTCTTAAATTGTATACATATAATAGTAAATACATTAAAGGGTTATCACAGAGTCTAATCTTCTTAGGTATGCAATGAATTGTTGGATCAGTTTGCATATGTACGACACATCAAATACATTATTTGTACATTGTAACAAGAGGTTTTTAAGAAACTCAACAGATGGCAACACCACCGATAATAAATCGCGCTTTCATGTACCATAAGGTAAATAGATGTAGCGTTCGTACATTTTTGTGTACATGGACTTGTGTCACCGAGTCGTTACCGAGTATACAATTGCATCCACTAATGGACCTCTCTGGATCTTCGTGATGCTAGGAATTGGGTCACTAAGTAACTACGGAGGTATACAATGGAATCCATTAACTGGATCTTTGAGATAGTAGCCTATCACGAAGTATACAACTGTATCCATCAACTGGATCTCTCTGAATCTTCGTAACACTGTTCTACTTAGCAACTTGCTCTGTACTTTAAATCGCTCTCATTATCAATATACTGCTGATATTGTTGCGTTTGTTCGCATTTACCAATTATCCAGCACCCCATCTCAAGATTTTTACAGTGGCGCCCATCTCGCGGCTAGGACTACGCAAATGATCGACTACTACAACATTTGATTTTGATTAATTCATATTCATTAATACATTATTCAACAGACTTGACATCTAAAACTTTTCTTTGAAACCTCAGTATTGTCCATACAAGAATTTTCTTGATTTGTCTAATTTGAGGGTGAGTAAGGACACCTTAAAAATATTATTCGTTCTAAAAATTTAGGATTACTTTAATATAATCCATCTAATTACCATCTCTTTTGTTCCAGTTTAGCCTTACACATGATCTCAACCTCATATGGTCTTAAATGAGACCATGGATGGAGAAGCGTGCTCGTCCATAATAATCTATCTCTCACACGTTGACATTCGAAACACACCGATGCAGTTGTGGCTGCAAATATATAAAAGTAAAAGCCTGATTTGAAAAAAAAACTACCACCAAATGTTAGTTCATTGTAGATTAAGCTACTCGTCTTCAATGACTTGTTCTTCTCGCATCTCTTTTTTTCTTAGGTTATGTACTGTTTCCATGTTTTGCCTCATTCTACATAGAAATGTATATGAACGCTGATAAGTTAACTTAGTTTGAAATCAATATCTTCGCCTTTAGTCGCCTTTATTTGCTTATATCGCAGCGGAACCTCAAACGCTTTTACAATTTGCGAGTAAACTAAATTTGAAGCGATGTCGTTTGTAGCAAACATTCCAATGTGTATACACACAGTAATCAGTTTAATTACCAGTCACATTTGATTGATGCAAACTGGCAGACTTCGGAGCGCGTCGTACGCTGATGTGAAGATAATTGCCTATCTTGGTATGTATTAAGTGTATGAAGCGAATGTTCAATAATACAACATGATTAGTGATGAGTAAACTTGGTCTCGGTTCTGACTTTTCGCAAGACCAAGACTGAGACTAGAAATATTTAAGGAAGACTAAGACCAATATCAAGATTGTCCAAGAGTTGGTCTTGTTCTTGCTTTGCTCATCACTATATATGATAACATAAATTGATATCAAATTGATTGTATATTCTATATAGGACATAAATAATAAATGTAGACTTATATACCAAGATATGGACTATCATCATCATCATCCGATAGACGTCCACTGCTGGACATAGGATTAACCCTATGATATGGACTATATCATAATACTGCAACGTACTTTATATTAGTGGAAGATAACAAGGTATTCACTATTAGTATGATATACACCTCACCACATTGGGATCTTCGCAGGAAGTTAGATCACGTATCTGCTATAATTTATTAGCTATAGTGCCATTGAAACTAGAACACAGTAAAATTTGTACACTGCAGTCTGCCGGCTGAAATAGATGGTCTCCAACAATAGAGACGTTAGTTCATCATCGGCCGATAGACAGTCAATGCTGGACATGCGTCTGTTCAAGAGATGTTCACACCAATCGATCTAGCGTTATCGGTATTCACCGTTTTCTCGAGACCCTTACCAGATGAATTGCCGTCACTTGACCTTATTACCTGTGTATGTTTACTGGTGGTAGGTCTCTGCTGCCGGAAACTGTCTAGGTAGATACCGCCGCAGCGCCTACCGCAGCCGAGAAGCAGATTTGTGGAAACGTTAATGTGTTTCGGTTTGAAAAAGGCCATACCTAGCGATATTACTGGAGTAACGAGACTTAAAATCTTATGCCTTAAGGCGTCGAGCACAATGTGGTGCTGTGTTATCATCATCATTATCAGCCGGCAGACGCCCATGGCTGGAAATGGGCCTCCTCCAAAGATCTCCACATCGATCGATCCTGTGCTAGTCACATCCAGCTGCTTCCTGTCTTTTTCCAGGAATTTTTCGCACCCCTGGTACCGGTGCCTAGCCTACTTCTGTTATAATCGGCACAGCCTCCGGTCTCACCGAGCATTTGGGGCCGCCTTTTGTTGGAGTTCATTAAGGGGAATTGAGCCATAACCCACCACGCTAGATCAGTGAGGGTTGGTTGGTGGTCAAAGGCTGGTCTGATATTCAGCAGGGTGCAGCGGTATTATATATATCATCCTAATTATTGTTTCGTTCATAGTAGTAGTAGAATAAAAAAAAATATTAGAGGATCTCTATAGAACTCACAAACGGAATTCCGATACAAATTTAATGAAGCAGCGTTAAACTATTTTTTGAAATGTTTAATTTCTACAATAACTTAGGTAACTTAAACGTTTAAGTTTACGTCAGGATAGAGGTTTAGTTATTTTTTTTTGACGGTTTACGTTTAAAATCTAGCTAATATTTGTGCTTGGGTTAACTGCCGTCCAACCGATGTCCGGTTTCGCGTTCAGCCGTTTAATTTTAAAGCGGTATGCAGATACGGTCATTGGGAATTCGCCGCCGCCCGCCCCAGTTAGATAGCGAGCGGGAACGTTGTCGCGGTCGCTTCAAACAATGTCAAACTCTACCCCCCACCGACCGCTTCTCTCCCCACAACCCGAATTTCCAAACATGCAACCACTCCATGGACGAAAACCATTAAAGATTTTAACTTTAATAAAAATATATTTCATTGATCGTATGTCTCTGTTGCCGGAGATTACCGCAGCTTCTATTTCTGCTAACAGTCATCATCATCAGCCGATAGACATCCACTGCTGGACTGTCCCAAAGACCTCCATGTCGATCGGTCCCACGTTGCTCGCTACCAGTGGGTTCCCGCGATTCCCACCAGACCGTCGGTCCACCTTATGGGAGGCCTCCCAACACTACGTCTATCGGTACGCGGGCGTCACTCGAGGACCTTACTGCCCCCTCAGCCGTTGATCCTTCGAGCAATGTGCTTTGCCCACTGTCACTAAAGTCTAGAGAGTAAGGAGAGAGTCTACATACAGCACTATATAAATATTACTAAGTTCTATTTTGAAAACTGCTGTAGCTAATAAAATTACTCATATCACGAAATTTAACATCTTATATCTCAAGGCCGTATGGTGTTGTGTATATCATCCTAACTAGCGGCACATTGTGGGCAAACGTATCAGTTCCTATCAGGCAAACGTCTCGCTTGTATCGAAAGTTTATAAAAAAAAAATATTTAAAGTAACTTAAAATCCAAAATACTAAAGTACAGTAACTGATCAAATGATAAGAGAAATACTTCAAACAAGTAATGGATAATTAGAGCTTTAATCAAGTTTACTGCTTGAATCGACGTTTTAATTGATGAAAGACTTAGTTTTTTTTTACCCTCCATAGCATAAGCACAGAGCCTTTTTAACCTCAATTGACAAGTATTTTGTCACCAAAAATATCTGACATTGAATAGGGAAATTTAATTTTTTTTTATTAAAATTTCCTAATTAAAATTCTGTTTTACTGGATGGTAGTTATAATTGGATGGATAGTACATACAAAGATCCTTACTGCTTTTAATAACTTTTATCCTTATTTCTTCATATTATTTTATTTTATTTAATTAAGCGACGAGACGAACGGGACATGATGGTAAGTGATACGTTCGACCTTAACAACGTGGCGCTAGTTAAAATGTTGAGTCTAATTACTCCAGTTATTACATTAGCCACAGCGCCCTTCAAACCGGTACACAATAATGTTTTGAAGGGCGCTGTAGCTAGTGTAATTACTGGGATAACGAGACTCAACATCTTAGGTGACGAGCGCAATGTGGGGTAGTATATACCATCCTTTCTTAAGCCACGTTGTTATGGGCGGGTGTATCACTTACCATTAGGTGAACGTCCCGCTAGTCTCGTCACTTAATTGAATAAAAAAAAATCCTTCATACTTTTTTCAACATAATTACATTAGTGTACATTTTAACATGTTATCAACTAACGAGTACATTTTTTTATTTTTTTTTAATGTTTATTCTCTGTCTACTTCTCATTTTGTGTGATTTCTGTGACTTTCTCTTCTGTCTATCTCTTCATCATCATCATTATCAGCCGACAGGCGTCCACTGCTAGACATACACCTCCCCCAAAGATCTCCACATCGATCGTTCCTGCGCTGCCCGCATCCAGCTGCTTCCCGCGACCTTCACCAGATCGTCGGACCACCTGGTGGAGGGGGATGCCAACACTACGTCTACCGGTACTCGGTCGCCATTCGAGAACCTTAGTGCCCCATCGGGTGTCAGTCCTTCAAGCGATGTGTCCTGCCGAGCCACTTGAGGCTAGCAATCTTTTGGACTACCTATCTTACTACTTCTTTATCCTGTTTGAACTTTGTGTACCGAACTTTAGATGCTGACCAGATTCTAAGGATATAAAGAACAAATTGATTACCAGAGTGAATTTTTTCTTTGTACCTGCAAAAGTACAATTTCATACATTTGTTATCTGGTAATTTACAAAGAAGCTTTATTTATCGGATCTAAGACTATTCAAGACTTCTAGAACTTCCTATATATATTTAACAGCTCTATTCGCGCATTGACTAAACACTTGCTGATAGCGTTATACGTAAATCCAAGTGATACGCTTGCTTTCAACGTGGCGCTAGTAACAATGATATACACTCCACCACATTGTGCTCGTCGTGTTAAGGCATAAGATGTCAAGTCGCGTTACACCAATAATAATTAGCTACAACGCCTTTCAAACCGGATCACAGTAAGGCTTGTACTATTTGCCGGTCTCCGGCAACAGAGACTTACCACCACGTAATATTACAAGTGGAAAATTTCAGGCTGAACGCGGGGAAGGTTCTAATGCAGACTTTAATAAGGGACTTTGTATTCGAAAGCTGTTATGCGGTTTGCGTTGGCATTTCGGCCGCTATTGGACAGGCCCGCACACTGCATATTGCACAATGCACATTGCACACTGCACACTGCACACAACTACACGTTATCAGCGTCAGCAGCATTGGAAACGACGCCGTAACTTTCTACGCAATGTTTGTTATTGCCGAGTCCAGTTTGTTTACTGTTGTATATTTTTTATTATGATCGCGATAGATATATAATACTTTTTTTTTTTAATAAATTGAAGCTACGACACACGCGAGACGTTCACCTAATTGTAAGTGATAGGATGATATATACTTCACCACATTGCGCTCATCATCGTCATCTGATGGCAGTCCACTGCTGGAGATAGGCCTCCCCCAAAGATCTCCACGTTTGTAGGGAGTCCGTAGGATTCGTGGCAATTTCTCAACACGCTGACCCAATGCGAGTTAGTGGGAGCCAAAGCCCCGTTTTTTGATTAGCAGGATGCACCACTAGCAGATGAGGTTGGCTTGGATCCCGTGAGTTGTTGTGCGGGTCCCCTTACACCCCCTCTGTAAGCGATCCGGCACAACAACTGGTGCACCCTGGTAATCAACAAATGAAGTTCTGGTTCCCGCCAATCGACATTAGGCCAGCGTGGTGGGAAATGGCCCAAATCCTCCCATATGGACTCCCTACAAATGCAAGGATCTAAGGGTGAGGCCTATAGCCAGCAATGGACGTATGTCAGCTGGTGAAGATGATGATGAGGTTGATCCCTTACACTGTTGCGCTCATCACTTGAAACATAAGATGTTTAATCTCGGTACTCCAGTGATTACATTACAGCGCCTTTCAAACCGGAACACAGCAATATTTGCACACTACTGTTTGGCGGAAGACGAAGCTGAACCTACCTAGACGATTTCCGGCAATACAGACCTACCAATGTGTTTTAGTCGGTATATAACCACTCCTTGTCCCTACGCAAAGCCATTTCCGGTGCCTCGAGTACTTTACTAGTAACTTTGTTTATTTACAAGGATACGCTTGACAAAGTTAGCATAAATTGTAATGAGTTTTCTAAGCAATTAAGCTTGACTTTCGCGAAGGTCCACAATCTCGCTGAAGCAATTTTAATGATTAAGCAAAAAGTTCTTTAAACAAGCTTTTTAAACAGTTGAATGGCATTTAAACTTGAAAAACTCACTTTATATATAAACTGCTTGCTTAACTAAGTTGCATATTATTACAACACGTTAAGGTAACTGCGTTTATACCATTACCTGATTTTTTTTATACTCCAACGAAGAGACGAGCTGGACGTCCACTTGAAGGTAAATGAAATTTGTCCATAACAACGTGGCGCTAGTAAAGATGTTATACATTGCTCTCGTCTCCATGAAACAAGATGTTGAGTTTCATTATCCCAAAAATTGCACTAGCTACAGCGTCCTCCAAACCGGAACAGTAATATTAGCACACTACAGTTTGGCGGCAGGAAAAGGAGCTGCAGTGATACCTAGACCGTCTCCAGCAACAGAGATCTAGCACCAGTATAACAAATGAAGTTAATGGATCACTCCTGCTAAGTCTCCGACGCCGGAATCCGTGCACGTCGTCTTAAGACATAATATCTATATGTATCTATAGTCTCGTTACCCCAGTAATTTCACTAGCTACGGCGCCTTTTAACTGGAACATGGTAATGTTTGCAAACTACCGTGTGGCGATAGAAATAGGCGCTGAGATGGAACCTACCTAGACACCTACCACCAGTGAAGTATGTAAGTGAAGTGTCTATTACTGATGACCATTTGGGTATATGCCACAAGAGCGCAGGATTCTTCCGTCATCCCTTTCTGTCTCCTGTTATATTACTATCCACGTCTTCAACCCTTCCTCATCCAATATTCTCTCCCCTAAAGAAATGAAAAGTGAAAGTTGCAAAGTTTGAAAAATGAAAAATAGTAAAAAGGAGAAGAAACAAAAGAAGAAGAAGAAGAAGAAAGCAACAAACAACAAATGAATGATAAAAGGAATGATTGTTTCAAATTCCGGCGGCGGTCTTCACGAGCGGGAGGTATGGAAGAAGGAATTGGGATGGAGTGTGATTGAGAACAAAAGTATGAACGATAAGTATGGAAAGTAAGACAAGAAAGAATGAAAGAAGAGTATGTAGGAAAATGTAATAAATAAGTAGATGTTAAGTGATTTGAATAGATAAGCCCAGACCCAAACTACACAAGAGATGCTGTAAAAAAAAATCTCTCCCATTTCTCCTCAATCTTATATATAGAATTATTGATATATTTTGTATTTAAGAAACTAACAGCACAAATTACATCGAATAAAAAAATCTACCCTCACACCCTCAGTCTGCAAAGATATCTATGTTTTAGTTTAAAGGGCGCTGTAGCTAGTGAAATTACTATGGTAATAGGTCTTAACATTAAGTTGTAGTAGGCGAGTATGATTACTGTATACAAATCTCCTGTTTGTTCCGTCTCTACGATGTTTAATAAAATCTATTGTTAGTTAAAAGTATTTCAGCTTTTAACTAACAATTGCATGATAATAGTTAATAATACTAAATAATTAGTTATTTAGGTAATTAAAAAAATGGTATTTAATATAAATTTAGTAATATTAACTACTCTACTGGTAAACGGTGCTGAGGCAAACTGCTTGCTTCTTAGCACGGAAGTACCCCATCGATTAATGGACAACAAATGTGGTGGAATTTAGCCGGTGGTTTTTTTTTATATCCCTCCTTATTATCAGCCTGATAACGCCCACTGCTGGGCATAGGCCTCCCTCAAGGAGCTTTATTGACAGGGAATTGGGCCTTAGTTCCACCTCGCTTGCCCGGTGCGGGTTGGTGGTTGGTCAGAGCTTCGTCTGTTATTCAGCAGGGTGCACCTCGTGCGGGTGAGGTTGAACTGGGCGGAAACCCTTACACCCTTTATTAACTGTTTCATGGATAGTCAGTTTACTATTAAAAAATTATTGCTGTTATCTAGTTATAAAAGTAAACTGGTTTTATCAAAATTAACTACTCATTCTAGTAAACACAACATTCCTCTCACTATTGCTCGAAGTAGACGGTGCAGTGATAAGTAAAGGTTTCCAAGATATAGACCTAAAGTTAGTTATATAAGTATTAAGTGTACATTAGAAACAAAAATCTAGGTTTCTCTCAACGCAATTCCTCTAAGAATAAAACCTGACCTGCGCGTGGCAGCCGTGTGTACGTATGCATTGTGAAACAGTACAATGAGGGTTGCAAGCGTAACTATTCTTGTTTGTTTTGTTCAAACATAAAAGATGTTTCTATATAAAACAATTAAAAAAAAGTAACTAAGAGATGACTTAATGTATGATATATAAAATACATGATAGTACATGTTAAAAAGGTATTTAACACGAGAAAGAAACACTTGCATTTTTCCGACGGTTAAAGTTGTTACGGGAAGAGTTCAGAATGATAGTTTATCCATTTCTATTAATATGTTAATTATTACTATTTCTATTGTTACCAAAGGAATACTCTATGGTTTTTCTGTAATTTAAAGACTTCCTTTTAAAGATTGACAAACTGCATGTTTTTTTTTTCTAGGGAATGTAATTCTTTCAAAGTCTAAGGTAGCTTATACCTAGTCCGGCCGTAAGTTCTGTTACAAATGAGAATGCATTTTTTTATTGATATAATGTAATATTATTAAAATGTATACTTACATATTTATTAATCTCAGTGAAAAAAAAAATCTATTTGAAATGGCCACCTTTGACTTTTATACAGGCCTTTAATCTGTTTGGCCACGTATCACGAATCTATGGATTTACGCACTGTCTCCAGGGGAAATTTCCACCACCGCCACTGCTTGCTCCAAAGAGTTTTTAAGACTCAATGTCGCCGTGTCGTTTAGACCAGCAGTAGGCCATGTCCTTCAAAACTGACCATAATTTGAAGTCTAACGGGTTGAGGACTGGGCTAGATGAGGGCTAGTCTCAGCTCTTATAAAGTCCGGAACGTTGGTTTCAAGCCGGGCTTGGGTAGTTCGTGCCTTGTGACCAGGTGCAGAGTCCTAGAAAGTCCACGGTATATTTTTAAAAAGTGTATTGCTGAGAGGTTTCACGACATGATCCAAGACTGTATCTTCATACACTTTGGCTGAAGTTCTCACTCCTTTTTTACAAAAATGTAGTTTTGTGACTCCTTGATAAGACACGCCCCACTAAACCATCACCAACGCAGGACGATGACCACGTTGTACCTTTCCGACCACCACCACTTGAACAGCTTCTTTAGAACAGTGAGTGTACACTTTATCATTTTGCTTATTGTAGTGTTCTTCAATCGTGAAAATGTTTTCATCGGTAAAGAAAATATCTGTGCCTTTCATCTGCGTATCGCGAGAGGTTTGTTCGTTTTGATCGATCCAATTCGTCCATCTTTAATTGTAAAGATCGATTTAAGGCATGTCCTGTATAAAGACGATAAGCACCGAGCTTCAGGACTTGTTTTATAATACGCGATACGCGACAGAGTCCTGGCGGGAATCTTCATTTCTCGCGGTAACTATTTTTTGCTTCCTAATGGGATTTCGACGAATTCTGGCTTTAACAGCATTAACAGCCTTTGTAGTTCTAACAGCACGCGGCTGCCTCGATCTTTTCTGGTCTTCTTCTGGTCAGAGGAAGTGTTGTTGTAGCTGTTGAAAGAAGAACAATGGTGTATCGGTGAAAGAAGACCAACTCGAGGAAATCGACTTATTCTAAGAGAAGCTTCCTTGAACATATAACATCCACCAGCCCACTTGGCCAGCGTGGTGGATAAATAGCTGTGACCTTCTTGTGATAGGATGGCCGAGTGGTTTATATTAAACTTTAGTTTTTTTTTGTTTAACTTCACTCACCTCTAAAATTCATACTGTTTTATGTATATTAAAGCTTTCAAAGCTTTAAGCTTTAAACAGATTCAACGGACGTCTCTGACCCAATTTCATAACCTTGGCGTACATTATAACAATAAAATTCACATGAATTATTGAAGTCAACCAACGTCTAAATGAATGAATAGAATTAGAGTATTCTATGTAAATAGCGTTTATTATTCACAGAACTCTATGTAACTAATTCATTCTTCGTTCAAAATCATAAAGTTAGGTATTAAAGGACGTCTAACAAGGCTGGTGAAGCTGAAGCTAATCTAAAATACTTCGCTTATATATTTTAAAAGCCGGAGCTTCGGTATACTGTGACGGTAGATTTACAATATGATGGTGATAGCTAATAAGGTGCTACAGGGGATGATTATTTTCAGGCGTTCTCCCCGCCTCGCCTCCAGAAATACAAGAAAGTGGCGGTCTCTACTTCAGGCAGAGAGGATGAATGAAAGAAGGAAATGGAATGTAGGATAATAGAGAAGAGAAAGTATGAAAGATAAGTAAAGAACAAAAGATGAATAGAATGAAAGATGATAATTAGGAACTTAGATATATAATATAAAGAGATGGTAAATTAATGGCAAGTAAAAGGCCCTGACTCACAACACGCAGGGGGGAAGATTAAAAGAAAAGATAGGTAATAAGGTGACTTCGAACAAACCTTACCACCAACCCAACTTCACAATATCAGCTATAGAACCAGCGACGGCAAGAGTTTATTTTATATATATATTAATTTAGTCACACCTAGTAATAACATATATAGGAGATATACAGAAATTCATTGACTCTTCACGAGATCTCCAAAACTATTAAACGTAAACACTCAAAATTTGGTAAAGGTATCTTCTATCATAGAAGTCAGCTAAGAATGGATTATACAAAATCTTCTCTAAAGGGAGTTGTGGGGGTGTTCGGCTAGTTAATGTATGAGAGAACTGTCACATCCTAATCAAACCACTATACACCCCTACGACATATCCTCTTTGACGTTGACTGTACTGTATTAAATATAAACTACCAGAAATAATAAAAAAAGATGTTAATTCTTTAAATTATTTAATGTATTATGTAATAAGCGTGAAGTTTAGTTTTCTTTTTTAACGTAAAAAGCTATTTTACTGGAAACGCGCCAAATATTGGACTCACAAAAGTCCATGCATGTTAAAAGCTGTTTTGGCAGCGCGTCCCGTAATTAAATATCGCTTTGGGAAATTTCATTCAATGAAACATCGGAATTGTAGTGCTCAAAGTTATTTTATTTCACACTTAATAAATAACTTAAACAATTTTATAAATATTTTGTATGAAATTCTTAATTTTTTTGAAACAAAAAATCTATCGAAAGACAAATGGAATAAGCATATACTAGCCTTCATGTTGCTATTACTAATCGTCTCATAAGGAAGGATTCGTAGAAATCCTTACAGAAGGTCGCGGGTCCTCGAAGCCTATTCTTGGTGTACGTCATGATATTCTCCTAGTAAGAACGGTATTCTTTTACCAGAAGATGAGAGAAAGAGTGGATAGTAAACTCCGACATCGTTGTCAATCCCTTCTAATCATACTTAGCTATGAACGCTATTAAAATACTTCAGACAAGATTTCAGGATGATATTAAAATGTAAAAAAACCTTAATCAGAATTTTAAGCGAATAATCAATATTTGACAGCAGACGCAGCATTGGCAGGCTCCCCACTAGGTGATCCGACGATCTGGTGAAGGTTGCAGGAAGCAGCTGGATGCGGGCAGCGTACGAACGATCGTTGTGAAGATATTTGGGGAAGGCCTATGTCCAACAGTGGACGTCTGTCGGCAGATGATGAATAATATTTTTCAAGAACACGAATGATTGTTATTGGTTACAAGGGCATACGAGAAAAGCAGTACACTTGTTAGCTTGTAAGAGAGGAAAAGCAAAAAAAAAAAAATAGAGGAAGAGGAAAACAACAGTAAAATCGACGCATCCGTTTCCACAGTGGAAGCGATATCCAGCTGTAACAGCTGCCGGCATATGTCTGCAGCATGCACTGAATGCAAATGAAGCTGATTTAGATATTCAGTTTTGGTGCAATTTTATTTACAAAATTTTACTTTTATCTAGAATAGATAAGAATTAACTATATTCTAGAACAGAAATACAAATACTAACAATAAAAAACTTGAGAGGAATTAGTACAGCAATGGCGATGTTAATAAATAGTGATCTCTTCCAGATAACCTTAGGAGGGATATTGTCTGATGAGGGCAGAAGATATTTGTTGATATATGACAAATAGAAATGAAGCTGCAGTCACAAGATAAGACCAAAATCAATTTTTCTGTATTGTTACCACAGTCTTAGATTTATTAAGTTATTTATCTATCTATTGGCTGACATTAATTTCCCATGGTGTTAAGTCAGAATGAAACCATAGATGATGTATGTTCGATCAGAATAATTTGGTCCTCATAAATTGATGCAAAACCCGGAGATGCTGTGGCGATGGCAAATTAATTATATGCTTTATATATGTACAGGAGTGTAAAGGGTCTCGCACAACTCACGGGACCCAAGCCAACCTCACTCGTGGTGCACCCTGCTAATCACACCAATCCGTATTGGGCCAGCGTAGTGGCAAATGGCGCAAATCCCCTCATACGAACCCCTACCAACGACGGATCCTAGTGCCCGACTGGAGGCTATGCTGGCACTGACGTTGGCAAGGAACTGGAACCCGGGCAATGAGGAACAGATCGATGTACAGATCTTTGGAGGAGGCCTATATCCAACAATAGACATTTACGGACTGATGATGATGATAAAAGATCTTTCATTCAGCGAAAAAGCGCCTATACCCAGCAATTGGAATAACTAGATGGACTTTTTATAGCATCAATGCTTCATGGAGGCCATGCTGACAGTATATAGAGATCTTTAGAGAAGGCCTATCCATCAGTGGATGTTTATCGGCTGATGATGATGATGTCAAATTAAATAAAACCTTACCTCTTATGTCTGTCGTTCAAGTGACTCGCCCACGTGAGCCACGCTGACTGTAGACCGATCAATGTCGAGGTCTTTGGGGGAGGCCTATGTCCAGCGGGGGTGGTCTATTGTCTGATGATGATGACAATATATGTAAGAGATTTCCACCTATGTAAAGACTCATGACAATATCCGGAAACATAAGGCGAGGAGACTTGAAATTTGGTAGGAATATTCATTTTGCCAAGTACAGGTCAGCTTAAAACGGATTATACTGGAAGGAGAAAGGAGAAGAAAGGAGTTACGGAAAGGGCTGAGAGGCGCCGGGTTGCCTCCGGAAGGAAATATTTCTGATAAATTTCAAATCTTATATTATATTACGTCTAACATAGTTTTCCCGCTGATAACTGTGGTTATATAGAAACACACCGACGTACAAATGAACCCATGTCCAGCTGTGGACGCCCATCGGTTAAAATGATGATGATAATGATAAGAAGGAAATAATGTCCTTATTGTTTAGTAAAGAACAAGAGAAAAGGATTCAATTAAAGGTATCCTTATTTATGACCACTTACATGAGATGAGATTGGTTCCAGAGAATGCATGCTGTAGTGCTTCGTTGGTGGTAAGATTTTCAAAATCGTTCACCCAGCTACAACTATAACATTGTAAATCTATCACTATAACAGTTGTGTCCTGCTTGTCGACATATGCATAAACCTTCAGAGACCAGGACCTGATCGGTCAAGAGTTTGTACAAATGAAATTCCAAAACAATCATATTATATTCTACATACAAGTTTTTTCTATGACTGATATTTCCTTATGATATACCTTATTATTGAAAAGCACAATTTAACTACCCGCACCAACCCCCTAGGACCTAAGACCGAAGAAAAAAGTAATTAGGAACAAACAAATGAATGACTGTTTCCAAAACTCAAATGTAGCAGCTAAATGAGTTTATAAATTTGAATTTGGAATTCTTAACCCAAAGAGGAGATATTTCAGATCAAAGTGGTCAGTACGACAAAACGCTAATTTCATATGTAAGCACCTAATAGTTAATGTATTCCTATGTTAATATTACTGTCAATTAGTAATATAACTGTTGTGTAAATAATTAACTGTCGACAGTTCCAATATGTACAAAGTTACTTCATACAAAATATTTCATCAGTTATTAATCAATCATCAGCTAATGGACGTCCACTGCTGGACGTAGACGTCCCTCAAAGGTCTCCATATCGATCGGTCCTGCGCGGATTTGGCCCATTTCCCACCACGCTGGCCCAATGCGGGTTGGTAGGAGCCAGAGCTTCGTTTTTTAATTAGCAGAGTAAACCAGGAGTAGATGAGGTTGGCTTGGGTCACGTTAGTAATTATGCGGGACCCTTCACACCCCCTTTTAAGCAATCTGTAGTAGTAATAGTGTCTATTGATGGAGATGGTCCTCGTCTGCAGCTCTTATTTCTGCCGCCAATCATTACTGTGTTCCGGATTAAAGACAGCTGCAGCTTACTAGAGTAACCAAATTTCTATGTTTCAATGCGACGAGATGACAATGATACAATGTGATGCAGTGTATGTCATCTTAACTAGCGCGAGATCATTATGGGCGGGCGTATCACTTACCATCAGGTGAACGTCCCGCTCTCGTCCCATCCCGTTTCCTGGAATAACCAGGAATGTTTTTTTTATTCGGCGAAGAGTTAGGGACGAGATAAGCAGGACGTTCATTTGATGGTTAGTGATACACGCCTGGCTATAACGTGGCGCTACTTAGAATGGTATACACGGCACCTCTCAGTAATTACACTAGCTACAACGCCCTTCAAACCGGAACAAAGTAATTTTTGCACAGTGCTCCTTGCCGGCTGCAACAGGAGCTGCGGTGATACCTACTTACACGGTATCCGATCCTAAGGACCTGCCACCAGTATATCACTACATCTCTTAATTTGTCAGCATGGATTTGCTGAATCCCTCATCTGATATCCGGCCGCCATATTGGGGACTAATCTGCATGTCGTTATAAGTTTTGTCGCGGCTCATCCATAATTCACTTGAAGTGCTCGCTTAAGGTTTTAAAGTTACACGGCGTCGGCTGACATTGGCTTTACAGAATTAATTAATGTTCAAATACGATAAACTAATGCTAATTATCCAGCCTCAAGTTGTAGTTGTTATTAACTTAATTTACTGGTGGTAGGTCTCTGCTCCTGGAGACCTGCTAGTTCCTACCGCTTCAGCCCTGTAATCTCGGGCTAGTAAGAATAGGAGTAAGCTAAGCCCTGACTTAAACGGTCTAGGAGTTTCGCGGGTCTTCAGGGTGGTGGCTGTTATTGCTCAATAAGCGAATCTGCGTGGGACAGGATATGGCTTAGCGATGGTAACCAGGAGGGTTATCCTCCTCCTCAGAGACCTGTAACACAAAGTGTAGAGAGGCACCGGTGCATTCTATAATAGATCCCGGTGCCTTTCCGAATGTACTGATGTAGACCATCGAAAGGGTTTTAGTGAGTAAGAATCTCACATAACCCTGACTTTCCCCCCTTCCCAAAAGCATGGTATCTTTAGAACATTTTCCCCTCAAAACAAAAAAAGCTCTCGCCGCTTATTATCGCTGCCGACAAACAGTAGTGTGCAAACATTACTGTGTTCCGGATTGAAAATAATTCTCGCTAGTAAAATTTCTGGGATAACGATAAACATCTTGTCTCAAGATCATCTTAATTAGATCTGCGTTGTTATGGGCAGGTGTATCACTTACCATCACATGAACGTAGCGCTTGTGTCTTCTCTTCGTTTGAATGAAAGAATAAAAAAATGTCTATTACGCAGGCATCTCTGTACCTTTTATATCCGATACCAACCATCAATGTGCCAACGTTGCTGTAATCCGGTGTAAAGGACGTTATAGCTAGTGAAATTACTGTGGTAACAAGCGGTCTTACATCACGAGGCGATGAGCACCTAACGCAGTGTATGAAGAAGCCTATCATAATTAAATTCGTCGAAGCGACAAGACGAGCAAGATGTTCTCTTGATGGTAAGTGATACGCCTGCCACAACAACGTGGCGCTAGTTGGAATGGTATACAGTACACCGCATTGTGGTCATCGCCTTGATATATAGGATATTAAATCTCTCTACCGCAGTAATTCTAGCTAAAGCGCCCATCAAACCGGAACACAGTAATGTTTGCACGCTGTTGTTTGGGGGCAGAAAACTCACCAGTGTACGGTGTCCCCTGCTGAATAACGGACGAGGTTCTGGCGACCGAGCATTAGCGATATAACAGCGTCCAGCAGCCTTAAGGTGCAAGTAACCTCCAAAAGGCCTGGTGCAGAAGACTACGGAAAACCACTGCACTATATTCCGTAGTATTCAGCATGGAAAAGTCCAATAATAACAAGGCCCCAAGTGCCCGGCGACTCTTAGGAGGCAGAAAGGACTGTACCACGCTGATCGCCAACCCTCACTAGCTGAAGACGCATTTAAAGAAGAAAGAGAAGAAGCTAATGAGACACTGGAAAGGAACAGGAGACTCCCGTTTCACAAAGTACCCGCAGCGCCAACAATGTACTTAAATTTAGAAACTTTCGGACCTCTTAGGTTTCTGTTTGACTTCAGAACATCGAGTAGATTTATCTCCAGCTGTAGGAAATTATAGATTGGAATGATAATAAAACTAGTATATTTTACACAAAGCAAGTACATCTATTTCCGGTCTGTAAATTCAGTGTTCAGGACGAGACTTACAGTTAATTGTATTACATAGCTCAAAGGTAGAAATGTATTCAATGGTCCTCCCTTTATAAATTGTAATGATTTCATCCTCGAAAGCTTTCTAGTGAAAGCCTTAATTGGCTGTTTAAGTTGCGTTGTGCTTAACAAAGAATTATAGAGTTGTATTTAAGTTAAGTCGGTCCGCAATTGGCATTTCATTTTCGACGTTTAAGTATTTTATACTTAGTATCACAACGAAGTTAAAGAGATATCGTTTCATTGGTAGTATTATTAAGGACATTATTTATTTACTTATATATTGAGGTTAATGACCTTGACTATGGGTTTATTAAGTTTATGTTATGTATTTTACATACGGGAAGACTTGGGCCATTTCCCATCACGCTGGCCCAATGCGGGTATTTGCGCAGCGTAGGACCGACCCACGTGCGGATCATTGGAGGAGGCCTATATCTCGCAGTGGAATATCGGCTGATGATTATGATGATATTTTACATGTCTTATTATATAGTGAATTTATTTATATATATATATATATATATATATATGTATATTATATAGATGCCTTCATATATTTAAATCAAAACTCAAATTTGTACGAGGTCGCTGGTAGAATAAATTAATGCCGAGACACCGTGAAAACATGTCGTAACGAGTATCGTGAAGCTGCTAATCACATGGATGCGGCATCATTTATATTTAAGTTTATATGATGACTGTTTAAACATTAGAGTAATCCTGTTTTTCCTTCTACACATAATATGCGCTGGATTGTAGACTATATAGGACATAGCCGGATGTATAAATACGAGTAGATAAATGGCTTTAACACATTTATATTGGTATTGAATGTTTTATGTGGGGATATATAATTCCATGTTATAAAAATGTAAAAACGAAGCAGAGCATTAACAGAAGTTACTAAATAATGAATTATTAGCATAATTAATAAACCTGTGGTGCTGAAGATCATCTATTTCTACTGTGAATAACCTACCATTATGTGACTGTCAAGTTCGTGTCGACGGTGTATCAAATTCGAAAAACTCATGCTAAAAATAGTCTAATATTCATCCCAATCAGATCACACTGTAAAAAGTTATGATTGGATTACATATAAACAATATTTGTGTCGAATTGAGATATTTCCTTTCTTCTACTTCTTTTGTCAAAAGAATCTTGGTGGAGTTTTTGACACTTCATTCAAACTATACCATCCCTCGTCAATCGACGTCCAATGGAGTTTTTTGTTTTCTCCATACAGCGGATCATTTATTGCAATATCCGTTTCTTGAAGTCGGTTCAAAAGATTTGCGCAAGTTAAAGGTTGCTACATAGAATTTATTCTTAATTAGTACATCCAATGTTTCGTAGGTTCACGTTCGTTACACTATTGAATGAACGAAGGCTTAATCTACATGTCATTACGAGTCACGTCGCGACTCATCCATAATTCACGTAATAAGCACCGCGTTCCGTCAGGTACCTAATGTTGTTTGGCTGCCGGAAACACTTGCTGTTTTGATAAAATTTCCGAAAAACAATTATTCAAGTACTGTTAGCCGCGGTGGCTCAAGTTTAAGTCGATCTACCACGTTAGGCATGAAAAGGTGAAGATAAGATAGAAACAGACTTGTTACTGAAACAGCTTCACAGACACGGCTAACTTGGTGTATAAATGGTCTTTGACCAGCTCTTCGAGGGAGATTCCCAGCAATAGCCAAATTTCGGCGTCAAATTCCTTATTAACAAATTTATATATATACAGTGAGATTCATCATCATCATCATCAGCCGAAAGACGTCTATTGAGGAAGTTCAGAAACAAAACCTATTTTCATTATATATATATATACATAAGGTGGTGGGAAATGGTCCAAATACTCCAGCATGAATCCCTACCCTATCGATGAGATAATTTTTGTGGGAGGCGGCCTACGTCCAGCTACGGACGTCTGTCGGATGATTATATATATATATATATAGATATAGATCATATACCTATTACTACTTTTTCCATAATTTTTGTAAGAGATGATTAAGAAACTGGTGGCAGGTCTTTGTTGCCAGAGACAGTCAACGCCTATATCTGCCGCCTAACAGTTAAAAATGACTGTGCTCCGGTTTTAAAGGCGTTGTAACTATTGAAATTACGAGGGTAATGAGACCTAACATCTTATGTATCAAGACGACGAGCGCAATGTGGTGCTGTGTATATTATCCTAACTAGCGTCACATTGTTACGGGCAAGCGTATCTCTTACCATCAGGTGAACGTATTGATAGTCTCGTCACTCCGTCAAATAAAAAAAAAAGAAGAAGACACGAAAGACATAATCGATTTATTTTCTTATTAAGTTAGAGATTTAATATACATATAAATACATTGAATGAATGTTATCGAAGTTTCTTAACATCTCCCATTTCCGCTGAAATTAATTACATCCGCTTTAATAAGTATATTAATAAGAAGCGAAATTAATTAAAGGTACACCGTAAAAGCTGTGTTAAACCGACACACTAGATCGAGTGTAACAAAGCACAAACGAAGGAGCTTGTGAATTTTATATGCGATACAAAATATCATACACATACATACATACAATCTCATACACTTTTCCTCGTTAAAAATGCTTTCAGTATTTTTTGGAACAACTAACATCAAAAGAACGTAATATTTTTTTTTATACTACAAAGCGACGAGACGAGAGCGATGTTCACCTCATGGTAAGTGATACGTCCACTCATAACAATGTGGCGCAAGTTAGAATGCTACACACACATGGCGCTCGTTGCCTTAAAGACAAGATGATGAGTCACTGGAATATTTACACACTACTATATAGCAGAAATAGGCTCTGCGGTGATATGTACTTCGACAGACTGGCAATGGAAATCAGTACATTCACCGGATGGTAAGTGATACGTTTATTAGAAACTTTATTAGCTACAATGCCTTTCAAACCCTAATACGGTAATATTTAAACAATACTGTTTGTCGACAGAAATATAAATTGCAATGAAAGCATTTTTTTTATTCATTAAACTATGAGACGATCGAAATATTCACCTGATGGTAAGTAATACGCCAGCTCATAACAATATGACGCTAGTTGGGATGTATACACTATACCGTATTGTGCTCATCGCTTTGAGAGATAAGATGTAGAATCTCTTTACCCCAGTAATTACACTAGCTACAGCATCCTTTGAACTGGAACACAGTAATGTCTGCACACTACTGTCTGGCGGCAGAAATAGACGCTGCGTTGGTACTTACCTAGACGGTATCCGGCGTCAGAGACCTACCACCGGTATATGTAGAATTAATTTCGTTGTAATTAGTTATTTAAAGTCCGACTGTTCCAAGCTAGAGGTAAGACAAAGCAATCTGAGCAGACAGAGGGAATAACAAATGAGATACACCACGCCGGGTTCCGACTAGTTTCTGGAGCTGATTGAGGCGATGTTAATTAATAGTCTAATTTAAAATGAAAAAGGATATACTGTGAATTGTGACTTTGTACAGAAAATATTTTTTAATTGTATAAGAAATCACAAAAGACTCAATTAGTTTTTAATCTATTAACACGCTATAGGGTAGTTAGGGGTTCCGCTCAACAACTCACGGGACTCAAGCCAAACTTCCCTTTCTTCTTTTTTATTTTCAGGAGGGAAAGTCAGAGTTATGTTGAGTTTCTTACCCCCTAAAACCTCTTTCGGTGATCACCTTAGGAGTTTGGAGAAGTCACGGAATATCCGTTCAGAACACAACCGCAGCTTCGCTAACGTTATACTGGAACAGTCTGTCCCGGGGTCTGCTTTATGTAGATCCTACCAAACTCGTGAGTACTACTTCAATAACCGGAGATCATGTCCAGCCATTGTCCTCCTCACAGTCGTTTAGAACCCCCATCCTGACCGCCAACGACCCCTTTAACCATCCACCCTGCTAATCAACAAACGAGGCTTTGCCTCCTACCAACACGCATTAGGCCCGCGTGGCCGACGCTAGTTTATATTTCTGAACGATTTTTTTTTCTCATGCCACCAATATTTTTTTTTATTCAACGAAGTGAGTAGACGAGCTGGACGTTCAACTGATAGTAAGTTATACACCAGCATAATAACATGGCGCTAGTTAGGATGTTATACACTAAACCACTTCGTGCTCGTCGCCTTGATACATAAGATGTTGAGTCTCGTTACACCAGTCATTACACTAGCTACACTGCTCTTTAAACCGGAACACCATATTATTTTCACATTACTGTTTGGCGGTAGAAATAAGTGCTGTAATGGTACTTACTTAGAAGGTTTCTACCAACAGATCTACCACCAGCAAGAGTTCCACGAGACTGTTTTGCAATGTTCTCTTCATATATAATATAAATGTATCACCTCTATATAATCATTAGTATGTACTGGAGTAGTTGCTTGCGACCGCAATCTACCTGCACACATTACTGGAGGATTGGATTACCAGCTCGGCAGACGCAGCCGGAATTACACTTTAAATCAACTAATAGATAACCTATAAATTATACGATAAGAATATTTCATAGATAACTATACTTTTTATAACAACTGATCGTTTTATTACGAGGAGTAAGTTGAAGAAAATACACGTCTTCCTAGGAGAAAAACTGCCATGTAAAGTTTTTAAAATGTAGTATATACCCAAGGATCCTATTGAAAGATCAGATAAAATTTAGATAATTTAAAACACTATCATCATCATCACCAACCGATAGACGTCCGCATACACGAATAGCCCACCCACAAAGATCTCCACACCGATCGGTTCTGCCCTGTTCCCACGCTTTCCACGACTTTACTTGGTCTATCAGTACTACGATTACAATTACTCTGTCGCCACTCGGGAACCTTACAACCCCATCGACCTTGGGAATGGTGGAGGACGATGAAAATATAAAAAAAAATATTGACTATAATATAATCAGATATGTTGACAACTGAAAGATATTAAAACTGATAACAAAAGGACTTCATCTAAACTCCACATGTCGACCCGAAATTGAATCAGGGGCTTCCGTTTAATACAATCAAACGTCCGCTGTGTCACGGATGCAGTTACCATCAGATTAAAATTCTTCTCGACTACTTTTTTCATCTCACGTAAATATAAGTGCTAACGTAAATCAAAATTTAGATCACGGACTACTTATACTTCATAAAATCTCGGCTCGTATAAAAACTTGAGTGCTGTTTCCCTTAATCTGTGGGGTTGCCATCGTTGGAGGCTTTCTTCATGTTTTACTGTAAGCTTCGTTATTTCATTGAAATATTGAATAAGACATGCAGTTCCACAAAGGGTTCCTGCAGCCTCTGTTGTGACAACCATCGGAATACCGAATTCACCAGCTTATGGTTAAGTACATAATAACAACAATTGATGTTTTAGTGGAGAAGGAGTTCAAAACGATAAATACAATATAGTAAAATATTTCTAGATGTCTTCCGGCTGATGATGATGAATCTCACTGTATATATATAAATATATTAATAAGGAATGTAGCGCCGAAATTTGGCTATTACAAGAGATCAATAACAGTTATAAATGTGATAAGAGTCATCATCATCATCATCGCTTTACTGGTGGTAAGTCCCTGTTGCCGCAGACCGTCTACGTAGGCATCACCGCAGCTCATATTTCTATCAACAAATAATTGTGTGCAAACATTACTGTGTTCCAGTTTGAAAGGCGCTAGTGCTAGTGAAATTACTGAGGTAACGAGACTCATCTTGTCTTAAGGCGACGAGCGCAACGTGGTGCTGTATATAATATTCTAATTAGCGCAACATTGTTACGAGCGGGCACATCATCTATCAGGTGAACGTCCTACTCGACATAACTTGAGAATAAAAAAAAATTGTTTCACCTTATATATACATATATGTTTATTTAACGATGCAACAAGATAAATAGAATGTACACCTTATAGTTAAAGTCCAGTTAAAATGATTTATTTTAGATAATATACACTAAACCTTATTCGTTTGGTCCTCGTTTAGACATCACATACAAAGTCTCCTTACCCCAGTAATTTTATTAGTTACAGCGCCCTTCATATTAGAACATAGTAATTCCACTGTCCGGTGGCAGAAATAGATGCTGCGGTGGTACCTAAAACGTGATCGGTAACCATCAGTTAGTTTATAAGCAAGTTAAACATCAACTTACACAAGGGGTATATTCAGCTTTTAAGCTACAATAAAACTTAGTATACTAAACGTTTAAAGTCAAGCACTAACAAAGTTAGCAAAAAAATGTGCCGTCGGTTGAAACGTGCACAGAATATTGTGTGCTTCGCTATAACAAAAAAAAAAATTGCCTTTTGTGCACCAAAAAACTAGGTCGGCCCAGTATCTCTGGTATACTCACTTGCAGAAAAAACTAACGGCTCGTTAAGTTTACATTTTTTATCGTGTACACTAATTTAAAGCAGAAAGTGTAGTTTAGACTGATGTAGTGAAGGCTACATTATTTTTAAAACGAAACTTGTAAAATTCTTGTGAAGCTAGTGTAGTCTCAATACTAATGATATGAGTTAAGAGGCTTTCTATTTACCTGCTTACAAAGTTTTTGTAAGAAGAAAAAATATGTCCCATATAACAAAAATATGTCATATGATACCAAAAAGTGTCTTTTATAACACCTATGTATAAACATGTTATATCATAAAAGATTGTCTATATCTTAAAAGGTTGTCCGTTATCACAAAAGAGACACTACATGATAAAAAGATGTCTTTAGGAGAAAAAAGTTTTTATTGCTGAAAGACGCTCTTTATGAATAATTCTATTACTGAAACAATAACTAAATAAATTTGAATTATAACAGGTACCAGGTTCGATGTCGAAGCATGTTCAAGTGTTTGCAGTTTTGAAGATGCATGTCATATGTTTGGGCATAGTCAATTTTTTTTTTAATCTTTATCATCATTATCAACCGACAGACGTCCACTGCTGGATATAGACTCCCCCCACATCGATTGATCCCGCGCTGCCCGCATCCAGCTGCATTCCGCAAGCTTTACCAGATCGTCGGACCAACTGACTGAGGAGCTGCCAACACTACGTACTTCGGTACGGGGTTCTAATTCGAGGGCATTGATGCTCCATCGGTTAACAGGCCGTGGATCCGGGTCCACGCGCCCAATGTCAGATAAGCTATTTAAAGTCGAATCATCAGGAATCCAGCTCCATCAGCTGTCAGTCATTCAAGCGAAGTTGAAGGTAGCAATCTTTCAGACTATGTCGGTGACCTTAGTTCTCCTGCGGATCTCCTCATTAGTGATTCGCTCACGCAGGGAAACCCTGAGGATATAGCCCTTTCCATTGCTCTCAGTGTGACTTGTAGCCTTTACTTAATATTTTATATAATTAATGTAGATTTATAGCGAATATTTTTTTTGTTATTTGGCGAAACCATAAATCTAGGGAGGTTTTCACGTTATGGTAATTAATACGCCTGCCCATAACAACATGGTTATGATGATACACACGTCTTCACGTTGTTATTGTCATATTGAGACATAAGATATTAAATTTCATTAGCTACAACGCCTATTCTTTAACTGTTACTTACTTTCTTACATATTATATGGGCAAAGGCTTCTCCATCCTTAGCCTCGTTGTAACTTGACACCTAGGGCAAAAACTTAATGTCCTTACATATGTCGTAGTGCTACTGATCGGATGTGTAAAGCACGCGTTAACTATTTAGATGCTTATTATTGTTATCAGCTGGATAACGCCCACTGATAAGAGTAAGCTTCCCTCAGATATCCTCATTAAGTAGAATGTGGGTCTCAGCTGGACCAAGCCGACCCAGTGAGGGTTGGTAGGTGGCAGAGCCTTGTGTTTTGTTTATCAGGGTGCAGATGAAGTTGACTTGGGTTCTGTAGGATGTTCAGCGAAATCCTTGATTGAAGAAAATATGTATTTGGCAATATTGATTTTATTTAACTAAGCGACGAGACAAGGGAAAGGATCTCTTGATAGTAAGTAATACTCTTAACTATAACAACGTGGCGCTAGTTATGATGATATATGGCATCTCATTAAGTTCGTTGTCGTAAGACGTTAAATTTTGTTACCGCAGTAATTTCAATAGCTACATTGCCGTTCAATCTGCAACAATGTAATGTTTGCACAGTAACTTAGCTAGACGGTCTTAGGCAATAGACCTACCACCAGTATTGATAAGATATAGAATGGAGTGGAATAATTTCTTCATATTTCAGTTTTCAGCTTTTCAGCATGAAGCTGAAAAAATATGTAGTTTTGCTATGGCAATAAATACATTCGCTATTATTCATGCAGGGTAGTGGAGGCGGCGGCTGCTGGCCATACGTTTTTCGTTGTCCGCGCAGTTTCCAATTAGTACGGCGGCTTTGTACACTGACGTGATGTCATCCCTGTCCGAAATTTATGCAACACCCTGTATGCGGTTTATGTAACACCTTTTTATTGTTTGAACAATGGAAGAATTATTTATTTTTTATTTATCTATATATTCCAACCGTCACAAAGAATATAACATCATATCGATCGGGTCCCGAACTAAGTAAAGCTTTAGGACTTTAACTACGAAATCATAGTTCCGGTACGATTAATTTTTTTTATATATATATATATGTAACGCGTGTGTGTGGGTGTGTGTATTGTATAGTGTTAAATAGTCTTATTCTCATTTTTGCATAGATTTAACCGTCGACGTCACTTCAATGTGCTCGTTATGAATAAATATATAAAACTCTCGTTAGGGTCGATCTATTAGTTCTCAGGTCAGGTCAGGTTGTTCTCTGTTGCCGCAGACCATCTAAGTAACACAATATTGTAGGTGCATACACTACTGTGTTCCGGCTTCAAGAACGTTGTGTCTAGTAAAATTACTGGAGGTACGAGATTTGACATCTCAAGTGTCAAGGAGGCGAGTAAAATGTGGTGCTGTGTAGATCAGCCTAACTGGCGCCACGATGTTATGGGTGGGCGTAGATCAGAGAAACGTCTCGCTTTTCTCTTCACCTCGTTAAATGTACAATTTGAATTATATACTTAATAACTTAAAGACATATATATTTTCTGTCTTTTCTTACTTTTTCCACTTAAACATTTAATCGCGGAGATTAATATTAACTCGTATTTTCATAAGTAAAAGGATTTAAAGAAAGACGCTGACAGAGAAGCTGTGTAGTTTGCATTATATACATATTTAAATATACTTAAATTATATATAAATATACTTATGTGTATGTACTATTTATTTATACTAGCGTACGTGTATAAATTTACGTTAAGTTAAAGTATTAAAAGATTCTTCTTACCAATATATCTCGCAAGTTTTAGATTGACTGGTGGAGTATTCCCATATGCATTAAGTCCGTCTATTGTATCCTGTTTCGAAGTTAAACTAAAGGGGTTAAATAAATAAAAAAATACCTTATACAGTAGATTTTCTGTAAAGTTAAGAACTCTAGTTATATTCTGGTTAACGTGTGAACGATGGTTATACTATAGCTTTCGTGGTGATTCTTTGTAGAAGTCGCGGTTAAAAACCAAAGTAAACATAAACATAACAGCGCTTGTTAATTTGAAAACGGAAGATAAATTTATTCCGCTCTAAAGATATTTGCAAACCGGAAATACGGAGTAGAATAACATTCGTTACGGCAAACTTGTTCGATTTGCGTAACACTTAAAGAGTTCTCAGAATCGATTCGGTTCTGATAGGCGATTAATTTCGAATCGGGTGTCGATGGTCCTCGAATACCGCCGCCGGAGCCTGTGGAACAGGATGCAGAGAGTTTCATTCGTGAAATACTACGGAAGTCTTCATTATTACTTTTTGTTTTAGTCATACCTAGAAAAGGTAGTAACTATTATTTTATATCAGTGAAGTTATGAAAGCATCCTACAAAAAAATCGGTACACTCTTTCCAGGCCTAAGCATTTCACGTTGAGCGATACAACCCTTACACTATTATTGCATTAAAACGTAACTAAATACCCTCTTTTCGAGTACCCCTTAGAGTCTCTCAGTAGACCCTAAATACTTCGAATATATGTCACTATCAAATAATGCTGTACTAAAGCAAGGACGAAGGTCTGACTTCCAAACCATCTATAACACTTCTCAAACCTGTACATATGACACTGCAATTTCGACTGCATTTCTGAACCACTCAGTAAATCCGCACAACAACTTACGGGACCCAAGCCAACCTCACCTGCTCGTGGTGCACCCTGATAATCAATAAACGAGGATCTGGTTTCCGCTAATCCTTATTGAGCCCGCCTGGTGGGAAATAGCTCAGATCCCCCATATAAACACGACACGAATGTAGGAACATACGACAGCCCTTAGTGCCTGTGGAGATATTTGTGGAAGGACTATGTCCAGCAGTGGACGTTTATGGGCTGATGATGATGATGATCATGAACCGTTAATTTCAATAGTTAAACAACCATTATCGAAGATAATTTTCACATATAATACAATAACTATGAAATGTTTGCCATACAAAGTTTGTTCAAACATCCCAACGTTGACTTGGTCGCCGAACAATTGGAGCAAATGTTTGGCGAATCCGGGGCCCGCAGTATTTGCTCGGATCGCTATCATGTCTTGAATTATCCGGTTCTATTCCCGTTACGACTTCCTGAGCTTAGTGCGGTCTAGAATTCGTAATAAGTACTGCCTTGAGATTTTCTAACAGATGTCGGAAATTTGTGTTTGATTTAACTAATATAGTTACACGGCGTACTAATCTATACGGTACGGCCGCAGTTACTACTTCCGTCGATAAATTGTACTGTGCAGACGTTTCTCTGTTCCGGTTTGAAAGGTGTTCTAACTAGTGCAATTACTGAGGTAGACTGAACATCTTGCGTCTCAAAGCGATGCGAACTTGTGTTACTACACGGGTATATAATCATAACTAACGCTGCATTGTTACCTGAGAGATCATCTAGATAGATACCACCGCAACTCCTATGTCTTCCGTCAAACAACAGTGCGCAAAAGTTTCCGTATTCCGGTTTGAAGTACGCTCTAGCTAGAGAAATTACTAAAGTAATGGGACGTAACAATTTAGTTTCAAGACTAGGAGGAGAATATGTTGAAGTTGAGGACCGTCTAGGTAGTTACCACCGCAGCTCCTTTTTCTGCCGACGTACCAGTAGTGTGCAAACATTACGGTGTTCCGATTTGAAGGATGTTGTATCTTGTATAATTAATAAGGTAAAGATACGTCATCCTAGATAACATTAGCACGGACGTTCACCCGAAATGTAAGTACCGGGAAAACCCTGACAATTTCTGTGAAAATTTAAACAGTAGATAAGAGGAAACCCTCTTCAGCGTTTCCCAGGACAACGCTCCGAAAGCGTTATAAAGAAACAAGCGCGAATAGGAGCAAATGGTGCGGATATTCGCAAAATAAAACCTCACACGCCACCAGACCATTAGAATTGGGAATATAAAAAAAAAACATCAATCTGGTCCATTAAGTGGGAACAGATCGTGAGTCCCGCAGGAAGCGAACACTAAAATAATTCTAAGGACGATACACCTCTAACAGTTAAGCGATGAAGGTTCAAAAGCAAGATTTATAAACATCCTTTATGTCCAGCAGTGGACGTTTACCGGCTGATGATGATGATGATGAAACACCCTTTAAATACTTATATACTATAATATATTTAGAGTCTATATTTATACTAGTACTAGTGTTTTTGGTAAGTCTTTGTTTCCAGGGACCGTCTAGGTAGGCAGTAGCGCAGCCCCTACTTCTATGGCAAAACAGTAGTGTGCAAATATTACCATGTTCCGGTTTGAAGGGCGTTGTAGCTAATTTAAGTACTGGGGTAACAAGACACAACATTATCAACAAAGCAACGAGCACAATGCGATGCTGTTTTTATTTTCTTAAATACTTGTGTTATGTTATATTGTTATATATATATATATATATATAGCCGCGCGGTGGTGCTATATATATATATATATATATATATATATATATATAGTTTCTAGAAAATCTATTTCATTGAATTATCTTTGATATCTACTATTTGGTACTAAACGGAATAATTTATATTAAATCTAAATCTAGAATAAATTTTTTTTATGAATTTGTCACATGACTCGACGAGAGATAGCTGATGGAACACCAAAGTCCTCGAATGGGGACCGCGTACCGGAAGATGTAATTTTAGCAAGCCCCAAACCAGGTGATCCGACGATCTGGTGAAGGTTGCGGGCAGAAGAGGTTTGATCGATCTAGAGATGTTTGGGAGACATCTATGTCCTGGTCTGTTGGCTGATAATGATGAATTTGTTATTTGATTGTCTTAATAATTTTTTTTTGGGCAACATTCTTTGTATAATCATCATCATCAGCCGATGAACATCCAGTTATGAACATAGGCCTCCTTCAAATTTTCTCACAAAATCGATTAGGGATTCATTGGGGAATCTTGGGGAGATTTGGGCCATTTCCCACAACACTGACCCAATGCGGTTGGTAGGAGCCAGAACCTCGTTTGTTGATTAGCAGGATGCAGCACGAGCTGGTGTGGTTGACTTGGTTTATTATACAAAGCGATGAGATAGACGGGACGTTGACATGATGGTAAGTTATACGCCTGCCCATAACCATGTGGCTACATTGCGCTCGTGGCCTTGAAACATATGTTAAGTTTCGTTACCGCAGTGATTTCACTAGCTACAGCGCCATTCAAACCGGAACACAATTATGCATTATTAGACAGTCTTATCATTTAACAGTGATTATTTTTCTTAGACATGTGCTATGTAAATCTTTAGTACGTCGCTGTAAAAACTACTCTACAGTTTTTCATATTCTCTATAGTTCGTAAGTAAACAGCTGCTATAACCTTCTCATACAGAAAGAGACTATTTCCTTTCCTTTGGTATGAATCTCCTTCACCTTTTTCTTATTATTTGTCTTTATTAATAAATATAATAGTATCGCTAACGCTGGTCCGAAGCACTAACACCGTCCCTACCCTCGCCACGCACACAAATTAGCACATACATATGAGATAGAACTACCCTTACCAAATGTAGATCACGACAAGGCACCAGCAACCGTACCAACGGATACTACCCCATATGCCTTTGCATTAAAGATGAAAATTGAACGAAGTAGGATATTGAAACGGAAAAGGGGTTTTTGTTGATGTTGTCTCAGGGGTGTTTCATTCAGTACGGTCGGAGAGCTGGTTCGGGGCGGACGCGATTTTCTTTCTCTCCCCTCGCTGCTGAAGTTTGTAGATCGCGATCTACATTACGATATCGTAGACACAGTGTAACTTTGTGTTAAAGTGTATTTAATACATTATTAACTTAATTAAAGTAATAATATTAATTTACACTCAAATTTGTGTATTTATTAGATTGACAATTCTTTTGATATAAGGTAAGTTTTAATAAGTACTTTAACATATACAACTATATACATATTTGTTGTAATAAATATACTTAAGTAAAGTATTCTTATAGTATAGTAATTTATGTTAAAAATAAGTTTAGCATAAAATACTTTACCATTACTTTAAATATTTTATCCAGCATTTCTATTTTGTCCTTATTATATATTCATAAAGAAAAACGAAGTCTAGACTTAAGTTATTATGTTAATTGTATTTGTTTTTTTTTTAATAAGACAAAGGTATGAGATGACATACACATTCACCTGGTGGTAAGTCATACGCTTGCCTATTACAATGTAGCGTTAATTAGGATGATATACACAACACCACATTGCGCTGGTCGCTTTAACACATAAGATGTTATGTCTCGTTAGCCCAGTAATTTCACTAGTTATAGAAAGAAATAAAAGTAGTAAACTGTTACAAAGTATGAAGACGAACGTCTAAGTACTGAGCAACTGGTACAACCAAACATGAGTAGACCAAGTTATGTTCCCACTGCTGGGTTAATGAGTTAGCTTTGTAGGTTTGTGAATGTTACTTGATAACGAAAGCTATTATTCTTGAAGCATTTCCCTTTCCTTATGGTGTTTTACTTCACCGGATGCTACATGGAGGGCATGAAAGATTAACAGAGTTGTCAACAAAAAAGTGTAGGAAGGCACCACCGTAGCACCTATTGTAGCCGTGAAACAGTAGTGTACAAATATTACAGTGGTCCGGTTTAAAGGGCGCTGTAGCTGGTGAAATTACTAAGCTAACAATACTAACCTTCTTATATCTCAAAGCGAGGAGCGCAATGTGGTGGTGTGTATATTATTTCAACTAGCGCTACATTGTTATGGGTGGGTGTATCACTTACCATCCGGCGAACGACCCGCTCGTCTCATCGCTTGATACCATAAAAAAACTTTCACGAGCAATCCGAACCTGAAAAATATAGCTGAAATTATTTAATAACTTGTGCATTCATTAATATCAAATATTAAAACAAGCCATTAATATTTGAAAGTTATAATGGAATTTAAGCTGCCGAGGGTTTTCAGAAACTATTCTGAATGAATTTTCAGAATGTAGTGTACGTTTATTATTAATTCCAATGAAATAAACTTTCCACTGTACATAAAAAGTTAATATAAAGTTTAACTTCAATATTTACTAAAGTAATAATAAGTTGCTATCTAAAACAAAGCGATGATATAAGCTACTTATTTACCTGTAGTTAAACACTCTCAAAAAAACATAATCGGTAGTTAATATATTTATATATCATCACATATAACTCATAGCGAAACGTTAGACAAGAAAATTAATTACCGCAGTAATAAGTATATATTATTTATACAAAGCTTGAAAAATATATCTATATATATAGGAGATATCCAAAGAGTGGTTGACTCATCATGAGATCTCCGAAACTGTTAGACGTAAACACTCAAAATTTGATAAAGATATTGCTTCTTCCGTTTCGAAGTCAGCTGAGAATGGAATTTACAATATTCCTTCAAAATAGGGTTGGGAAGGAGAGAGGGTGGTACGGCAATCAAAGCGGATGGGGAACAGCTGGTATAATATATATAAGTTCCAATTGTTACATAGTAATAGTAGCTGTGATAGTTTTATCTTTCCGTATAATTCTTAATATCATTTGTATGAGAATTATACAGAAAGAAGAATAAATATTCTTCTTTAGTAATTCTTCTTTTTGAGCTAGTGTCCTCTGTCTACAAATTCAAGGTAACATTCGTTAAGACATAGATATATACTTAAGTTGTTTACAGGATATAAAGGAATCAAATCTCATCATCATCAGCCGATAGAAGTCAATAACTGGACATAAGCCTTCCTCAAAGATCCCCATGTTTGTACGAGTTCATTTGGGAGTATTTGGGCCATTTCCCACCACGCTGGCCCAACGTGAGTTGGTGGGAGCCAGAGCCTCGTTTGTTGATTAGCAGGGTGCACCACGAGGAGGTGGGGGTTGGCTTGGGCCCCGTAAGTTGCTGTGCGGAACCCCTTACACCTCTTCAATCAAACCTAAACTTTGATATATTTAGGTTTTCCACGAGGTAGTTGAAGTAACACAAAGGTTTCCATGTTATAATAGGATAAAGGACTTTAGATTTGAGAATTTCGTAAAAGGATACAGAGGATATAAGGAAAAGATTAAGGGGTGTAAGAGGCCTCACACAATAACTCACGTGGTCTAAGTTGACCTCGTCTGTTCATGGTGCAACCAGTTAATCAACAAACAAGGCTCTGGCTCCCGCCAACTCGCATTGGGTCAGTGTGGTGGGAAATGGCCCAAATCACAAATGAATCCTACAAACGACGGCCCCTAGTGACGGTGCCGTTACCGAAGGCCATGCTGACTGTAGAACCTCGGAGAAGGCCGATGTCCAAAAGTAGATGATGAAGGAATAGATTTGTATCGGATACACTAGAATTTGAATGACCATTTACCAGTGAGAAAATTCTCTTTTAAAAAGTTCTCTTAGCTACCGATTCTACCTACTTCCGACTGGCAGAGGAAGAGGAAGAGGAAGTATCTAATGCAGATTATAGTATAAAAAGGAAATATAGTAAGAGATGTAGTAATAATAAATTTAACTATTTTTTCTGAAGATCAGATGATGATGATGGATGTTTCTGAAAGTACAATAGTAAACGAACAATGGTCACGAATATTGAAACCAAGATTTTTATATATGACCACCGTCAAAGAAGTTAGAAAGTTCTAGATATAAATATCGTAATCTTAAGGCACACGAACAAGGTTACATACAATTTATCGCCTCTTTTTTTTATTCTACGAAGCGCTGTGACAGACAAGATGATAATTTTATGGTAAGTGATACGCCTACCCATAACTACTAACTATAATACAAGTTAGCATAGTATACACAGCACTACGTTCTCGTATCCTGAGATATGGTTACACTAGCTACATCGCACTTCAAACCAGAACACAGTAATGTTTGCACACTACTGTTTAAGAGCAGAAATAGGAGTTGAGGTGGTACTTACCTAGACGACCTCCTCTCCGACCAACCATCATTAACGTAGACAAGGAATTTCTTTGCTTCAAAATATGGCATGTCTTTGACCTAAATGTAATTATAGACCATAAACCTTACGTACAATTATATCTAATTATGGCTGAACAGTAAATAGTTAGTTGCAGATGAGAAAAAGTAAGAAAAAGTGAGTTATAATTAAAATTTTATATTATAAAAATGGATATGAGAAAATTTTTAGATGAATCAATCGAAATATCAAATAAGATGCGAGGCCGATGGAAATTATTTAAATACCCCGCCGCCCTAACGAATCATCGGCTAATCCGATCAAATCCAAACTGAATTACATCAAAATTGCAGACGAGGACAAAGAGTCATGCGATAACACGGGCATCTGGACTCATCAGGGCCTTAATTAGCAGGATAACGGCACTTGGTATGCCGTCATCCGCCGTCGGTTTCAGATTAAAGCCTGTAAAATCTCCAATTCAAATAGCGCGACGGAATTCAAATGAACTGCCGTCCCTTACTAACGTACACAAACAAATATCTTTTTATTGCGATTTTTTACTGGTGGTAAATCTCTGGTGGTCGGTACCATGACAGCGGCTACCTCTGCGCTAAACAGTCGTGTGCAAGCATGACTGTGTTCCGGTTCGAAGGGCGCTGTATTGCAATTACTGAGGTAAAGGGACATCTTATGTCTAAAAGGGACAATCACAATGTAGTTCTGTGTATATCTTAATTAATTATGGGCAGGTGTATCACTTACCATCAGGTGAATTTCTTGATCGTTTCGTCGCTTTATGAAAAAGAAAAGGTTATCGTGATAGGTCCCACCGTCAGCCCTGTAGTATCTTTTTTTTTTTAGCGTTCCCTCTGCGTGTTTTGGGTCAGGGCCTTTATTCATCCAGTCAATCATTTACCATCATTTATGCTGTATCCAATTTCCTAATTCTCATCATTCATTCTTCCATCGTTTATTCTCTACTTATCTTCCATACTTTTCTTCTCTATCGTTCTACATACCAGATGTGGAGACTCCTGCTGTGCGCTATCTGGAGGAGAGGGGGGAACCTGAAAAGAATCATCCCCTGTAGCATATTATTTTGTTCGTTCTGTAGTTGTCGTTCTTCTTGTACAGGGTGGCGCAAAAGTAATCCTCCTATCAGAAAATGCTATAAATGTTGCCTTGATGTAAAAAAATTAAAAGACCAAATAAAAATAATCCACAAGAAGAATCAAAGTTTTTTTTTATAAATTACAGCCAAATAACCTTTTGATGTTTTTGGCTGTAATTTAAAAAAAAAATGAAAAACTTTGATTTTTCTTGATTGATCTTCTCTTTCTAACTATCACCATATAACTTATTTTTAAATATTAAGAGCAGGTGCTCGTTCAGAGATTTCGGGTAAGATATGCATATTGGATAAATCTTTGTCTGTTCTTAAAAAAAAATGATAATTTCAATTAAGTATATTTTCGTACCTTGTGAGTGGCTCCTGCTTGTGAGAGGCCGAAAACACGGCGCCGTGTTTCTAAGATTCGTAGCTATCTGTGTAAGGAACTTTACCAGGCGAGGGATTCTAGAGTAACAGAAAGAAGTTCGAGTTAAAGCTAACGTGGGCTTCTGATGTTCGAGCGTCGGTAGTAGGGGACGGGCGCCACACCGTCCAGAATTACGTTCGACCGTAGAATTTAAAGCGAAAACTTCGGTCCGGATCGCTGCGGAGCGTCTTCGTGAGAGATTTATTTCGGTTTTTGCATTTCCCCACTCGTTTGTACGTCGGCCTGTTCCGTAGACAATCTGCGCCGCTGATTGCCTGAATAAAATCAAGAACGAATCTGAATAACAAAAGGGATTTTAAGAATGCTTTGATGCGGTAGCATTTTCGGTGTATTAGCATTTATATTATGTATCCTTTGAATTGTAAAGTGGCCGCCCTGCTCGATGTTCCGGAAGAGTGATATTTTTTTTTAATATCGAAAACTCCAAAAAGACTTTTCGATCTTAAATACACCCTAAACCACTTAAGCTTTTATCACCATCAGCAGTTATATGTCTACTGCTGGACACAGACCTCTACCAAAGATCTCCACATCAATTGGTCTACAGTCAGAATGATATATAGTACTGCGATTAACAAATCGTAGGGGTTCATATGGAGGAATTTGGGCCATTTCCCATCACGCTGGCAAATAGCGGGTTCACTGGAGACAGAGCCTCGTTTGTTGATTCGTAGGGTACACCACGAACAGGTGAGTTTGGGTTCTTTAAGTTGTGTGGGAACCTAGTTCAGTAAGGAAACATACATACATTTCCGGTAACAGAAACCTGCCACCAGTAAACAGTTTCAAACTTGAGATCGGTAGTTAAGTTAATCTCCTATCAAACATTAATAAACAAATAAGGATTAAGTTTATACCGCGAGTGAAGCACGATCTAACTTTGATTAAGTATTAATTGAATAAGTTAGGATTAGATTATTGAATACTTTTTGTTCGCGTTGAATAAAGTTTACTCTAGTTTTATATAACATAAGATTTGGTCTGTTCTGATCTTCATCATCAGCCGATAGACTTCCACTGCTGGATATAGGCTTCCCTTAAAAATTTCCACATACAGTCAGCATGGCTTCCGGTAACGCTGGCCACTAGGGGCTGTTGTATGTAGAGGTTCATATGAAGGGACTGCGGCCATTTCCCATAATTCTGGCTGGTGAGGTGATTTGGGTTCCTTGAGTTGTTGAGCGATATTTTTTTTATAATTTCTTGAAGTAGCAACCCTTACATTAGATTAGGGTTATATTCACACAGATGTTTAAGCCCTGTTGCCGTATACACAAAGTTCCGATATTAACTGTGAAAGTTTATAACTATTACTGACCATACTCGAATGATTATTAAGTATTGTTTACTAAGTTATAACTTGCCCAACTTGTGTTAACATGTTAACATAATGAAATACAGTTAACAATAGTTTATATCGATATTAAAATTTAACAAAGTTAAATATGGATTAACATAGAACAGTCTCTTTAACTTATATACTTGTGGTACAATTATGAATATAACCTAATCTTCGCTTTGGGTTGTCTTTTTACTCATTCATCTGGTGGTAAGCGATACTTTTACTACAGAGACTACAGGGCTGCTGACAACGGAGACCTACCATCATTAAATATACACCAGTTAGTTTGGTCTCCCGCTAGAGGAGTTTTCAGGGGATCGCTTTTTGAAACTGAAAATTTAATCCGTTAGTGAAATGTCCCCATGTCCGTCAATTCGGGATTAAACTTCGTTAATTACCGAAGTTTGTGTGGGCGTTCACATCTGCGTACGCAGGGGGCGAGTTTTGGGATTTTTTCGGGGCGGAAGGATACCTATTTTTTTTACAGAACTCGTTTTATTAATTTTAAAGACTCAAGTTACGCGTACGCTTTTTAATGGTAGTACGGGAGGGATCAAAAAGTAGTGAGAATGAGAATGAATATAATGACTATTGATAACTTAATAATTTATTTTTGTACATAGTCCCCGAGTCTCTCTACACACCGAGACCAGCGCTTTGCCAAGGATTCAATCCCTTTCACAAAAAAAAGTTTTGTCTTGATCCTGCAAAAAGTTGTCCATGATATTTATCACCTCGTTATCGTCTTCGTACCTGTATCCCCTTAAGTATTCTCCCAATTTGCATAACAGATAAAAATCCCTAGGCGCCAGATCCGGTGAATAAAGGTGGTGGTCAACCAATTCGAAGCCAGCTTGTTGAATGGCAGCCATCGCAACTGCCGACCTGTGCGCGGGTGCGTTGTGATGATGAAACAGCACGCCTCCTTCGAAGTTTCCATCTCCTTTTCCATTTGATGGCATTCCCCAACTTGGGAATTAAAGCTGCATAATATTAGCCTGTAATAATGGATCCATGCTACAGGTAATCAGTCAACAATATCCCTTCCGACACCCAAAATATTGAGACCATAACCTTGTCAGCCGATGCCACGGCACAGAACTTCTTCGGGGTCGGTGATGATGGCCATTGCCATTGCGAAGATTGCTGTTTTGTCTCGGGATCAAAATGATGGACCAACGTTGCGTCCATTGTTACGAAACGAGACAAAAAGTTTTCAGCATCTTCTTGAAACTTGTCCAACAATATCTTCGAATTGTCAAGTCGTCTTCGGGTTTTGTTTCCGAGTGTCGGTTAACATTCTAGGCTCTCATCTTGCGAAGACTTTTTCATATTCAAAGATTGATTCAATATGGATTGAATACTTCCATATGAAATGCCCGTTTCTTGAATAAGGTATCGGATGGTAACTCTTTGATCGCTCAATACGATTTTCTCGACTTTCGCAACATTTTCTTGGGTGACTGACTTCGATGGACATGGCGACGGCCGCAACGATGTTCGTCTTCCGTGCTCTTCCTTCCACTCGAAATTGAGAAGCCCACCTTGCGACAGTGGAATACGGCGGAGCAGACTCTCCTAATGTTGCCTCCAAACCGCAATGAATCTCTTCCGTCGTTAACTTCTTTAAACAGAGCTATTCAATAACGGGTCGCACTTCACTTTTCTCCATTCCCGAGAGCACGCTCCGACACGAAGCAAACAAATGACTACATACAAAAAAAAAAGAGAATCGAAGATCTTTTTCTTTATTAATGGTACAAATATGTATCTGAGCTATGCCAGTATATATTTTTTTTCTTACCTAGGAGTATATATGTCGTTCTCACTACTTTTTGATCCCTCTTCGTAGGTCTCTGTTCCTAGAAACTACCTAGGTAGCTAGCAGCGCCTATTTCTGCCGCCATACAGTTATGTAGTGTAATGTCGCAACACAGTACTGTGCTCCGGTTTGAAGGGTGTTGTAACTAGGCAAATTACTGAGGTAAAGAGAATTCATTTCTTGTCTCGAAGCGATGATTACAACACGGTATAGTTTGCAACATCCCAACTAGCGCTATGTCGTTATGGGCAATCGTATCACTTACCATCAGGTGAACGTCTCCCTGGTCTGATCGTTTCGTAGAATAAAAAAAAATGAAGCTATTTTCAGGTTTCTATATAAACATATACGTACGTCGTTTGGCTTTATTAGGGTTCAATACACGGAGCACGCAACGCCAACACTCCGTTAATCGCTTCCGCTCGAATGGCGTCCGGTTATTGATGACGTGTCAATTAATCTTGCTCAGATGTCCACCGACGCCAGAGAGTTTGCTGGACCATGGTGGAAGTCATCAGCGGTGAATTTTTAAGTTATATTCCACTACTCACAATACTAATATTATTTCCTCTACATCTCTGTCTCCTGAGACCGCCCCAGCTTCTTATCTGCTAAACAATACTGTGTAGTAAAAGGCGTTGTGACTAACGAAATTACTGCGGTAACGAGATTAGACATCTTGTGTCTTAAAGCGATAAGAATTTGTGATGCAGTGTATATAAAATTAAATGTAGAAAGAGATTTTTTGATATTGATGGTCGTGTACATATATCAATATATGTAGTAACGTTGATCTCTAACTCTCCACGATATCTCTGGAGCCACAAGACCTGGAGACTTGAAATATGGTAGGAATATTCTTTTTGGCGTGTATAGGACAGCTAAGAATGGATTTTACAAAATTCTTGCCCCAAAGGGAGTTGGGGGGTGTTACTACCGCTAAGGCGGGCGGGAACTGTTATTCAACTAGAAGTTAATACTTTGACCTCATTTTTAAATAATAAGTAAAGAAGGTTTTATCGTTTGTATATTAAAACTTTATTTGTCATACAAATACTTTATATCATGTAGTATTATATATTATATATCTTCAATATATAGTATATATATAGTTGCGGTTTTAGTGATGTGTTTCATCAGTTGATGACAACATATAAAATACATCACTAAAACCTTTCATTAATATATATATATATATGTGTGTGTAGTTTTACGATAGATATAGCAATTCTATTAGCTACAACGCCATTCAAACGTACTACTTACTAATATACACTGCACAATACTGTTTGTCGGAGGAAATAGGAATTGCGATGATGTTTACCTAGACAGACCACGATAGAGATCAACCAGCAGCATACTTATTTAAGAGATCGAAAACATTGCTGTTAATATTAATCGCAGCACAAGTATACCATCATCATTGCCGGAGACAGTCCTTCTCCAAACATTTTCAAACCGGACGATCCTGTAGTGCCCATATCCTGTCCATTAAGTTCACGGGTATGAACCTAACCAGATCGTCTTTAAACTATTAGCTGCTGTTGTGATTATTTTCTGAAATACTCCTTGAGAGCAACCGCAACCGCATATGACTATTTACAGCAACCGATACCTAGAAATAAAGTGATAAAAGATCTATGAAATTAAAAAACAAATGTTCACTAGTTTTTACGTGATTGGCTAACAAAGGAAACCCATTTTCATTATATATACATATATAACTATATACGTTGGCATGGGAAATATGATTAATTTGTTGAAAATTATAATTGCTTGTAACGTTTCTGTTATGGTTAATTATTAATAATTATTATAATGGTGATGTAGTTATGAAACAGATTGAAATATACTGTATATAAGTGACTTTGTGGATTTCGTTTGGTGACGGAGTTTTTAAGGACAAGTTCGCGCCGGCACTACGGCGCTTTGATACGGGATTTACGAGTACGCCGCTATTTGCATATCTCCTCCGCCCTTGGAATATTCGCAAGGCAAACAGACGCTTGCTTATTGACTTATTAAAACCGGATACGGATTTCAGTTGAGGGTGAATCTATGAAAAAATCATTCGGTATGTGTATATTTATTCGAAGGTTCTTTAACACTTCTACTTGACTCAAGTGTTATTTGAGTAGGTCTATTCGATAGAGTTGGTGCCTTTACTATTGTATTCCACTACTCTACTGCACAGCTACTATGTATTCGCGAAAAAAAAGTGTGAGTTATACTGAAACCTCTTCTTCTTCTTAAAGTGCCTCTCCAGTTAGTGAAGGTTAGCGATCAGCGTAATACATTCCGTTCTATCGTTGGTTCGATGGAACAATCCGGATGCCCCAGATAAACCAGTCTATTCCCTGATATTCTTCAAGTGTGATTTTTTCCTTCTTCCCACCTTTCGCTTTTCTGGAAACTAAAACCTAATAGTCCAGAGTATCAACAAGGCTCTAGATTTCATATTTACATGGAAAACATCCGATAAGAGAACATTAGTTCGAACCTCCGACTCCTTTTCGATATCGAAGGGATGCCTTAATCTTCTCATCTCATATTCTCTCTTCTTTTTATTATATAGTAAGAATTTCAAATATGCATATAAATGGGTGGAAAAGTAGAGAGCAAGACTTTAGAAGAGATGGATAGTGTGTAATAAGGTACGCATATACAGTGGACCGTGAGGATACGAATGAAGTAGATTTTTTTTTGCACTCCTCAATTCCAAATAAAGTGAGAGGATAGCGGGACATGATAAAGGTGTATTCATTGACCTTCAGCAACCGGCTTGATTTATAAACGAGAAGTTTTGAAAGGCGCAGTCCTGATGGAGATGATTACGGCCGTAAAGCTTTCAGAGTTGGCCACACGGACAGATGTGCCCAAAAAACTTTTGTAATTAAGGCAGCTTATGTCGACAAGGACGTGTGTACCGGCGCACGCTCTCCTCTATAAATTTTAAAACAAACGTTACTAACCTTCATCCTGTTCAGGCTCCATTGGGATATCCTTTAATTATAAATTTGGTAATTGGATTTTTCAATGTCATACATCATCGAAAAGGATTTTTATTCAAACATACATAACCGAGTGTTGCTTGTCGCCAGGTAGCAGTAGTATGCGATCATTATTGTCTTCCGGTCTGAAGGAAGTAGCAGCTTGTGAAATTACTATGGTAACGAGTTTATACGTTACGTGTTGCTTAACATCGGCCTCTATCGAAGGAGGTGTTTACCAACCAAGCTTTGTCTGCGGAATTGGCTGAGATCAAAAGAAAAGCTTGGATCCTTTACCTTTCTAGTTCATCCATTTTAGACTCCTTTTACATGACTTCCAAAGAGTATATATGAGGATATTCTAAACATTACAAGAGACCTAGGTCTAGCAGTGAACGTCCATCGGTTGAAATGGTGATGATGATTCAATACATAGTTCTCTAGAATACTGTATATGCACACTACTTTACTGTCCCTGATGATGAGATACGATTCTGTTTAAGAGATTCAGCAGTGATGCTGTATACAACGACGTTATGAACAAGTGTATCACCTACCATCAGGTGAATGTCTCTCTCGTCTCGTGTCTTCCTTGGATAAGAAAATAAAGTGATACTGTCGGTAGTAGTGAGCGAGTTGTATAATCGATAACTTCTCGAATAATTTGTCGATTCGTATAAAGCAACCTCTCTAATCGCTAACCGTCAAAAGACGACGGGTTATTAATGAAGTATCAATTAATCTTAACCCTTTGCCCGCAAGCTACCTATTTCCGGTCTTCACTAAACCATTTGACAGTATACTGTACATCTATAAATAAAGGTTCTGTTGTGTAAATATATACAAAATTTTATTAGTAATTAAACAGTTACATATGAATTTCCGCTTTTGAATGTCGTTAAGTAATTAATCGGGGAGTAAAGGATCCCACACAACTGACAGGATCAAAGCCAACCTCACCTGCTCGTGGTGCACCCTGCTAATCAACAAACGAGGCTCTGGCACCTACCAACTCGCACTGGGCTAGTATGGTGGGAAATGGCCAAAATTCCCCCATGAGAACCCCTACAAACGACGGCCTCTATTGCCCAGCGGTAGCGGAGGCTATGTTGACTGTGAAAGCCACTCTATCGATGGGTGTTAAGATCTTTGAAGGAGGCCATTATCCTGTAGTGGACGTCTATCTGCTGATGATGACGAAGTTATCATTTTCTTTTTCTTAAAGTGCCTCTCCAGCTAGTGAAGGTTGGCGATCAGCGTGGAACTGTCGTATCTTTCTCAGGTTCAGCGGAACAACTCGGACGGCCCAGATATGCTTTAATTATAGATAACTGAAATATAATCAAAGTTATACAGGAAGCTTGTAAACGCATGTACAGGATTAAGTATGTTAAAAAATTAAAAAAAAAATCATTACATATTCTGAATATTTCATGTGCGTCGAAAACACTTCAGGAGCAAACAAACACCTGAAAAAGACGCCTCGAAATGCTGGAGTGCAGCGCTTAAGCGGCACTCGACCGAGCGGAGAAGCTGCTTTGAAACGAGATCAGACAACGCGGTCTGATCTCCCCTGCTCGCTGTCTACTTGCAAGATTTTTTTTTTATGTTAAAAATGAATCTTGATAATACTGACAACGTAGCTGAAATCCCCGTCAAGTACTTAAACTACCTGGTGGAGTACCTTCCATAGTCGAATAGCGGATTATACAATTTCAATCGCCGGAAGCCACTACACTCAAACAGCGCATGATCCTGCTTTGTAGAACACGTCCAGCAGTGGACGTCCATCGGTTGAAGTAATGATGATGATGACCATTGGCGTCTTATCTTATTTATCTCCATTAATTTAAAAAGAAACAAAAAAGTCTTATCTCATTATCATACATCTATTTACTTAATCTTACTGTAGATGAATGTGGTAGGTCTCTGTTGCCGGAGACCGTCTACGTACCACCGCAACTCCTATTCCAGCTAGCAATAGTACTGTTCCGGTTTAAAGGGCGTTATAGCCGGCAAAATTACTGAACTAAAGAAACTATATAACTTATACACTATATAAAAACTGTTGTTCGCGCGCTTTGTTGTCCGTAACACCCCCGTTGTTCCCTTTGGAGGAGGAATTTTGTAAAAACCATTTTAAAATGACCTCTTAGTGGCAGAAGTTTCATCTCTACTAAATTTTGAGTGTTTACCTCTCATAGTTTCGGAGATCTCATGACGAATCAATGAAACTATGGATATCTCATATATATAATGTAAGGGTAAGGGTTGTCGCACAACAACTCACGGGACCCAAGCTAGACTCACCAGCTCGAGGTGCACCCTGCTAATCAACAAACGAGGCTCTGGCTCCCACCTACATTAGGCCAGCGTGGCGGGAAATGGTCCAAATCTCCCCATATGAACCCATGTAGACTGTATGTGGAGATCATTAGGGAGAACTATGTCCAGCAGTTGACGTCTATCGGGTGTGATGATGATGATAAGGTGAAACGAAACGAGTAGTAATGACGAGAGATGGTAAGATGAGACGAGTGGAACGTTCATCTGATGGTAAGTGATACGTCTGCACAAATAAATAGGAACAATAAAGTTAGGATGATATACATTGTGCTCATCGCCGTTGAGAAACACGCTTAGCCTATCTTATCTATAGCGCCTTTCAAACCGGAACACGGTGCCATCAGTGTTCTATTACAAAATTTATGTATTATTAATAACATCTCATAATTTTCTTATAGATGTATATAAATATTAATTTTACCCTGTGTTCTGCGAAAGCGGACGTTCGTTTAATGTTTCATGGAATTTCCTGGAGGGTGTCTGAAATTTTTGAAGCGGCTTCAGACGAAATATCTTTGCAGGCTTCCTTACAAGGTGAGCCACCAAAGCCTTTGATGTAGGCTGCTGGTGGAGCAAAATTAAAAATTTCTCGTTAATTTTAATGTTCTTTGAGAAGTTTCTTAATTCTGTTCAGCGTATCCACGTTTGTATTCAAGTTAAATTATAACATGAAACTTTGTTATATCTCATATATAATACTTTTAGTTTACTTAAGTAAATAATAGATTAAAGGCTGAACACTGTTACGGGTAACTAATTAGTTCAATTACTAAGTTAAATCAGTATTAAGTTATTTAACAAAGGTCCAAGCGATTCAAGTCAAAGTCTAAGCCTTATCTCAACAAGTATTTTATTATAAAAGCGACTAGATGAATGAAATGTTAACTTGATGGTAAAGATGGAAAGTTAGGATGATATACACAACAGGAAATTATGCTCGGCGACTTAAAGCATAAGATGTTAAAACTGGTTACCCTAGTAATTTCACCTGATATAACGCCCTCCGAACTGGAACATAGTCACGTTTGCACGCTACTGTTTCGAGGTAGAAATGGGAGATGCGGTGATGCTTATCCTGACGGGTTCCGGTAACAGAGAGATGGCGAGTGCGGGAGCAACCCTTCTAAAGTTGACATCAAGAGGGTGAAATAATTAAATTATTACTTTCTGATACTGAAGACTTCCAGAACATAGATACCAACTCAGGTACTAGTAGGTCTCTGTTATCTCTGACCCTGACAAGTTATAATATGCCAATGTTAGTCTGTTCTCGTTTGAAGGGAAATGAAATTACTGAGGTAACGAGACTTAACTTACATTTTAGATTTCTTCTTAAAGTGCCTCTTCAGCTAGTGATACAGTCTCTTCTGCTTTTGGTTCAACGAAACCATTCGCACGCCTCAGACAGTATCTTCGATTTGGTGTAGTGTAAATCTACCTAACTAGCGTCATGTTGTTATGGGCAGCTGAAAGTCTCTCTCGTCTCGCCGCTTTATAGATTATAACATATATAATATTAACTGTTCCTTACCCCTTTTATCGGCCGGAACATCCCCTGTTTGTTCTTTTGGGGAAAGAATTTCCTGACACCCGTTCTTACCTGACTTATTCGGTTTCCAGACATCATGATGAGTCTACATCGGTGGATATCTCATGTATATACTCGTATGTTACACCCTTGTAATATTTTAGATGTACTTTTTAATAATTTTATTGCACCCCACTGGGAAATGATTGTTTCCCCCTAGATAACCCTTATAGAATAATATTTGATGTTCGTCGTAAGCGAGGCGTCGTCGCCACAAAGCATTTTCCAGTTCCAATAAGAGCGCAAAGCTTCCGGCGGGCGGACTCCTACATTAATACCAGATACAGCTTCCACGTGGATGAGCTTTTAGCACGCGGGTACATACGTATGCTGATGTATCATTAATTTCTCTGAGTACTCATTTGACACTACGACCCATTCGGAAAGCAGTATCATTGATTAAAAAAAACACACACACACAGCTTTCACAGATTACTTTCCTCAGAAATATTTATTACTATTTCAGTTCATTATTTGTTATGGATCTGTACTGGATCATCACCATCATGATCATGATAGACGTCCACTCCTGGACATAGGCCTCTCCCAATGATTCCAACATCGAATCGATCGGTCATACGCTGCTCGCATCGTCGGGGTACTAAGGAGGGATTTGGGCCATATTCTTCCACGCTGGCCCAATACGGGTTAGTGGGAGCTAAACCCTCGTTTATTGTTTAGCAGGGTGCACCACGAGCAGGTGAAGTTGGCTTGGATCCCGTAAGTTGTTGTGCGGGAACTCTTACACCCCGTTATACTTAGATATATAGATAAACTGTTGGATGCTGATAGTACTAAACTGATTGATGTGAAGATCTTTGAAAGGAACTACTCCATGGGCTGAAGGTGAAGTGCTCTAATACAGAAGACTCCAGCTTTTATTGACATCTGAAACACACCAGCCAGCAAGCCACAAAGTTTCGAAAAATCAATCCCGTGGACCAAACTCCGAAGCTGTCGACGGAATCGAACCAGGGATCACTGTACATGAAAGTTACTGCTTAAAATGAAATAGACCCATTGCCTTTCAATGGACAGCTTAGTAAGATTAATTGGCGGGCCATCAATAACCGGACGTCATTCGAGCCGGAGCGATTTGTGGTGTACTCGCGTTGGATGGCGAGGAATGCTCTTAAATCATCAAATTACACACACATTTTAATGTCCATTAACGCTGCTTCAACCACTGATCCAAAAAGAGAGGTGTTATAAATTTATCAAGTAGCCGTTTAAAGATTGGACGGGCAGTGGGGCAGAAAGATCCTTGAAAGGAGGTCATGCTCCCGCACAACGACCCACGGGATCCCAGCCAACCTGACGTGCACGTGCACCGTGCTAATTAACCAACGAGCCTCTGGCTCCCAGCAACCCGTATTGGGCCAGAGTGGTGGGATACATATACCCCTACAAACGACAGCCTCTCGTGCCCAGTAAGTCCGAAGGCCGGCCTGTTATGAAAACGGAGAGATGTGGAATCTTTGGGAGACGCCTATGTCCACCAATGGACGTCTACCGGCAGATGATGATGATGATGGAGATCATGAACGATCTAGAGAAGATTGAATCTATAGCGTTACAAATCTATTAAAAAATGATGATGATGATGATGATGACCTTTCTATTAAATGGAAAGATGAGGAGAAATTTTTTTTAATTATATTACGCGTTGCTATTACTAATTAAAGTAATAAAACAAAGCACATAAATCTGTGCTAATTAAGATATTCACATAACAATAATTTATATGTGGGTACCACCGCAGCGTTTATTTCTGCCGACGAACAGTAACGTGCATAAATTACCGTGTTCCGGTTCGGACGTCGCTGTAGCTAGTGTAATTACTGGAGTATCGAGACTTAAAATCTTATGTCTCAAGGCAACGAACGCAATGTTGTGCTGTGTATAAAATAATTAACTAACGCCACGTTGTTATGGGTAAGAGTATCACTTACCACCAGGTGAACGTCTCACTCGTCTCATCTTACCACCTTACCTTATATATATATAGGAGCTATCCAGAGATTGACTCATCACGAGATCTCTGAAACTAGGTAGGTGAGAGGTACACTCAAAATTTAGTAAAGATATTGATTCGGCCGTTTAGAGGTCAACTTAAAATAGAATTTACAAAATTCCTCCCCCAAAGGGAGTAACGGGGATGTTACGGAGAACAGTTATTATATAGTGTATAATTATATAGTGTAGTATTTATTTAGTCTGGTCACTACAGTAATTTTATCAGCTACAAACGCCCTTAAAACCGGATATAGTACTGTTGCCAGCAGGAAATGGAGTCGCTTAATTACATTAAAAAAATATATCAAACTACTAACAGGAATACAGTAAGTTTTGCACACTATTCCATCGGCGTATAAATGACTATATTATGTAAATACAGAAAGCCTTCGTTGTTTACACATTTTAATGCAGTAAACAAAACTTTACTAGTTCACAATGTACCTTAAGGTCCGGGGGTAGTTCTATCAAAAACTTTCCCTCTCAAGGGAATGTGAACTATGTTATAGTAATATCAAAAATATGTTGAAACTTTTACTTTCTCTGAAAGTGTCGTGTTTGTTTTATATGTATAATTTATTTGTTTGTATTTATTTATATAATTATACGACGAGACGAGCGGGACGGTTACCTGATGGTAAGTGATACGCCCGTCCATAACAATGTGGCGACTAGTTAGTATGTTACACGCTGTACCACATTGCGCTCGCCGCCTGAGACATAAGATGTTGAATCTCGTAACTGCAGTAATCACACTAGCTACAACGCCAAAATAATAAACTAGCGCCGCGTTGATAGAGGTAAGCGTATCACTTACCACCACGTGAACGTCCCACTTCTTTAGTTGCTTCGTGGAAAAACAATACGTTTTTAAATAAACTCTATAAGGTTATACATAAAATAACTCTTTGTAACTATAATTTAAAGGTAAGGTTCCCACTGCTGGGACAGGATATTTATATAAAAGGAGATAATCGTACGTACTTCTTATTATATGTGCCTTCTTTATAAAAAAGGTTACTGTACAATAATGTATAAATAATCCATTTTTTTATTTTTTAATACTTTGCCTTTACTTTGTATTATGTGATTATTGTATGACATATTACATTATATATTTTTTTTGCAAGAAGTTTTCAATCTACCCAACAGATGGCGCCATCACAAATAATAGATCGCGCTATCGTTTACCACAGCGCAAATACTTATAAGGACACCTTTTCGTACATGGACAGTTTATTTACATATATATGTATATATTTAGTTTTTTGGGTTTTGTGTTTTTGTGGTACTGTTTGTTTTTTTTTTTTTAATTTTCATCATCATCAGTCTTTGTATATCCATTCCTGGATATATAGGCCTTCCGCAATGCCTTTCATGTTCATTGTGCAGTATTTCTCATAACGTCACCACGCTGGGTATTTTCTTTTATTCTCTTTTCATTATTTTTATTTTAGCTGGCGGATACCAGATCTTTGTGCCCGGAGTCCGTTGAAGCAAACTTCATTATAAAAAAAAATGTACATTGACTTAGCTCAACAAGTGATTACGGAGTATACGATTGTTTCCATTTACTGTATTCCTCTGGATCCTCATGCCAGGACTTGGGTCAGTAATTCGTTACGGAGTACACAATTGTATTTATTAACTGAATCTATCTGGACGTTCGTAATACCAAGAATCGAGACAGCAGCCTATCACCAAGTAAATCACTGTATCCATCAACTGGATCTCTCTGGATCTCTATAATACTGTTCTACTTAGCGATTTGCTCTGTACTTTAAATCTCTGTCATTATCAATATAGTGCTGACACTGCTGCGTTGTCATTCACCAGAAACCCCCCATCTCAAGACTTCAACAATTTCTGTTTATTTTTATTTAATTTACCAATTACATACAAATAAAGCAAATAAAGATTGCAAGGAACTGGAATAGCACAGGCGAGATTAACTCACAGCGCGCTTTCTACCAGCTAACCTTACTGAAAGAGAAAGCCTATAAGTTAAGCCACAAGAAGAAAAGAGACAAAAATAATCTCTCAAATACACCAACATTGTTCAAATAAATCGTTTTGTAAATCACACATCTCAGTGACACTAAGGGAACAATTGTTAATATTCGCGTGACTTGTTTATTGTATTTATATATAATAAAACATATATAACTATATAACGGTTATTAACAATTATTTAACAATATAACGATATTGTAATAATGAATAAATTGTGTATGTTTACAAGCGTGTAATGCTGTAAAAAATATTTTATGTCTCGATATAACAATACGCCTATAAAATCGTCGGATGTAACGAGCGCGCGGTTTTATCGTCCGGCCGTATTTTATGTGCTATTATTGTTATTATGAAAGGGATTCTGTATTATGATGTACTTGATGTTTTTGGCACTGATTCACAAGGGAACAGGTCACTCGTGGTCACTGGAGGACTGAGCTGATAGATATTAACGTCAGTCATCACGGAGTACCTGCAGTTCGTTAACTATTGACTACAGTCCGACCTAAGCAGAATGAGCTCACTGGGTATTGCAGTCTTCTGGTGGTGTGCTTGGATTGGATCCTTAGCTGGTGGTATCACCCAATCTCTGGTAAAATTTGGGTTAGTTTTTAAATTATAATTTCAATAGTCACCAAAATAATCTTTGGTAGTGATTAATATTCTTTTGTAAAGATATATCAGGGGTAGGTCTTTGTTGCTGAAGACTAGATGCTTCTATTTCTGTCGTCAAAAATTACTGTGAAAAACATTGCAGTGTTCCGGTTTGAAGGATAGCTATTGAAATTACTGCGGTAACGAGACTTAAAATCATCAGCCGATAGACGTCCATTGCTGGATATAGGCCTCCCCCAAAAATGTTCACAAACTTTAAGGACTGTCGTATGTTTACATGGGGGATTTGGGCCACTTCCCACCACGCTAGCCTGATGCGGCTTTGTGGAAGCTAGAGCTTCATTTGTTGACAAGCACGGTGTACCACAAGCAGGTGCGGTTGGCTTGAGTCCCATGAGTTGTTGTACGGGAACCCTCACACCCCGTATTAAGGCTTATTGACATCTTATTAAGCCGACAAGTACATTGTTGGTGTTTGTATCATCTTATCTATATGAGCATCTTGCTCATCTGGTTAACGTCTTCTTTTTGTTTTTAAATACTTTTGTTATTGTGTATGTACTGTAATAAGTTATTGTGTATATATTTTAATTATACTATAAATTTCCTGTGAAGATTAATTAATACTCAATTTTTTTATAACAACTCTCACTGTTTCCACTTCTAGGTTTCGGAGCTTTCTCATGTAAGGAAAGATCTAGTGTAAATGGAATGTATTGGTTTCTTCATATGATCCTTCATTGGATGCTCAAGCTTATTGGGAATCGATCCCGCTCTGCTCTCAGGCATCCGTACACAATGAGCCAGTACACCTTCATTATGTCTTACCACAATATTGATATTTGTTGCCTCGCCAAAAGGACACCGTCTCCTAATGGACGTTATATTAAATCAGGAAAAGAACGCGGTGAGAAAGCTCAAGTGCAGTTCTTGTGCTTAAGTACCACTCGTCCGGGTGAATAATCCTTGGAAGACGATAAGTTACGTACTTACGTTTCCACTGATGACAGAAACGTTTTACACATTTTTAAAAACATAGTTTTTTAAATAAGGACAAATTAGGATTTAAGAATAAAAATGTTAGTTTAGAGACGGTCTTAGTATCACTGCAACTACGCGTCGTCCTATTACTGTATTCCAGTTTAAAGTGAGTAGTAGCTAGTGAAATTACTGGTGTAACGAGACAATATCTTATGCCTCAATGCGCCATGTTATGAACAGGCGTATAACTTACCATCATGTGACCAGCTCATCTCGTAGTTTCATTGAATAAAAAAATCGTACTCGCCTTACTAGTTACCAGATAGTTTTGTCAAATAAAATCTTATTAAACATCATCATCAGCCGAACGTCCACTGCTGGACTTAGGCCTCCGCTAAAGATCTCCACATTTGTAGGAGTCCATGTTCATTGATCAGGGCCTCGTTTGTTGATCAGCAGGGTGCACCACAAGCTGGTAAGGTTGGCTTGGGTCCCACGAGTCGTTGTGCGGGACCTACTACGCCTGTATTAAACATGTTAGTACTTAAATATCCTTTTTAATTTATCTGAATTATTTATAATATATATAATTAGTATTAAAAGTAAAAGCTATTTGTATTATCCTGTTTGAGGTGAAAAACTGAACAGGCTGTGTGGCTGTGCTCTCGGCGATACGGCTTGAAGTTTGTTAATTACAAAACTTTGTTAGACGGCCGCGTGTGCCGCTCATACAGGACCTCAGTTGGGGGCAATATCCGACGTACACCCTTCCGGTCATATCTGCAATATTAGATGTTAACCCCATTCGAAACATTGATTAATAAACACAAAGAAATAAAATGGGTTTTCTTTGTACGCCATTCACGTGAAAACTAGTGAACATACCGACATGGGAACATGAGCATTGGACGCGATACATAAATGGTTATAGGCCATTTAGTTTTTGAATTTCATAAATCCTTCATAGTTTTATTTGTACAGACTGATTTGTAATATTTATGCGGTTGCTATAGTAACGGTTGCTATAGAAAGTCATCTATCGCTGCGGTTGTTTTCAAGGAATATTTCATACAAATTTCAAGTCTAGATTTATATTACATCTAGCAAAGCGGGCGGGGAACAGCTAGTACTACTATAAAACAACCGATTCAATTACCCTACTAAGAGAGAAGACTTCACTAGAAGACTGATGGTAAGTCTCTGTTGCCAGTGGCTGTCTAGATATTACCGCAGCACTTATTTCCGGTTTAAAGGGTAGGGTAGCTAAGTGTAATTACTGTGGTCTCGAGACTGAATGTCTCATGTATCAATAGCACAATTCAGTGCTGTGTATGTCACTTTAACTAGTGTTACGTTGTTCTCGGCAGTCGTATCACTTACCATCAGGTGAACGTCTGGCTCTCCTCTTCGTTTCGTAGGATAAAAGACGTTTGAGTTTCCGCTGCAGGATATCACCGAGAGGAAACTAACATGATCTAACAATAACTTTATTGGATATGCACCATCTCGGATTTGGTACAGCGTGGTGGTTAAATTACTTTAAGACAAAACTGCTATAGGAGCTATGATTCCCAGCAGTGGGAAAACTAAAAAGGCTCTTTATAATTATATAAACACTTTGCTGTTAAGGAGAAGGTTCCAATAATTTATATGTTTTGATAATATTGACAAAATATCCTCATTACTATGAAATACTGCATTTCGCTACAAATATACCAAGTTGAAGTCCTAAATTTAACTTGCAGTAACTTAATTGCTTAATTGTAACTTTATACAATAAGAGCAGAATAAAATTTACGCGTTACGTGAACGTAAAAATCATCGGAAATAATATTGGAAGCGCGAGGTGGGAGTTACCGGCACAGAAAAATCCAATACAATTTTTTTTTGGCAAAAACAACCCCTGCATTAATACCGGATATGCAGTTTCCGTATGCATGAGCATTTTGTATGCAAAAACTTTTCGATTTTTTTTTCTATTTATTAATTTTTCAAGCACGCGTCGCTGCAGTCGTACGTTCATATATTCGTTTGAAATAAAGTCTAGTTCAATATAAGAGATTTACGACGATGGATAGTCAAGTGTTTACTTAATATTGAGTGATGTGCCCCAGCTCGTGATAATGAGGAGTTTACAATCTTAGAGATAACTTAGTTTTTAGAAAATAAGTGAAAGATTTATGTTCCTCGGTATTCATATCTAAAGTTCTGCGCACTGTTTTAGATTTGTCGCTTAACAAATTTAAAGGTTAACTTTAAGATATCATCAGTCTATAGATGTCCACTGCTGGACATAGGCATCTCCCAAAGATCTCCGCAGAGTTCATTAGGAGGAATTGGGTCTTAGCACACCACGCTGGCGCAGTACGGCGTGATGGATGGACAGAGCCTCGTCTGTTATTCAGCAAGATGCTGTGTGCAGGTGAGATTTACTTTGAGCTCCGTAAAATATTGAGCGGATTCCCTTACATGTTAAAAATATATTAATACATACCACTTACTATTCAGTCGATGAATATTTCAGTGATAATAATGTGTAGTAAGAATACTTTACTGGTACCTAGTCGGTCTCCGGCAACGGATACGTACGTACCACGGCAGCTCCTATTCTTATCAGTAACAGTACTGTACAATTACATTGTTCTGGTTTAAAGGGCGTTGTAGCAGTTGAAATTACCGATAACGAGACTTGGCGTAAGAGGTCTTAAGTTGAGTACATGGTGCAGTGTATATCATCCCAAGTACGAGATATATTATACAAGAAAGCGTATCCGTTAAACATAAAACGAGTCGATCGCTGGCGGATGAGGGTCAACTGCATGTTTTATGGTATATCTCTTATGAATTCCCGCTTTACTACATGTCGGGCTTAACCCAAACGTAAAACGGAAACGGATAAAGATAGATGTTTTACACGAACAACAATTTCACTATTCGTTGTATTGAATGTACGATTTTTTTTATTAACATGGTAAGACAGTTTGATTATTGAACTTAAACGAAACTTCTGTCATTTAAAATGTTCAGTGAAACATTTTTTTTTTATTTAATTAAGTGACGAAACGTCCCATTCACCTGATAGTAAGTGATACGCCTGCCGATCACAACGTGGGAATGGTTAGGATGATATACACAACACCATATACCGCTCGTCGTCTAAGACATATGTTGTATGTAGTTACAGCAGTAATTTTACAAGCTACAGCGACTTTCTAACTGAAACATAGTAATATTTGCACACTACTGTCTGGCGGCAGAGTAGTCGGTGGTAACCACCTAGAAGGTCACCGGAAACAGAGAGTTACCACCAGTGGAAATAATAATGCAGTAAAGGTCACTTTAGGAAACACGTGAAGGAAATTTAATTCAAAAGGAATTTACTTCAACTCAAACCTAAAATGCATCGAGCTGTGTGCCATCCCTTCTCAAAGCAACCCCTTGACATAAACGAGAGCTCGAGATCTAAGAGGCGAGCAGCAAGCGACTTCCGGTTGGCTTTTGGACATGTTTGTTTGTTACATAATATAAGTATGTATTTAAGCTTTATTATAAACAAGCTGATCCCTGCTCGTTAGCAAAGCGCCAACAGACCTTAACACACCCTTAACTCCGTTTGGGGAAGAAATTTTGTAAATCCCTTTCAGATTGTATCACTTACCATCAGGTGAATGTCACGCTCGTTTTGTTGCTATTTTGATAAAAAAAATCATACTGATGGTAATTGATACCGCCTGCTCATAACAATGTAGCGCTATTTAGGATATTGTACACAGCACCACATTGCGCTCGTAGCTTTTAGAGTTTAGACGTTGTCTAGTTACCCCAGTAATTACATTAGCTACAGCGTCATTCTAACCGGAGCACAGTTGAACACTAGTGCTTAGAGACAGAAATAGGCGCTGCCGTAGTACCTTCCCTGGTTTAATTAATATGGGGTGTAAAGGGTCCCACATAATAACTCACGGGATCCAAGCCAACTTCACCTGCTCATGGTGCACCCTGCTAACCAACAAACGAGGCTCTGGCTCCCACCAACCCGCACTGGGCCAGCGTGGTAGGAATTGAACCTCTACAGACGACGGCCTCTAATGCCTGGCGATGCAGCGTAGGACCGATCGATGTGGGCTTCTTTGTGGGAGACCTATGCCCAGCAGTGGACACCTTCTTTAAACATTTCACTTTTTTCATCTATAGAGATGCAGCCACTGATGTTGTATATTGATACTAACTTGTTGTATTTGTTTACAGGAGAGCTGATCGATATGGCCGGAAGAGCTTTTATACTGTTCGCTTCAATATCCGCTTTGAGAACAGGTAAGTCTATTATCAGTGTAGTTTGTATATATCTGGTACCAACACAGCTATTGCAGCCGAAAAACAGTAGTGTGCAAACATTACTATGTTCCGGTTTGAAGGGCGCTGTAGCTAGTTTAATGACTGGGACAACGAGACGTAGCATCTTATGTCTTAAGGCAAGGAGCTCAATGTGGTGCTGTGTACAATATCCTAAATAACGCCACGGTGTTATAATTTCATATCACTTACTATTAGGTGAGCGTCCAACTCCTTACCTTACCGATACTTTATCAGCGGCCCTGATGGTGAATAGAGATGCAGTCTGATGGTGAAGCGCACATATATAAAAAATATTATCAAGTTTGTTTTTACTGATAGCTTTGATAACATCATTATCTGTATTAATAGAATTGAATACCTCATGCTGAAAGATGACGAGGGTGGTGATGCTGTGCACATCCCAACAAAGACGACATTCTACGTTCTACTCGTCTCATTGCTTTACAACTTAATTATCACAGATCAATGGTCAGTTAAGTTTTTGTTTTCTACGAGACACAGCTTTGTGGAGTTTGCGTCTGGTCATAGACCATGACCATTGTTCAATTGTGAACGTCCAGCGGTTGGTCCATTATTTAAAATCTAAGACATTTTGGCTTTGACTGTACATCTTGTTTGTTTTTATCTAGTACATCATCCACATAACTTCATCTAGTGTGTAATAAGAAGATAACGTGCAGGTTTCATACAAACTTCATTAGTTTTAAGAAACCGAAGAATTGTTAAATTTTTCAAAAATTTTTTTCTTAAACAAAATAAAAAAAAAAGATTATGAAAAGTAAATTTATTTATATTCTTCACAGTACACGAGCACGGTTGAGGTTATAAGAGATCTCATCTCAATCTGCGAATGAAAGTAAATGAACATTATCATCCTCAGTCGCTTGACGTCCACTGCTGGACACAAGCCTCCTCCAAAGAGCTCCATATTGATTGATCCTGTGCTGCAGGCAAAACCGCTAGGTACTAGGAGTCGGCTGTAGAGGTTCACATTGGGAGGATTTGAGCCTTTTATCGCCATGACCAATGCAGGTTGGTGGCAGCCAGAGCCTCGTCTGTTGAGTAGCCTGGTGCACCACGAGCTGGTAAGATTGGCTTGGGTCTCTTGAGTTGTTATGCTGGACCCCTTACACCCCTGAATGTTATAGTACACATTAACTCTTTCAGATAGTATTTTTAATTTGACTATGGGAATAGGTTCCTTTTAAAAAAGGAGTCCGCCCAAAATAGTTTAGGAATCCCTGATCTAGTTAGTACATATAAGGACCTTTTTAATTTTTTGGTTTCGGGAGTAAATCTTCGTAAGATGGAGATCTTACATAACCCTGCTTCTGGGGGGAAGACTCTTACTAGAACCCCTCGGTGGTCTGCATCGGTTTATTCGTAGAGGCTCCAGGATCTCTTATAGGAACACAACAGTGCTCCGTCTACACTTCTCTGAGGAGGCGCTCAACTCTCCTAGACACTAATCGCTTAGCCATGCGCTGTCCCACACCGATTCGCTTGTTGAGGGATAAGGTCCCCCACCCTCAAGGTCCGCGAAACTCCTAGACCCCTTTAGTCGCCTTCTACGACAGGCAGCGCTTATCTTAGTCCTATTCTTACTAGCCCGAGACTACACGGCTGCCGGCAACAGAGACCTACCATTAATAAAACTTCAAAGTTCTGTCTGTATATATAAAATGTTTGTATGTTGACATCAAATATATACACTGCCACAATTAACATGTTGTTCAGTGAACTCTGTTAAGTAAATATATTGACGTTGTAGAACTAAATCCCGAATTAATTTCGCGGCGTAATTAAAACTCGGGGCGGCGCCGCTAACGGCGGTATGCAAATGTAACGGAATTAATAAAGCAACTTTTACTGTTTGCGCGAACTGCGCAGGTGAACGCAGCAGTAAGGTATAAACGACGCTTCGATGAGCAGGAATTACTGTACGGACGGCACAGTAACTGGCTTATACATAAATAAAAAAAACCAGGTTGAAATTGATGAGGAACACTCGATAAGAATTCTTTTAAACTCTCATAAAGACCCGCAGCTCAGCATTTCTCCCGACAAACAGTAGTGCGAACATTACTGTGTTTCGGTTTAAAGGGCGCTGTAGCTAGTGAAATTACTGAGGTAACGAGACTTCACATCTTATGTTGTTATTCGCAGGCGTATGACTTGCTATGAAGTGGACGCCCTGCTCATCTTAGCGCTTTAGAATAAAAAAAAAGTCTACTCCAAAGATCTATATCTAAAGATCTATCTCCAAAGATCTATACGGGTCGGTTTTGTGCTTCCAGTGGTTTCCACCGACCTTCGTCAAATCATTAGACCACCTTATAAATCACTCCAAGATCAGAGTGGGCGTTCATTATCAGCTGATAAACGCTCACTGCTGAACATAGGGCTTTCCCTTAGATCTCCACAATGATCTATAAAACGCTGTCTTTATCCAGCGGTCTACCCGCGGCCTGCGCCAGATCATGAGGCATCCTTTTTGCCATAACTCTGAATAGATCGACAGTTCTTCCAGTTATATGCCCTGGCTTACCATTTCAATCTAGAAGTCTTTCAGGCTGTGTTGGTGACTTTAGTTCTAGGGATCGTCTAAGTCTTCTTGTGAGTGGCCACATAACGGATCCATATCCTCGTATATATTAAAAAGAATGCAGCATCACTGTTGTTACCGTCACATCGATGATGGCAATGGAGAGGTTCTGAACAGATCGGTATGGAGACCCATTATGAAAGTCTATGTCCAATATGTTCCAGCTGTTAATAGAGATAACAAAGAGCAAGTTAAGATTAAGAAGAAAGTGAGATTTCAATAAACTGAACTCTTCAATAGAAATATAATTTACTACTGCGTCAGCATTACTCTTTATCAAATTTAAAGAGATGTATAGCCTTTGCTAAGATCACCTGCTCGTGGTGCACCCTGCTAATTAACAGAAGCTCTGGCTGCCGCCAACCCGCATTGAGCCAGCGTGGTGGGAAATGTCCCAAATCCCCTCACATGAACCCCTATATAGGACAGCCTCTAGTGCCTAATGGTACCGAACGCCTTGTTGACGGTATGTAGAGTCCTTTGAGGAAGGCCTAGGGTTTTGACATCTCTATTCAAAACCGAGTCCTCATCGTATTCGCTATCCTGCTCTACCCTCAACAATAACATCCCCATCACAAAATCGCATATGCCCTATACAGCTTTCGGATTGCAAAAGTTAATTTAATAATTCTTGTACGTTTCGGCAACAATGGCGGCCGTTTCAATTTTGCAAGCTCCCCTTAAGTTTTAATTACGCCATGTTATTAATTCCGGATTAAGTTCGCAGCATCACTTTGCCGGTCTCCCGTATCAACGGGAACGATATCCTGATTCCTGTTTTAATTAATGAACAGAAGCAGTCACTATAGATTAAATACACTGCATGGTTCGCGCAATTGAACATCAAAAGATCGATTTTTAAAGCATCCCTCGGAGTATGATAAATTTGGTACGCTGGGTCTACTGATGAATAGTGCTCGATCCCCACTGCTGGAGATCCTCCAGGTGGGTACCAAATACAGCGTCTATTCTGCCGCCAAACAGTAGCGTGCAAACATTACTGTGCTCCGGTTTAGACGGCGCTATATAACGAGATGCAACATCTTATATCTTCGGTTAGCTTAATTACTTTTACTGAGCTCTACATCCCTTAATGCCCAGCGATACCGGAAACGTGCAGACTAGATGGGAAAAGCTTTGAGGGAGGCCTATGTCCAGCAGTGGACGTCTATCGGCTGATGGTGACGAACATGAATCACCATATCAACATATAACAGATCAGAATTGTTTAAACAAGATGATACTGTTACACACGCTACACCCCTCTTTTTGGTGAGATGTTAAATGTTGAAAGAGCTTCATTTATTTACACAGCAACCTTGGTAAGTTATGATGCGATATACTCTCTCATTGTCTTCAAACGAACATCACATTTGAAGCTTTTTCTGCAGCCCTCATATGCAGCATTCAAAGAGCTTTTGTCCTTTTTCGTGAACAAGAGTAAAAAAGAGATATCAAATGAAAAACTTTATAAAGGGTCGGTGTGCAGTGCGAGCGTTTGTGTATGTTACTTATGCGTTCATTAAAATGCATGAACTGATGCTGCGAGGAGTGGAAGGATTTGCTCTCGACGTAAAAATATCTGTGAATGCTCGTCCGCGGATTTGAGTAGTTAATTTTTTTTTTTTATATTCGATGTATTCTTTCGTAACGCCGGATTCCATTAAAAAAACAACTGTAGTATATATTGGTTAGCTAGTAGCTAGTTATGGGTGGGGGTGGTCACGACCCTCAGACATCAGGAATGCGATTTGAGGAAGAGTAGACGCTATTTAGGATATTTACACAGCATCATGTCTAGTAGCAGGTCTCTATCGCCGAAGACCATTTACATACAACCGTCGCTACTATCTCTTCCATCGAAGAGAAGCGTGCCATCATTACCCTGTTCCGGTTTGAAGGGCTATTGCTAAATTACTGCGGTAACGAGTTATATATATCAAACAGACCAACACTGTGGCGCAGTGTATATGACTCTTGTCGTTAACATCTCGCTCGTCTTGTTTTAAAAGTTCGTAACTCTCAATATGGCAAGCTACGACGCCTTTCAAACCAGATCACAGTAATACTCGTAAATGTCTTATTGACTACTGATTACGTAGAAAGCGATTGTGCAATGTAAATATCCTAACCTTTGAATATTGGACTTCTAACTGCTCAATGCTTTTCTCTAGTCAGCTCAGAATCGAACCAGGGAAGTCCCTATTATAAGTACCGGAAGTACCTACTTAAAAAAAAATCACCTATGTTTAAGTACTTTAAAAGCCACATTTATTTATTTTATTTGACGTAATGATCAATGTAAGGGTAGTTAGTACCATATTGTGCATACACAGCACCATATTGTGCTCATCGCTTTATGATGTGTTAACTCTGGTTACCTCAGTAATTATTCTAGGTACATCGCACTTCAAACCAGAACACAGTAATACGTGTGTACTGGTCTCCAGGAACAGAGACCACCACCAGTAAAAGTTCACTGCAAATATAACGTATAAAAGTTATTACCCCTTAAATCAATATCGCAAAATATTCAACTTCCATTCTCCTGTAATAAGTCAATTATAGGTTTTTCAGCTTAATCGAGGGATAATCGATTCTGAAATGTTTTCGGAATCGATTATGCATATATTTTAAATATAATGTATTGGGGTTGATTTCTGTTACTTTAATTTGAATTGAGTAGTTAATGACACAAACAGGATGCAGAAGTGTAGGACGCTTTCCCTCGAGATGGACCGACGACATCATCAGGGCGGTCCGGGGTGGGTGGATGCCAGAAGGTGAGGATCGCATTCGGTGGTAAATATCGGAGAAGACACAGGTCTTTTGGTCGCTGCTGGATACAGATCCAGCAGTGGATAAACAAAGGCTGATAATTATGATAATGATGATGATGATGAGTTACTTAACCATGTAATCTAAATTTATATGTATACAAGCTGTTCTCCGTCCGCTTTGCTCGCCGTAATATCAAATTAGACTTGAAATTTGTCTAAAATACTCCTTGGGAGTAACTACAACCGGAAATAATTTTCCATAGCAACCGTTACCATAGCAACCGCTTGAACAACACGAAATGAAAACTTTTATGAAAGTTAATTACTAACAAAATTATGAAGAATCTATCAAATTTAAAATATAATTCAAATCACTCCGCTTCGAGTGCTCATGTTCTCATATCTATATATTCACTAGTTTTCACGTGATTGCAGGTAAAGAAACAGTTTAATTATTTGTATATAGTTACCTAGTATTATTAGGATTATTCATAAAAAACTTACAAAAAATCTAGAAAAATATTCAGCTTGAAATCGATGTACTTTTTTATCTGAAACAAAGGAATATTATTATAATAATGAATATAATAACACAATATATATATATATACTAGCAGTAGGTAGCCCAGCAGTGGACATCCATAATTCAGATGCAAAGGATGATACTGGAGTAAAAAGTTCAACAACCTTACTTCATCTTCGAAGCGATGCGACTAGTAATGTAGACTGGGATGGTGTACTCACCCTAGTATTGTGCTAATCGCTTACCTCAGTAATTTCGTTAGCTACAGCGCCCTTCAAACCGTGACACAGTAATGTTCGAACATTACTGTTTGGCGGCAAGAATAGGAGCTGCTGTGGTACCTACTTTGGTAGGTCATATATACCAAAAAATTAAGGGTTCACTGCTGTGTAACAATCTTTAGTAACCCTGAATTATTAGCACTCACAGGACCCAAGCCGTCCTCACCTGCTCGTGGTCAACAATCGAGGATCTGGCTCCCACCAACCAGCATTTAGCCAGCGTGGTGAGATATGCCTCAATATGAACCTCTACAAACCATGATGATGACATAACACACAAACAAATAATATATAAAAAAAAACAAACCATATATATTAAATAATATAAAACAACCTTTCACATTGATAAAAGCATCTTACAAATATCTGTTTCCGGTTATGTTATTCTGTTGTTGGACCGGAGTTGCGATCAAGCAAAACAACTTCCGGTCCGGAGGTGCAATCGATTTTAATCAAGTTTAACAGGTTCACGCTTGTTCGAACGGTTAAGTTTTATAATAAGTTTCAAATTTACTTTAATATATATAAAAGTTTATATATTTATAAGCACGTGGTAAGATGAAATTGTGCTTTTTTTTAATTTGACAAGACTAGACTGTCAGGACGTTCACCTGATGGTAAATGAAACGCATGGGGCTGATACATCCCTAAAAGATAACAGCCCCTCAAGAACAAAGTTAAAAAAAATTATAAGCCCACCTATAACCACGTGGCGTTAGCTAATATGGTATACACTGCACCACATTGGGCTCATCACCTTCAGACATAACATGTCAAGTCAGGTTACCACAGTAATTTCACTATCTACACCGCCTTTCAAACCGGAACACAGTAATGTTTGCACAGTATTGTTTGTCTGCATTGACAGAGGAGCTGCGGTGGTACCTACCTAGACGGTCCCCAGAAACAGAGACCTCCACGAGACCAGGTCTTGCCAATGTCCGTCACAGTCAGCATGGCCTCCGGTACCACCTGGCACTAGTGGTCATCTTTTGTACGGATTCATTTGGAGGGATTTATGCCATTTTCCTGGCCCAATGACGTGTTAGTGGGCGTCAGAGCTTCGTCTGTTGATTAGCAGGTGAGGTTGGCTTGGATTCCGCGAGTTGTTCTGCGGAACCTCCTACACCCCTCAATAAAGTTATAAATAAGTTTTTTACATTACAAACTCTCCTTTTTAAACTAAAATTACTTATAACTTATCGGTCCTTATTCTTCAACAAGCGATGGTGCCTAGAAGGGTCAGGCTCCTCCTGAGAGACGAGTTAACAAAAAGTGTAGAGGGAGCACCGGTGCGATCTATAAGAGATCCCGGAGCCTCTTCAAATGCGCTGATGCAGTCCACCGAGGAGGTTTCAGTAAGTAAGAATTTCACATAACCCTGACTCCCCCCAGAAGCAGAGTAAAAAGATTTCCCCGCGAAAAAAAAAAAATAAATGTGACCTGATCTAGACTACATTTGTCTACGATTTAGTTCAGCAGTTTAAAGTATATGTATGTCATCTTCATGGTCATCATCAGACCATAGCCATTAATTACTTAGCATAGACCTTTTTAATGGAACTGCAGCGGGACAAGTCTGTCATCCAATGCAATTTTTACCTGGCCATCAGTCTTCTCTGTGCCCGCCGATACCTGGTGTTCATCAATTTCATCAGCTATCCGATCTTCGCACCATTCTGCCCACCCCAGCTTATTAATCTGGTCCATGCAAGCATTTCTATTCTTCTACGGATGACCTGATTTCCATCATATGATTGAAATGAGGTCACCCCATTGCTGAGCGATTTCGAGCTTGTTTACGAGATGTAACATTGGGGTTGTTTTCAAGATTTAATGTTATATGTCCAAGATATTTTAGGGTTTAGGTTTATCATTAGTAAAAGCACTAGAACTCCATAGCAGTAGGAGCGTTCATTAAAATTTGCTCGGGTCAATGCGCTCACAAGCACTCTCGTAGACAAAGAGTTTTATTCCGCTTAGCTCATCATCGCGTTGAACCACACTCCACCGTCTCAATGATCGGCCATCTGTAAAAAAAAAATCCTCATTATTTAAAACTTATTCAAATTTCGTGTTAGGACTCTGTCATCATCAGACTATCAAGAATTATGGTAAACCTGTCCTGGAAGACGATCAAGAAGGTTTACCGGTTCGTAGACTTTGTGATGATGAAGACGTCTCGTATTTCTACCACCATCATGATAAACGTCTCAATCGACACATAAAATCAAAATTATACCTTTTTCAAGTATATTAAGTTATAACTTAATAATTACCACTGATGGTATGTGATTATATCTGTACAAAATGTTACTAAGAAATCTACAAATCATTCCCTAATATCCACAATATATAAAGTTGCGTATTTGATGTATATCTAAAGTACATATAACTTAAAGATGCTTGAAATACATCTGGCAAGTACCTAAGTTCTTTTCGAGAGGACACTTACACTGCGGCAAGGTGAACTGGATCTATTATATCATCACATCCATATCAACCAGAGAACAGTATTCACACTACTACGTTCCGATAGGAATCACTACTTTAACTTGAATAATTACTCGGTTACGTTACTTAAGATTTACCATCTCGATTAACTTAAGCTGATGCTGTATACATCCTAATCCCCACATTATTGTGACTATACTTTACCAGCAAGTAAACGCCCTATTAATTTAATTATTGTGAAAACAGACTCGAACCCGCGTTCCGATGCGAAGAAGCCATTTAAGACTACAAGATGTATAATGTACATAAACATTGTTTGGACCAAACAATTTTTTTTTTAATCAAACAAACTTCTGCTGTTTTAATGAAAGGAAGTTCCGCAACGTCCGGACGAGAGAATTGGTTTCTTTGTGTTGGGAAAATTGTTTGTTAACAAGTTTCCTAAATCAAATTGTTTAATTGAATTCACCTCCGCGTTAACTGTTATACTGACATAACCTTTTATTTAACTATAAAAATTCTCATGAAATACGTACCCTACATATTTAATAACTACCCTGACTTTCTTGGTCTCTTGGAGCATCTGCCATAGCTAACATAATTGTGTGCGATAGCGTTTCTCTAGTTCCGGCCTAAAGCTTTGAAAGCAACACTGTGGGATTTTACACGGCGCCGTGTAGACGGCCCTTTGAGCACATTTATTTGTATAAAGGAGAAAAATTGGAGAAAGATAAAGTTATATGAAGATTCTTACCCACTTAAACGCCCTCAGTGATCATTCTCATTATTTGAAGAGGTCACGTAGTCTACGTTCGGAATTCAACATCAGCCTCTCTAATGCTGTGTCGGGTCTCTAAGCCTATCTAAACTGTGATGATTTTTTTATTCAATTAAGCTACGAGGCGAGTGGCCCGTTCATCTGATGGTAAGCGATACCCCTGCCGATAACAATGATGACATTTCCTGTACCACATTGCGATCGTCGCTGGAGATGTAACATGTTTAATCTCGTTACCATACCTAGACGTTCTCCATCAACAAAGACCTACCCCGCCATTTACTTTCTCCAAATTAGTGTCAAATTAAAATCATCGTTACACTTCCGTTGACGTCAACGTAACTTAACCGTTAGTTATCTGCTTGAAGTAGCTTAGTAAGTAAAATGTATGACAGCCACTGCGGCGTGTTTACTCGTTAAAACCTGTTTGGACCACTGGGTTTATAAGAGTAGAAAATAAAGTACGTTTCGCGCAGCGCATCCTTTGGATCCACTTGGACCTCCTGCCTGGGTCTTATGCTCTTGCAACCATATTATAAAGCTCCCCACTGACCATAATATTATTATTTATATATTATAGTAAATAGCTAAGTATACACTCCCAATTTATGTATCTATAAATCTATTCATCAATATCATCATCAGCCGAGCAGATGTCCACTGCTGGACTTAGGCCTCCCCCAAAGATTTCCACATCCTAGAGTTCATTGAGCGGAATTGGGCCGTAACTCACCACGCTGGCCCAGTGTAGGTTGGTGGGTGGTCAGAGCCTCGTCTGTTATTCATCAGGGTGCACAGGCACAGTACGATTTGGCGACAGAAATAGACGCTGACATCGATGATTTCCGGAAATCAGGTTACAGTATTAATTTCATAAGCTGCGGTGCCCTTTAAACCCGTAGACGGTAAACATTACTGCTGGGCGGCAGTAATGATCTCTGACCTCATTGTAAGTTCATGTGGTTCAATCAGTCAACGTCATCGGCAGTGTGAGGCGATATCGTTAGGATTACATTTCAAATTGACAGGATACGTGTGAAACATAAATCATTAATCGCTATGGATCCTTACTTATGTTCATCGTATATGTAAATTCTTCTAACTAACCCTTTATCTTCTTGGACTTATCATCACAGCTACAGGAAGCAAGGGTAATAATAATGAACACCTTTTTTGTACTGAAGCCTCCTATTTGAGTTTGCCTTTATCCTTACGATCTCATATAGGCCTAGTAAGTGCCTCTCCTAAGTCTAAGTTTGTCACGGGAGGAGTGTAACCCTCCCTCTCATCATTGTTGTGGTATGAGATGAACGTTACATGTACATGATGGTAAGCGATACGCCTGCTCATAACAACGTGTCGCTAGTTAGGATGATAAACACAACCCCACATTCACACACACGCTCGTCGCCTAAAAAATTAAAATTTAAGTCTGGGTCATTTACTTCATTAGCTACAGCGCCCTTCGAACTGGAACACAGATCTGCGATGGTACTTACCTAGACAGTCTCTAGGAACAGATACCTACCACGAGTTTAGTATATAGTTCTCTCTCTCTCTCTCTCTCTCTCTCTCTCTCTCGTTTGCTATCCTTTTAGATTCTCCAAGTAGACGTTGAGAGCCTCAAAAGTGGATAATTAGAAGACCTTTTTAGATTCCTTCTACGTTTATATTAATATCTTATCCTTAACATGGCTACTAAACAAATCTAGATCTAGATCTGTACTGCCGTTACCATATATTTGAAATCATTTAGATTAGAATAAGAGGCTTTTTTTAAAAAGCAAAATACTAATATTACATAATATGGCTCGCAGCCGGTTCCCGGTCCGAGATCAGACCGAAATTAATCCGGATTTATGCAGCCCGGCGATGTGAATACTGTATGCACATCACACTGCAACTTCAATACAAAACGTAGAATACATTTTGAATTACACACACAACATGTGAAATAACTTAAAGTAAAAAATGTTGTGACAAGAGATCGATGACAGAGTAGAGTGGATGAGAAGACAGAGATCTGACCTGACTAACATATGATATAGCTTGGGTGAGAGATGGTACACCTAACATAGCAAACGATAAAAGAAGAAAAAGCATTTATCCAGCTCCATTATTTATATTAGCTAACAGTATAACTGATGATGATGATATACATCTAAACTTAAATATTTTAAAGTTGTACTTAAAAGTTATTATAATATAACAATTGTAATAGATAATATTGTTTATGTTTATACTCTTTAATTATTGTTAGTTATCATATAATACTCTATTTACTAACATTAGAAACCAAAAAAGTCTTAATTATAATAAATTTTGGTTAATGAGACAGGCTACTTATAGAAAGATGTTTTCAAATCTGAACGCAATAACATTTGTAAACCGTGTGTTAGCGGCAGATAGACTTCTTTTAATCCGTCTCTTTTGATAGAATCTGGAAAACGATTTTGGGTTTAAACCAAACCGGAAATAAATCCTGCGAGCTTGTTTAATTAGGACGGTTGTTTGCAATCTCATTAAAATGCATGAAGCACCGCCCCTTACTAACGCCGGCTGGCAGCTGGGATCTTATGGGTTATGCGTGTTACTGTTACTATGGACAAAGGCCTCTAAGGTTTAGTTCTACGTTTTTTTATAAATACTATTTATTATTATTATTTTATAAATATTTTTTTTATAAATACTTTTATAAGATTAGCAGAGCATAGATGTTTATAGTTCAGAAGATCGGGCGAAGAATCGTTCCTTGAGAGACGCTACTTATAGTCTGCAGCGTGATAATGATGATGATTTATTAATAGGGTATATTATAGATGTGTCGCTTGAAGTTAACTTCTTGCTTGAAAGTTTAGTTATTACTTAATAAGAAAAAGTTTAAAAATATCAACAGACTTTTTGAAACAAAGTATAGATTGTTTGTTAAAAAACGAAATTTCTAACTACGAAAAGAAAGTACTTGACGATAGTAGTATTATTTTCATTAAATTATTAAGATAAAGTAAATCTTTAAATAAATTTAATAAAGCTTAATAGTCAAAGTAAAGTATTTTAGAACTAGAAGCGTCTATTTCTTTATTGTTGAAAGGAAGAAATGAAAAAAGACATTATGGATAGTCCTCTCAACTTTAAGCTTCTGACGAATTAAAGAGTTATAGTTATAATTTATAACTATATGTAGACTAAAATAGACGACTCAGAAGGAAATATGATTGAAAGGTTTACGATTTTTATCCTGGTGGGTGGTTTCCGAAAAACCTTCTTCTGGTAGAATGCGGGAATTATAAAGATATAAAAGAATGGATTAGGTTTACTAAGCAACATTTGAAAACAGTAGCTGATGGCCGGAATAGTTTTCTCAGTCTGATTGCCTAATCACGGTTTGAATAAAGCACCTCATGATGATAATGATGACGGTGTTATAGCAAATTAAATATACACCTCTACAGATAAGAGTAATTAGGATGACAGAGTTTAAACTACTAAGTAGTTTCTATATGTATGATGGGATTACATATTCTTTGAGCTAGCTAAGCTCCCACTTCAGTTTCAAAAGTTTTTTTTTTATTCAAGAAAGCTACGAGACGAATAGGACGTTCACCTAATGGTAAGTAGTACGCCTGCCCACAAGACGTGGCACTTGTTAGAATGATCTGAACCTCGGCAACAGACAGACACCATAAGTAAACCTGTCTTCGAAAATGATGAAATTTAAATGTAATGCTCCACAAACCAGTCGAAGACCTCATCACATTGAAATTCAAGTAAAGCATGTTCTGACAGTACACACTGCATGCAGCTCTATTTGCAAACGTTGTCACCAGACTCATCAAAATGTATGATGTATGTATTCATCGCGAATGCGACATTGTATGACGGAGCTCCTACCAACCCGCATTAGGCCAGCGTAGTAGAAAGTGGACAAAATCCCTCCATATGAATCCGATAGATGTGAGATCTTTGGGGGAGGTCCACGTCCAATAGTGGAAGTATATTACATTTTGTTTAATACATCGCGTTATTAACATTCGTTCATTTTGATCATTATTTGTGTTTGTAACATTATCTTCAATCATAAATACTCATCCAAACTTTAAATTATAAATTACAACTTTTTTTCAATTTTAAGGATGTCATCCTTCTTCATCATCAGCCTCTATCAATTTACCGCTTGATGTAGCTTCCCCAATGTCTTCCATTAGATTTTTGGTGATATTTATCAACTCTAAATTTTTCCAATGACACAGTTTAGTTTGATTTGTCGAAACGACGAGACGACTAAGATGTTCACTTGATAGTAAGTGATACGCCTACCCATATAGATAGCCACTACATTGCGCTCTTCGCCTAATACTTTAGATCATTATTGGTGGTAGATCTCTGTTACCGGAGACCGTACAAGTACCACAGTACTATGCAAACATTACGCCGTGTTCCGGTTTGAAATGACCTGTAGCTAGTGAAATTATGGCGGTAACTAAACTCAACATCCTATGTATCAAGGCGACAAGCGAAATGTGGTCCTGTGTATTGGTATACACAGGACCTAGCACCACGTTGTTATGGGCACGCGTATCACTTACTATCAGGTGAACATCTCCCCTCGTCATTTCGACAAATAAAAATAAATCTTAAAGTTGGTAAAATTTAGAGTTGCTAAGGACTACATGAATATATTGGAGAAAGCCTACATCAAGCAATGAATAGAGAGGTCGATGATGATGAAGAATGACATCCTTGGAAAATTTGACTTAGGCGAATATAGATACAGGCATTAAAGTTATAGGACTATTATTTTTTTATATAAAATTCTAAGTATTAGAGAGATTTTAAAACTATTTATTAAGGGAGGGATTTTTAACTGTCGCCGTTATTGGGTTTTTGTTTCATTCAATTTGGTGTTTGGTCGGTGCCGGCTGATGCCGCAAATTAATCAGGGTAATGTGGAAACAGGTCGCGAATTACAAATGTCCAATATACGCCACCATTTCGGAGTACTTAATACACTTAGTGAAATGGAAAAATATATATATATTTCCTTAATATAGCAAACGACGTACAGCTTTATTGTAAAAAAGTATATATACTTTAAACCCGGACTTTATAAAGAATACCAACAGTACGAGTATACGATACATATGTATCTACTTGATCAGCCGATAGACGTCCACTGCTGGACATAAGCCTGCCCGAAATATCCCCACTTTTGTAGGAGTTGAAATGGGGGAATTGGGCGATTTCCCACCACGCTATCCTAATGCGAATTGATGGATTGGAGGGATATAGATGGAAATTTTTAAAGTTTACATACTCTAACCTTCGTAAAGATAGTATATCTTCTGGAGGAAGTCACAGTTATGTGGAGATTTTTACCCACTAATTCTTAATTTATAAAGTTAGCGGTAGATCGACTTCTCAAGTAAGCTAAGCTATTTGAAAGTTAACAAATTTTTTTTAATTTTTATGTTAAACACTTAAGTTTATTTACTATATGAAAGTAAACTAGTCCTAGTAAAGAGTGTTAAATAATATTCGTGTACGCAACTTGGAAAATATTTTTGCCAAAGTAATTTTCTTTACAATTCCTTAACTCCTCGATCAGTAAGACTAGAATGAACTTCCAGCTAACTTACGGGCAGCTCGCAATAAAGCTACCTTTAAGCGAATGTTGTGGGAGCCAATATGACACATTTAAAATATGTATGTATATATTTACACTTGCACGATACTGCATCCATAGATTTCCTCTCTGCTCGTTAAGCCCGCCTTTCTGTAAATTTTTTTTGTGTGTACAAATAAAGATTTAAATAAATAAATATTTGCCAATATCCAAATCGCAAATGAATATTGGCTCAGTTCGACTGGAGAAATCTTTTCAATGGCATTCCGAGAACATGTCGCCTCAAAGCGAACGGAAATGAAGAAAGACGTCTCACAGAAACGGAACAGCAATAAAATGCAAATAAGCTGCCGTCCGCGTATTATATGCTTCAAGCAAATTAAAAACATGAAGCTATTAAGTTATGCTAGGTATATCTTTTAATGCGACAATGCTAGTTAGAATATTTACATAGAGCTTAAAGCTTTAAGACAGTATTGTTACAAAAATAAACTAGTATTTATGATTATGTACCTGAAGAGCAGAGCTTATGAAGCAGCGTTTATCAACTTTGGTACAGTCTGGTATCCTCACCTTTTTTGGCCAGGTATGTCGCCGAGGGGAGGTAGCTGTTGATCGACTTGTGGTATAGGGAAAGGTTGAGCGTACCAGGCCTCGAGGAAGAACACCTATAAGATAGAGTGACCAGATAAATGCGGCAGTAAATGACATCATCATTGTTACTATATGAATGTCCTGGGAAGGCCGCTATCAGAGAGGAATGGCCACGTATTGTTAGGCTTGCGACCAACACCTGAAGTGATTACCACGACAATTCTGTCAAGAGTGATGTGACGGACGTTCACCTGATGGTAAGCGATACGCCTGCCCGTGACAATGTGGCGCTAATTAGAATAATATATATACGGCATCACATCGTGCTCCTCGCTTTGAGACAAGATGTACAGCCTCGTTACCCCAATAATTTACATTAGCTACAGCGCCCTTCAATCCGGAACACAATGAGCGCAACTGTTTGTAGACTGCAATAGTTGCTGCGCTGGTACCTAACTAGACGGTCTCCGGTAATGGAGACTTACCACCAGTATTCCATTGTCAATATTTGTAATGTAGCATATAACGATACAGAAACGTAGTGCTTAAAAAAATAATTACAAGTCGAGGATATGAACAGGATATTTTATCCATCATCATCAGATCGATAAATGCCCACAGCTGGACATAGATCTTTTGTAATGTTTTCCTTAAATGACGATCTTCAGAAGATCCTTTACGTGATAGTTCTTTCAGATGAAAGACGTTATTATTATTGTTATGTCCTTCGTATATAAATTATATGATTCCACATAAGACATACAAACATACGACCGATCAAATTTATAATAAATAGATTTATATGTATACAATTAAGTTATTACTTTAAGTTTCTATGATAAAAGCTGGTTGAAGTAACTTTAACGAGGAGATCGACAGACGCGTTAGGCTCGGTTGGGCAGCGTTTGGAAAATTCCGCCAAATCCTCACGTAAGAAATAAAAAAAAAGACAAGTCTTCCACCAGCGCTTCGTCCCCACTCGCACCTGCGGCGCCAAGACGTCGCACTTAACCATCGGGCTGGTCTGCGATGGAAAGATCTATCCTTGGCATATCTCTAAGGGACAAGGTCCAGAACCAAGAACTAAGGTTGTAGACGTAGACGGCTATACCTGCTGTGTCAATGACGGCCGGTGGAGGAGGAATTTTTGTGTGGAGGCTGTGTATAACACTGGGATAGAAGAGTAAGTCGTGCTCCCTCGAGATGTAATGATGGCATCATAAGAGCGGTCGGCAGTAGGAGGATGCTAAGAGCTATGGACTGCATCTAGTGCTAGACGTTAAGGAAAGCCTACAACTAGCACTGGATGGAGAAACTTACGATGATGATAAAATACTTCTTGGTAGATCAGCCAACATTTTGAAACCTGAAATGAAAACTACAAGTTATTTTTATTAAGTGAATACAAAGTATATATTAAGTTACCCGAAACCGTTTCATGCATTTCAATGAGATGCGAAGTCATATAAATTTTCATGTGAGGAGTAAGTGGAGCTGGAAAACTAATTGGGTTTAGGGAAAATTACGGTCGTAATATTCACAGCTACATTCATATTGAAGATTCATTAAACACATTGTCCACTGCTGGACGAAATGATTTGTCATCCCACGGTTGAGTTTAGAAGCTTTTTCTTGAAAGAAGAGAGATTTCAAATCATTTTTCCACCCCTCTAGACAAGTACGGATCGGTAGACATCACATGTAAAAGTTGTGTCATAAACCGGAAGTTCCAAATTAGTGGGATTGTCACATGTAAAGGGACGCTGGTGGTAGGTCTCTCTTGCCGCAGACTTTCTACATAAGTACCACCGCAGCGCCTATTTCTACCGCAAAGCAATAGTGAGAAAATATTACTGTGTTCCGGTTTAAATGGCTCTGTTCTCCGAGTAGCAAAGATAGGACGAGATGGCGAACCATCATGAGGACAAGAGTGATGGGTGGAGGTAGTCACGACTCTCAGATATGAGGAATGCGATTTGAGGAGGGGGTAGTCAATGAACTTACCGAGGTAACGCCACTTGACAAATTATCTGAAGGCGCGAGAACAATGTGATGCTGTGTATATCATCCTAACCGCAATATTTTTATGGGAAGATGTAACTTACCACCAGGTGAACATCCTGTTCCTTGAAACAAAAGAGAGGAAAGAAGAGAAAGAATATAATTATAATAGACATTTGATTAATACAAACCTCTCCTATCCTTCAAGCAATGTACAAGTTTATATATATGCTGACGATGATGTGGTGATCTTTGGGGAAGGCCTATGTCCAGCTGTGGGCTTCTATCGGCTGTTGCTAATAATAAAATATATATATATATTTGTCTGTAATAATATATGTGTATATATGAGATGCTTCAACTATATCGCTGTGATCCTTTGAATGGATTTCGTCAAGGTGATCGATGGGCGGTGGTGGTAGCGATTTGGCTAAGGTCGCCGGAAGACGGTGGATTCGAGCAGCATACCTTCATGATGATTAACTACCGAGTACAGATGACCATGTTTAAGCTAATTTATGTTAAACATTAAGCATATACATTAAATACTATTAAAAGTAACTGAAACGTATAAATTGTATCAAAGACGTCTAGCTGGTTACCTCTTGCGTGCACACTAACGAGTGTATGAGCGTCGCAAACATGGATACCAGCTCGCGTTACGGCGCCAGTTGATTTTATTTGCTTTATTTAAAAAAAAAAAAAACCTCATCCAAAGCGTATACGTCAAAGGACATTATGGTTTTCCTGTTAAAGTTGATGTTAAAGCTTTTCATGACTTTGAAATGCAAATGAAAACATTTTTAATGAATTTCGTTTAGACTCTCAATGTATACAGAATGTAGTTACAAAGTGGTTATTAACTGGTGGTAGACATCTGCTGATGGAGAACGTCTAGGTAGGTACCACTGCAGTACTTGTTCCTGTCTCCAAGCAGTAGTGTGCAAACATTACTGTGTACGAGGCCGCCACTCGAACACCTTACTGCCCCATGTAGGTACATATATATATATATATATATATATATACACATAGCTGTTCCTCTATGATCACATCCAGTTTTGGAGATTATGTGAATGAATCTCCGGATATATATATATGTGTTAAGATAACCGTCTTCCTTAAATGAGGTTCGAATCCTTTTATGGAGATTATACTTATAAGCTTTCCTTCTTACTAGGAACTTTTTATCCGTTTCAACGTTTCGTTATATAAGAAAACTTATCATTGTTTTTTTTTATTCTAAACCTACGTGACGTTCACCTGGTGGTAAGTTATACACCTGCCCATAACAACTTATCACTGTACACTGCACCACATTGCGCTAGTCGCCTTGGGACATGGACTTACAAATAATATTCGTTATACCATTAATTTCGTCAGCTACAACGCCCTTCAAACCGAAATATAGTAATGTTTACACTACTATTTCTCGGCACTGATTGATACCTTTTTTTTTGTTATCGGAGGGAAAATCTTTTAAATGATACTGTGCTTCTGGGGGGAAGACAAGGTTATACGAGGCTTGTACCCGCAATAACCTCCTCGGTGGTCTCAGTTAGTGCATTAGAAGAGGCTCCGGGATCTCCTACGGAACACATCGGTGCACCCTTGCACTCTGGCTGAAACATTCCACGGAAGGGCAAAGCCCTCTTTAGCACCCAACCAGTGCTACGACAAATACAAGACCACCATGCCTTTGCCATCCTCCTAATGCTGGCTTACAGGTTATCAACCGCGGGGCTCACGAAACCGAGGATCTTATACGACAGGCAGAGAATACCTTAGTTCTATTCTTAATAGCCCTAGACTATAGAGCTGACAGGGGTGGACCAGACGTCCCTGGTACCAGAGACCTTCCACCAATCTATTTTATATAGCCGCTTTAATATATATAATCTTATACTAATTTAACGATTGGATTATCTCCGGAATCCCTGTGATTTTGCAAGGGGTTGTATTAAATAATTTACATACAAAAGGAACCGTATAAGGACATTCTTTGCATAGCTATGTAATCTATTCTCCTTTGTCAACAGAGGCTTTGCCAGCTGCCGGCACCAGCCACCCCTTCATCCTCACGCATACCGAAGACAATTCCAAATCTGACATGTGAGTAGAAATTTATCGTAAAACTAGACTATACTATACCGTAAAGGTACCACTGCAGCTCCTATTTCTACTGCCCGAGTTCCATGTATACATTACCCTAATCCTGTTTGATGGGTGTTGTAGCAAGTGAAATTACTGAGCTAACGAGACCTAACCATCGTATGTCCCAAGGCGATGATCATAATATAATGCTGTCCTGTTTTAAGGTCACGTTATAACTTAGATTTGATGTACTATTTATCTGATATTAGTCTGACGTTACTGTTACAGCGTTTGAAGGGCGTTGTCGCTGGTGAAATTACTGAGGTAACGCGACTTAGAGAAGACGACTAGCACAATATAGTACTACGTATATCATCCTAACTTGAGCCATGAATTACTTACAATCAGGATAACCAATCGCTCGTGGTCCATCTCATCGCTCCGTCGGATATAAAAAAACATATATTTTAAAATACTAGTTAATAAAATATACTATGTAGTATTTTTTATTGTATGCAGAAACTAATAGAGCAGTTCTCAGACCTGACCTTAAGTTAGAAACTTGTTCCTAACTATGAGATAGTTAAGAATTTTACAGGATTCGGTCTCGTTATGCTTAATAAAAAGATAGAGGTTTTACACAGTCAAAATATTATCAAAGTACATTAGTAGAGGTTTAATATAGAAACTGGAGATTAGAGGACTATGAAAGTCTAAGTAAGAATGCAACCGGACGTAACTTAATCCGATTGGAAAAAGTTGCAAACTTCGCTCCGACGGTTAATAGGATTACGACGCTACAAAGATTGTGGATCTGAACTCGAGCTTTGTGTGAGCTCCCTAACATGGAATGTTTTCTAGAGGAGACCGAGACGTATACGTTCAAGTTCTCCTTCTTTCATTTCGCTTTAATCTTCTTTAAAAAGATAGATACGCTTTCTACTGTAAGCTGGGAAGCGACAGTGAAATAGATTTTCTTTTTATTCAATGAGACGCGACATTCCTAGTGGTGTGCATTCCTGTGATACGCTTGCCCACAACAATGAGGCGCTAGTTCTACACTGCACCACATTGCGTTCAACGGCTTCATACATAAGATGTTAAGTCCCGTTACCTCAGTAATTAAACTAGCTACACCGCCCTTTAAACCGTAACACAGTAATGTTTGCAGATTATTCTTTGGCAACAAAAATAGACGCTGCGGTGGTAGCTACCTAAACCATTTCTGACAACAGAGACCAGTAAATATACACCGGTAAGTCTTCTGATGGGGTCAATGGGGATCTACCATCAGTAATCAAATGGTCGAGAATTGAACTCTTGTCATAATAAAATAAATGAGAAAGCTACCATCGAAAATATCAAAAGTTACCAACTTTGGCTGATGCGAGTCATCTGATGGTGTTAATGTAGCTCAACAGCTCCTTATACTAACGTCGAACTGTAGTGTGGGAACGTTACTGTATTCCGGGTTGAAGAGCGCTGTAGTTAATGAACTTACTGCGGTAACAAGACAGAATGCTAAGTCCCAAAGCCACGGGCACTGTGGTGCCGTGTATCATCTCTACCAGCGCTACATTATTGGCGGGAGTATCATTTACCATCAAGTGAATTGCTTACTCGTTTATACTAAAAAAAAACTTTTTTATACATTCATATATTAACTATTATTGTATATTAAACATACGTTTATTTATATTCTCTTTCAGGTCTAGGAACAACGAGAACGCATGGATTGAAAATGGTAAGAAACTTTTTACTATCACACAAGTTTAAGTAAATAATATAGTGGTAGGAGCGTGTAAGAAGATCTGCAACAACTTCACCTGCTCATGGTGCACCCTGCTAATCAACAAACGAGGCTCTGGCTCCCACCAACTCGCATTGAGCCAGCGTGGTGGGAAATGGTCCAAATCCCCATATGAACTCCTACAATGGATCCTCCTATAGTAGTAGAAGAAGAAGCAATACACTTCATATGGCCTAATGTTATACCTACCCCCTTTAACAAATTCATCATCAGTTGAAACCTGCTAACCTTACTAAAGTGTCCAAGAAGTTCCACCAGTTACAGTTCGTTAATTTTATACATTTAAGAATATATACACAAGTGATGGTAGTGGCCTGGCCATAACAACGTTGCACTATTTTGGATGTTCCACCATACTGCACTTATCGCTTGCAACAATATATTCGAGTTTCGTTAAAACAGTAATTACACTAGCTACAGCGCCCTTCAAACCGGAGCACATAAATATTTGCAAACTACTATTGTCGGCAGAATTAGAAACTGCAGTAGTATCTATCTAGACGGTCTCCGGCAACGTAGACCTACCACCAGTAAGAAGCATATCACACAAGTAAAAAGCTTACTTAAAGTAGATGAAGGTATTTTTTTAGTTGAAGACTAAAGAAAAAAACCTATGGTTTTTTTATTAAAAAAAATATTAAATACAATATCTATAGAAACCATATAAATAGATGGATATGAACTGAAGAAAGAATTACTAAAGAAGATCAGCGAAATTTTCATAACATACTGTTTATGTAATAGGGGTGTAAGGGGTTCCGCTAAACATCTTACGGATCCCATGCCAACCTCACCTGCAGGAGGTGCATCCAGCTGAATACCAGACGAAGCTCTGACCACCCATCAACCCGCAATGGGCCAGCGTGATGGGTTACAGTCCAATTCCCCTGAACGAACTCCAACAAAATATGGAGAACTTTAGGGAGGCCTGTCCATCAGTGAACGTCTCTCGGCTAATAATGAAAAACTTCCTTTAATCGTACCTACGGTAATTTAAAAAGCGAAGTAATTACAAGTAACAACCGCTGTCGAGATATCTAATAATACGATCAGATCTTAACCAGGCGGTGTAGTTGCCTGAAGATCCCATTTAAGCCAAATAGAGCACAGAGACCTTAATCACGTGATACACGCACAAGAACTATTAATAACTTTATTATAACAAAAAGTTCGTTTTTGCAATAATATAAGCACAGCATCATCATCATCATCATCAGCCGATCGACGTCCACTACTGGACATAGGCCTCCCCCAAAGATCTCCACGTTTTGTTGGAGTTCATTGTAGGGAATTTGACTGTAACCCAACACCTTCAACGCATACTTATAGTACGTATTATATTTTTTTTTTAAAAAAGGATGAGGACAAAGAACCTCTTATAATACATAACAGATGGAGTATTCCTTGTGAGTATACTTCCCCATCATCAGCCTCTGCCATATAACATGAAAACTGAGGTCTAATTTCTGGTTGTTTCTGTTCCTGGGGCTCCCACAAAGAGTATAGGCTTTTAACCTACCGTAATGGCCAAGAGCGAGTTGGCGGATGTCACATATCTACGAAAATTGTATTTCTTCGAATATGTCTCTCGCGATGTTTTCCTTCACCGCACTCTCAAATTCATTGGGATTCGAACCTGTATCTCTTTGAAGAGTTCATCGTGTACTTTAGACACTGTGCTATAAGTATTAAAAAAAAACTAACTTAACTTGTTGAACCAATACATAACCTATTTAAGTCATTGGCCACAAGCAGACGTTTCAATCTTCATCATTTCATACTGCTGTTATCCACCGCTGAACTCTTTCTTTCAAATTTACGAGAATAACGGTTCAACCGGCATCATTTACCGAATGCTTGGTAATAGCTTAAATTTAATAACTACGTATACAGCTAAAGTAGCATGACGGGAGATTTAGCTGCATGATTCCCGTTTGGAATCTCGCAGGCGTCCCACGGGCGCGGCGGCTCATGCATTTTAATGAGCCCCCGACGTACTGAAACAAACAGAGGTTCCATGCATCAGATGTAAGCTATGATAAACATGTTTTTTTTTAATGTGCACTTTTAAATAAATTATACTTCAGATTTTTTTTTATTAACATCCTGTGTGCAGGAAGATGAAGCAAAGGGCATCCATAGAGACTTTCCGTAGTATTCGCTCTTGGTTTCAGTTTCATAAACTTTTAGTACTATTTAAACTGCTTCTGAAGTTATGTAGGAATATAAACTGGTTAAAAACCATTTTAGTATCTTCATTAGTATGCTCATAGAAGCCACGACATTTACGGAACCCATCAATACCTTTCCAGTTTAACTAACCACATCCCAAGGAAAGTAAAACCTTTTTTAGTAGCTACGGTTTAGTAGTTCAAAGAATTGACCACTTTGCACTCGCCGTCTCTCTCGAGGCACTTCCAGTTGTAGTCTTCAAACATGGTCTCTGTAGCTTATCGGTCTTCGTTCTTAATCGGTGGACGCAGCATTGGCCGGCCTTCTTCTTCTCCTTTATAACCTCAATTTCCTTAATAAGGATTTGAACTCATGACTCCCGTTACAAGCTGATTCAACACTTAAGTAGTAAAAAGTCACTTAAAAGTTAATAGTTTCCTTCGGTCAATTCCGTTGATACTAATATTAATATTTATATACTTACTTAGGACTAAGATATATATAGTACATATCTTAGTCCTAAGTTCTTGTAAAGAATGGACACTTGATGGTGGGATCTGATCACATGCGTACCTAGTATCGTCAGTGTTAAGTATCTATTCCAGAGAACTTAGAATAGATACGTGTTCACGAAGTTGAAGATCAATCACCGGAACTGTTAAATGAAGATTCTGGTCTAATGACTACAGTCAGTAACTAGAGTCGACTTAATTTTCAACTCAAAATAAATAACATTACTTACTCTACTTGAATACCTTCTGATCTAATTATCAACTTTAGTCGTCCATAAGTAATAACTGTAACATACTTCATGAATTAAAATAATTATATTTACATTCTTCATATTATTAACTGTATACTTACTAACTAGTAGTAACTTAAGTAAAATATATTTTGTCTACAGACGCCTTACTTGTCTACAACACCCGGCACTCCTCTATCGGACCGGATAGAAGTTGGACGAAGAATATGTAAGTGAAATTTAGAAGAAGAAATTACTTAGTAAACTAAGTTAGTTATATAAGATAGTTACTAATATTTGATGTGTTTTTTTTCAGAACACACAAAAATAGAATATGGACACAAACCGGTAAGTTATACATATGTAATATCGTATAGTTTATTTCAGTATTAGTAATCTCGATTTCTAGAGATCATCATCATCATCATCATCATAGACGTCCACTGCTGGACATAAGCCTCCGGTAAAGATCTCCTCAGTCAGCATGGCCTCCAGTACCGCTGAGCACTACGACCGGTCGTACATAAGGTTTCATAGGGGGGATTTGGGCCATTTTTCACCACACTGGCTCAATGTGGGTTTGTGGGAGCCAAAGCCTCGTGTGTTGATTATCAGGATGTACCACGAACAGATGAGGTTGACTTGGGCCCCGTAAGTTCTGCGGGACCCCTTACACCCCTACCTAGAGATCATCACCAGAGCGTATTGTGATATTTATATAAAGATCCTATGAATTTATTAATATGGGTAGGCATTTACAAGGAGCCCTAAGTGTTGGGCTAGTAAGGATAAGACTAAGGTATGCCCTGTCTGTCGTAGAAGGCGACTAAAAAGGTCTAGGAGTTTCGCGGACCTTGAGGCCTGCTTGGGACATCGTATGGTTCAGTGATGGTGTCTAGGAGGATAACGCTCCTCCTCCGAGACGTGTGACACAAAGTGTAGAGGGGCACTGATGATTTTATAAGAGATCATGCAGCCTTTCCGAATGCACTGATGCAGACCACCGAGGGGGTTTTAGTGACTAAAAATCTAGATGAAGCCCGGGTGACTTCCTCCCAGAAGTATAGAATTTTTCGAAGATCTCCCCCTGAAATAAAAAAAGGCATTTACAAGAACAGTAGTATATATACACTACACACAAATTACACATGTTATTTTTTCCCGACTAAACTTAACTTGGATGCTGTGTCTTTGTCGCAGTTCCCACAACATACACTTGAAGCCTTTCGCAAAGAGAATCAAAGCCTTTTTTTTAATAGACAAGGCTGGTGCCTGATCAATATCCACGATGTTATGCTGATGTGTTCTAAGGTAGTAAGGCACACTAACTTAGTAACAATCTATTCAATCTTTAAAGACGTCCACGTCCACGAATCGGGATGAGAACACCGCCGCCGGCTAGTTGCTCCACTCCTTTGCTGTTCTTATAAGAAACGTGGAGCTGAACCTCTTTGTTCGCAAACTGGAGGAATTCCACAACGCAATGATGGTGATTCGCTGTACTTCTGCTCTTTAAGTGGTAGAAAAGGGGATGAGGGAATCATATCATGTAATTTCATTTAAACACTACGCTAGCTAAATGCGGTGTGTGTGGTGATGATGCTTGGAGCCTGTTGGTTTCCTCACAATCATTTCCTTTATCAAAGCGGAAATAGAACCCGTATCTCTTTACAAACTGAGATATCAAAGCTTCGTAGCGATAGTAAATTTTTGTACAATGTATATACATTACTTATGACCATGTAAAGGTTCTCGCTATGTTCAATAACTTGTATTAAAACTGTACAACCTCGCAAACAGTTTGCGACACACTCGCATACACAGCAATGCATGTTGTATGCAAAGCCATTAGCTAAACTGAGGGATTACAGTTCCGGGGCGTTCTGGCGCGGTGCTAGGTACCCTAAGCCCCGTATTTATTGTTGGGCGCTCCTGTGTTGCCGTACAAACCTAACAATTTTGTTTTGTTGTCCGTAGATGGAGTTTATACGGTCATAATTCTCATAAAGCCATCGCTGGTGGTAGGTCTGTTGCCGGCGACCTTCGAGATACTACCACAGCTTCTATTTTTGCCGCCAAGTACCGCACAGTACTCTGCAAACATTAGCTGGTTCCGCTTCGAAGAGCGTTGTAGCTAGTGGAAATATTAGAGCGACGATATAACATTTAATTTCTCTAAACGATGAGCATAATGTGATGCAGTGTGCATCATCCTAACACCACTTTGTTATGAACAACAGTACAATTTAGCACGAGTAATATCTCACTCATCTCTTTTCTTCGCTTCGTCGAAAAGGATATCTCTACACAATACGACTTACGATAACAATCATACATCAAAACAGAGACAAGAAAACAGTCCACATGTATAAAAACTTAGTATTGGAATATTTACACTACATCACATTTAGGTAGTCGTCTTAAATTTATATTAAGTTTCATCATCCCCCACTACATATATAACCCTAAAAGCTACAGCGCTTCAAATGCGGATTAAATAATGTTTATACACTACTACTGTGCGGATGTTAAGAAAATATAGTTTTTTTTTACGATATTTGCGTCGCTAGTTAAACAACCGTAGCAGCTTCATCAGACTCAGGGCTCGTGGATCTTCATGGGTTCCTAAAAAGCGGTTTATACCACATTACTACTTAGGCTCTAGTTATAATGTTTTGCTCCTATATTAGTCATATAATTTTTTTAAGGAAAAAAACTCTAAATAAGTTTATATGTAATGTTTGCTCTTGGGTTAATAATTATCTTTTATACTTCCGGTAAAATTTTGCAAGTTAATTAACCTCTAACGCTCGCATAACTCATACACTGCAGCCGCCGCTATCACACGTAGGCAGCTGCAGCCCGGATCTTTCGGAATACATTACGTAACGGCTCCAAATCCACCCCTAAAAATTTGAATAAATTTCCTATTACGATATTTAAAAGTACATGAAGAAATATATCATACTTGCTGACATTTATAAGGGTTTGATACTTTAAAGATTTTTTTTATACTCCGAAGCTACGAGGATATTCATGTAACGATAAATGATATTCTCATAACAACGCCATGATAGTTGGTACAATATACACTGCATTACATGTACTCGTCGAAATAAGATGTTAAGAGTCGTTACCTCGGTAATTTTGCTAGTTCAAAAGCTTCAGATCGGAACTCTGCAATGTTTCCTTTGTATCATTTAGCTACAGACGTAATAGGGAGATGAGTTGAACTCTATCTAGATAATCTCCGGAAACAGAGACCCACCACCAATAAGCAAACATACTTGTAGATACTAGACTATTGCTTAACGGAACATGAACATCTTAAAAAGTTTTTAACAACCCCTGCTGCTTTGCTTTGTCTGCTGGCCAACCTTCCCTCCACTTCCTTTTGGGGAAGGAATTTTTGTAAAATCCATTATTAGCCGACCTCTACACAGGAAAAGCAATCATCATTTCAACCAATGGACGTCCACAACTGGACATAGGTCTCTTGTAATGTGTTCCACTAAGCTCGGTCGGCTTATCGCTCAAGAAGCGAACCTGAGTGGAACAGCATATGGCTGAGCGATGGTGTCTAGGAGGGTTAGGCTCCTCCTCCGAGACGTGTTAACACAATGTGTAGAGGGGCACCGGCGGGCTCCATATGAGGTTCTCCGAAAGCACTGATGTATAGCATCGAAGGGGTTGTAGTGAATAAGAATCTCACATAACCCTGACTTCCCCCACAAACAGGGTAACTTTCGAAGCCTAAAAAGAAAGGTCCTCCACTAGGTGGTCCGACGACCTGGTTATAAATATATGTTGTAACTGTAAATTGAAGTTTTACTCACAAATGAAGAGTAGAAGGAAGCAAGAAGAACGTTCAAGCATTTATTTGATAAGGGCAAAACTAACCGGGGGCGATTAAGCGTAATTCTTTTCGAGAACAATCTGTTCAACGTCTGCTCTATCCGGTTTTGACGGGTTAAACATTAGGGATAAGGTTTAGGCTGAGCGTTCTGTGTTAAGCTGAAGCGATTTTTTAGTCCACGCTAACACTTTTTAGAGTACATTAACTACAACAGTGACTAAAAGAAAAAAAATTCATGTGAACAGAACCGGGTGATCATCGCAGGGGAACGTTGATAGAGAAGGAATACTTTTAACAGTGGACGACATGATGATGATGATGATGATGATAATTGTGTGGTTTGGACTATTATATATAAAACTTAATTAAAAATCAAGTTTCCCTCTGAAAGACTTCAAAACGCTATCAAAATATCAATTCCGCAGATTGGATAGAAATCTAATAATAATCAAAAGCTGAAGGTACTTCCTGATAAGACGCCGGAAGATCTATCACTTCAGTCTATGGCTGCTGTAAAGCATTTGTAGCTTCGGAGCATTTGTTAATTGATTAAAGGCGATGGAAAAACTAAAACGTCATATTTCTAATCATCATCGTCAGCCGATAGACGTCCAGTGCTGGACATAAGCATCTCCCAAAGATCACAATTTGTTGGAAGTTATTGAGGGTAATTCGGCCGTAACCAACCACGCTGGAACTGCGGATTGACGGGTAGTCAGAGCCACGTCTGTTATTCTGCAGGATGTACCGCGTGCAGATGAGGTTGACTTAGACTCCGTAAGATGTTCATTTGAGGAGATTAGGCCAGCGGCCAGAAACAGCCCAAATACTCTCAAATGAACCCTTCTATTTCTTAAATATTCGCAAAAGTACATAAATCCTCTTCATCACAGTCGTATCCAGATAAACATCAAGTAAAAAGTCTGATGGTTTTGTTTTTTTAATTTTGGACAGGAACACTCGAATTCGAGGCATATTTGGAATAAAAATCAAAGTCACGATATTTTAGATACAGATCTGCCAGGATCCGCGCTATACCTCTACTACATACATACACCTATAATATATATAGACTGATAACTACACAGAATAAGGGTGAAAATACAGAAAGTAACTGTGCAATTTGAATGGCTATATTGACAACTACCCTTACAAGCTATCTTCCTCAAATCTTAACCCTGCCATAATGAGCCTGTTACAGTGTATCGAAATGTCAACGTGCGAAAGGCAGATAAGTCCTTTTTATTCAGTTAAGCGAGGATACGAGCTGCACGATCACCTGATGATAAGTGATACGACTGCCGTGACAACGTAGCGTTAGTTACGATGATATATATAGTTCACCATGTTGCGCACATCACCTAACGCAAAAGACTGGCTGGCTGGCACTGACTAACACTGGCTACAACACCCTTCAAACCGGAACGCAGTATTGTTTGCACATTATTGTTCGGCGGTATACACAGGCGCTGCGTTGGACCTATCAATAATTCTTATTGAAAATGCTTCTTTGTAGTATCATATTATCTTACGAAGCCCATGTCAACCCTACCTGCACGTGGTGCATCCTGCTGAATATCAGACGAGGCTCTCACCGCCCACCAACCCACACTGGGCCAGCGTGGTATATTACGGCCCAATTCTCCTCAATCAACTCCAACAAAAGACAGCCCCAAGTGCTCAGCGGTACCGATGGCCGTGCCGATCATAATTGAGGATAGATGTGAAGATTATTCGTGGAGGCCTCGTATGTCAGCTGATAATGATGATCAGCTCATCGCTGATAAAAATCTGTTGATCCTAGATTCGCCGAGCTTACCCCATCAAACTGTTGATTTTTTATTTTGTACTGCTGTGCTGTTGTAGGTTATTTACAAAAGGGTAGCTGTATTCACTCTTGCCCGCTGCTTCACTCTCCACGCGCAATCTTATAATGCCGATGATGAATAAGGCAATGCTGCGGACTGACAAGGCTTTAGGCGAGGAACGAATTGCTCTCACTGCGGTCATTTCACGCCACCTCCGTCTGGTGTGATGTCTGAATGAAGTAATACATTCTCTTCAAACAGTTCATTCGCATTTCGACTGTTAAAATCTACAACTTGATCAACAAGTTTATTATCATCGTCATCGTCTTTATTATTATCTGCGTCACTATTATCATCTCATCCTTTATCGTCTTCATCGTTATCATCATCATTTCCTCTTGATTGTCTCAGATAAGTACAACATGCGGGTTTTAATATTGTGTTGGAACGAGTCAGTAGAAATGTTACTGTTTTCCTTTCTTTGTAAGATATTTCTCATCTTAGGTGATCTGACTAATTATTAAGTAGATGTTTGAGATTCTTATTTGCAGTTAGCTATTATTAAGATTTTGAAATCCTTATCTTAAAGTGTTATACAATTATAATGACGACAAAAATATTAAAGCGAACTTATCAAGAATCCTTAGGCTCTTATGTGTTTGTAACCGGAACACAGCAATGATAATTTTGTGGGAAGTTACGGTGCCAAGGGCGTGGTTAAAATGTTTTTTTTTTATTAGATTATCTTTCACCTGTCACCAGTACTCATGGATGTAATTTTACTCTTTCATAGTTCTACCTTTATCGTTATCTTATAGTACTTCTAAATACTTCCTTTTCTTAACAATCTCTAATAAAGTCTCTTGTCTATGATTTTACATTATCTTGTGTATCTAATCTTTATAATGTTTACTAATCTCCCATTTCCAAGTTATCCTCATTCTTTTAACTTGTTCTCACTAAATACTTATATCTACTAAACTTATTCACTTTTGCTTACTTCCCTTTTAGTACAGTATTTTTGTAAGTAAAATATTATGAAGATTGTTAGTAGATCTCATGTAGTCTTTCATATTTATACAAAACTGGATCGGTACAGTGATGCCGCTGCTCCAGATTAATGCAGTTGGATTTGCACAGCCGAATCTCTGGGAGTTGTGCTGCGGAGGTGCGATAACCGTAGATAAACCGAGTTCGCGTCTGTTTCGCGAGCTCGGCGATACGTCTAGCGTGAAGAGCTGAAGCTAGATACAGTTAATTAAGTTTCATGCACACAGTATATTTCGGTTAATTTAAACGTGAACTTTTAACAGATAATTTTTAGGATATATTGAGAGATTACTGATTAGATTAGAAATTACTGGGAGATAAACTTCTTCAAGTGAAAGTGAATGAATCTCTCGTCTCATTGAGTCTTCGTTAAAAAGAAATAGAGCTTGGTCATGCATACCTGCCACCTATGGTGCCAGATTTAGTACGGTAGCTACACACAGCATGTAATCTACGACTAACCAAATTCTAATGGTGTTCTTAGAGATGAAGCAGGGACCTCCGTGTTACAAAGTAGGTCTCTGTCGCCGAAGCTCGCCTAGGTGAGTATTACCGCAGTTTCTGATACCAAACAGTTATGTATAAAAATTACTCTGTTCCGGTTTGAAGGGGTAGGTAGCGTAATTACTGGGGTAACGACTCTCAACATCTCAGATCACAAGCGACGAGAGCAATATGGTGCGATGTATAACGTCCTAACTAGCGCCACGTTGTTATGGGCTGGCGTATCTCTTACCATCTGGTGAACGTATTGTCGCTTCGTCGAAGACAAGAACTTAGCCGGTACAGAGTAAGTTAAAGCTAATATATAGGATGTAAATATCTAAATTTTGTAATACAGGTGTGAATATAAGTAATATATATATTTTACTTTCTCCTTAAAGTAAGAGAAGTGTGGGAAGGAAGAAAAGCTTTACATGAAGGAGTAATGCTCCTGTTTAATGTTGGAAATGATTTTTATTAAACAATGTATAATACATATGTCCAGCAGTGGACGTCTATCAACTGATGATAACGATGATGATGAAACATAAAACATATAATTGTATATATGTACCTATATATAAATCTATGACAAAAGAGATAACTCTAAAAATTTTTCCTTCAAAGCATAGAAACCAACATCATGCTTTATAATAAATTACATATATAACTTTTAGTATGTAGACGCACGAAAATAGAAATAACTTTAGTATTTTACCACCTAGCCCTAAGTAACATATATATATCTTATGTTATTTATATCTGACTTCCAAGCCAAGCCTCAGAATTGAATATAGAAAAGCCACCACGTAATACGTATAGAACAGTAGCTATGTTCAAAAGTTTCCAAAAGCTCTAGCCTCATTCAAACCAGTTTTACGTCGTCTTCGGCCAACACAGCCACGTGATTATGGCATAAGTAGAAAGCTCTAAGCTTAGCTAAAGGGTTAAGATAATAGAATAGTAAATCGGGCCTGTACAAGTAAGAATGGATGCTTGGGTTTATACGTCCTTTAAAGTTAACGAGCCTCCACTTGCGTTCTTTGATAGAGTGAACAAAAGTATTTAAGTTTAACAAGTTAGTATTCGGGGTTTTGTTAATATAATATATAAACTGCTTAACTTGGTTCGGTTCTGGAGTCTTATATAATAATAATATATTGTTTATTCCCACAAGATTATAAAGTAAATTGTAAAAAAAAATTCAAATAAAGAACAAAATATTACACTTGGATCATGTGGAGAAGGAACCCACTTAAGTAATGTTGCAGCCTATAAAGACCGCAACCCTGATTTTTAGTATAGCCTAAAAAGTTAAAAATAAAAAAAAAACGTTATCAACCCCAAAAGTATAAAAACAAAATATATTGTTGTATTTAACATATTGGTTTGTTATAAACTTTTTTTTACATATATATCTACCATCACACCCCAAGTCTCTCGCCATGACAGTATCGCGATATTTCAATATACATATGAGAACTATATATAACGTACCATATAGGTATATATGCTGATCAAGTATGCTTCATTATTAATGCCACTTAAAACCGTTGGAATTTGAGCTTAAGTATAAGCACACTACAGATTACAAAGTCTAAATATAGGATGCAAAAGCTATCACGAAATCAGGAGTAAATAATCGATAGAGCTGGCTGACCTTCATTCCGAAGGTCGCGGGTTCAAATCTCTGCATGTACCGATGACTTTAATATTTAAGTTATGTACATTTGTGAACTTTAGTAACAACAGCGGAATACAAACGGTGAAGGGAAACATCACGAGGAAACCTGAACATGAATTAAAATTTATTGTAAGGTGTGTGTGACGTCACCAATCCGCATTGGACCCGCGTGGTGACTATGGCCCATCGCCCTCATATTGAGGGTAGGCCTGAGCCCCAGCAGTGGAGACGTAAATTGGCTATCAAGTGAGTTGACTGATTAATCCTGTCCATAGTTGGATATGTACCACTACGCATGATCCATCGGATTTCAGTCTTCATAAATATTCAGGCAGACGTTTGCTTTTACGTTCTCTCGCGCCGCCGGCATACCTAATTACCCCCTACCGTATTTAAGGTCACGGAAATGAAGTTTATTCAGCGGAAGAATTGATAATCTGCGTATGTTATTTTGTAAATAACTTAAGTGTTTTCTTCTTCTTCTTTGTCGTAACCTCATGACTGCGGGACGTGACTATGGTGCGTTGCCCTGGCCACCATTTCTTTCCAGACATTTCTGTCTTGCGCCATTTGGATGGATGATTGTAGGGTAGCTCCCGTAGCGTCCCGAGATGTGCGTGTCCATCTTGTAGGATACCGCCCTCTCGCTCTCTTTCCTTCCACACAACCAGTAATAATCAGTCTTTCCAGACTATCTGGGTCTCGCCTGACCGTGTGTCCGAAGAATTTGAAGATTCTTTGCCTACAGATTGTTGAGAGATGTGTTGTTATGTTCAACTGTTTGAGGATTGACTCGTTTGAGCGACGTTCCGTCCAGGATATCCTCAGCATTCTACGCCAGCACCACATTTCGAAGTGTTTTATACGGACACAATTAAATTCTTGTCCAACTTAGTACTGATAACTTACTAATAGTATGACCATGTATAAATTTCCGGAGAACTTCTTTTTCTGATGAAATAAACAATCTTCTATCAGACGGTTTCATTTAATTTAAATCATCATCATCGCCGATAGACCTCCAGTGCTGGGTATTGGCCTCCCCTAAACATCTCCATATCGATCGGTCTAGCGCTGCCCGCATCCAACGGCTTCCGGCCTACAGTCGTTTGGAGGGGTTTATATGAGGGAACTTGGGCAATTTCCCATCATGCTGGCCCAATGCGGTTTCGTGGTAGCCAAAGTCTCGTTTGTGTATTAGCAGGATGACTGATTTTCACATATCAATGGGGGGGAGGACAATCTATTTCCGGATGGGTCGGGTACAAAGTACACACGGCTAGGTGGGCAAACAGAGATCTAGTTCATTTGATCCTGTACAGGTCGCCGTTATGACTATTGACCTTAATGTCATTGTTAGGTCAAATAATAATTTTACTCGTAACAGCTAACATGGCTACTCGTTAACTTGATATCTCTGTTGGGAATCGGTAAAAGCGAAAAGCTTCTCGAAAGCTGTTAATCTTGTATCATTTAGTTTTCCTCACGGTGTTTCTCCTCATCGGACACGAAGTTAATTTATTGGTGGAAGGTGTCTGTCGCCGGAGATTATCTAGATAGGTACCACCGCAGCTTCTATTGCTGCTGATAAACTGTAGTGAGGAAACATTACTGCATTTTTCGAAGGGCTTTATGTCTCAAGGTTACAAGAACAATGTGATTCTGGGTACATCATCCTAACTAGCGTCAAGTTGTTATAGGGCGGCGTATATTTTATCATCCGGTGATCATCTCGCTCCTCTCACTTCGTCGAATAAACTTCTCATTTTTATATGGTTCAATTATCAAATCTATGGCCATTTTATAATAAAGTATTTATTAATTTAATAATACATATCTTTGTTTAATTTTGAAAGTTTAAAGCTGACCTGATTTTAAACAAAGCCCGCTTAGTTCACCTCCACTTTTTCCATACAGCTCCAATAATCCGCTGCTTTGCGCGTATTCATATTTCCTTTGAGACTTAATCAAAAAAAAAAATTCTAATCAATTTATCTCAAAATATTTATTTAAAAAAAATAACTTATAATAACTACTCGTTATTAAAGTTATTTAAGTAGATACCAAAATAGTTCTTGATCAAGACCTTGTCCTATATGTTACAGATCTGTTTAGACGGAATCTGATTACATTTTTCTTTTGTTATTTAATATAAATAGTTATTACTTTAAATAAGTAAAGTTAGTGATACTTCTATCTTAGATTTTTTTGATAATAGTAGTTACCTACTTAAAACAACAGTCTAAAGGACCCCGAAGTTAAAGAAACTATTCTAGTAATATTACATGCAATAAAGCTGTGTTAAAACATTGTAGTAACTTACATCATGTTTTTTTTTTAATAACATGAAGCAGGCTTAACACACACAAAGCTAACTTGTCACTCCGGCCCAGTCAGTAGGCGCTGTTTGACCCTGCCGCGAATGTGACCCTCCTAGGATTAGGCTCCTTCTCAGAGACGTAACACAAAGTGTAGAAGGACACCGGTGCGTTCTACAAGAGATCCCGAAGCCTCTCCGAGTGCACTGATGCAGAGCACCGAGGAGGTTTTAGAGAGTAAGAATCTCGCATGACCCTGACTTCCACACAGAAGTAGAGTATCATTCGACCACAGATAAACACACAATTATCGAAATTTATCGAAATCGGTGAAGCCATTCATATATAATTATATCTTCTTTATTTCCCATTGATAAGAGGATTGGTCGGAAGTCGTAGAAAGAGCTACTGCTTTTTTTGCTACGAATTGTTGCCCCTCACTTTTTTGAAACGATTATAGCAAAACGTTCACCCCATTGTAAGTGATACACCCGACAATTACAACGTGGCGCTAGTTAGGATGATATACACTGCGTTACATTCTACTCATCTTGAGATATAAATGTTATCTCTGGTTACCACAGTAATTTCCCTAGTTACAAACGCTTTCCAAACCGACACAGTAATATTACCACACTGCTATTTAGACTTTAGAAATAGGCGCTGCGGTGGTAACTAATTAGACTGTCTCCGACAAAAGCGACCTACCACCAGTAAAGCGTCAGTATTCCCGTCTGGATAATGATTTATCATCAGCAGATAGACGTCCACTGTTGTACATAAGCTTATCCAAAAATCCCCACTTCGATCACTCGTGCATCCAGCTGTCTCCTGCGACCTTACAGTCAGTATGGCATCGGGCTCGTTTATAGAAGGAAATTTGGTCCAGCCAGAGTTTCCAACTTAGAAAAGTTAGTTGCTTGATCGCGATCGGTGGTGTTAAATGGTGATGCGGACTGCGGTGGTGAAACGAATTAGCTAGTAATTTGAATTATGTATTGCTCATCATTATTCAGGAAGTGTAAGGGGTCTGATAAGAAACTTTACTATCACACAAGTTTAAGTAAATAATATAGTAGTAGGAGCGTATAAGAAGATCTGCAACAGCTAACGGGGCTCAAGTCAACCTTACCTGCTCGCGGTGTATCCTGCTAATCAACAAATAAGACTGGCTCCCACCAACCCGCATTGGGCGAGAGTGGTGGGTAGCGGCCAAATCCCTTCATATGAAACCCTACGAACGACGGGTCCCGGCGCCCGGTGATACAGGCGCCGGAGGATCGATTGATGTGGGGATCCTTGAGCGAAGCCTATGTCCAGGAATGGACGTCTATCGTCTATCTTATTTAGATACCATGTAGATAATATAACTGCAACACCGTTTCCAAGTCTGGGATTTACTAGGTGCTGCACACCATTTAAAGATGTAGCTATTATTACTGTTTACTGTACGTTAGTAATGCAGCATCTTAGAGTATGTTAGTCAGGTCGTCTCAATCCTCAATTTACTTAGATCGTATCAAGCGTCTCTAAAAGAAGTTCACAAACATCTAGGTTACCGGTTATGCACGACGGTAAAATCATGTTTGCAAGATTGCCATCGGTTTGGTATTCTCTAGAGGACAGACGTAAAATACCGGATGTGTTTCCTCTATTAACGGTTCCACCATAAACGGTTAATTAGACTGAAGAGCTGGTGGCGCGGATAGCGTACTGCACACCTTCGCGCCGCACTCGACACACGCTTTGCTACATGCTACCAGGTCGATAGACAAATTTCGCACATATCTCACCATTAATAAGAATACCAGGAATGCTGATGCAGATTTATTCTTTTTTAAAAAAAAAATGTTCAAGAAACACCTCGCCGATACGTTCCGACAAGAACAAATAATATTCCATGTTACTATATACTAACTTAACCATGACATTAAGATATCTGTTTGCGTATTGTTACTTGTCTTCTTCACCTAAATATTTTCTACGTTTACTGTTGTAGTCTCTATCAAGCTTTATTTTATTTTATTCTAACCTTTCCTTCCTTTTACTTTGATTATGTATTTCCGCATACCAACCTACTAATTCGATGTACAAAGAAACCTTTACATAAGTTTTAAATACTTGTAAAACCTGTTAATAATCACGCCGTTGGTTTCTTAATAATAAATAAATAGACGAGAAACCTCCATAAGAACTATGAGAGAAGGTTGTCCCAATACTTTTGCTTCAATGAAGCTCGTTAGAGTAAACTTAAATAGGAATAACTTGATTTATGTATGCGGTTACTGTCAAAGAACCGCGGGCGGATGTGCGCCTGAATATTTATGAAGAGCCGACACCAGGCCCGCCGCCCTGATTCCTCCTACACACATCCCATGTACCGCGCCCTTTAAACTCATGAATACCCCCTGTAATGAAACTCTGTCCTCACTAATATTCTACATTCATGGATTGTAGGACCAATGAGGTCTCTATTAGTACCATCTAGGTAGATACCACCGCAACTCCTATCTCTGCCGCTAAACAGCACTTTTTTTAGTTAGTGAAATTACTGCGGTAACGAGACAATATTTTATGTCTCAAGGTTACGAGCATAAAATGGTGCAGTGTATATTGTCCGAACTAGCGCCACGTTATGGGCAGGCGTATCACTTACCATCACGTAAACGTCCTATACGTCTCTATGCAAAGCGATGTGACGAACAAGACGTTCACCTGATAGTCTACACGCCTGTTCGTGACCTGACGCTAGTTAGGATGATAGCCACTGTAGTATCCTTCTAGTTTTACTGCCTCTAACGTCCTTCAGACCAGAACACAGTATAGTTTGGTATCTATCTATACAGTCTCCGACAGAGACTTACCACTAGTAGATTATATCATCATTGCAACCGACGGACGATACAACGGCTGTACGAGGTTCCGCATAACAACTCACGGGACCCAAGCCAACTTCACCTACTCCCGGTGCACCCTGCTAATCAACAAACGAGGCTCTGGATCCCACCAACCAGCATTGAGCCAGTGGGGTGAGAAATGGCTCAAACCCCTTCCTGTGGATCCGTATAAGCGACGGCCCGTACTGCATGAAGCTCACGGGAACCCTCTGGATGCTGGCAGCGCAGGACTGATCGATGTGGAGAACTTTGGGCGAGGCCTATATCCAGTTGTGAACATCTAACGACTAATGATCGATTGATATAACTTAATGTTAGTATTTAAAATACAGTTGTATTAGATGTAATAGGTCTACAAAGTTACCTGCATCTGAAGTCTCAGTTAGCAGTTTTGTTAAATTAACTACCGAAATGCATTGTAGCCAATTCGCACTACATTATACATTTCGCTATTTCTTTGTTCTTCTCCCGCTATTATCTTCTCGCTCTCAATTTTTTTTTTCATCCGTATACTTTAACACAATGAACGCGGCTCGCTGAAGCTTTTTCGTTTCAAATGTCTTCTCCTGTATATACCTTTGGCGTTCACTATTCTTTTATGTATATATATATATATTTAGTATGATATATTCATAATAAAGTAAAATATGAAACTATGCGAAAAACTATACATTTTTTTATATTTAATATTTGTAATATTGTGTAAGATAATGCAACGTCTACCTCTCTCATCTAAACTCGATCCTCAGGAGCCATTGCTACTACAGTAGATTGGTGTAAGATGTAGTCAGGGGTGTAATAGATCTCGCACAACACCTCACGGAACCCGAGCCAACCTCACCTGCTCGTGGTGCACCCTGCTATTGAACAAACGAGGCTCTGGTTCTCGCCAACCCGCGTTAGGCCAGCGTGGTGGGCAATGGCCCAACTCTTCCATATGAACCCCTACATACAACAGTCCCTTGTGGCCAACGGTAACGGAGGCCATGCTGACCGTATGTGGAGATCTTTAGGGGAGGCCTATGTCTAGCAGTGGACGACTCTCGGCTGATGATGAATATAGTCACAAAAAAATCTTTGGAAACTACTATTGTCATATTTTTACTGCTGTAGAGAATCTAGATAGGTACCACCACAGTATCTAAGTTCTATCGCAAAGTAACAATGTACCATCAAAATTTTTTATGCTTTTTTTTATTCGACGAAGCGACGAGAAGAACAAGATGTTCACCTGTTGCTAAGTGCTACGCTTACCCCTAATAATGTGGTGATAGGATGATCTCTACACAGCACCAAACCAGAGCCACGAGATTTAATTGAATACTGGATATGAACCTCACTAATGCCTCAATAGGCGTATCAATTATTATCAAAATTGAACTCCTGCTCATCGTGTTCTGTCTATTAAAAAAATTCCTATTCACGTGTTATTTAAAACGCGATATCATCCGTTTTCAGCAGGGTAGACTTATTAGGGGGGTGTAAAGTTAAAACGGCAGACCTCAAAGCGAAACAAACAATGTGAAGCAATCGCAGGCGCAGTCGCCTACGTAACACATGAAATTTGCCCACAGAGCGGCGGCGAGCTTTCATAAAAAGCCGCGGGCTAGTTATCGCTAATATCAAAAAGCTCGCATGTCACTCAGCGCCGCGGAAGCTTTGTTGTGAAAAAAAAAGTTTCAACCCTATCAAGCCGAGATAAGTTTTATTTGTTTCGCAGACGTTATTTTACGCGACAACACTTTCAGCGCTGATGTTTATTAAACTTCACGTTGGCAGCACTCGCATTTGTGCTCGCTGTTACAATACTGTTATATATCCTTGTTTTTTATTTTTCTTTTCTATTCAACGAAGCGACGAGATGAAGACTTTCACACCTGATGATAAGTGATACGTCCGCCCATAATAATGCAACGTTAATTAAGATACACAGCACATAATTACCCTCTCATCTTGCGACATAAGAAATAGTCTCGTTAGTTCAGTATTAACTATATATATAACTATAACGTCCTCCACACAACATAGTAATGTTTGCATACTACCTGTTTTTTGGCTGAAAGAGGAGCAGCACCACCAGTAGACCATTTATCGTTTGTTTATTTTCTGGATGTTTGTTTCTAGTTTCTGCAAAAGTCTAGAAGTATGAAACAAAAAGCAATACACAAATAATATTTATACAGAAATATATTAAATATCATCGTTCAAATATATACGTATTTATTTAACTATAACAGATAAACCAACATTTGGTTTATAAACTGAAATAAATAAAAAAAACAAGAAACATATATAAGTGTAGACATCCCCTAATGATACAGAGCTTCGTCGTCAAACAAAATACGGTACCGCATCGTCTGATGACGTGCTTCATCTGCGATTCCAGCACAGCTGAAAAAATCCCACTAGTCCAATAACAAAGATGGACTTATTAAGCTCACCTGGATCGGCTTCTTCAGAACGGATCCATTTAAGTCCCTCTTTGTTTAACGTCTTGTAGTAGAGAACTAAGCAACTGAACCCCTCCACAATTCAGCAGTCCGTTCCGGCATGATCGTCTCCCAAACTCACTAACCTAATCAATCGATAAAAATCTAATTGAAATAGTTTTTATTGAAGATCCTTAATATAATTGAGCCTCATTTTCCAACAGGAACAAAGTACACTTTAACAGGATAAGGATCAATATCCAGGCCGCCGAGTTATTTACTACCAAATCTACGCATATGTTATTCATCGTATGTAAAAGTCAATCCTTGCGGTTGTGCGATATAAAGTAGCGATCTAGATCACAAGCGAAAGCGATTATAGCATTTTAACACTCCGGCTGTCATTTGCTGACAGCAGGAACTGCTGAACAGTTGAATAAATCCTATTGACCAACATGTGATGCACAAATCTAACTAGATACATTTTAGAAGACTTGGTGATCACTGCCACGTGGAGGAAATTGAAGAGTTTTACAGTAGTCACTTTGTAGCTTACTGTTGGTGGATCCTCTCGGCCTCGCTTGTTATCATCACATTTAATATAAGCATTAAACACTAATGCGAAAACATATATACCCACATATTAATATACCCTGTAGCATAATGATTAGAATAAAACTGTTCTTTATAAAACTGAGCGTAATGTGGTGATGAATTTTAATTAGCGCTGGATCGGAAATCGATTAATAGTTTTAAGAGTACTGTAAGAATGTACTCTCCTTTTCCATCTTCATGTTACAAAAATAAGTAATTTTAATTTAAAAAAAAACCATTAAGTAGTTTAAACCGAAAACCCACTTTTTAGTCTGAAAGCTTTGTTTACCAGTTTGTATATAAGTTGTATATCTCAATATAAAAGAGCCATAGTATAAAAAAATTCATGTAGAGATTAGTTAAACAATGTTGAAGTTGATACGCAGCCTCACTATCAGATGACTAGTAAGAACAAAAGGAGAAGATAACCTTAAATAGAAAGCTAATTTTAAAGACATAGTGCAGCGAGTTTACTCACATCAAATTTTTATATTTAGAGTTCGACTGGGAGAAAATCTCTCCAGGAATTAAGTCAATCATCCCTCTTGTACTTACACGTTATTAATATATGAAAATTAAAAGAAACTGAGGAAAATAAGATAGATGATGAGCAATTCTCAACATAAACTGGACATTGGTACACAAACATCTCAATCCGCTAGCTATCAAAAAAACATTTTCTTACTATCATCCAGACTCATATCCGAATTTATTAGACCCATCACAAGCTGAGAAGATTCATCTGTGAAACGACTTGTGATGCAGCCAAAGATGGAAAGTATAACACCGTGCAGTAGGTTTGAATCAACCAAATTAAAAGGACCCTGAAAAGGTCATTAAAGAAATGCGCAAAACATGATACAAATGATATCACTAATAAGATGACCACGAATAATTTTCCAAGAGTGCAAGAAGATCAAGTACATACACAAACATCATTTTTTTAATATATATTCTGATAACGCGTTCGCTTAGGTATTAGACCACACGTTAATCCATAATTCACGGGTAGCGTCTGCCTCCTAATGCATTAGAGGCGGTTGCTAAATATTTATGTGAGTTTTCCCAATCTCCTAATGAATTTCTCCTGCTGAATAATTGTGAGCCGGGAACACCTCCTGCCACCAGGTGAACAGCTTAATTGAACCTCTGGATTATTCATAAGAAAACTGCTGGACGCAGATTATAAATTTATTCGGTAGAAGATGATAACGATTGTCTTAAGAAGTTGGAAGACGAGCGAGATATTCACCTGATGGTATATGATTCAACTGTCTTTAACATGTAATTAGAATTAATTTTAATGCTCGTTATCTCAATAAATGACAAAAAATATTTTATATAATGATTATACAGTTCATCATCAGATGACCTAAATTTACCGACTTCAGTGATGAACAATGAAATCATTATTTTTATTCCTCGCTACAAGATGAACAGGGTTCCCATTTCATAGACAGTGAAGACTAATAATAATGTGGCGCTAATTAGAATGATATACGCAGCATCACATTCTTTCCAGTCTGAAACTACGGGGTTGAGCTGCGGTGGAGCTGAACGGTCTCCAGCAGCGGAAACCCACCCCCACCAAAGTGTATATAGAATGGAATAAGAGAATGTTCCATTTTCAAAGTGTTTCATTTTTCGAACGGCGCTTATCGCGAGCGTTGTATCTGTCCGGAGCAATCGCGGCGTTAAATGAAACGGAAGCGATATGTGACAGCGGTCCCCCGTGCCGGTGGCACGCGAGCCACTTTGCAAATCGGCCGGCTAACACTCATAAAAAATATTCAGCTACCCGCAAGCCTCGGTTGTTTATACAACAGGTATTTATAAAGTATTTTCAACTTGTTGTAGTGATACCTTCGTAATTACAAACCTCATTTTTGTAAACTAAATACCGACTTCTACTGGAGACTGTCAGTCCTGTGTTCCGGTTTGAATGGCGTCGTAGCTAGTATAATTGCTGAGGTGACGAGAGTCAATATCTTGTCTTAAAGTGATGAGCACAATTTGGACTAGCGTACATCTTAATCAACACTATGTTGTTTTGGACGGGCGTATCACTTATCTTTAGGTGAACGTCCTGCTCGTATTGTCGTGTCGTAGAATGAGAAAAAACATTTAATATAAGTAAACAATACAACAGCTACAAGTAAGTACTACCGCAGATCATTCCAGTTTGAAGGGCGTTGTAGCTAGTGAAATTACTAGGAACTTGATATCTTCTGTCTCTAATCAATGCGCACAATGTGATGCTGTGTATATCATTTTAATTACCGCCACATGTTTACCTTTTAAAGGCTATAAATAATGATTTCAGAAAATTCAGATAATCTGATGATGTTTACAATCATTGTCATCATTTACTGGTGGTAATTAGCTGGCGACTGTCTAGGGAGGTACGACCGCAGGTACTCTTTCTGTCGCAAATATTATTGTGTAAATGTTACTGTGTTCCGGTTTTAAGGACTTCCTAACAAAACTACCAGGGTAATGAATCTTGAAGAAGCAATAAAGACGACGCAGTGCTGTGTCATCATCCTAACTAACGCGACATTGTTATAAGCAGGTGAACTGCGAGATGAACGTCTCACTTCCGTCATCGCTTAGTTTAATGAAATCATTAACTAATAGATGACCATGACTTGAAATTGGTTCTTGTTCCTGCAAAGATGATGAACAGCACTTGTCACATTACCAATAATTCTTCATCAACCTATAGGAGTCCACAAGTGGACATAGGTTTTCTCCAAAGATTCCCACTTAGATCGAGTAGGGATTTATATGAGAGGATCTGAGCCATTTCCCACCACGCTGAATCCAATGCGGGTTGGTGGGAGCCAGAGCCTCGTTTGTTGATAAGCTGGATGCACCATGAGCAGGTGAGGTTGGCTTACATCCCGCCGCGATACTTCAATAATTACGAACATATTATTTATAATTACGATGGTAACGGTGACATTGTTCAAGGCATTATACCTCAAAGCACTTCTGTCGCTTTGATACGCTGTGAAGCTGTCAGCGTCATTAAAAAGCATAAAGCCTAACAAAGCATGGAAATTGCGATTGTACTTCCACCGTACATTTCAGCAGGCTTTCACTGAAACATCATTCATATTCTCCGTTCAATTCAAAGCTGCCACTGAATTGATGAAATCTGCCATCTAATGTCTGAAGGTCTTACGAATTCCCCAGAAATTTTGATTATAGTTATACCTATAAATAATCAAAATAAAGGATAATAAAAACTGGCGGTAGGTAACTGCTGGCGGAGCGACCAGCTCGATGTAGTGCAGTCCTAACCACTTACCATCAGGTGAACATCATGATCATATCGTTGTTTAATTGATGAAAAAACCCTAGTTTTTTTTCTTTTTCTTTCGATTCTTTTCGTCTCTTGATTTTTCTTCGTTTCGTCAGTTCAAATGGAGCTATTGAGGCTGTCATTAATAAGTCAATAAGATCTCATCTAAGACTGTTCATTAGCCTTGTAGGAGTCCAAAGGCTTTGCGTTAAAAAGACGTATTGTTCGTTTTCTATATCCATCCTGCAGTGCCATGAGATGAGTTTTAACTAAATTAGTTATAATTGTTCTTAAACCTTCAATAAGTGCGATTTGCGTCGAGACTGGTTGTAGCGTTTCTCAAGAGCGGAGGAGTTCCTCTCTCATCTTACTCCCAAGCAAGTTACAGACTATATTGGTTTGGTCGCTTTTGAATATTGCTGAACTCGGATTTTTATCAACGACTGTTGAATAAAGAGACAGACGAATAAATCCTTCGCATCCTTCAATATGAATGTAACGGAAGGACTTACAAGTGTATGATGAATCTATAAATTTAAGTCACAATTCACAAAGCTTGATAACAATAACTTAAGGACCATGTAGAAATGATAAAGAATATCGCTTTTTTTGATATTCCAACGAAAATTATTATCGACGAAGATATATAAGTAACTATAACATCTTGTCGATCAGTTTTGTATCAAAGGATAGAGGTTACGGTTTTATAGGTCAGTTCTCTCATCCGGTCCATTGATAGAAGCGATGAAGATTAAATCTATAAGTGATATATTATACTTATATATCAATATAATATATATAACTATCTTAAATACGTTAGTGTTAAAATGTATGTTTGTATGATACAATTGTTTTGTTACAGATAACCGATCAAAACTTACTAGCGACTTGGTGACGTGGAGTTCGAAGTAAGTAAAACTTATCTATTTATTCACAGTTTATATACATATAGATATATAGTTATATCATGAAAAAAAATTTAATTAGTATACTATAAAGATTTTTTTGATGTGGGCTGTTGTGTAAATATTTTATTATTTAAAATAGTTTTCTAACTGTAAATATTATATGTACGTTTCAATGAGGATGCGCAAAAAAGTGAGATGTGATATATCTCTCCGAAGTTGGCTGTCTCATTAAAAAATGAAATACACACACAGAGAGCGAAGTCTGTGTACACTGTACATACGTATAGTGTACATACACCTGTATGTGTGTGAAGCAATAACGCAGAGTGCTTCACTTATCTAAGACTACCGCCGTCTTAGCTCATATGTATTATTGAAAGAGATACCCTTACGATATACGCGTATACTAACATATAGAGAAAATACTTCCGTTTTCTATGTTACGATATTAAGATATTCATTTATATATTTTTCTAATACAAAAGCATTCATTTAGTGGCGAATAGCAGCGACATAGTATGTTTATATTATATACATATACAAACCTTTTCTCTCATAGCCACCCTCTCAAATGATTGTACACGCTTATAACAATGGGGTATTAGGTAGGGTATTTGCAATGTGGTCTAGAGTCAGGTTATTAAGATTAGCACTAAGGTAAGTCTCTCATGTCCTAGAAAGCTACTAAATAGACCATTGGGTTCGGGAGCTTCGAAAGTAATAGACCTCATAGCTCACTGAACAAGTCCAGATTATACGTAAAGATAGTCTCATGTTTATCAAGGGTGTAGGGGAGCTCTAGTAGATTCTGTAGGAGATCCCACAGACCTACAACACACCGAGTATGACTATATCTCTGCCTGCTCCCGGAAGCTGTGTATGTTTTAATTTCCTCTTCGGCACCAAATAAAAAAACCAGAAGGATACTTATATTGCACAAAGTTAATGGTGGTAGGTCTCCGTTGCTGGAGATCGTTTAGGTTTTGGCAGCGCCTCCTCCTACCTTCAAACAGAAGTGTGCAGACATTACTGTGTTCCGGTTTGAAAGACGCTGCAGCAAGTGAAAAGTGAGAACCAAAGAATTATAATAATGGCGAGTTTTTAATGCTATTGTATCTTCGGCTTCGGAATGAACTGGCATATCTGAGGCGTCGGAATTATTCCGCCGGACCAGAGACAGAAAGGATTGTAACACGCTGATCGCCAACCTTCACTGGTTGAAGAGGCATTTTAAGAAGAAGAAGAAGAATCTTCGGCTTCTTCTCAAGGCATTATACACGTCTGCTCATAACAATGGAGCGCTAGACAGGATTTCGCTCCAGATAGAATATTTATACTGCAGCATAGATGGCCGTCTTAGCACTTTACCTTCTTTTGACTGCAGAAATAAGAGCTGCGGTAGTACATACCCAGACGGTCTCAGGCAATGAAGATTTTGGGCCAGCAAAATATGCATTAATTTAAATTCTGTCTACTCCCCTCTTCTCCCCTTTAGTCCCGACTGATATAACAAGGACGTTATCACCTGCTGCAGACGGTAATTGTTTCGTATCGAGATTGTACTCGTAATGCGCTGTAACAATAAATCGTACGGCGCGCCCCCTGAAAGGTGTTAAAGTTAGAAATATCGCTGCGCAGCGGAGATTTCAGCGCTTTATTTAGATTTTTCAGCGTCTTTAAACATCGTAATAGTGTGTTTATCTTCACCGAGCTTTCAAGATGATGAATCGTCCAGACTGCTCCTGTTCTAATATATCGACAGCCGGGACACAGCGATGTTGATGGCAGATTAAAGATGATAACTGGCTAGGGTTTGCATAAAAGCCTAGCCTTGGTAACTTCTCTCTTGTGTCATAGCATTCGTAGTTATCACATTCTATTACATTGTTAAGTAGAGACTATAACTATCTTAGGAATGTAGTCAAGTAGTTTCACCCCCATCTGTCTCCGAGACAGATGAAACCTTAGCCAAGCACGAACACCCGCGTTCAGATATTGTTGGTATAAAATATTTAAGAATTTACTACCTATGTATGGACTTATCGCGATATCTCTGAAACTATAAAGCCTGAAGACTTGAAATTTGATAGGAATATTCCTTTTTCGGAGTATAGTACGACTATGAAAGGGTTTAAATGAATGTTACCTCAAATGGGGTTGCGGGGGTGTTATGGCCTGCAAAGCGGGAGAGGAAAGCAGCTAGTTTAAAATATGTTATATTCTAAAAAAGGACAACACGAAAGAATCCTTTGTCTGATCATAACAATGTGGTGCCAATTAGGATAATATTGCACACCACATTGCGCTCGTCGCCTTGAGGTATAAGATATTAACCCTCATTACCTTAGTACAAAGCCAAGGTACTTCACTAGATAGGCTCCAGCAACAGACCTAACATCCAACCAACGAACAGTATGACATTTTTCAATTGGGGTAAGTTATGTCAATGTGTACTAGAAAGATTTCTTTGAGAATTTTGAGAATGAACGCGAGTGGTTATAAGGGTAGAGGAAGGCCGAAGAAAGTGAGGATGATGACATGTGTAAGAAGAGTGAATTCAGATATGACGGCTGATAGCGGGATATGGAAGAGAAGTACACACTGTGCCGACCCCACATAGCTGGGGAAGGGTAGGAGAAAAAGCATACTGGAACGAATTAGCCAATTTTTTGCATATTCTTTAATGCCTGAATTTTAGAATAAACGCTGGTGATATATTCTATTTTACAACACGGAGCCTTCCCAGATAAATTTTCCGAGCGGTAGCAAACAGATGAGCGCAGCATCAGCATTTCGACGCGGGCCCGCAATAAATTCGCAAACAAAACCAACTGTCGCTTACCTCGCGGTCTCAAAGTAAAATTTATGTCCCATCTACTTTGCAAGCGCAAACGGCGGGGCTGCAGGATGAGGGGCTGTGCCGCCGCTCCCCATCTGCACTCCTCTCGGATAAATGCAACGGGGAGGGCTCCGAACACTCTCGGCTCTCTACTCCATTGACATAGTTGTCTGTTCCCGTCCTTCTCAACTTAAAACCTACTTAAATATGCTTTATGTTTTTTCCTCGATACGAGCGATACGTCCACCTGATGTCTTCCAATAACAACGTGCCAGGAAGATGATGCACCATCTTCACGTTGCTTTAAGACAAAAGATATTAAGTCTCATCACCACAGTAATATTTGCAATCTACCGCTTGGAATCGGAAATGGGAACTGCTGCGGTATACCTATAAGTACGAAGATAGAGAAACGTATTTTAACAGACTTTCAATAAGTGGAAGGAAGCAAGGATCATGCTATATTATAATAATTTGCCTTGAAGATATACTTCATGCAGTCATCAACATCCTCGTGGATAGTAAAATAATGGTTAAGGGCGACGTCCATAAATAGTCCTCCTCCAAGCGGTGTATATGATGGTATCTGATGGTATCCGCCTAACACGCGACAGGAATGGATTCGCAGTTCAACATGCGGTTTGTACTACCCGTTGCAATGGAGGTGGAGTCGCGGAAGGAGAATAGTATCGGTGTTGCGATTCGCCGCTACCCTACCCTCCGCGACTAAGGGGTGCCCCGCATCGCCGATGTAGTGGCAGTGGAGCCGCGGGGAAAAAGGAGTGTCGGTATTGTTTTCCGCAGCTCTCCTTATCTTTCGCGGCCGTAATACGGTTTGCGGTGGAACCCAACACCATATCCGCTGCAGGGAGCCGGGGGAGTTCTCTCTTGGCTCCCATGGCCTCTAGGAGATGGATTCGGGCGATTCCGTTGTCCATTGTGATTGCAAGAGGCCGAGAGGAGAACGCGCTGTTTGTCCCAGCGCGCCCTTACAGACGTGTAAAGGGAGGAGGCGCTCGCGGTGTTGCCGAGGTGTTCAAAAGTGTTCCTGTAGCCCTGCCGTAAAGCGATGAAGATGGAACACCGTTGGGGTTTCGTCGGTAGTCGGCGCCAATCCGACATAACCTGTTTTTGCCCCCGCGACGGCAAGTACGCGAAGGCATTCCCCGCACGTAAAAAAAAGTGTTAATTAGAAAATATACCTAGTCCGGCCATAAGCTCGGTTACAAATGAAAATGATTTTTTTTATTGAAACAATATAGTATAGGGTGTCCCGTGGCAGATTTGGAATTTGAAATTCGAATATTTTTCTAACGGTTGCGCGGGGGATCGGGGAGGGGTTACAGTTTAGCGCGGCATTTGCGCGGATTGGTCAGTCACGATGTCGCAGTGGACTGGTGTGCATCGCGCTTTCGCAGTTGAAGCGTATTTTGAAGCTAATAAATCCTGCACTGTTGCCCGCCGGAGATTTTTTCTCACTACAATATTCCGAGTGGAAGTTTGATTCAAGACGTGGGTCCAGAAGTTCCGTACAACAAGTTCAACAGTTAACGAGCCAAACCCAGGTCCTGGTCGAACGTCGAAGACTGCACAAAACATTGAACGCATTGCAAACAGCGTGTAAACAAATCCCCGCCACTCCGTGCGTAAGAGAGCGTCAAGTTTGCGGCTTCCATAAACCACGGTGCACCGTATTTTAAGCTTGGACATTAAAATCCACCCGTTCAAGATCCAATTGGTACAGGCACTTAAACCAAATGACTACAGAGAACGCAGAGTTCTGCGATAACATATTAAGCCGATTCCGAACTGTTAACACCATTTGGTTTGGTGATGAAGCTCATTCCCATTTGAATGGCTTTGTCAATAAACAAAACTGCCGCTACTGGGCGCCAAGAGGACTAAACCCGCGATTGGAACGCCAACAAGCATTGCATAGCCCAAAAGTAACAGTTTGGGCACCTCATTCTGTCAATGGAACAATTGGACCGTTTTTCTTTGAAAATTCTCGTGGAGCAACAGTAACTGTTGTTGGTGATGTCTATCGCCGCAGTTCTTATACCGAAACTAAGAGAACATCCATCGAACAGTTCTCACACGTGGTTTCAACAAGATGGCGCCACGCCTCACACAGCAAGAGCCACCATGAGCCTCCTTCGCGAGATACACTCAGAATACTCTCTAAAGATTCCGCGAGTGTGTACGTCGCGATGGAAAACATTTAGATGAAGTGATCTTCAAAAAATAAAATCCGCATGTGTCGTCTTTCTTTTATGACAAATATATGTACATTCTAAAATAATGACATCCTTTAATTTAATTAACAAATCCTAAATCTGCCACGAGACATCCTGTATTATTAAAATGTATACCTACGTATTAATTAGTCTAAGCGGAAAAGGAAAAACAACATCCTATTAGTAATTGGCCACCTTTGGCTTATATACAGGCCTTTAATCTGTTTGGCCAAGTATCACGAGTCTATGGCCTTACGCACTGTTTCCAAGGGAAGTTTCTACCACTGCTTGCTCCAAAGAGTTTTTAAGAGACTCGATGTCGCCGTGTCGTTTAGAGCAACAGCAGGCCATGTGTTCTAAAACTGACCATAATTTTAAGTCTAAAGGGTGAGATTTGGGCCAGATGGGGGCCAGTCTTCAGCTCTTATAAAGTTGAACGTTGGTTTCAAACCAGGCTTGGATAGTTCGTCCTTGTGACCAGATGAAAAGTCCTGCTGGAAAGACCATGGTATATTTTTAAAAAGTGTATTGCTGAGAGGTTTCATGACATGATCCAAAACTGTATCTTCATACACTTTGGCTGAAGTTTTCACTCCTTTTTCACAAATGTCTTTTTGTGACTCCTTGATAAGACACGCCCCACCAAACCATCACTGACGCAGGAGGATGACCACGTTGTACCTTTTCGACCACCACCACTTGAGCAGCTTCTTTATAACTGTGAGCGTACACTTTATCATTTTGCTTATTGTAGTGTTCTTCAATCGTGAATATTTTTTCATCGCTTAGAAGGATATTTCGGTGCCTTTCACCTGCGTATCGCGACAGAAGGCGTTTTGATTGATCCACTCTCTTTTAATTGTAAAGATTGATTTAGGACATGTCCTGTATATCGACGATTAGCACCGGGCTTCAGGACTTGTTTTATAATACGCGATACGCGACAGAGTCCTAGCGGGAATCTTCATTTCTCGCGATAAGAGTTTTTGCTTCCTAATGGGGTTTCGACGAATTCTGGCTTTAACAGCATTAACAGGCTTTGTAGTTCTAACAGCACAATATGCAGCCGTCCCAATCTTTTCTGGTCTTCTTCTGGTCAGAGGAAGTATTATATCTGTTGATAGTTCGATATACGAACATACGGCTGATATCAAGCTTTTGAAGTGTCTGGAATTTCACCGACCGGAGCGGCTCCATACCCACTTTGTGCAAAGCGATCACTGTAACATTATCTTGATTAACACCCCCAACCCATTCCATATTGTAATTTAATAATGAACACGAATAAATATGTGAAATGGTGCAAAAACTAAGTTCGAAACTAAAAATAATTAAAAAGTTGACAAAAAAAAGAAAAGTATCCTAATGGTGTTATAAAAAAATAGTAAACTAAAAGAAATACTAAACTTAATATTGAGCGAGCTAATTCTAGACTAGAGCTTTATACAATCAAATGATTAATCGCCAGTTGCCATCAGAGAGCAAAGTACCAAAAAGAGACAACAGAGAAACATTAAGTCGTTATAAATAACTTACCGAAAACTTCAAGTTATTATTATCATCACTTTCACAGAATAATTGTATTTTTAATAACCGACGCTATTAATTTTTTACAGGAGGTGGAAAGACACACTGCGATCAACCGACGATATTCGTAAGTACCATATACACCTATATAGTTATAATAACACGTATCGTTTGAAAGGGTGTAAGGGGCTCTGCACAACAACTCACAGGACCCAATCTACCCTCACCTGCTCGTAGCACACCCTGCTAATCAAGAAACGAGGACTTGGCTCTCACCAACCCGCATTAGGCCAGCGTGGTGCGAAATGAGGTGGGAAATGGCTCAAATCCCTGCGAATCGCTACCAGATTAATGTGCGAAATTTTGAGGAAGCCTATATCCATCTATGGATCTCCATCAGCTGATGATGATGATATTGTTTGATAACAATTATCACCGAAACCATTTAAGCACTAACTATAGAAATTTCCAAATATTTGTCAATGGAATAGGATTTTGTTATATCTACCGTTATATACCAAATATGGCACTGTTGTAGGTGACGACATGTGGACACCGGAATCGAACTTGAAACCTTCATATAACAGCTTAACCACTGTACCACTGAAGCCATTAAAGCATATTGAACAAGTCATAATATGAAAGATCACTTAAAGAGAAAAGACCGCCATTTGCTGGAAACATTTCTTTTTTCCTTTTCCATATGTTTTTACAGTAAGCACTGAAAACTGAAACAACAAAATAAACATATAAGTAGATAATTTACATAAATATAATGATCAAATAGAGTTTATCTTTAGATATATAACTATATCTACTTAGTATAGTTTCTCTGCGCTCAGTTGGCTCTTTAACGAGCGTTATAAAGGACTACAGGGACATTTTAGTGCAAAGTTTAAATGGCCGAGAGCTAAGTTTACTTTTTACTTACATTAAAACAAATACACTGTTCCTGCACACTCTTTTGCGAGTGTAATGATGCGATTTATTTTTTAATGTACTATTTCTTAAAACACAGAAAAAAGTATCTTTTCTCTCTACAGTACACTAACTCATCTCGATTTGGTGGTAGATCTCTATTACCGTAGGCAATTTATGTAGATATCGCAGCTACTATTTCTGCTGACAAACAGTAGTATATATATTGTAGCTAATGAAATTACTATGGTAACGAGACTTGTCATGTCTCAAGGTGACGAGGTAATGGTGTAGTGTGTACGATCCTAACTAGCGTCACGTTATGCATAGGCGTATTAGTTAACATCGCGAGAACGCAAAACCAATAAGGACACTATGACTCGTATAATTCTAAAGTTGGACCATTGCAATGCTCTTATGGCAGATGACCATATGACAGCAATTCAGAGGGGAATCCCTGGGGCAGACTAAGCCTGTTCGACTAATATACTTGAACCGTCCCGACATTAATATTTTACTGCATGTCTAAATGAAGCCTCAGTACAAGGTTAACAATTAGCTGCTGGACCACTGATACTTTCTAATATTCCATCAGCCCTAAGGTACAAATTAATCGTTACATTACTCTCATATATACATATATACTTATCTATATATATACAAGATATTTCTTGTATATATAAGAAATTTTCTCTTATGTTCAGACACATCGCGACATCTGAAACCATAAGACCTAGGAGACTTCAAATTTGCTCCGAGTATTGCTTTTGCCGAATATAGGTCAGATAAAAAATTGCAGTAGTACCTTGATGGTCTCCGGCAGCATAAATCTACCACCAGTAATATCATAGATATCTTTCTACAGTAATACCGAGGGATTACTATAAAGCCTGGTAATGTCTTCAGTTACAATAAGATCTAGATTACCTCTCGACGTTGAACGAAAGTTGATTAGGAATGACGCTTATAGGTTTGATAGTAATTAATGGCGGTATTTAAAGGAATAACAAAATTTTCTACTTGTAAATTACTTACTCGTATGATAATTTTTTTTTATCTATAATGGACCAATACTTAACCTCAATTTCTTATATTAAGCCGAGTACAATAAACCTGACACACAGTAAGTCTCGCTTTCATATGTTCACAGCCATAATACTGTAACAGTAATAGTTTTATTAAAAGCCATGGGGCGATTAAGTTAAATATAAAAAATAACTTAAAGAAAAACCTCTTTTCATTGTATAACTTTTAGGTTTCATATAAATCCTAATAATATCTTTTTTGTTAGCATTACCATTAAATATAATGTTAACCGTTACATAGTTCAGCATATCATGATCAAGTGCGACAAAAAAAAATTAAATCGACAAAGTTAACGCTTGAGCACGATCTCACCTGATGGTAAGTGGCGTGTTGTGGTGAACCCCACTAACCTGGTAACCGCCTATTCAGTCTTCTCTTAAAGACTTGAATCATATTTGGCCGGAACACCGGCGCCGGTAAGTAGTTCCACTCCTTTGATGCTCTTAAATAATTTCTTAACCCGACATGATATCTTACTTCCTGTGGTTTCATGTCTGAAGATTTCACTGTCAACTCCGCAGATTCAGAAGAAACTCTCACGGCGTACAAACATAAAATCCAAGAGTCATTAATTTCATCTTAACACCATTGTTACGAAGAGCAAATAGGAAAGCCGGCGAGCATCTGAAAGAAAAGGAAATGAAATATCATTAAGTAGGCCATTAGCGTGCTTAATAGGGTATACCCAAGTTTTTATTGGTTTCCTTTAATGAGAGCGGGATTTTCTGATAAGCAATGTGTAAAAGGTGAGGTGGTAACAAAAAAAATTATCAGCGATATCAAGATGAAGTTTACACAAGTCATAGAACCGGTTGTGGGTGATGATGAAAGCAGCGCGACGTTAACTTAATGGTTAATGATACACCCACCTGAAGCAACTTGGCGCTTGTTAGGATGTTATACAGTTGTAGATTTCCCGGATAAAAAGGAGAAGAAAGATTGCAGGTGGTCATTGGATGTAGGTTGCATATCTCCATATAACATCGCAGCATTTCTTACGGCTACGAACGAAGCAGTATACAAACATTACTGCAGGTATAGTAGTAAATTTCTGAAACTCTATTCCTGCACAAGTCGAGCAGGAGGATTTTTTTATACATTGAAGCGAGACGATGAGTGGGACGTACCTGATGGTAAATGATATGCCCGCCCATAACAACGTAGCACGAGTTATGATGGTATACACTGCACCGCGTTACGCTCATCGCCTGCAGACATAAGATCGTCCATCTCGTCATCCCAGTAACTTCACTAGCTACAACTCCCTAGACGGTATCCGGCAATAGATACCCACACTGCCAGTAAAATTACTGTTATCATATGCAGGCAAGTGCTGCAAAAACTCATCTCGCGTCACTGGACTTGGTGGAGACACGGGCTAAAACCGTTGTTGGAGATCAGGAACTTGTTATAACTGGAGTGGAGTATTTAACACGGACGCCAGTTACCAGTTCCGAGCCGTTCTATAAGATAAACTTCGGAGAGTGTGCAATGGAATTGTACAGCATAATTCTCCAATCTCTGTTCACCACCACGCGACAAGACATACGGCTTATCATCATCGTTATATGGTGAACATCGCCCGTATGTGAATAAACAAGTTCTGCCCTTCATATCCGCCAGAGTTATTTTTTTTGTTAATCAATAATGCGACGGAGCGAGTAAGATACACCTGATAGTAAGTAATACGGTTGCCCATGACAACGTGCCACTGTTTAGGATGATATATACGTCAGTATATACCGTCGATATATATGATGTATCTCGTTACCACAGTAATTTTACTATCGTACAGCGCCCTTCGAACCGAAGCAGAGTAATTTTTGGACACGACTGTTTGGCGGCACTTATAAGAGATGCTGTAGTACCTTTCTAGAGGGTCTGCGGTAGTAGAGAGTTACGACCAGCAGAAGTTATTATTTAAGGCATTTACAGAAGCTTCTAGAGTAGGAGTGGCTCGTTAAGAAGAAGAATAGAAACTTCCTTCAGCATATTCACTTCAATTAATTTCTTCTGTAAGCATTGAAAAGGAATAACGATGAAGGCGTCTTTATTCCAAGGTGTTATTCGAGCGGGCCCCGAAAAAGCTTTATGGACCTCCTTTAAAATGATATATTGTTGGAGATGGCGTGATAAATGGTGATCGGTACTTCACTATTCACGCGAAACGGGGTGAACCATTTCTCTTTCCCGTTATTCAATGTGATTTGAAGTTTTATTTTTTCACCTTTCGCCTATTAACTTGTTCTTTCTTTCACCAGAGCCCGTCTAGGCAGGTACTAAAGCAGCTTCCATTTCTACCGCCAGACAGTAATGTGTAAACACTACTGTGCTCCGGATCGAAGGGCGATATAACTAGTGAAATTCTGGAGTAATGTTAACATGTTATTTCTCAAAGTGATCAGCTCAATATGGTGTTGTGTATATCGTCCTAATTAGTTGTTATCGGCAGGCGTAGTGTCTGGCGAACATCTTTCCGTTTAAGAGAGGCCTATGTCCAGCAGTGGACCTCTACTGGCTGATGATGATGAACATCTCTCCCGTCTTGTTGCATTGAACAAGCACGTCGTACTCCTGATGATAAGTCACATCCTATCCATAATGTGGAGCTAGTTAGAATAATATACATTGCATCACATCGTGCTCGTCATCTTCAGACAGATGCCAAGTCCTTTCACCTAATGAGATAAAGAGACTTAGCATCTTATAGTAGTCACAATAGCTAAAGCTCCTTTCGCCTGAACGAAGTTATGATATACTACTGTCTTGCAGTAGAAATAAGATCACCAGCTTCTTTCGCTTTTCTTAGACTTATTGCCTTCTGTAGCCTATACACTCATCTTTTAAAGATCCCCACATCATACCTGGACGGGAACTGTCGTCAGCAGACTGTTCCAACCATTCGCTTCATACAGTTAAAATAATCTGTATTATTTTTTTCTAAATTATCTTCAAAGCCTTATAAATTTCATTGTAACTTGTTAAATAAAATAAAAATGAATAACACCGACATTTCCCCTCATTATCATCAGACGTCAAAGGCCCCTAATGACCTGCTCAACTCTTTACATTTTTAGCATTAACAAGCTCGAAGCGTTCTCCATTTTTTTTTTCATATTACGGAAGCTTTATTTTAAAACCCGACATCTCGCAGTCAAAGCTCAACAGCTTTAGGGAGATAATAAAATGTTTAGCTTCATGTGAAATGTGGCGACTTACCTAATTTAATTTGTTTTTTGTTAAATTTATACAATTTTTTTTTAATCGATAAGATTACCAATCCACCACAATACCATCTGGTGTGAAGTGATCTGTGGTGGTGAAGCGCACTAGCCTTGTAACAGCCTATTCACTCTTTTTAAGAAGACCCACCCATTTCATACGGGAACACCGACATCGGCGGGTTGTTCCACTCCTTTGCTGTTATGGAGAACGAGGAGCTGAACCTCTTTGTGAATGTAGTCTTAAATAAGGACCGATTAAACGTGGAAAATGACCTATACAATGATTCATTGAGAAGGCCGTCCAAGAGTCTTTTATGTTATACGAGACAAACGAGATACCATACCAACGTGGTGCTAGTCAGGACTATATACACTGCGTCATGTACTCGTCGCCCATTGAATCATTGATGAAAACCGGAAGACAGTAATGTGTGCACACTATTATTTGGCAACGGAATTAGAAGCTGCAGTGATAACTTGGTCTCCGACAATAGAGACTTACCACCAGGGTCTTTTACTGAGGAAAACCTTCGATGAGCCCTTTGTGGGTAGTAATCACACAACCTCGCCTTCCCTTTAAAGCAGAGGTTTGTTAAAGTTTCTTTTTCCTCTCAATCAAAATAACTAAAAAGGGTTTTCATCATAAAAATACGGCGATACGTCTCTATTAGTAAGTTCACTAGCTACAGCGCTCTTCAAATTAATACACTAACAGCAGTTTTCTTTATGTAAATAAGCGACGAGACAAGCAGAACATTCACCTGATGGTAAGTGATACGCTTGCCTATAACAACGTGGTGCTAGTTAAGATAGTATTCACTACAACATATTACACTCGTCGCCAGAGTCATAAAATGTCGAGTCTTCTTACCCCAGTAATTACACTAGCTACAGCGCCCTTCAATCCAGAATACAGTAGACGGTCTCCGGCTACAGAGACCTACTGCTAGTATACACATAGTACACGCTATACACGCACCTTCAGAACCGGTACCGCTTCATGAAATATCTGAAAACTACCTAGAAGTAATAATATTTATTACAGATAACAAAGCTGTCAATTCTATTTAAACTTAGTATAGTTAAGTTATAAAAAAAGCGAAAACAGTTAATAAACTTTGAACCTGAAAAGGGGTTGCTTGTAAAACTCTAAGCCGTTTTACTTAATCGACAAAGTTAAGCTACTGACTTGTTTTGTTTTATCTGTTAACCAATCTCATCTATTTGGGTAGAATAAAAAAACAATCCCGTTTCCGACGAATATCGATTAACAATTAAGCACATCCGGTTTCTAGCAAACAACTTGACACAGTGACACATATTGGCGTCAAACCGTACGAGTACCACTACAGCACTGTCACTAAGAGTACCATCACTGTTTATTATTAAATATCAGGTTAGGTTAGGTTTCACGCTTGGGACGTTGTGTGAGCATCCCAATAAGCATTGTATTTATTAAAGTGACACGAGTGAAACGTTCAACTAAATGATTCACCTGCCCATAACGCGGTGCTAGTTAGGATGATATACACAGCACTACACTCTCCTCATCTCTTTGAGAAGTAAGATGTTAAGATTCAGTCAATTTGGAATACAGTAATATTTGCACACTACTGTTTGGCGGCGGAAATAAGAGTTGCGGTTGTACTTAGACCGCCTCTTGTGAAGACTATGTATCCGGAAACACACCACCAGTATGTGTGCTTACTGGCGGCCGGTCTGTTTACAGAGACCGTCTAGGTAGATACCACCACAGTATTACTGATAGATAGATCCACCCCACAGATATTTCCAGTTTCACCTCGAGACGCGGCCTCATCAAAGCCTCTCGCTGTCCAACTCGCCATGGTTATGTGCATTACTACACCATGGGGTTTTATCCAGTAAGAGTCCGGCATAACTCTTCTGTTGCCCCCACAGCAGAAGGGTGTCCAATGCAGGATTTCCTCATGAAAAAAGGTACCACCGCGGCTTTTATTACAGCCGCCAGTTTGAAGAGCGCTGTAGCTTGAACAACTACTGGGGTAACGATACTTAACACCCTTTGTTATAAGGCGACGAGCACGTATTGCTGTGTACATCTAACTAGTACGCTGTTAATGACAAGCGTATCACTTACCATCAGGTAAACGTTTCGCTCGTAACTTAATGTGAAAACTTGTTTTGATAAGCAATTCTTATCAACGCCTCCCGCGCTTCCACTCGTCACCAATATTATGTTCAGCGATATTTATATATTTCTGTGTAGATAGATCACTTCCCACATTCCAACAAACCTTCAGGACACTCGAGCAGCGCATCCGCACTCTCGTCCGACAAATAACGTACTGCTCGTTGACGCCCGCGCCGGCTGCTTTTATACTATATTAACTTATTGATTATTTCCCACTACCCACATTAGTTGTTGTATGTCACTTTATCAAAACTGAACGTCAGTTCTGTAAGGAAACTCGACATCGCTTTACATAAACCATTTTTGATCCAATTAGCTTCAAAGTGATCAGTACGACAAAACGCTAATTTCATATGTAAAGCCCTAATACATAAATATAACCGATAATTGTTTTGAAGAGTACTGTAGCTAGTTAAATTACTGGGGTAATGATAGTCAACATCTTATATTTCAAGTCAAGTGCGCAACGTTGTGCTATATATACCACCCTAACTAACGCCATGTTGTTATGGGCAGGCGTATCATTTACCATCGGAGGAACGTCCCGCTCGTCTCGTCACTGAGTTGTATACAAAAAAAACTAGAATTTAGTAGTCGATCAGGTGTGTAGTCTTACCAACCCCACGTTGGGCGACACTGTAGAAGTTTTGTGGTGAGATACGGAGATCAGGAACTGAAACTTATTATAATAGTAGTCCCCTCTCATATTATTACAAAGATCTAGACAGATCCAGTTAATGGATACAATTCTATACTCCTTCAAGACTTGTTGACCAATGACTTGATATTACAAAGATCCAGGGAGATCCAGTCGACAGATACAATTGTATACTCCGTAATGAGTTGTTGGCTAAAGACTTGATATTACGAAGATCCGGAGAGATCCAGTCGATATGTACAATTGTAAACTCCGTAATGATTTGTTGGCCGAAGGCACTGTTCACAAGGGAATACAATTTTTATAACGATTTGCGATATGATAAACGATAGCGTGATCTATGGTTCATGGTGGCGCCATCTGTTAGGTGTTTGAAAAGTTCTTGTTACAAGATTCGAAATACTTATACACTTATTTCCAGCATACGAAAAAAATGATTTCCTACAAAATCCTAAGAATCGCTTTGTATAAACAAAAAAGTCGATTACGTGATTAAATACGATTATTCTTACAGAATCTAAACGGAAACGGAACGGTCGTTAGAAAAAGGATTAAAAAAAACTTCGCAGCGAATAATTAACACGGATCCCAATTAGAAAGGACCTTCAAATGATAATAAAGACGAAGCCGAAAGTATTTTAAAATCATTTTTATTGAGTATAGACAGCTGGCTTGAATCACGAAGATATGATGCCTTACTTAATGTATACAAGCGGATACGAGACGAACCGAGGAGACTGATGAGAAGCCCTAAGGATGCCCATAACGTCGCACTAGTTAGGATCACTAATAAAACGCCCTGTGACATAAGATGTTGTCTGATTACTCCAACAATTACAATAGCTACAGCGGCCTTCAAATCTGAAGACTGTTATTGCACTTTACTGTCTACACAGACAATCTTCGGCAATAGACACTTAGCGACATCTAGTCATGGTTTTCGTTGCGCTCCATACACAAAAATTCGCAGCACAGGCAAAAGTTCTCCGATTTACCTGAGAAAGGTAGCAAAAGTTGCGCGCTCCTACACTGGGTGTAGCGGCGGTATAATCGGTAAAAATCAGTTCAGTAGCTTAGTGGCTAAATGTCAAAAAAGTGCAGAACTTACGTGTGAAACACCGGGCAAACGGGATCGGTGACCCACCGTAAGTAAATAAGATTAGGGATGGGAGGGTCATAATAGGATGCAGTACAAAAGCGGAGCTGGTAAAGGTAAGGGATAGGTTGGTCAAGGCAGGTAAGGACCTAAATGTGGAGGAGATGAAAAGCCGAGACCCGTTAGTCATGATTAGGGATGTTACGGCCTACAATAAGGATAGGGACATCCTTAAGGCGCTTAGGACTCAGAATAAGCATTTGCTGGACGACATCCCTGAGCGTGACCTGCGGGCCGAAGTCCACTTTAGGAGGAAGGCGCGGAACTGGCTTTTAACCCATGTGGCCATGCGAGTATCGCCGAAATTCTGGGCCAGCTTAACTGACGCGAGTAGAGAATTTTCATTCTTACTTTAAACAATGAACAAGCATCTATGAAGAATGAAATATCAGATCTTACGGCCAGGACAACTGAAAATACATAAAACAAGTGCCAAAAATTGTCGTTAATAAAGAAACACAAAAATAACTAAAAACAGAAGTAACGCTAAGGAGAGGATTCAAGATCAAAACATTTATGTAGTAAACATTTACCAGAAAGTACACACTAGTAAATCGAGCCTAAACTTTTTCTACGCCATTATCAGAAGTATATGCAGTCCAGGTAAATTTAAAGAATTAAACTGTTTACTCCAATCGTTTAAAAAGTGTATACATGTTGTACTTTTAGCAGAAACTTGAATCAACATTCAAATTTTATTGACTTCTTAACAAGTTTTGATGAACACCTCATGCAAAAAAATAAAACGAATATCTTCGATGACAGCAGTTTGTTAACAGAATAAGGCTATAAAGTTGTAAACAAAATAAATCACAAATATTGTACCCGTGAAACAGGCACATTGAAAACCATTAGAGATCATGTTACTACAAATTCACGACAAGATAATTTTCATATGGCTATAATCGAATCATCTCTGTCAAATTATAAAAATATAAATGTTCAACTCAAAAGAGTAATACCTCCAAAAACACAAAAAATGCATTACGAAGTAATAGACCTCCAAAAATTATACAAAGTAGTTGAAAGAGAAAAATTACGCGGAAACAGCAATGAATATAAAAGTTTTGAAGAATATGCTAACCATGCTATTGGCAAGTTCAAAAACCAAAAAAAATTTAAATAATTAATGAACCTTTAAATAACTGGATCAATAAACAAACAATTACAGAGATAAACAAACGAAAGAAATACTTTACGGAGAAATTAGAAACAAATTTCAGAAAAATAAAAACCTTTTATAACAATTTCAAAATAAAAGTTACCTGCTCGCCAACAAAATTAAAAACGCAAAGAAAAATTAGTTTATGGAGAATTCTTAAAATGTTCACAGAAGCCAAAAAAGAGGTAGGCGTTGATTAACTTCCTTGCGAACAACAAAATTGTAAATAATTGTGCTCTGTCCAATCTCAAATCTGACAATGGTGTAATTAGTAGTGATCCTACAGAGGTTTGTGAAATGTTTAACGAATTCTTTCCAAATATAGGTACATAATTAGCAAACAACATACCAAACAAATATCACAATAATAGCACATACATACTACCTCTTTCCGTCCAAAAAATTACACACTATGAACTGTGTAACTTCTCACCATGCATTATTAATGAAGTTGCTGCAATAGTAAACACCGTAAACTCTAATACAAGTACAGGCTTAGATGGGGTCAGCACCAAATCTATAAAATGCATTAAGAATCTTATCGCCAGGAATATAACTGTCTAAACAAAGTTTTGGCAGATGGTACATTCCGAGACACCTTAAAAGTTGCAGAGGTTACCTCTATTTACAAAGGTGGTATAAAATCAGATACTGGAAATTACAGGCTAATATTAGTTTTGCCAGTGGTATCCAAAATATTAGAACAGATGGTATACACAAGATTAAACGACTACTTAAATTTATTTTTCGTATGATCAACAATATAGCTTTCGGCCTAAATCCAATACACCAGGTGCAAGAATTGATTTAATTACTATAATAAAAACAAAAATAGATCAAAAATAAGTAGGACTGGAAGTATTTATTTATCTGAAAAAGGCTTTCGATACTGTCAGTCATATATTATTACTTAACAAATTGGAGGAAGCGAGAGATGTGTGCCAGGATCGTAGCAAGTGGAGACAGGTGGTCTCTGCCTACCCCATTGGGAACGATACGTGATATATATCTATGTATGTGTAACAATTGGAGGCCATTGGCCTTACTGGAATTGTTTTGAAAACTTTAAGCTCATTCTTACAAAATCGATATCAGGTTGTCAAAATGGAAACATATCAAAGTACCTTTAAACTTATTACATGCGGTGTCCCACAAGGTTCTTCACTTGGGCCATTGTTGTTCTTTGTTTATATAAATTACTTACATCAAGCTGGTCTACAGGGGAAACTCATTCTTTATGGAGATGATACGTGTGTATTTTATTTCGGACAAAACATTAATGATCTCACAGAACAAGCTCAAGACGTTCTTAATATTGTACATACATAGTACCAATATAATCTCTTAACAATTAAGCCATCAATCATCGTAAATAATACTTTGCGTTAAAAATAAAAAGACACTTAACTACCCAAATCTTATTATAAAGGATTAAGAAGTGTACCTGGGATTAATATTAGGCACCATCTTAACTTGGAAAGCACACATTCAACACATCAAACAAAAACTGTTCTCTATAGTGTTCTCTCTGCATATAATTGCAGGTTGCCTTCCAAGTAAATGTTGCAAGTTAATATACAATACGCTTGTGAAACCACACTTACTTTATCTTATTGAAATTTGGGGTACAGGAACCAAAAAAAAACATTAAAATATTGCACAACTACGATTCCATAACGCCTAGTGAAACCATACAAACAAACAAACAAAACTCCTAAACCAATGTTTATATAATCGCTCAATACCAACTATACGCGCATATCGCATGCATACTTATATACAGAGTAATACATGGACTTATTCAATCACAAATTACTTTCCCCCACAAATAACAACAAAAAAAAATATATACTACTCGTCGCGAAAATGAACTCAAATTACCTAATATAAGAACTAATTACGGCTTAAATAACTTAACGTTTGGAGGAGCACAGTTATACTTCCCTATAATGTAAAAGAGACTATTTCGCTAAATGTATTTAAAAAAAAACTTTTCGATTATATATACATAATTCGATTATATACAAAAAAAAAAATATTTAAATTTGTACTCGCACCTTATTTAATGTGTATCCTCTTTATTGTTTCATCTTAGCTGCTGCTATGTCTTAATGAGAAATAAAGTTCTAACCCAGACCGAAACCGAAGTATTGCAGCCTCCATTGTAAATGAATTCCCATAGAACCGAGAGGCGTGACTTGGAACAGAGATCTTATTTAGGATGAAAGATCGAAGGTATCTATTGAGGGAAGATAAGGGATTTTGTTATTTATCTGTGATATGGGAAGGATCTGATCTATCTATATATATGATCGCCAAATTTCAGTTCGAAGAGGGCATTTAATGATGGTGATGATAAGGAGAGTTGAGGTTGTTTATATTTGTTCAGTTATATGAAGGTGGATATGCTGCGTGGACCACTGTAAAGCTGAACAATTCATGCTTATTTACAACAAAAACAAAATTACCCTCAAACAAAAGTATCCGGGACGATTGCGTTCATATAAATAAAACGTGTTTAACGTAATGCCTTCTCCGGCGGAGCATTTATTTCCGCGTGAAGAACAAATGGTCTCCTCGCCCTGAATCCCCTTTTAGTAACGTATACCATTACCGAAGAGATTTACAAAGAGCAAAGTTGAGCGGAACTATAACAAGTAAATAATACACCACTTCCGTATGCGTTGGAAATTGGCGGTTAATGTTGAAACGAATTGTCCGTACATCATAAATGGGATCAGTTCCAAAGTCTTTTCGAAGTTTTTATGAGACAAGCGAGATATTCACCTGATGCTAAATGATACGCTTGCTCATAACGTTGCGCTAGTTAGGTTATATACCCAGCACCGTATTTCGCTACCACCATAAACCCTCAGTAATTTCTTAAGCTACAGCTCTCTTCAAACAGTTTACAGTAAAGTTTGTACAGTACTATTTGAAGGCTGTAATAGGAGATGCGGTGGTAACTATCTTAACCGTCTCCACCAACAGAAATCTACAGCAGCTCTTATTTCCACCGCCAAACAGTAGTGTGCAAATATTACTGTATTCTTCAAAGAAAAGAGTGCAGCGTGGTGCAGTGTACATCATCCTAACTAGCGCCACGTTATTAGTAGATGAATCATGTAGGTGAACGTCTCGCTCGTCTCACCACCTCGATAAATAAAATGCTTATTAGGATGTTCACACAACACCCGAGACGCATACACGAGAATGAATCATCTGTTCACCAAATGCCTATGTATATCGTCCGTCCACCATTCTCGAAAGTTCTAGAGAATTCTTGTTTCTAAAGAAATATGAATTATCCCGCACAACAACTCACGGGACCCAAGCCAACTTCACCTTCTCCTGGTGCACCCTGCTAATCAACAAACGAGGCTCTGGCTCCCATCAATCCGCATTGGGCCAACGTGGTGAGACATGGCCCAAATCTTCTCATATGAGCCACTACAAATGTGGGGTTCTTTGAGGAAGTCCTATGTCCAGCAGTGGACGTCTATAGGCTGATGATGATAACTACGACTGATTGTTTTACTCTGAACTCACCTTCGGACACTTGAACTCAGGATATATAGCTCTCAAACGTTCTAGCACTACATTCAAACGCAATAATTTTTGTCCCTGTCTCAAATATCTAAGCTTCGTTACTTAGTAATAGTTACAGCGCGTTTCAAACCGGAGTACAGAGATTTAGCTCAAATAACAAACTATTTAAAAGATTCGTTAACGAACTAGTTTAAGTAAAATCATTAATTACTGAGACTAAAAGATCAACCTAAATTCTATCCCATTCAGCGAATAGAAATTGTTTTGAATATTGCGCATTCCGTTCTCCAAGGGTCAAAAGGACGTGGAAGGAATTCCTTTGTCACGATTTAGGATGTTGTGTGTCCATAATGATTGTACAGTGTACCATTCATTTAAAAAAAATACACAAGGACCTTGTTCTAAAACAAACGCATACAGTATTGAGAAATATAATAAAACTTAAATAGATGTGATGACCAGGACATTCACCGCCAGTTGCCAAATGCAATATACACAGCTCCACACTGTGATCGTTGCTTTAAGCCAAAGACGCTAAATTTCTTTATCTCCGTAATTTCACTAGCTACAGCACCCTTCAAACCGGAACATAGTAATTTTTGCACACTACGGTATAGCAGCAGAAGTAGGAGCTGCGGTGGTATCTACTTTGAAAGTTACTGGCAATTAAGATCTTAACACATAGATGTTAAGTGTTGTTACTTCGGTAATTTCACTAGCTATAACGCCCTTTAAACCGGAACACAGTTATATTTACACATAACGGTATGGCAGCAGAAATAAGAGCTGCGGTGATACGTACACGGTATTCACCAATAAAGACACTAATGCCAGAATATGCTGTTTCAGTTTCAGTGTCTTATTTTTTTTGTTTATAAGAAGCTTTATAATAATTATATCATCATCATCATCAGCCCATAGACGTCCACTGCTGGACATAGGCCTCCCCTAAAGATCAACATATCGAAAGATCCTGTACTGTCCGCATCGCCGGGCACTGAGGGCCGTTGTTAGTAAGAATTTATATGAGGGTATTTGAATGCTACATATATATAACTAAAGTTGAATAAGTACCACCGCAGCTCCTATATCTACACTCAAACTGTAGTGTACAAACTTTACTCTGTTCCGGTTTGTAGGACGCAGTAGCTATTTAAGTTACTGACGTATCGAGACTCGACAGCTTGTCTCACGACGAGCGCAATGCGGTGCAGTTTATATCATACTGACTAGCGCCACGTTGTTATAGGCAGGCGTATCACTTACCATCAGGTGAACGCCCCGGTCATCTCTTCATCGAAACTAAATAAAAAAAATTACATAAAATCACAAACCAAACTGGAAAATTTTCTTCTATCTAACTTTTAATTTTTTTTAATACTTTTTATGTTTGTTCCCCTGTTTCTATTCAGATTAAAGTGGATTTTAAGTACATACTTGCGTAAAGTATTTGCTTACAACAAATCTTTTCACTGTGTATTTGTTTTATTATTGTTGTAGTTTCTACTGGTGGTAGGTCTCTGTTGCCGGAGACTATTTAGGTACCACCGCCGGTCGTTATAGCTACCGCCAAACAATAATGTGCAAATATCACTGTATATATTCAAGGGCGTAGTAGCTAGTGACATTAGTAAGGTAACGAAACTTAATATCTTAAGTAACTTAGTGAACACAACGTGGTGCTGTGTGGTAATAGGTAAAAGATAATGTGTATATAACATTAATGAGCGTTTTTATGAGTTGGCGTATCGCTTACCATCGGGTAAACTTTTCGTTCGTATCATCGCTTCATAGATTAAAAGACTTATCTTCACTTGCCGAGACCGTTAAGGTAGATACCACCACAGCTTCTACTTCTGCGGCCAGAGTGTACTGTGCAAACATTACTGAGTTCCGATTTGTAAAGCGCTGTAGCTGATGATATTGCTGTGTTAACGATACTCGGAATCTTTTGTCTAAGGCGACAGTGCAGTGTATATCCCAATTAGCACCACGTTGTTATCGACATGCGCTAACCATCAGGTGAACATTAAGATCATCTCGTTGCCTAATTGGATAAAAAGAAAAAAGATCCTTTTCTATTTTTCGCATATATCTCAAGGCGATAGCACAACGCGGTGCAATATATATTATCATGACTAGCGCGACGTTGTTATAGACAGGCGAGGCGTATCACTTACCATCAGGTGAGCGTGACGCTCGTCTCTTCACTTCGTAGAATAAAATGACATAACTTATCTTAATGCTCTTAAAGCTGATTTCGTATAACGGTATCTAACCAATCGAGTTCAAGAAAACCTACCAAGTAAACCATTCATTCCTTTATCGTTCCGCGTTTGCTATTCCCAATTATCCTGTTGACAGGAGCATGTGGTAACGTTGCGTTATAACCATTTACTATTAATTTGGTACACGCACCAGCTACAGGTACACCCCTGGGAAATAAGATGCGTGATTATACTCAAGCTGTGTGGTCCGTAATTGAAGTTAAGGTTTCTGATGTTAATATAAAATGTGATTATGTTAGTAACGATATTAACAAGTGTATTATTTACCACCGGGCGGAGGTTGTGTTCGTTTCATCAAATAAAAAAGGCTTTAGTAGGATCTAAAAACTAAAACTGGTTTCCTACTAAATATGAGAAGTTATCGGAAATATTAGTTCTGCTAAGAGAAAGTAGAAACTCTTTTTATCCAACTTCGAAGTGACGATATTACTTAATACCTCGCGCCGTCGTCCCTCTAATCAGGAGATTATAAGGGTCCGAAGCACTAATCGAGGGCCCTTAGCGTCTTATGTCGGACCACGTTTACTTCATAAGTGCAGAGCGATGGTTATTAGGGTGAGGTCATTAAATAGGAACGTGTCCGGCATACACTGCAGAGGCATTCAGGATTCGTAGAAAATTCTGTTTCCGGACAACGAATTTAGAGGTCAATCATTTATTAATTATATAGCTGGTGTACAGTCGAATTATTTTATTAATTAATACTTGACCTCAATTGACGTGGTGCCAAATGACAATGAACTCCTAGATCGTATACACTTCAGTGTACTCACTAAAAATACTCTGAATCTCTAATATTGACAGCCTATTGTAGATCAGAGTATACACTTTTTATCAGTTGTATATCTTTTTTTAAGACAAGCAGACTGGATCTGATAGTGAGAGATTATTCTTCTTATTCGTCGCTCTCTCACTGCTGAGGATCATGACTACGCAGAGTGGACCGCACGGTGTATACTGTCACCCACTTTTTATAATAGTTTCTATAAGTAAGAGATTCGCCAGCTCATAACAACGTGACGCTAGTTACCATAATACAAACAGCATCTCATTGTGCGTACCGACTTGACTGGTTTTTTACGTGGTAGGTCTTTGTTGCCGGACACCGAGCAGATAGGTACAATCGCAGTTCTTATTCCTTCCACCAAACAGTAGTGTGCAAACATTGTGTTTCTATTTCAAGGACATTACAGCTAACGTAATTACTCGTTTGTCGAAACTTAACATCTTAGGTCTCAAGGCGATGAGCGCAATATGGTGCTGTTTACAACATCCTAACTAGCGCCATGTTCTTATGAGCGGGTGTATCACTTACCATTGGATGAACGTCTCGCCCGTCTGGTCGCTTCGAATAACAATAATAACTTAACGTTACCATAGCAATTTCACTAGCTACAGCGCCATTCAAATCTGAACATAATAATATTTGCACAATACTTTTTATCAGCTGCAATATAAACTGCGATGGTGGTGAGCTAGACGGTCTCTAGAGATTTACCGATGGTAATAATATTTTTTTTTATATTACGGAGCGACGAGACGGGCAAGACGTTCACTTGATGGTAAGCCATACGCCCGCCTATAACACAATTGTGCTAGTTACGATGCGACAGCACTACATTGCGCTCGTGCCTGAGACATAAGATGTAGAGTTGCCTTACCTCAGTAATTTCTCTAGCAACAGCGCCGTTCAATCCTGAACACATTAATGTTTGCACACTACTGTTTGTCGGCAGAAATAAAAGCTACAGGGGTCTTACTTAAACTTTCTCCGGCCACAGAGACCTACCACCAGTTAAAAATCAGTCAAAGCGACACGCCCAATGAAGTGTTGTGTATATCTTACCATCGTATCTCTTACCATCAGAGCCTGCCCGCTTGTTTAATCGCTCGAATAAAAATATATAAGTTTTAATAACAGCAACCGCATTGTTATTAATAACAATATATCTTTATTATTCCGGTCATGCAATTTTCCTGTTTATGTTGTGACGTAATTTCGAAAGTATACAATTTTTTCGCGTAAACAAAAACAACATATTCATATGATAGTATATCGGTATTGACAATTCTGCTCGTTAGTTGCAAGGGTACAGCAAACACTCGGGTACCAATTTTACATTGTTTGCGCTTTGTTAACTAACTCTTTTGTTAAAACCCCATGTACTTTGTTTTTAGAGCACAATGTTATCAAACCCGCTGCTCGTGGATGTACCGGCAGTTACATTTTATCAGTTACTAGTTATCTCTCGCATTACTTGCGAAGTATACTAGCTGTTCCTCGCCCGCTTTGCTGGCCGTAATATAGAAATATGATTTGAAATTTGTTTGAAACATTCCTTGAGAGCAACCGCAGCAGCAAATGACTTTCTATACCAACCGTTACTATATCATCATCATTATCAGCCTTTGTTTCTCCACTGCTGGTTTTAGGCCTTCCCTAATATCTTTCACCAAATGCGATCTTAAGCTTCTTGCATCCAACCACTTCCGTACCGCCTTGATGATGTCGTCGGTTCATCTGGAAGGAGGGAGACCTACACTGCGTCTTGTAAGACTTATTTCCCCCATCACTCTGTTATTACGTTCTGTACCAACCGCATAAATAATACGAAATTAAAATGTTTATAAAGGTTAATTAAAAATATAATGATGTAGGATCTATGAAATTCAAAAATTACATAGCCTATAACCATCTACACATCATGACTCGTCCAATGGTCATGTTTCCGTGTCGATACGCTCACTAGTTTTCACGTGATTAGCGAACAAACAAAACTCATTGTCATTATGTATACAGATATATTTCACAGCATATTCTCTTCCCAACAACTGCAGTGTCTAAAAACGAAGGTCTATAATTCAAGCGTGTTGCCAGCGATCTTTTATGGTACCACGTGGCCGCTTACAGTGGTACTCGTGAAGACTCTTAAAGTCGCAGAGGGCAATGGAAAGAGCTATGCTTTTGGTTTTCCTGTGTAACCCAATCTAAAAGAAGAGTGTAACATAGATTAAAAGATTGCTAACCTTAAAGGAGAATGGGGAACACATGGGGAAGGACTGACAATAAGGTCCTTAGGACAGTCCGCTGTAATATAACTTGCGATGATGCTTATTTAGACGGACCTTGGCAAAAGAGAACTACCGCCAGCAGATTCTAAATAATTGTTTTGCATAGTCGAAATAGCTACAGCAGAAACTAGAATAAAAACGTCAAAAATTAAAAAAAAAATAACATAATTCGGTTTGTTAACTTAATTGGGGACGGGTGGATTTATTTTTTTAATCTCGTCCCGCTGCAGCTCTCTGCTGTTTATATTTCAATTCTGTTTCGGTTTAAAGGAAAAATATTGTTGTGTTAGAGTGAAATATTCAAGTTTTAAATCTGGGACACAATTAGCATAATTTTTCGGCACTGAACTTAACAAAGTTTTTTTAAGCTTACGAATTCGTTAACTACCGCGGCGTTTATTTCAAGGGAATATTTTACAGGTGGTAGGTCTCTATTGCCAAGTACCGCCTAGGTACCACCGCAGCGTGTATTTCTGCCACCAAACAGTAGTGTACAAGCATTACAATGTTCCGAATTAAAGGGCCCTATAGCTAATAAAATTACTAGGATAACAAGAATACATCTTGTGTCTCAAGGTGACGAGCAAACATGGTGTCAAGTCTATACAATCTTAAATAAACCCTACGTTGTTATAGGCAGGCGTATCACTTACATGAATAAAACATTACTGTGTTTCTGATTGATGAAAGCTGTAGCTAGTGAAATTACTGGGGTAACGAGAACTAACATTTTATGTCTCAAGACGACGAGCGCAATGAGATGCGGTACATACCATCCTAAAAAGCGCCATATAGTTATGCGTAAGTGTATAACTCACCATCTGGTGAACGTCTTGCTCGAATAAAAAAAACAAACCAACTTTAAACCTTCAAAGCCTTTTATCAATGTCATATAGATTTAATTATTGTTTTATTATTTACAGATAGATCCCTGACATCTTTAATAGATGCAAAGAAGTATCAGCTACCTCTCCGTAAATTCAGGTGAGTTACAAGTAATTTACAGTATTAAGATTTCAAAGTTATAAAAACAGTATTTATTAAAGTGAACATGTATTCTGCAACTGTAGCCTCAGGATATTTTGTAGTCACTATGTACCTGTCCTTCGCAAAATTTTATTCAAGTATACAACTGCTTTTAGGACTTGAACAAGTCTGAAAGGAAACTTGTTATAATGTATAATAGTGCTTAGGTGCTTGATAACTTTGTAGCCTCTGCTTTAACATACTTTTATAAAGATTAATACCACAGTTAATAATTTTTGACACTGACATTATTACTTATCACAATTTCACATTAAAGTTATGGTCTAAAGTAGTTTAAAAATGTGGACAACAAACATACTACTAATAGTAGGTGTCTGTTTCCGGTGATCGTCTAGTGTGCAAACATTACTGTTTCGGTTTGAAGGGCGCTGTAACTAGTGAAATTATTTAACATTTTATATCTCAAAGCGACGAGCACAATGTTTTGCTGTATATATCACCCTTACTAGCGCCACGTTGTTATCAGCAGGCGTATCACTTACCATCAGGTGAACGTTCCGATCGCTTCGTTGCTTCTTTGTTTAAAATAAAAACATTAAATATATTTTTAAAATATTCATATAAAAAACCATAGTAGCTATAGTATTATCTGATGAAGTTTGTGAGCAGCGCAGTATCACTCGATTTGGAGATCTATGGGGGAGAACTTATGTCCAGCTGTGAGACGTCTATCAGCTGATAACGATGATGAAGACAGCATTATAAGAAGACGTAAAGCAGACCTTAATTCTCTAACGGTGTACTTACTACTCAAGACGACGAGCACAATGTGATGCTGTATATATCGTCCTAACTAGTTGTTATGAGCAGGAGTATCACTTACCATAAGGAACATTTAGCTAATCTATCAATTCTTCGAATAAATTAGCCTTAATATGGTATGATATTGATGTGTCTGTGTGTAAAAAAAAATGTTATATCCGTTTCCTAAACACAAACAAAAAGAATCGCCGGGGAACTGTTTCACTTTAAAACACTACTGATCTGATTAAAACTCGGAGATCTTTGGAAGTTTGTTCTAAACTGCTTACAATCGGTATCGCATTGGAGAGAATAAACTTCTCCTTCCGCTGGAGAAAACTTCGCGAAACATTAGTTTTACAATTTTTTTTTTAAATATTTTTCCTTCGCGAACTTCAGTGGAGTTTATGAACTATTATAGATTTCAATACATTCTAATAATGGATTAGTTATATAATACATTATTCCTATTCATTTTCTTTATATTATTAGATTCATCAATTCATCAACAGCCAATATGCGTCCCCACTGTTGGGGCACAGTCCTACCCTCAATATGAGGGTAATATTACATGGTATATTATAAATAAAATTATATATTCACTAGCTATAACGTCCTTTAAATCGGAACCGAGTAATGTTTACATACTACTACTTTACGACAGAAATAGAAGCTACAGTGGTAAAAAATATATAATAATACGGACGATATCATACCTAGTATATACATATTAGCTGTTTTTCGTCCGCTTCCCTGGTCATAATATAAAATTGGAGTAGAAATTTGTCTGAAATATTCCTTGAGAGCAATCACAAGCCGTAAATGATATTCTTTCTATAGCAACCGTTACTATAGCAACTGCGCAAATAATACGAAACGAAAACGTTTATCAAGAAAATTTAAAATAAAAATCTACAAATACATTCCGCATCAAATGGTCGTGTTCCCGTGTCGGTACAGTCACTAGTTTTTATGTAATTGGCGAATAAACAAAACTCATTTTCATTATATACATATACATATATATATATTATAATCATATGAAAACATAAAGGAGACAATTTCACGCTCTCACTTTAATATTGAAGCACAAATATTTACCGCCCCCTGTCAACAGACTGCTCGCGTTTGTTTTTCCATACCGCCACACCGCCACACCGCCACCACCGCCCCCGCGGCGTAATTGGTAGTTCAAAGTTTCTTTATTTCCCTGAGGAAATTTACCTAAGGCACCCGTACATTGAGCCGAAATTGATTTCGAAAAGTTTGAAAAGTTTTCTCGTCCGCGGACCGCGGAAATTGCTTCAAAAATTTGATCGCTCTTCATTCGCTTATTAAATCAACGTAATCATTCAAAATCTATGAAGAGAGACCGCCGCCATTTCCACCTACATAGAATTATCACGATATCTCTGGAATCATAAGACTTGGAGATTTGAAATTTGGTATGATTATTCCTTTTTCCAAATGTAAGTCAGCTAAGACTGGAGTTTACAAAATTCCTTCCCCGAAAAAAATTGTGGGGGTGTTAATTATAACCGACAGGCGGTTGCGTTTGTTCTCAAGAAATATTCAATTCTAATTATATACTATGGCTAACAAACTGGGCGGGGAACAGCTAGTATTATATATACTGCGTAATTAATATCTAATTTATTTGTCTCTTTACTGACAAGTTTCTGACGATTATATTTATACATACAACATAACTCCTACTTCTGCCACAGTTCCTATTTTAACCATCAAACCTAAGTAACCGAATATATACTAGTATTCCAGTTTGAAGAATATACAGACAACGTCTTTTACTTGAAAACGGCGAGCGCTACATGGTGCAGAATCTATCATCTCAGCTATCATCACATTGTTGTGGGCTGACACTTACCATCAATAACTTAATCTTTATTGCTTATTAGTAAACCTCAAAATAAAGGTCTCAAAGTGAAATACAATCTTAGTACACAACATATGTAAGTATTACAATTTATTTTTCAATCTTTTGCCTCTAATAATAATCATAAATAATATATCATAAAAAAAGTACTAATTACCAATCAAGTTCTCAGTAAATACAAGCTAACACTAGGGATGCTGTAAGTACAGCTCTTGATGACCCCTCATCTATTAACTAACGCGATTTTTAACAACGCTGATGAAGATTTTCAATGAAATATTTCTCTTTAAAAATTCTTAAATGTTTTTCTTAAAATTTTATATTTGTTATATTTTTAATAGTTAACTTAAATCTGATAATAAGTACAGATTTATTTTGGAGACGGCTAATTTACACTAACGGTCTACTAAACTGAATCATATCATTCAGACGATGTTAATGAGAGTCTCAGATATATTATTTTCGAGGCAATCTAAAAAAAAATTATCCTTTACGTTTTGAACCGAAGACACGGGAAGGATCTTAATTCGATTAAAATCTTTTTATTTTTATGTCCACATAACATTTAGAACAGATATCTAAATTCAATAGATCATTTGTATTGGTTATAGTGTACCACGATAGTGATACCATAAAATTGAAACAATAAACATTACTATGGGAAAGAAGACTAGATTTATTATGTTGCCCTTAATTTCTAGTTATTTTTTTATTCATATTATTAGAAAGAATAAACCAGGAGAATGTTTATATTATTAAAAAAGGAATCTCTAGTATGGGGAACCAGAAAATCTCCCATTAATAATATTTATTGAGAGTCCACTTGTTAAGATTTGCTTCGGTTTTGTTTTTTTTTGTGAATTACTATTACATACATTAGAATTGCTGAACAGGAAGTGGAGGTAAACATCAGTTCTTTATGACCACAATCTTCACATATAAGAAATCCATCCTGAGGAGGATATTAAAAACGTTGCAAAATCTTTGGTCGCGCGATTGCTTAATTTCACCCTCTTTTTCTTAAATACTCATCAAACTTTGTTACAGGAAAATTAAATTTATATTGTCGAGGGGGGTGAAATCCTATTAAAATTTAAGGGCACGGATAAATTTTCACACGTGTCCCGTTTCAAAGTATTAAATCCTTTTATCTTAACCGAACGGATTCTAGTTAAAGGGAATATTTGTTTTAAACCGGATTTTGTTTATTCATTGCGTAATAAAGTTGGGGATTGTTTCACGACAGTTAATATAGTGGGGTTGCCGGAAGTCGATATTATATTAAACCATAAACCGTTGCACGTATAAACATTTACGATTTGTGTACAATATCCTCTAAATGAGCTCATCGCCATAAATAGTTATAATTAATATATCTTTATTGGTGGATAGTTTCTTCAGGAAGTATTATAGTGTTTTAGTTTGGAAAAGGCTGTAGCCTTTATTAGTACTATTGTATTGAAATTCTAAGCTACAGGTCACTGAAACTGCTTGTGATCCATGAATGCCCCTTAAGCTTAAGGTACAGATCAAACAAGTCGGTCGTCAGACCTGTCGTATTGTATGGAGCTGAATGTTTAGCCACTAAAGGTTCGGATGAAAGGAGATTACATGTGGCCGAGATGCGAACGTTAAGATGGATGTGTGGTGTAACGAGGATGGATAAAATTAAGAATGAGTATATCAGAGGAAGTCTGAAAGTTACTTCAGTGACAGAGAAGTTGAGGAGCAGGAGGTTAGCGTGGTACGGACATGTTATGCGGAGGGATGGGATGAAGAACATATAATAAAAAAAGTAACGAAAATGGTACTGGATGGTTATGAGGATAGAGGAAGACCGAAGAAAGTGTGGATGGATTATGTGGAAGATAACATGTTTAAGAAGAGTGTGAATTCAGATACGACGGTTGATAGTGAGGGTGTAGAAGAGAAGTACATACTGTGCCGACCCCACTTAGCTGGGAAAAATGCAGGAGGTACAGGTATTTTTTTTGTATTCAAGTAACGACACCAGTGGGACCTTCACCTGATTCTAAGTGTCACGCCTACTCATAACAACGTGACACTAAAACATGTTATACAATGGACCACCGCGTCGCACTAGATGCTCTGAGGCAACATTAGAGTTTCGATACCGCAGTAACTACACTAGCTACAGCGCTCTTTAAACCGGAACACAGTAATGTTTGCACATTACTGTTCGTCGCCTGCAATAGACGCTGCGATGGTACCTACCTAAACGGTGTCCGGAAACAGACATCTACCACCAGTAAAATGGTCATGGTCAAGAGATAGTACAATGTTTTATCAATATTTGTATAATCACCAAGTCTTAGCATATGAGTCATAAACGACCTATTTCACTTTTCTGGTTCCTAACACTAGACCTTCACTTATTTGGAGAGAGTCAATTTACTAATCCAGTTCATACTATATATTAATTTCTTAATGTATAGTAAGAACAGGACTTACTATATATTATTGTTTTACTTCTATATATCTCTGCTATTCTTATAAATAACGATGAGCTAAATTTCTAACTATATTTAAGTAAAAGAATTACAATATGAGGATGATAATCTTTTCAGCCAATTCTCGTAATGTGGTTGTAGAATGGAGGCAGGAACCTCGGAGTTACTAGTGGTTACCTTCTGCACCACGATGGTAGCATCCATATAATTTTAGACCATATGATTCAGCTTATAATCTAGTTTATGGAAAGCTGGTCATTGTAAATGCACAGTTACGACGCCATTTTGTTTATTATCCAATTAGCTCTAAACTAGCTTCCCGCGTCCAGCTCAGTTCATTGAGATGTAATTTGATTATTTTAATTAGGATAAAAGCTTCCACGTCGGCTGCATCTTGTAGAGCTTCAATTTACATCGTATTATTCTATGTTTACATTGTTGTTGGTGAATACCCTGGATGTAAATTATTCTAACTCATACATATGCAGGCGCTTATGTAGATTAGGCGCAGTGAGAGAGCGAGACGGAAGATGGAGTATATGAAACACCACGACACGACCACAAAGACGACCACTGCTGTTCTGTCAGCATAGCCTCTAGTAGTACCGGCCATTAAGTTTCCCTAGTTTGTAACGGTTCATATGATGGGATTTGGGCCGTTTTCCACCACTTCCGCTCAATGCGGGTTGGTGGAAGGTGAGGTTGGTTTCGGTTTCATGGGTTGTTGTTGGGAACTCCTTACACCCCATACATGAATACTTACTACATTTAATTCAAAAAGTAGGTACCATAGGTACCACTGGAACTCATATTTCTGCCACTAAACGGTAGTGTTCAAATATTACTGAGTTCTAGGTTGAAGAGCGTTGTAGCTATTGAAATTACTGGTAATTTATCTTCTTAAGTCTCCAGGCGACGAGCACAATATAGTGCTGTATCCTATCTAACGCCGCGTTGTTATAGATAGGCGTATCGTTTACCATCAGATGAAGGTCACACTGATCTCATCCCTTCGACTAATAAAAAACACCTCAATATTTTATGGAGTTCATTAAATCAACAAAACTACCCCCTAAATTGTTACAAATGTTAAGATTTTATTTAATATGAAATATTTTCAACCGGATCGCGCAATTTCCCCGATCCCGACGCTTTAGCGAAACAAAGAATTGCTTCAGCTAACAATAAATCCCTGTTGCCTCTCCATCGTCAGAGCTGATTTCAATTTCCTGGCTATTTCCGTCCAGCTCCCGCCAGTGTCGTCGATTGGTTTTGACGTGAGCCATTATGTATTCAATGATTATTAATTTACAACGATAAGTGTCGCTTAGTGTCGTGACACTTATTTATGTACTACAACTTAGTGTGTCTATCAAAACAGTATCTTCTATATTATAATCGTTCTCGTTAATCTAATAATTTCATTATCTCTGTCCTTCAAACCGGACAACAATGTTGCCACACTACTGTTTGTCGGCAGAAATAGATGTCCCGCTGGTACCTGTAGTGTGAAAACATGTATTCGTGGAGTAACGAGATTTATCTCATGTCTCAGTGACGAGCACAATCTGGTGCTACGTATACCATCCTAACTAAGGCCACGTTGTTGTGAAGGCGTGTCACTTACTATAAGGTGATTGTTACACTCGTCTCTTCATTAATAATGATAAGAAAAATCATTTTACATCTACAGGGCAATAGTATTATTAAGATTTTCCTAGCAAGTCATTATTATTAATAAGTCTAGAATTTACTAACACGGCAATTCTCTGATGGTTTTATTCTAATAAAAAATGCCCGAAAACAGTTGTAAAGGTATTTTTCAAATGTTTTTTTTATGTTTTTCATAAGGCAATGTCATTATATCTAAAAGTAATCACAGAGCAAATCAGATCAATACTTTTAGTATATCCTAGCTTTTACTCTACTGGCTGTAACACCCACACTACTCGCTTTAGGGGTAATATTTCGTTAAATCCGTTCTTAGCTGACCTATACTTGGTAAAAGGAATATTGTAAAAAAAACAAGTAGAAATGTAAAAAAATAATAATTATAAATTAATCGTCAGTATGTTGTAAATGTTGTAAATAATAAGATAAACTAAAGCCCTGAATAATAATATCAGGTATAATAGGAATTAATAAACAAAAAAAAAAGGAATTTTCCTATAAAATTTTAGTCTCCAGGCCTTATGGTTCGAGTAACATCATTATGAGTGTCTACATAGTCGGATATCTCTTATATATGTATATATATATATATATATATTATTGACTCAATATATAACTCGAGCAAAGGGTTTCAACGGCGAACATTCCTGACTTTATCGACTTCGATATAAAAGCGAGCTTTCATTAAATACAGTTTGTCCAACTAATTGGAGCATGAACTGCTTTGTTTTCCCTTTGTGACGGAAACATTCCACATGCGAAAGCTCCAGAGCTTTCTGTTGTGTTTTTACAAATCGCGCCAATAAAAGCTTTAATAACGTTATCGGCACAAACTTTAAATATGGTCAGGGTCATTTCTCCTATTAATTAAAAATTAAAGTAGGAAAAAACTATCTAAAATTTATAATACTTATTATTCAAATATTTCATCAAATGACAAACTTGATTTAACCTTTTTTTTATTCAATTAAACGACGAAACGACCAGGACAATCACCTAATGGTAAGTGATACGCATGCCCATAAAACTTTGCGTTAATTAAGATGGTGTACATTACACCACATTGCGCTCGTAGTCTGAGACATAAGATATTGAGTCTTGTTACCCTAATAATTTTACTAGCTACAGCGCCTTTTAAACCGGAATACAGCAATATTTGCATAATATTGTTTGACGGCTGCAGTAGGCGCTGCGGTATCCACCTGGATGGTGTCCGGCAATGATTGTTAGGTACCACCGCAGCGCTTATTTCTACCGCCAAACAGCAGTGTGCTAACATTCCTATGTTCCGGATTGAAGGGAGTTGTAGCTAGTGAAATTACTAGGACAACGAGACTTAACTTCTTATGTCTCAAGGCGACGAGCCTAACACGGTGCAGTATATAGGATGGTATATCCTAACTAGCGCCACGTTGTTATGGGCGGGGGTATCATTTACCATGAGGTGAGCGATTCCATTAAAACCGATGATATGCAATACACAGACATCCAACGACTCCCCGCAATCTTCTCCTTTCTTCTCCTTTCTATCCAGTAAATCTACTCTCGGCATTTTTATTAACAGATTGAAAGAGCGCCAATACGAGTTCTTTCAATCGTACACATTCTGCGTCAGCTCCGATAATTTTATACAGCATCGCTGTTACTAGTAACAATGGTGGATCTTTACGGTCCTCGTTTATCCGTTCGACTGTGTATTTGCTTGTTAAAGCATACAATTTAAAGTGGCGATTTATCGATACTATCAAAGGAAACAACGGAAACGAAATGTAGCGGAAGACGATCGCTTCGGCGGAACTCGAATTGTTTGAGAGTTTTAAAATGGGACTTTGAATGACAATTGCCTTAATGCGGAGAAAATAACAAATGGCAAGTGTTTTTCAACATCATTCAGCCTTCCGAATGAATGGGTTATTACCGGTAATGACTAAAGGCTTTATGAGATCAGATTTTGATGTATTATGTATAGGAAACCATATACAATTAATATTTGAATATTGGATATGTATGAACATCAACTATGTCTCAGTCTATTAGAATAGGACTAAGGTATTCTCTGCATGTCGTACAAGACGACTAAAAAGGTCCTCGGATTCGTGGTCTTTGAGGACGGGGGCCTCAGAGCTCAATAAGCGAGCCTTAAGGTGATAGCAAATGTATGGTCCTCTTGTATTTGCTTACACTGCGTGAGTGCTTAGGAGTGCTTTGCCCTTCCGCGGGATGTATCAGCCAGAGTGCACCGGGGCACCGCTACGTTCCCTAGGAGATCCCGGAGCCCCTTCTAAGTGGAAGACCACCGAGAGGGTTTTAGGGAGTAAAAGCCCCACATAACCTTGTCTTCTCTCCAGAAGTAAGGTATCTTTTAAGAAGATTTCCACCGCGATATATATATATATATATATGAACATGGAGCTAGAACTTTATACAATGAATGGATAACTGCTTGAAAGGAAATGAAACATTTTAAAATTTTATTTATAACTCTTAATTTCCTGCAGCTTTTTATTGTCCCATTTTTTTTAATACTAGCTGATCCTCGCCTGCTTTGTTGGCCGTAACAACCCCGGAATTACCCTTGACAAAGTAATTTTGTAGTATCCATTCTGAGTTATACTATACGGAATATTTCTACCAAATCCCAAGTCTCCAGGCCTTATGGTTCCAGAGATATTGTGATGGTTCTCTACATATGTGCAAGTCTCATGTATATAGTATATATTCTATGTTGATTGTCCATACTACAGATTTTTTTATCTTCATATAAGTTAGTGCTTGACTATAATCTTACCTGGTATTAAGTGGTGATATAGTCTCTTATAGTAGTAAATCGCGTTACCCAGTAACAGCCAACTTACTCTTCTCTTGATGATGTTCACTTCATATGGGACCACTGACGGCGGCAAGCTGCTATACTGCTTTACTGTTCTTATCAAGAATAAAGACCTGAACTTCTTCACCCGCAAATCGGGGATAATTACATATATATGATTTTAATAATAAATATTTAAAACTAGTTTTCGCAAAATTAATTTTGATACTAGTAATAAAGAATTCCGTATTTGTATAGTCAATTCGTGTTTTTTTTTTAATTCAATGAAGCAACGAGACGAACGTAACATTCACCTGATCTTAAGTGATATGTCTACCCATAACAACATAGCTGTAGATGTTATACAATGGACCTTCACGGTGCGCTCATCGCCTTGAGACATAAGACGTTAAGTTTCGTTATCCCAATACACTAGCGACAGCGCCCCTTGAACCGGAACACAGTAATGTTTGTACACTATTGTTTTGCGGCAAATGTAGGCGTTGCGGTGGTACCTATCTAAACGGTCTCCAGCTACAGGGACTTACTACTACCAAAGTACCAATGTTACAGATATACTTGGTATTTACTATTGTATATACACTATTAAGTATATACATATGTGTTTAATAGCATTGACCACTAATAAACTATATACACAACATTATTATATACTTGTTCAAATAAGTGTATATTTTGTGTTTATAATCCGAAAGTAAAACTTCTGAGATCGCTTAAACATCCCTCTGCCGTCGCTTTTACGGGTTGCGGGAGCGTTTCCGGCTGAAGCAATTGCCGCTTAAACCAGGACGCCGTTACTGAAAAACATAAACTTGGAAACGTACTGAGAGGAAGCAACACCCTGTGTACATTTTTAAAGCGGCATGAACGAACAAAATGATTTTATTTCAATTACCATGAGCTCCATAAATAATTTCAGGTGGTGTACTCATAAGTAACGCCATTGATGGTAACGAGCTACACTTAATACTCGTATGTGTATATATTGGGGTTTAATGAGTCTCTCCCAACAACTCACAGGTCCCACGCGAACCTCAGCTGCTCAAGATGTACCCTGCTAAGCAACAAACGAGGGTTTGACTCTCACAAACCGCCATTCGGCTAGCATGGTGCGATATGGCTCAAATCCTCCAATACGAACCGGTATCAACAACTGCCCTTATGCCCGGCGTTACTGAAGGTCATGCCGACTGTTGAAAGTCGCGAGAAGCCGGCGAGCAGCACAAGACAAAATGATATGGAGATGTTTGGGTGCAGCTTATATCTCACTGCGGATGTCTATCCACTGATAACGACGATGACGATAGTAGATGTTCACCATCGTCATCATTATCATCGCTTCACCATTTTTATATGAATATACGCTATTCCCCGCCCGCTTCGCTGGTGGCAATATCAAGTAAGATTGATAGACAGACAAAAGATATTTTTATTATATATATATATTACATCGAAGAGACGAGTGAGACGTTTAGACGTAGACTGTAAGTCATAAGCCTGCTTATAACAACGTAGCGCTAGTTAGGATACTACCAACTACATCACATTGTGCTCAATGAACCACAACATCACGCTCGTCGCCTTGACACATAACAAGTTGAATCTCATTATTCCAGTAATTGTACTAGCTACAACGCCCTTCAAACTTGAACACAGTAATATTGGCACACTGCTATTTGGCGGCAGAAGTAGACGCTGCGGTAATATCTACCTTAACGGTCTCCGTCCACAGAGACACCACCAGTAAAGATAAGTCTTTATTCTACGAACCGACGAGACGAGGGAAAAGTTTCCCCGATGGTAAGTGATACGCCAACTCATAATAAGGCGGCGCTTGTTACTGTGATATACACAGCACCACGTTGTGCTCGCCCCGATACTTAAGATGTCCCATTCCTTACTAATGATACTAATTACTACGACATTCAAACTTGAACACAGTAATGTCGGCACACTAATATTTAGCAGCATAAAAAGATGCTGCGGTAGGACCTAGGTACGGTTGGACCTACCACCAGTAGCATATATTACATTTCTCTGCCTCTTTGTTACTTTTCTCCGTTTGTTTATATATATGTTGGTGGATTGATTACAAAAAAATAATCGATAACTGAAACAATACGAAGACATAATAACTAAGCATCAGACATCTTTGTTTCGTACAGATTGAGCCCCGAAGGCGAGCGATCCGCCGCCGTTACGTTCTAGTATAGGACCCCTCCATTGTGTCAGGTACCCTACCCAATCTATCTCTGTCCGGACGGTTTAACCTTCGTCAAAATTCGACAGACGTATCAATACAGGGAGTGATTGGTGTTGCCACATGTATACCGCGATCGTACGTCGCTTTGCGCAGCGCTCCGACTTAATTAGAAAGAATACCAGCAACAAACATAACTAATATATATGAATAAAGCTCGTTTTCATAAAATAATCAAAAGATATATATGTTTTTTTTTAAGTAATTAGGAGATGGTAAGTGATACGCCCACCCATAACAACGCAGAGCTAGTTAAGGTAGTATGCACTAAACCACATAACGATCGTCGCTTGAGACAAAAGATGTCGAGTCTCGTTACGCCAGTAATTACACTAGCTACAGCGCCCTTCAAACCGAAATACAGTAACGTTTGCATACTACTTTTTGGCGGCAGAAAAAGGAGCTGCGATGGTACAAACTTAGATGATCTCCGGCAACAAAGACCTGCTACCATAAGTACAAGTAACTTTTAAATAAAGTACTACTTTATATGTAATTATAAGGCAGTATATTGATGGTAGGTCTCTGTTGGAGACCATCTCGGTAGATACCACTGGGACTCCTGTCTTCACAGTACAACAGTAGTGCGCAAAAATTACTATGTTCCGGTTCGAAGGGCGCCGTAGTGGTGAAATTACTATGGGACGCGGCGGTACCTACTTAAACCGTCTTCAGCGACTTTAACGTCAACTCTAACCCAAGGATATTAGGAAATGTACTTAGATATCTCCAAGAAAATGCTAGTTACCAATATCGTTTTTGGACCCCCACGGTCGGTAGCAAACCAAAGTATGGAGGTCTGAGTTTAACAATAGAATGACATGAAAATTTTCTATGACCATGTAACTTTTCTCTCTTTAACCGCTGTTTAATGTTTCTCTATAACTTAATCGCTGCTCAAAAGGTATCAACTTATACCAAGATTTTAACTACATCGCGGTGCAGTGTAAACATCCCATAAGTTATAATTTTAAGTTGCATATACATTTCATTATAGCCAGATACAAAATTAAAAAAAAATCGCTTTTGAACATTTAAAAAAAAACTAAAATAACGTAAGTGAAAATTTAGCCGACATAAAGACTCTTGAACGAAAAGTTATAAAGCATTCGGAAGGAAACAGGAAATGGTAAAATTTCAAACGTAAATTGAAACTTGTGAAAATATACTAAAGGATAGCAATGGAGCAGAGTTTTACTGCTTAACTTAGAACACATAAGTCTCTGGTTAAATTCTGGGGACACGAAGTAGAAAATTTGGATGATGGTCCATTGTTTTGAACCCGTTTCTCTAACAACTCTATTGTACTATTATGATTATTGTGAACGAGTACTCCTCGCTATCCACTCGTACAATAAAACAATTAATTAATTCGTACCTTGTTACTTATATTACTTAACAGCTAGGTTAAAACCATCGAAAAAGTTAAATTTTTTTTTAATGAAAACTTAGAAGTAGAAGCAATGGAAACTAAACAACACGCAAAGTATGTAAGATGAAAAACAAGTTATTTTTGAGGTACTGACTTTGAATTATGTATAAAAATTATCATGTAAATCAAATATATATATCTTGAATTATGCATAAAATTAACAAAACTTAACTTAATTAAGTTAGAAAAGTAAGGAGCAAGAGGAAAGTTCGAAGAAAGCCGTAATGACAATCTTCTCGTAGTCATTTATAAACAACTAATAATGATAAATAATTCATCTTCCGTCATAAAACATCCCTCCTTAATCCGCTAAGAAGCTTTTATGTTTTTTTTTTCATTTAGCCAAGGCAAGCTTTATAAGTTGAAAACAAAAACAACAATGAAAGAATAAAAGGGCGACTGGGGGGGGTGAACTTCTCACGTCCATATCCCACACGTATATTAAAATTGTAACAAAAGAATTCATTAAAAGCAAAGCGATATAAAAAGCTAAGAAAGTTTTAAGTTACCTGCATAATAATACAAACTTATGATCCCATTATTGAATATCATCATCATCATCAGCCGATAGACGTCCACTGCTGGACATAGGCCTTCTCCGAAGATTCCCTCATCGATCGGATAGAGATTCATATGGGTGGATTTGAGCTAATTCCCACCACGCTGGCCAAATGCGGGTTGGTTGAAGCCAGATCTTCGTCTGTTGATTAGCAGGGTGCACCACGAGCAGGAGAGGTTGACTTGGATCCCGTGAGTTGGGACCCCTTACACTCCCTAAGAAACCAATAGTTTCGGAGCTACAAAGAACATCATTTAGTGATTGAAAAATTATGATCACCAGTAAAAAGTACGGCCTTTAGACCTTCATATTGTAAAGCTGCCTTAGAAGCTGTCAATATGTGATAGCTGGAATATTCTAGACGAGGACACTTCATCATCCACAATGTTACTGCCATACAGCTTGTTTATATTATTTAATTATTACTACAGCATCTATGATGGTATGATGATAATTATATATAATATGATGATGATAATTATTACTACAGCAGCTATGATGGTATCTATTGAAATTACTGGTGGCAGATCTTATTTCCGCTGACAAACAGTACTGTGCCGACGTTACCGTGTTCCGGTTTGAAGGATGTTGTAGCTGATGAAATTACTGGAGTAATAAAACCGAACATCTTATTTAAAGCGACGAGCACAATAAGATGCAATGTGTACCATCGCAACTAGCGCCATTTTGTTATGGTCAGGCGTATCACTTTTAATCACGTGAATGTCTCACTTGTTTCAAAGCTTCATTGAAAAACAGTTTTTTTTTTTATGTGTTTATAAATTATTGTTTTCAAACAACTGTTCAGCGGTGTAAGTCAGCGTTATGATGGTGCCTGTTGGAGTATCAGTTGTCTATAACCTGTGGTAACAGCAACTCTATTCAATCATTTGAAGAAATTCCACCACCATTGATAGGCGTATCTCCCTAACGTACTGAAAAGCTTCAGAGCTTGATTTAAATTCGCTCCGATAAAGCGTTCCGGTTCCCGTTTCAATCTTGAGCTGAATGTAATTTCTTACGTAAAATTCAATTTGACGAATTGAATTCCGTTAATGAAGGACGCCGACGTTTACAATTTAACCTTTTTTTATATAGATACATATTAAATAACTATAAAATTTTCTTCTTCATCATCAGCTGGTAGACTTAGGATTCCCTCAAATATCCCCGTCTTGCGCTACTGTCCATCGCCGAGCACTAGAGGTCGTTGTTCATATGGGGGAATTTGTGCAATTTCTCACCACGCTGGCCAAATGCGGGTTGGTGGAAGCCAGAGCCTCGTTTGTTGATTACCAGGGTGTACTACGAGCAGGTGAGGTTGCCTTGGGTCCCGTGAGTTGTTATACGACATCCCTGATTGTGTTCATTAAGGTCCTATTAATATGGTAGTCCAATATTCAATTCGGGTAACATTTATTGTAATATATTGTATCTTATAACGAGACTTTACTGGTGGTAGGTATCTGTGGCCGAAGACCGTCTAGATAATAACCGCAGCGCCCATTTCTGCTGCCAAACATTAATGTGTTCTGGTTTGAAAGGCGCTACGGCAAGTTAAATTACTGATGTAAAAAGAATTAACATGTTATGTCTCAAGGCGATAAGCACAATGTAGTGCTGTGTATACCATCCTAAAAGACACTGCGTTGTAATGAGCAGGCGTATCATTTACCATTTAGTAAACGTCCCACTCGTATCATCAATTCGTTGAATAAAAAAAAAGGTGTAAATGACATAAATATGAAGAGATTCTCTATCAGCCTCACATGGTAAACTTATACAAAAGTCCTTAGTTAGTACCTTTGGTGAGGTGAGATGAAGTAAGTGGTAATTTTTCATTCAATTAAGTGACGAAAGGAGCGAGGCGTTCGTTGGTTATAAGTGATACGCCTGCCGATAACAATGTGGCGCTAGTTGAGATGGAGCTGCAGCACATCGTGCTCGTCGGCTGAGACATAAGATTTAGATTCTCGTTACCCCTTTAAACTGATAATACAGTCGCAGACTAATAACAACATATATACAATGTCTCATCCCTCCCAGGGTTGAATGGCAGAGATTCTATTACAGCACTGACTTCTCCTTGTGCATCCTAATCCACTTAAAAATTAATAAATATACATGTACATATATTCATTAATAAATCTATATATATATATATATATATATATATATACATATATATAAGTATATTAACATATATATTTAATACTGTGATGTCTGTATACGTTTATCTAAAACGTACTCGAACCCGTTTTTTAGTAAGATATGTTCTATAATCATTCTGATTCTATTCAATTCTTCTTCTCTTCTCTATCATATTTTTCCTATTTACTCCTCTATATTAAATTTTATTCTATTGAGAACATATTATAATATATCAAAACAGACAACCAATATTAGAAGTATATAAAAAAAAATCCTGTTTGGTTTAGGTTGTGGATGGAAAAGCCCTCGCCCAGAATGACAATCATATATTGACAGACGGAATATTGTACAGAAAAACTGAATTCGGAATCGAACCAGGGATTTATCTATAAACAAGCGGTCAACTACTGCGCTGCGAAGTCAATTGGAAAAAATATACTTTGTAAGCTACTTGAATGTTAACCAAGTCTTAACAAAGTGCAATACTTATGTTGTTTTAAACATTTGTAATTATCATCGTCATCCCAACCAATGGATGTCCACTGCTGGACATGAATAGTTACATTATTCATGCCTGTGAGTTATTAAATTAGTCACCCTTGCTATAACAAAATAAAACTAGAGCACTTTCAAGCACTTCTCATAGCCGCGACGTGGTTACCAAAAGATTTGTTTTTATCGAATACTTACATTCATTCATTACATAACTATAATTAAAAAAAAAATATTACCACAGTAATCCGTGGTAATTGTTCTACGTATCACCGTTTGATCTACCCTGGTATAGGTCTCCATTTCCGGAGACCGTCTAGATACCACAGCAGCTACTATTTCTATCGCGAAACAGTACTGTACAAACATTACGGAGATTCGGTTTAAAAGGCGCTGTAACTAAGAAATTTACTGAGGTAACGAGTCTCAATATCTTATATCTTAAGGCGACGAAAACAATATGGTGTGTATAACATCCTAACTAGCGATACATTGTTATGAGCTGGCGTATCACTTACCATTAGGGTAACGCCCCGCTCATCTCATCGCTTCGTTGTATATAAATAAAAAAAATTCGTCCACCTATATAAGAAATGGTATATCATCTATTATTTTGTAACGAGATGATCTTTCGCGTCTGTTATTAATAACAGAATCTAGCATGTTATTTTTAGCCGTCTAGATCACTAACAACGTTATAACGGTCTGGGAGGTTGCGAGAGGCGTTAAGAGTGCATTCATTATTTTCCAGCACGGGCTCCTGTTTCTAGATTAAAATTTATATCCTCTCCCCAGCATCCCAGCGACTTAGAGTTCAACTGTTACTGAATTGGATTAGTTAACGCCGCGTTATGAATATTTCAAATTACTTTATGACTTGAACTCTACCAGTTAGTGTAACAAAAATTGGATTAAGTTGTTTTTGGACTGCAGTAATGGATATCGTTAGGCTGTATACATACTTAATGAGATTATTCGATATAGCTATGAGACGTTCGAGACATTCAACTGATGGTAAGTAATACGCTTACCCATAACAATGAGACATTACTTAGGATGATATCGGCATCGCCTTGTGCTCATTCATCGCTTTGAAACATTAAGTGCCATTAGCTCAGTAAATTCACTACCTATAACACCTTTTAAACCGAAACACAGTAGGGTTTGCACACTACTATTTAGCAGCAGAAATAGGAGCTGTATATTTACCCAGAAGGTCGTCGAACCTGCTACCAACTTTACTAATATAATGCTTATATCTACTAACAAAAAGTAGTATGAAATTATTGCGTTTTATTGGTCACTGTGGATGGTAAATGCTAACATACCTACTGATATTGTGCAACATCATCATCATCATCAACCGATATGTCCACTGCTGGACATAGGCCTCTCTCAAAGATCTCCACTCCGAACAGTCTAGAGTTGCCCGGATCCAACGCCTTCCCGCGAACTTCACCATCTATGAGTACACGATCGTCACATTTGTGAATATTAGTGTCACATAATACCAGATAAACATCTAACCTCTTCGGTATGTATAGTTTTCTGAAGAATGCAGCAGATGAGTTAGAATATCCTCTACAGCTCTCATCATCATCATTGTGTGCTACCTTTAAATTTGAAATTAATAAAGGTTTTTTTTTTGAACCTGTACCTACAACTGTCAAACCTTGATAGTATAAGAAATACCGATTTTGAGAATTAACCAGCATCATTTCCTGCAATCTGCAGCTATAGATTGTAAGTATGGCAACCCTACATTCCCAGCCTATGTTCAGCTGTGGATATTAAAAGGCTGATACTAAGCATTGAAAAACTTAAGTAATTTTCTACAACGAATAGGAATTGGAGCGGTCGCGGGTTATTTTGAGATAATTGATGAGTTTTAACTTTTTTTTTTGTAGGCAAGGGTCAAAAACGGTTCGACGGTTGATTCTTTTTTAAGGAAACAAATTCTTTTGGCAGCCAACCGATCCGCGGGCACCGCAAGAGACACTCGAGTGCCCTACAGTTTCGCAAATTGCATTCGCGGCAGTTGTCAAATTTAATGAGTTGCGAATATTTTAGATTAACCATTTTACTTGCAAAAAAAAAACAAAAAATAAACATTTAACAAAATTTCGTAACGTCGTTTTGAATTAATATTTTAACTGCAGTAATCTCACAAAATACTGAAACGATTATTTTAGCTACGTTATTTGCACAAAGTACAACAGAAAATTATTTATTCTTGTACACCTACCATACTATTTCCGTTTACCCCCAAAACGGTGGTATCTTATTAAAGCCCCCCCCACACTTCCTCATCGATACCTAAAACACAAATCAACCTGTACAAATTTCGTCTATGATTTGAATAGTTAATATTTATGGAGCTCGAATTCAGTTGAATCCTTGTCCGCAACCAACTTTGCCAATTAAATCCTGGCCGTCATTGAAACTTTCCCTGGAACCGAACCAAGTGATTTATTACTAAGCTTTATAAACAACAAACAATTTCAATCACTAACCGTGATACTCTTATCGGGTTAAATTTTTACATGCCGTTATCACCATTAATATACGGAAACACTTTGTTACGAGACGAGCGAGATGTCCTCGTGATGTTAAGCGATACGCTCGCCACTCTGCATTACATTACGCCCGTTGCCTTGATACATGAGATGTTAAGTCTCATTTCCCTAGTAATTTCAGTACCAGCTACAACACCCTTCCAACCGGAACAGTGTAATGTTCGCACATTACTAATGGGTTATAGAAATAGGAGATGAATTGGTACTTACCTAGACGTTCTCCGGCAACAGAGATGTACTACCAGTAAACGATTATAATACATGTAGGATGCAAGAGCAATGGATGCTTGGAACGAAACGCGTGGGGGATAGGGATATACTATGAACATATAGAAAAAACGTAAATATATGGATAGTGAATGTACTTATTGCTTTTTCTGTTATAAAATAAACTTAATAAAATATAAATATTTTTGGAAAACGATCCCTTTTATTTCCACAGTCTCAGTCCCACATACATAATAGAGATATTTAATTGAAAACTATATCGAATATTCTCGAATCTATTTCGACATACGAATGGCATTGTTTACGAAACGAAATGTCACAAACGAAGACCGCCCGAGGGTGGTGGTGTATTCGTTAACATATTCTTCATTCTGCCGACGAACTCGGCAATATGGAAATTGTATGATCTCATCATATTTCTAGCAACAACTGCCTGAGAGCTGATGTTGTTTGCTGCGTCAAAGGCGAATACATTCATTTTCAAGTTGACTGTATACAGATAGTTTCATTTTGTATTGTATTTGTATAATAAAACCCACTGGATGCGAGCAACGCGGGACCGATCGATGAGGAGATCTTTAAGGGGGGCCTATGTCCTATAGTAGACGTCTATCGGCTGATGATAATAAAACGACGAAATAATCAGAGTTAGACGCTAGATGAAAATTTCACATAATCACATTAATCTGCTCACTTTAACACGAGTGATAAGGGTGTAGTTATAGATGTATATATGGAAGAAATTTTATTTACGTAGGGAGTCATCACGATGTCTCCGGGTAAAGGCCTGGAGACTTGATTGCTAGGAATATTAATTTTGCCGAGTATAGGCCAGATAAGAACGGATTTAACTACATTCCTTCCCCTCGGCCAGCAAAGCGGGTGGGAGACCGCTGATGTTATGAATAAACAAATACAATATTCATCACCCTCATTATCAGCCGATAGACCTCCACTGCTGGATATAGGCCTCCCCCAAAGATCTCGACATCGATTGGTCCACTGTCATCATGGCTTTTGATATCGCCGGGCACTAGGAGCCGTTCGTAGACCTCTACGAATACCTCCATATGAACCTTCATATGGAGGTATTCGAGCCATTTTCCACCACGCTGGCTCATGCGAGTTGGTGGGATCCAGAGCCTCGTTTGTTGATTAGCTGGATCCGCCACGAGCAGGTGAGGTTAGCTTGGGTCTCGTGAGTTGTTGTGCGGAACACCATGCACCCCAATTACAATATAACAAAACTTTAAATTTAGCCCACAATAGGACAACCAAGACGTTGACCTGATGGTGACATACCTGCTCATATCAATAATGCTCTGGTGAGGATGATAAATACTACACTAGAAAATTTATCTCGTATCGACTACTGATATTTCATAAAGGCAGATCTCTTGCCGGAGACCGTCTAGGTAAGTACAACCGCAGCCCCGATTTCTGTTGCATAACTGTGATATGCAAACATTACAGTGTTCCGGTTTGAACGGCGCTGTCTTAAAGTCCAATATATAAAGGCGACATATCATCTTAACTAGCGTATGTAAGTTAAACCAATACTCAATTTTTGAACGTAAGAGTTTGGCGCCGGAATCCGGTACAGTGCAGTAAGAAACTTTATCCTAACATTTACTATTCGCTTCAATATTACTATCAAATGATTAAGAGCATACATAAATTTGTAATTTCCGTCCGACATCATTGTACCCGACCGCGGTTTAAGTGAAATAATAAATTCCCTTCGATAGTTTTAAGTACGTCGTTATAGCATAAAGGCACTTCCGTTGAATTATTACACTGTTTACGTATCGGAAAGGAATTTTAATGTATCTATATATATATTTACTGGTGGTAAGTCTTTGCTGCCGGTGACCGTCCAAGTAGACACCACCGCAGCGCCTATCTATACCGTCAAACAATATATATATATAATATAATGAAACGTCTTATGTTTCAAGGGGACGAGCGCAATGTGGTGCTCAGTATACCATCCTAACTAGCGCCTCGTTGATATGGACGGGCGTATCACTTACCTCCAGGTGAACGTCCCGCTCATCTCGTCGCTTTATAGAAAAAAATATGTATATATATAGTAGATGTATATATGTATAGTATAGAATGAGACTTTTTATGTATCAACGCGATGAACATAATGTGGTACTGAGTATACTATCAAAGCTAGCGCCACGATGATATGGGCAAGTGTATCACTTACTGTCAGGTGAACGTCGTGCTTGTCTCGTTGCTTCATAGAAAAATATATATATATATATATATATATAGTAGATGTATATATGTATAGTATAGAATGATACTTCTTATGTATCAATGCGATGAACATAATGTGCTACTGAGTGTACCATCCTAACTAGCGCCCCGTTGATATGGGCGGGCGTATTAATAACCGTCAGATGAACGTCCGTTGCTTCATAGAATAAAAAAAATATGTATTATGTAGTAGATATCCGAGATTCGTTGTTCCATCGCGAGATCTCCGTAATTATTACACGAAAATACTCAAAATTAGATAGAGATATTGCTTTTGGCCATTTAAAAGTCAACTAAGAAATGATTTTCCAAAATTCCTTCCCCAAAGGCTGTAGTGAGGGTTGCGGCCAGCAAAGCAAGCAAACAGCCAGTATATGTGCTATTATATAATATTTTTCAAAATTTCTTAAATATATTTTATACTTTAAAAATACCAATCTCTTAGAAGACCTTACAATAAAGATAAGGTTCTCGATTATTTACTTATATCTAACATTTCGAATAGATCACCCTTTCAAATTCATAACACGATCATTGCTTTTTCCAATTTAATATCTTAAGTGATCCCTATTAAGGAAGCGGTCACCCATTCGAATAAAAAACGTACACTGCTTAGCTCTTTAATTCTTATAAAGGAAATGGACCTCTATTCTACTTGTTAGTTCAGCGTATTGACTTAACTAACCGCTGTTTGCAATTCGTTAATATAACAAAGTACTTTCTCCTATCGTGATTTAACCGAAATCAATTTAACCCAAATAGATTTAACCAAGTTTAGGATTAAGAAAATAAAAGATAAGCTGTGTAGAAGAGTTAATCATTACCATAGTTTCGATGTTACCGAAACCAATTGATTTAAGGACCTTCAAAAAAGTCTGCTCTTTTCTCTAAGGTCGATAAGGGAGCTTATGCTTATACAACTGTCTTTAGGACAACGGTGACCACTATCCACCACGTCAGCTGCCAAGTAATGTAAAGTATATAGGGGATCCCACATAATAACTCCCGGGACCCAAGTCAACCTCACCTGCTCCTGGTGCACCCTGTTAATCGACAAACGAAGCCCTGGTTACCACTGACCTGCATTGGCCAGCGTGGTGGAAAACAGCCCAAATCCCTCCATATGAGCCCCTACAAATTTAGGAATCTTCAGAAGAGGCCTATGTCCAGCAGTGGCATTAGCTGATGATGATATTGATAATGAAGTGTATAAATGCTTACATTTATTAAAAAGCTTTTTATATATTACCAGCTCTTCTCCACCAGCTTTGCTGGCTGTAACACCCCCGCTACAGACTTTGGAGAAAAAATTTTGTAAACTCCTTAGCTGACCCCTAAATTTGAGAAGCAATTTCTCTACCAAATTTTGAATGTTTACAGAAGACCGAAGAAAGTGTGGATGGATTGTGTGAAAGATGACATGTGTAAGAAGAGCGTGAATTCAGATATGGCGGCTAATACAGGGATATGGAGAAGTACATGCCGTGTCGACACCACATAGCAGGAAGAAGTTAGTTAGATCTCGTGATAAGTTAATAAATCTCTGGATATTTCCTACTTATCCATAAATAAAAATGTGTTTCCTTTGTTCGTCAATCACGTCAAAACTAGTGAAAGTATCCACATGGAAACATGAGAATTCCACTCGGAATGATTCATAGGTTTATAGGCTATTTAGTGTTTCAATTTCATAGATTCTCTATCATTGTATTTGTAATAAACTTTTGTAAACATTTTCATTTCGTATTATTTATGCGGTTGCTATAACAACGGCTGCTATAGAAAGTCATTTGCGGTTGCGGTTATACTCAAGGAACATTATAGACGAATATCAAGTTTAATTTTATATTACAAAGCGGGCGGAGCGGTTAGTATATATATATATATATATATATATATATATATATATATATATATATATATATATATATATATATATATATATATATATATATTAATTTGATTAATTAACAGACAGTAGTACGTGGATTATTTTTTCCGTATTAATATCATTTTTTATACAAGAGTATCTATAAATATATTATTGAAGTATATCGTCCATATTAAAATACGAAATCCTGTTAGCGACGCCCTCTCATATCAGTTGACATACGACCTCATTAGACACACAGAGCCGCATTACTTCCGGTTCCTATATACCGCGCTGCGCTCCTCTCTCAGTTTGGTATTCATATTTATTTCCAGAGCACCTTGTTTGTATTAAGGCAGCATTTGACATATGAAAAACAAATATATTTCAAAGCAACCACGAGTTGGTCGGTTGATTGTTGATGGGAGTCTACACTAACTTAAGGTGTTTGAATGCAAATACTTATTTAAACAAGCATCCTTTGAAAATTGTTAGACTGCCTTTCGTATACGTATTTCCTGTAATAAAAATAGAATTAAATGAAGCTACAACATGAACAAGTTAATTCTGATTTAAAACTTAAATATATGTAAGTAAACATAGCTCCGTTGTCGGAGACTGTCTAGATATGTACCATTGCAGCTCCAATTTCTGTCGACAAACAGCGGTGTGCAAATATTGCTATGTCCCGGTTTAAAGGACGCTGTAGCTAGTGAAATTAGTGAGGTAACAAGACTATCTTTTATCTCGACTACAAGTGCAATGTAGTACTGTGTATATCGTGCTTACTAGCGCCACCTACGATTAGGTTAATCATTTGTATCAGGTGAACGTCTTACTCATCTCGGTGCGTTATCTAATAAAAAAGGTATCAAACTGAATCTGCAATACGTTAACTATCGCACCATGACACTGTGTGGATTTATAGCTCAGGGTCAGGGTACAGCAGAGTATTAACAACCAGCATTAAACTTTGGCAATTAATAAGTCCGTGAGCGGTGGAAGTTTGATAAGCCGCCTGCGCTCCGAACGTATTCTCTAACAAACTATCCGGAAGTATTATTTCAGTGTCCACTTATCATAATATTTGTGTCTGTGGTCCTTATTCTTATTTAACATCCTGTGTATTTAACGACCTAAACATTGTTAAGGCTATTTATAACTTTGAAAGGTAACTTGTGTTCGGAAGGTGTGTTTAAATTATTATAAAACCTAAGAGGACAAAGGAGGTATCCAGAGATTCATTGACTCATCACGATATCTCCGAAATCATTAGACGTAAACACTCAAAATTTGGTACAGACATTGCTTCTGCTATTAGAGTTCAGATAAAAATAGATTTTACAAAATTCCTTCCCCAATGAGAGTTACGGGGGTGTTAATATATATATATATATATATATATATATATATATATATATATGAAGTAAGTCTAACGTATAATACGCTGTATTCCACTTCCAATTACTGGTAATTTTTTAATAATATGTCACAACTAGACTATTAATGAAGCCTTGTTATGAAAGGATTCAAATAAAATTATTTCAATGAAAGTCTTTCACTCGGGATTCTTCGCCGCTCATCAAACTAAAGCACATAACTTGTTTTACTTGATGTTAAAGTTACTTAAGCTATTTTAACTAGATAACTTCGAGCACAATTGTTTCCATTGTCGGACGGGGAACTTGGCCAACTTAGCCGCTATCACTTGACGAGGCGTTAAATAGCCGTTCTTGTGGGACACTAAAGTTATTTTAAGCAGGCGTAAAGTTACTTTACAGAGGACAGGAATAAATACTAGCAAATAATATGATTATAGTTCAAATTTACCGCAAGGCAGTAGTTTGGAAAGGTGTCAACATTCCAATATGAAGGTCGTTGTAGCTGATGAAGTTACTGGGGTAACGAGACAACAATATTATAGGTAGTTTTTTCTTACCTTCAATACGAGACGAACGAGACGATCATCTGATACTACTAGTGCTAAGTCTAGTCCCATCGTAGCTCCTATGTCTGCGGCCGAACAGTAGTGTGCAGACATTACCGTGTTCTGGTTTGAACGGCGCTGTAACTACAGAATCTACTGTGGTGACGAGACTTAACATCTTGTCTGAAAGCGATGAATATAATGTAGTGTGTAGTAGCTATGTATACCATTCTAACTAGCGACACGTTGTGAGGAGCAGACACTTAATATCAGGTGAACATCCTGCCTGTCTCGAGGTTCCGTAGAGTAAAAAAAAGCTAGATGATACACCTACCTAATGTGACGCTAGTTAAGATGATATGTATATCACTATCGTGCTGATCGTCTTGAGACATAAGACGTTGTCTCGTTACCCCAGAAATTACGACCAGCAATGATTGCGATATGGTGTAGTGTGTATCATCTTAACTAACGCCATATTGTTATAAGTAAGCATGTCATCATCATCATCAGCCGATAGACTCCACTACTGGACATAAGCCTCTCCCAAAGATCTTCATATACAGTCAACATGGCCTCCAGTACCGCTATGCACTACGGGCTGTCGTATATAGGGGTTCATATGGGAGGATTTGGGCTGTTTCCCACCACAGTGGCCTAATGCTGTTTGGTGGGACGACATTGTGGGACAAGCATGTCACTTATTATTATGTTTATTGTACATTAAAAAATTTGTTATTTTTAGAGGTTTACTTAAATATTTCTTCGAACGACAACAATTAAGCTTTTCGCTTTGTGTAAGAAGATAGACGGTTTACGACGACGGAAGTGAATGGGCGATCCGCAGACATTTCCTGTTGTAATAAAAAATATATTACAATTGGAAAAGATAAGTATCTTTTTCCAGTGTATATATACTTTTTATTTCATATTAAACATCTAAAACATTAAGCCGGATTTTGTAGTATACACAACCAATGTGTATATATATATACGAGATTCCACCCTTGTAGACTCATCACGTTATCTCTGAAACCATAAAGGGTGGAAACTTAAAATTTAGTACGAATATTCCTTATGCTGTGTATGAATCAGCTGAGCACAAATTTTACAAAATATTAACCCCATAGGGGTTGCGGGTAATATATAATACTGATATATAGTAGTAAGTTAAATAATTTCTACATTTTATAAAGTCTAGACCTGATTATTCCTCAGCGTAAATAGTTGTTTATATTGAAATAGTTTAGTGCTTTACCATGACTCTAGCTGTTGTTGTGGTGAAGTGGTATACGATGGTGAAATGTACTAGTCTAGTAGCAGCCTTCTCTTGAAGCCATCAGTATATTCCCCTTTCGCTGTTCTTTATCATCAACTATATTTTTATTTCTTCCAATCTAAATTTACGGGGTGTAAGGGGTTCCGCTCAAAAAGTTACGGAACCCAAATCAACCTCACCTGCACGCGGTGAACCCGGCTGAATAACAGACGAGGCTGCGACCATCCACCAACCCACACTGGGCTAGGATGGTGGGTTACGACCCAATCGCTGTCAATGATCTCCAAGTGGAGATCTTTGGGGAAGGCCTAAGTCCAGCAGTGGACGTCTGTCGACTGATAATGATGATGAACTAAAAATAATATTTATGTGCCTTATAAATGACAATAATGATGTTTCTAAATTAAGCATTTTAATAGTAATATTCTCATCTTTTATAATAACAAGGATTACTTACAGGAAAATTAGTGACCTTACTTGACGACTGCGAGATGAGCAGAGGTTTGACAGATGAATGATGAAATTATCTAAATTACTGTACAGTCACGGCGCTGATTTGACAATCAACCGCCATTTTGTAACGTATAGAAAGGACAATCAAAAATCTTCATTAATACAGTAAAAAGAAATTGGTGAAACATGCGTTTAAATTTACCTCATGTTGGCCTTTTTGTATATATTTGGAAGTATTATATCTCTGTGGTGTAATTTAAACATTTTTATATTCCGGTTTGAAGGATAACTGATGAAATTACTGCGATAAAGAGACTTAATATTAAGATAATGAGTTAATCGCCAATACTCTGTATTAACATCCGGAACACAGCAAAATGTTGTTTTTTATTATTATTTCTACTCCCAGCATTCTTCCAGTTTTGTAGGGTTGGGGGCTAGATTTTTTATTCTTTAACCATCATTTTATTTTTATCTCATTCTTATTATTATCCTCTCAGTCATGAATGTAATTTTCTCATGTGTTTAATTCACTCTTTGTCATCCCCCATGCTATTTCCTTCTTGCATTCTGTTCTCTTAAATAAGTAAGGACAACCGTCGATTTTTATTCTCATCATCAATTTTACTTACTTTTACTTATGTCTACACATTCTTGCTTAATCTAATATCACAATTTAACTTATCCTATATATCATATACAATATTTTCCATTCTGTTTCATTCTCTCTCTCTCAATGTATTTTATATTTTCCATTGTTTTCCTTTTTCCTAATTTATTGCTTATATCTATTTACACTTCATACTTTAATTTATCTCTAAGCAGCAAAGTTTATATAGGGGTAGGAAGCTTACTTACATATATACTCTTATACAAACATTTTTGGAAAGGATGGATTAAAACACTAAATTATCACTATTTGTAGTGAAATCCAATTGACTACAATTTATTACCATAATCCACTAGGGGCTCCGAATAAATTCCGAGGAGTGCCGGCTTATCAAAGATTTTCCAGCGTCTGGCGAATTATTAATTGGCAAAGTTATTTCATATCATTCTGCCCCAAGGTCGTATTTCCGTTTAAGTAGTGGGCGCTAAGATTTACTTAAAGCGTCCAATATTGTTTAAGAAATCTACTACAAATAGATGAACAGTTTTCATGATAAAAATAAATATCAGCATATTTGATGTTAATGGTGGTACGATATCAATGGGTGGACCAAGATCAAGAGCGCCGCGCAGCTGGACCACTTAGCGCGCGACCGGAATCGTTTCGCAGAACTGGTGTCCAATCCTGTTGGATGAATTCCCTTAACTCCATCCTTGTAAGAGATGTTCCTTATCCCTGCAGTAGGAACAATACATCATCATCGTCAACTGATAGACGTCCACTGCTTTACAAGGGCTTCCCCAAATATTCTCACCTTGACCGGATAGGGATTTATATGTGGTGATTTGGGTTATTTCTCACCACACTGGCCCAATGCAGGTTGGTGGGAGCTAGAGCCTCGTTTGTTGATTAGCAGGGTGCGCCACGAGCAAGTAAGGTAACCTTGGATCCTGTCAGTTGCAGTGCAGGTACCCTTACACCCCGGGGTGGAGCAGGGGGTGAACCTTAACGGGGCAAGGATTTCTTGTTTTATTACCGCTCCACTATGGACAATGCTATATTTTTCATACTACATCATTATCATGTAAATTTCCTTTTCGTTTATCTAGCAATGTTCAAAGAAATTTTAGAAAAAAAAAAGTACACAGTTTTTCTTAATATTATACGAAAATCCCTAGAAGAGGGAGATGAGGTTTTTATAGTAATTAAAACCGTTTCCGCTCTGTTCGTCGCGAACTGGCAAGCGGATGTGACGGAGCTTTAAATATACTATGTATACTGCATCCAGTATCGAAACTGTTACATTGAGTATCAAAAAAAGTATATTAATTTTACTTAGATTAAATATTCAATTATTCATCACAAAGCTTACCGGAAGTATTAAAGTAATCTTTGTCCACAGTTGGTGAATTTTGATTCTGGAGTCAAACATTCACTCGAAGTTAACATGACTGTAACTGATACGTCTGCCCATAACAGCATAGTGCTAGTTACAATGATACAGCACCAATGCTCGTCGCTTTAAGACCTGTCTCATTACCCCAAAAATTTCATTAGGTAACACGCCTTCCGAACCGGATCATACTAACGTTATAAAGGGTGTTGTAGCTAGTGAAATTATTGGGTTAACGAGACTTATCACTTTATGTCTACAGGTGACGAGCATAATGTGGTGATGTATATATCATACTAAATATTGCCATGTTGTTTTAAGCAGGAGTGTCACTTACTATCAGGTGAACATCCCACTCTTTTCGTCGCTTAATTATATAAAAAATCAATATAACCCTATAGTTATATAGTAAGTGATGTACAATCTATGCCGGGTTGCGTGAACATCGAGGATATTACTTTGATTTAACTGCTGAAGACGTCTTCTCGTAGATCTACCTCCTTAACCTTTTTTTTGGTTCTGGAAAAAATCTTTGAAGTTCCTGCTTCTGGGAGAAAGTCATCAGTGGCTTAACACTCCTAGGCTGTCCCGCAGCAGGTTCGCTTGTTGAGCTATAAAGGCCCCGACCCTCAAACTCCTAGACTCTTTTAGTCGCCTTTCACGGTAGGCTATGGCTTACCCTAAGCTATTAGGTAAGGTACACTGTAGTCTTAGGCTAGTAAGAATAGGAAAACTAATCCTTTTCTTACTAGACCAAGACTACAGTGCGGACGGGCTGGTGGGTCCATTACCATCGCTCCGTCGTCTTCTTTCTCGATTTCGTTCGGCGGCCTCCTTCTGTACCATTACAGCTTTACAGAAGAAGACCAATGCTGCCCATGCACTTTTGCTCTTTATCGAAGCCACTACTGCTACTGGCAGCCAAATATCGTATCCGATCCTGTTGACCAGGCTTTGTCGCTCGGACTCCCACGCAACGAACGTATGCTGTGCGGAATCCTGGTCACCGCCACAGTGATGGCGCGCTAGTATGCAGTTGGGAGAGATAGAGCAGCCCACAACTGCAAGAGGCCCCCATTCCACAGCAACAAAGCCTTGTCCTCTAAATTGAAGAACAGCGTGGGTCCCCCGTATTAGGCTTTCCAATAGATAGCGATCTTGTCATGTTCGCTACCAAACCAGCGAGGATGGTCTGACACACGGTAAGGTTTGGCCGTTACGGTCAAAGCTTCCGACCACTCCGCGAGTGATTGCAATAGCAAGACCTGCGCCCCGCGGAAGTGATTCAGATTAGCTTGGAGTATCCATATTCTTCGGGTGAAGTTGACACTTCCATATCGTCTTGCGCACTTAGGAGTGGCTCAGGAGCGGGAGCCTTTTTAGCAGGTTTTGGAGTCACTTTTTTAACCTTTCTGACTGCTGGAGCATCCCCGTCCTACCACCACCCTACTAGCTCAGCGGCTCACTACAGGCGACAAGGTATCCGCTGCTGACCTGAGATCCGTGGCAATCGGCTCAGAGCCAGAACAGGTGCACGCAGATTGATCAGCGTCAGCCGCTATTGACCTCTGACCACTTGGGAATCTCGGACTGTTCGACAACCTTTGCCTTAGATCCCTGTTAGGAACAATTCTAGTCTCAAAGGCAGCTAGCTTTTCATTTACAAGTCAACCTATTTGCAGCAGGAGGCTTTCTTCTCCTCTGCCGGTAACGCCTTCCTTACTTAATTTACGCGGAGCAGACGCAGGCTTTGTCTTCCCAGACTCCGTCGAGCCAATTGTCTGCTTCCGGAGTAGCTTCATTTCTTCAGTGAGCTTATCCAATTTGGTTGCAAGATCGTTTACGAGAGATCGTAGCTCTTCATTCTCCTTTTCAAGTCTACGACTTTTATGAATGCTTGCTGCTCTTCGCTTAAGTTCTCCTGCCGCCGCTTTTAGGTTGGGAACTCCCAATCTCAAATGACGGACGTAGTCGTCTTTGAGATTACATGAACGGCCTGCAACATTTCCCATTACCAGGAGGTGCTGATCAATGAGCACCTCCAGTTGGATATCAACATAGGACTGTATTTCCAGGTTTAGTCAGCAGCCAAGTTTTTTACCTCTCGGAGATTAGTATTCATCCCAGTTTTACTTGACGGTGTAGCACCTTCGCTCTCTTCACCTGCAGAGGCAGTAACCGCTTGGTACTTAGCGGCGACCTCCATGCATTAGGCTTTTGACCTTCTCTTCCGGGCGTTGCTCGAGATTAATTTTGTCTGCTGGTGGTATAGGAACTGCCCATGGTGCAGATATATCACCAAATTGGGTTAAGTTTTCTTGCCCAGTTGTTACCCAAGCGTCCAGGCAAGGCCCGGGGTTTGACTTTCCCTCAGATTCTCCACTTTTTATTTTCAATTTATTCATTTCTGTTCCCACGAAAATGCCATGAAATATTCATTTGCTCGGGCAGAGCATTCTTACCCAAACAAGCCTACATATACCCAGAGGTCGGCAGTTACCTGGGGTGGGTGACAGTATCGATTGAGAATCCCTCAACTATGCATCACCTCGCGTTACTTCCGCTGCTTGTGATTAGGGTATTTTTTATAGAGGTTTTCTCTTCTTGGCCCGACTCGCTAAAGCAAGACCTCCGTTCCCGATAGGAGCTTCAAGATGTGACCACGACACTCCAACCGGGTTTAAGGGTTCCACATGTGTATCCGCGACGTGGCCGGCGGTGGCAACAGGACAAAATCAAATCGCCCGCGCGGAGTCAGAGAGGGACACCCGGAGAAACGCCGTCTCAGCAGATTATTCGCTGCCAGGCCGCTGACTGGCCCCAGGGTACACCACGAGAAAGTTATCTGCTACAGCATCTCCGATCTTCCCCCTCACCTAGAGGATGAATATCAAAAAGGAAACATAAATATAAAAGCAATAATATTGGTATTTTCGCTGAATAAACTACCAAAGGGTCCTCAAAGCAAGCCAATAAATTTAACACGGGCCATAATGCGCGGCGCGGGGCTGAGGGGATGGGGGTGAAGTGATACTGTCGGAATGTATCCAACTTATATCATTTTGCCGATTGAACAACTCGCAAAGCAATACCATCGGATATTGGAAATGCTTTTAATAAATATCGTTTTATATACAAAACTAAAAACATAGCTACATCAAGTAAAAATAGTTTTTAAACAGTTTCTACACGCACAAGGACTTCGATTCCTTTTCATTCCTTACCTGACGAAAATATGGATATTCTTTCTTCCTAGCAACTATCCCATATGGTGGTGTGGTCAGCTATGATAATATGGACGTTGATTGGCAAAAGGCAGCCACTAGTACCCGGCGGTACCGGAAGCCATGCTGACTGTAAAGGACGTTGGCAAAGCGCCAGAACCAGGGTAGCGCCGCACCGATCTATGCGAAGATCTTCGAGGAAGGCCTATGGCCAGCTGTGGACGTCTATCGGCTGATGATGATGATTATTATAAAATGAAATAAAGTAAAATATACAATAGGCGATCTCATGTTGAAGACCTTTTTCTTCCAGGTAACGTCTGAATCTAAATTATCAACATTATCATCAGCCGATAGACTTCCACTGCTGGACATATGCCTCCTTCAAAGATCACCATTTGAAAAAGTTCATATAGGTGGATTTAGGTCATTTCCCACCACCCTGGCTCAATGCAGGTTGGTGGAGCCAGACCCTTGTTTGTTGATTAGCAGGGTGCACCACGAGCAGGTGAGGTTGACTTAGGTCCTGTGGGTTGCTGTGCAGGCAGGCAAAGGGATGTAGTCCCCTTACAACCCTTTTTTCCTTCCCTATAACAGAAATTATTATAAATGTATGATTAAATATGTATGAAGTAAACGTGGAGTGCTTTGGTGGAAGCTTATGTCCAGTAATGGATGGTGATGATAATATAAGGATCGTCGTCATCGTCAGCCAATAGACGTCCACTCCTGGACGTGCCTTATATAATATGCCTCCCCCAAAGATCTCCACATCGTGATCAATATAAGGATTACAATGAGAAAAAGTAGATATGATAAATTGAAGCTGCTTTGTGAAACGCTGGTATCATTATCTTGTGATGTTACTTTGTTTATGATTATCATTAAACTCCGCAGGTATTACTTAATGAGTCATTGATTTTATAAACCGAATTTTTCAAGTAAAAACAAATAGGAAGGTCGTAACTTGGGAAAATCAATTGAAATTATCATGATTGGAGAAATTCCGAAATAAAATCCGAACTGAATCGGTCACGAAGCGATCTCTACGCGAACTCGGGGAGCGAGTTTGAATCCACGTTTTATTACGGCTTCCATACTCCTCGACGTCTGGCTGAAGTTAACCCCCTGACAGGAAATAGTTGGAACTTGTAAAATTTTAATAGTTAAACGGATAGAAAAATATGTTTACTACAACATAGTTTAAAACAAAGCTCGACAATTAAACTACCACTAACTTAAAGCCCAATGTTTCCACTGTTAATAGACGACGGTGATAACTTCTTTACTTTCAAGTAACCGTTGTTCTTAATTTAGTAATTGTTGCTGGACGTAGGCCTCCCCCGAAGATCTCATCATCGATCGATCTCACGTTGTCCGCATCCAGTCGTTTACGGCAACTCTGACCAGATCGAACCTTGTAGGGCCTCCGAACACTACGTCTGCCGGTACGCGGACGCCATTCGAGGACCTTACTGTCCCATCAGCCGTCGGTCCAATGCAATGTGCCCTGCCGACTGCTACTTAGATTTAGCAATTTTTACCTATACTTACCCATACTCATTCTCTTTTACTTATTACACATATTTTTTTTTAATAAATTCTATGTATGTAACAGTCTTCAGTCATCTGATGGTAAGTACTACGCCTGTCCATAACAATAAGATCCTAGATAGAATATTTAGAAATCATGTATTGCGGTATAACCACATTCCTCACATCCTCAGATTGGTAAAAATGTCTCAATGGCTATAGAGCTAAAGTTCTTCAAAAATTGTTAACGCAGGAAGTAAAAGGATAGTAGTAAGGATATACTCTATTGATTACAGCTATCAAGATCCGACAGGACACTGATGGTAAGTCTCTGTTGTCAGAGACCATCTAGGTAGGTACCACCGCAACTCCTGTTGCAGCCGACAAACAGTACAGCGTGGTTGGTAGTAAATCCAGCGGTTGTCCAACAGGACTGCTGCAGGCTGTTGATGGTGATGATAGCTAGTAAATTATTCGAGTAACAAAGCTTAGCATCTTATCTACTGTTGCGGAAGTAGCCGTTGCTCTACCTTTTTTTTCTATGGGGAAATCCTGCACTGGATAGCCCTTCCTCTGTCCGCTTTTGCACAATATCGTGGTAGTCGTTGCGCTACCTACCTACACGGTTTCCGGTATTAAATTACACCAGTAAACTATAGGAGTAGTTTTCATGTTTACCTGTTTTCAGAACGTATTCGATAGGCTTGACCTAATTGGTTTTTTTTTAAAGGTTATCCCAAATGTCCGATACTCGGGACGTGACGTCAGCGGAACTGAGCCGTGCGTCAAGTTAAACGAACGGACAGACTCATTCGCTTCGTGTCGTGTAAACTGTTCGTAACGTTTATTCGACTACCCTCAACCGCAATGTAATCAAAATAAACCAGTTTTCTTTTTTTGACCTACCTCATTCGAGCGATGCAGCTCCGAAACATGGTTAGATAGATTTAATCTTACTTCTCAAAGCAACAAGAACTAGATAATGTAGTGTATATCATCCTAGTAAACAAAACATTGTTATAGGCGGATATATAGCTATCTAGTGATATATATCCATGTGAACCATCAATAACGTCCTGCTCATCCTTTCGTTTCAAAAAACCAATTTGGAAAACCAAGGTGGCCAGCGACAATAATCTAAAAATACTCACATTTTCTTTGCAGGTAGATTACCTGTTTAAAGTAATAAAAGAAACACTGTATATAACTTACCATCAGGCGGAAGTACTTGTCTCTTGTTGATTTAACTTCTGTCTCACATGATGTTACACGACATAGAAACTGGTCAGCGTACTAGTCCAGAATACTACAGCTGATTTACATATGAACCAGGCCCGTCGTTGTCATAAGGCTTAACCACTGCACCACAAAAACAGGTGGATGGATATCTAGGTTCCTATAGCAAGGTGGTAGAAGAATCACGTCCAGGAACTTCATCGCAAATACTCCGCTAGATATAAATGAATTCTGTCTTTATTCCTTACCTTTCTATAGTCGAGAGCTTTTTTATAAGTAACTATTGATGTCTTACTTATACTTTTAACGCATAACTTAGAATTTAATACACATGATGGTGTAGACATTCAGTAAGATGTTTAAGATCCCATGGAATCCATTTCGTCTCAAATGCAAAATTATTACTAAGAACCAAACGTCGTACAGGGGAATACGGCGAATTTCGGATTACTTTTTCTAAAATGAAAAATTGACCCTCGAAGTCAAGGACCTAAGAGAAACGAGCATCCATTTAATACTAATCCAAAAATAAATAACTTAAATAATGTTCTCACTTCCGGAGCTTAGAACTTTCTCTACTGTAGCTCAAAGCTATTCCTCTACGCTGATCAAGTGCGAATTATTGGTTGTTGTCGAGGCTTTGAAGTGCATATTCTTACTCTAATCAATCCTCGTTCACGTGTCCATCGAAATCAGCGTCGATGGGTGCGCACTGAAACTGTAAAAGTAATTTTCAGCGCGCTAATATAATAACGCTGCATGAAAATTTTAATTAAAACGTCAGTCAGCGATCGCGGAGAGCGAACACGGAGCCGATATTGTTATTGGACGCTATAATCGAGTTAAAATAAACATACGGCGAGCAAAAGTAACGTTAACCTAATGAACATACTAGTTAAGTTATTAACTTAATTTTGCTATATTAAAAAAATCTACAAATACGCTAAACTTCAGATGTCTTTAATCATAGATAACTAGCCCAAAGTATTATCATTCAAACAACGGCGTAAACTCGATGATAATTAAGATGTTTACACTGCACATTGCGCTGTTTTCAGATACAAGATGCAAGTCTAATTACTATGGTAATTTCACCTTTTTAATTCTACAAAGCGACGAGACGAGCGACATATTAATTTGTTGGTAATACGCTTGCAAAAGTGATACACAGCACGATATTATACTCGTCTCCTAGTATGAGATATTAAATCTTGTTAAACTAGTAATTTCATTAGCTACAACGCCCTTAAAACCGGAAGACGGTAATATATGCATACTGTTGTTTGACGGAGAAATATGAGTTGTGGTGGTGTGTTAACGGTCTCCGGCAATAGAGACCTACCAACAATCCGTTAAATAAGTTAACAAAGATCCCTTCGCAAATTTGCTTAGTTACAAGTTAGCTAGCTTAGTTACATGTAATACGGTTCAGCCGAGTGCCATATGGCGCTCCGTTATTTTGCCAAACGAATGCCAAACTGCACCACATTTATTAGTGCGGTACAAATACTTGGTGTGATGTAGACAACGAAATACTACAGTGGGTAGAAGTAAAAAACTTTCAATATTTTCTATTCTTTCTACTATAGGTTAATACTTTAAAATCTATTTCATAACTTTCATATCAATATTTTTTTTATTATATAAGTGAGGATACGAGCAGATGTTCACCTGGTACGACGGACGAGCGTAATGTGGTATAAGTTACCACATTACGCTCGTCGCTTGAGATGTAAGATGTTGATTCTGTTTACCCCAATAATTACACTAGCTACAGCACCCTTCAAACCGGCACAGTACTGTTTGCCGGAATACAAAGGTGCTATATATAATCGTGTTTATTCATTTAAATGATGATTCTATCAGCTAGACTGTAAAATATCTAGATTTCATATAGATTATTAGTAGAACAATAATATTTTGCTGATGAAAGCTCCGCCAACAGGAAACACTGTACTATCTGCATCCATACGGAATCGATATGCACCACAGTAGTTTATTTACGAGCTATATAAACCGTTAATATTCCCACTACTGGGATTCGGAGCCTTCTCCATCAGATGAGAGACAAGACCATTTAGTTAAGTGCAAGTCGAATGATGATGCTTATTGACGTATTAGAGCTAACATAACCTAAATGCAGAGCTTAAGCATTTGTCTTCCGTCTACTTCCGTTAAAATCTTTGAAAAAAAAAAGGGCTCAAAAACATGAGGAAAATAATGATTTATTGCAAATGATGCAATCATTATAATTGTTTAAAAAAAAAACAAATTAATTTACTATATTAAAGTCATAAGTAACTTTGTTATACATCTTATGTATATGAGTTAAAAATATAAGAAATCTAACAAGTGTTCATCTTTATCAGCCGAGTGATGTCCACGGCTGGGCTTAGGCTACCCCAATGATCTCATCCTCACTTAGTGGAATTGGGCCGTAACCACGCTGGGTCAGTGAAGGTTGGTGGGTGGACAGAGCCTCGTCTGTTATTCAGCAGAGTGCACAGCGTGCAGGTGAGGTCGACTTGGGCTCCGTAAGATGTTGGACGGAACCCCTTACCCCTTTGGGTTTATATATTTTTCGGTTCTCAATTTTTTTTTACTTATTGAAAATGTACAAAAAAAAAAAATTCAAATCTTTATAATTTTAAATTTGAACCGGGTTTATTTCGAAAACACTTTAAATACGACAAAACCTCACGACTAACCCATCATCCCCTTCCGCGAAGGCACTCCCATTAATTGAAAGCTTAACTTGAGATCATGGATACGCAACTCTTGGAAGTGGCTCACTTTTTTCTTTTTTTTTTCCTACACCACGAAGCGATGAGACGAACGAGACATTCACCTGATGGTAAGTGTCACGCTTGTCCAAAATATGGCGCTAGTTAGGATAATGTACACACCGAATTGTGCTCGTCACAAACAAGATGCCAAGTTTCAGTAATTTCACTAATTACAACCCCCTTTATGTACTCCGTCATCAGCGATATGATGTTCTGCAGCTGATTATAAAGGATAAAGATTCTGGAAAACAAATAGTGGGGAGAAAGAAAAAATCATGGATGAGGAAATGGACTGGCATATCTGGAGCGTTCAAATTGTTCCGCTGGACTAGAGACAAAAAGGTCCTGACCACGCTGATCGCTAAACTTACTAGTTGAAGAGGCACTTTCAGAGGAAGATAACGCCTTTTAAACCGGAACTCAATAATGTTTGCACACTGCTGTTGTCGACAGAAATAGAAGCTGCTGCAGTAACTGTTTACCTTCACCCTTTACTGATGGTAGCTCTCCGTTACCGGACACCGTCTAAGCACCTAGATTCTAGGTATATTATCCTAACTAGTATGTTCCGGTTTGAGAGATGCTGTAGCTAGTGTAATCGCTGAGGTAACGGGACTTCACATCCTAAGTCTCAAGGCAACGATCACAATATAATGCTGTCTATATTATCCTAACTAGCGCTTTGGGTACGTATCACTTAACATCAGGTGAACGTCTTGCTGGTCTTGTCGCTTCGTTCAAATAAAAAAAATATCTCCAGTAAATTCACTAGTAATCAGACCCGTTACACAGTAATGTATTCATACTGGCGGCACTAGATGTGGCATATTATCACCGAACTATGCTGGAGTCAGCATAGAGTATGTTCAAAATTTAGCACATCCAGCATATTATAAAGTTCCATCGAGCTTTTAACTCCTCGCTGCAGGTGTTTCCCGAAGGGTATTTCTTGGACTGGAAATGGGAAAGTCATAAAAATATGCCGCTTTTAACTTCCAAACTAAAATCATTGGCGGCGAGCCGTCGATTTTTTTTTTTAACTCCAACCAGCTCGATGAACTGGTTGAGGATAGACGAAGGTATTATCAGTTCACTTGACTCACAGAACTTGTTTATCAATTTACTTTAAGTAACTTCAATTGTGATAATTTATCTTAAATCTATTGGTAAGTACTGATGATGTATTGCTACCTTTAGATACTTATTTCCTGGTGGTAAGTTTCTTGCCAAAGACCATCTAGATAAATACCGCCGCAGCTGCTATTTCTCCCGCCAAATTATAGTGCGCAAACATTAGTGTTCCGGTTTGAAGGGCGCTGTAGCTAGTGAATTTACTAAGGTATCAAGACTGAACATCCTATCTTAAGCCAACCACTCTAAATGATTTTCTTTGTAGCTCCGAAACTATTGGTTTCTTGTGGGGTGTAAGGGGTCACGACTCACGGGACCCAAGTCAACCTCGCCTGCTCGTGGTGCACCCTACTAATTAACAAACGAAGCTCTGGATCCCACCAAGCCGAATTGGGGCAGCGCGGTGGTAAATAGCCCAAATCCCCCCATATGAATCCCTACAAATTACGGCCCCTGGTATTTGGTAGGTTGTAAGACGCCGCTGGATGCGGACAGCGCAGCAAAGATCGGTGTGGGGATCTTTCGGGGAGGTTTATGTCCAGCAGTGAACTTCTATTCGCTGATGACGTTGATGATGATGAAATGACAATAAAAGCTTTATCCAGAACTTCTTGATTTGCTCACGGACTTTGAAGTGGTAGCTAATTATAATTACATTAGCTTCTATAAGCATAGAGGGTAGAGCTGTATAAAAGCTGGTGGAGATATTCGTGGACAATATCCGGGAGAGCAATGAATCCGAAACTATTGGTTTCAATTGCCGCCATCAAACGCGATTTAGGCGGGCGTCATCTGGCGCCGGGAAATTGCTCCATGCCCTGATCTAAATTGCACGTCGTTTCACGGACCATCGTATTACGTGTGGATTGGTGTACATCATAACTGTTCCATGCTCTGGTATACTTACGTATCTTACCAAGAACAAAGTGATTAAACTTCACGGGCTTTGACGGATTCTCTTCTACAGTTCAAACAGCACAACCCTGAACCTGCTGCCTGATGATATTAGAAGAGCTCCAAACAGAAAAAAGAATAGGGAATCGTGACAAGACGTTATCTAGATATTCTAGACTTTGTACCTTGTATATATTTTACATATTATGTACTACATATAAATAACTAGTACCTAGTAACCAATACCTAATATCTAACTAGTAGCTAGGTACATATCGCGGTGTTCGTATCATTTTTGCTTCTCTTTTTTTTTGAAGGCCATAAATCATCAAAGAACACTGGTTCTGAGGGGAAGACAGAGTCATTTCTACCCACTAAAATGTGGTCATTCTTACTGCTTTGCAAGGTGTCGGAGGATCTATGGAACACACCGATGCCACCATGCACTGCGCTTAATCACATCCCGAAGAGTGTCGTAACCCTGCTCTGCACCCTGTCTGCTATGATAAGCAGAAGATTACCTCGTATTTGTCATTCACCGCTGATTTGCTTGGGCAATGTGAACCTCCATATTCAAAGTCCTCGAATCCTCAAAGTCCACTATTAGTCACCTTCCGTGACAGGCAGGGCTTATCTTAGACCTGTTCTTAATAGCCCGAGACTAATGGGCAGTCCTATTGCTTTCCTGCTCCTAGATTCTGTGAGCGCTTGAAAGTCATAACGACTCTTACAGCTGATCTGGTACTGGGCTCGTGGACCCGGATCCACGGCCCAGTAGCACACTCCATGTAAACATCTTTAAAAATGTACTACAAAGAGTGTAGTTATCCTAGTGTGTCAGGATTTTTGCTTTCTGGCGAATCTACTCGGTCGTCGAATTCGGACTCGCGTCTGTTCTCTAACCACCTTCGCCTGTATCGGAAACCCTGGGTGGTGAGAACAGTCCCTGATTTCGGGTGTAGTTAGTGTACGCGGTGTGTGTGTAGCTGTGGCTCCGCGTTCTGAAGCGAGGGCGGCGTGATGTCGAGAATCGGAGCATGTTGGTAGTGTCCGAAGTGTGTGTGGTGTACAGGACCGCTGAGGATGTCAGGATTAACGCGTGCCGTGGTCTGCGCTTATTGATCTTGGGACTCGGAGGAGGCTCGTAGTCTACCGCCTTGGCCACCAGAAGGTTGGGGTGAGATGACGCCTTGTCGAAGTAGGTTTCGGTGCACTCTATGAAGTGCTCCGTTATGGTTGGGAATTTCAGGTCGCCGTGGAGGTCCATCGCTTCCCTGCAGTCTCATTTCTAGTTAATATAGACACCAAATAAAGGTTCTAACGTGCATAGATCATAATTATCTCAAATATCAGACATTTAGAACCATTTTAAATTATAAGTAGTAATGTAATGCGGATCGAGTTAATCAGTAATTTATTCGGAGGAAGCGGCTCCGGCTCACTCGCGCCAATTTTCAGCTTCAGCGGTCCGCGTAATGTTATTTTTGTATTCCTATGCGCGCCTCCACAATAATAAATACATTATATTCGGATATCCTCAAAATACAGACAAAAGTATATATCATCATCATCATCATCAGTCGATAGACGGCCTTTCCCAAATATCTCCACATATAGTCAGCATGGTCTCCGATACCCCTGGGCACTAAGGGCTGTCGTGTGTAGGGAATATGAGAGGATTTGAGCCTTAATGGGAGTTGGTGGAAACCAAAGCCTCGTTTGTAGATTAGCAGGATGCACCACGAGGAAATGAGGTATGCTTGGGTCCCGTAAGTTGTCATCAATAGCCGATAGACGCCCACTGCTAGACAAAGGCCTCCCCCAAAGATCTCCACATCGATCGATCCTGCGCTGCCCGAATCCAGCTGCTTACCGCAACCTTCTCCAAATTTTCGGACCTCCCAGTGAGGGGCCTGCCAACACTGCGTCTTCTGGTACACGGTTGTATATATAAACACAAATATATACTATTTCAGTTCATATATAAATTATATAGTATATAGAGTGTTTATTGTATTTTTCAGTACATTTATTTTTTGCCGATGCAGGCAAGTTCCACTCAAGCTCCACTCCTTTTGTTGTTTATATGAAGAGAAGAGGAGATAGACCTTTTCGTTTTTTATCTCATCGTCATCATCATCATCATCATATTTTTATCTGATATGAACCAATTAATAATTTCGCATTGAAATCCTTTCCCAATGAGAATCGCGTATGCCACAAGTTTAACGGAGTCCACAGGAGAGATATTTAGACCTTTGCGGATCGTGAAACTGCTTCGCTCAACTGAACTACAGTGGGAGCGTATCAACTTAACTCAATTGCTTACTTAACTTACCGTATCGGCGACCGACTGGATGGAACATCTGTACCGCTTAACGGAATAAAACCGGAAGCGTTGGAACAGTTTACGGAACACGGAATCTTTTTTTATGAGATTACTTTCTGTCGATACGCGTACAGTCTATATATTTTTAAGCTAGGTTAAAGTCGGCTTAACGGAACTCATGGTTCATTCAACCAACGCTTTATTGTATACAGATGTTATATTTTCAGGAATCAGCTGTCACTGAAGCCATATTACGAATACAACTTCAATACAATCAAACGGGACTACACAGTTATTAGTCCCTAAGTAGCCGTTTGAAGCGCGGCGACATTGCTGCGAATCTTGTGTTTCAGTTGTTCACGAGTGACGGGGATCACGTACAATCGCGTGATCCGTCTGCTCGTTTACCTACCTTTCCTATAAAAAAGTATTCACTAACATATTTGCAGAAATATAAGCACAAGAGTCATTTATCAACACTAGATTACCAATGGTAAATTAAAAGTTAAAGTCTAAGGTTTCCGTTTATATTTTTTTTCACTTAAAATCTATGACTTACTTTAAGATGTCCTGAAAGTGAATATTAAAAAGATCTAAAAATCATTATCAGAAATTACTAAATATTGCTTTAAATTTACCCTTTCTATAGGGGGTGTCTTCAAAAATACAATTCCTGTGAGGAACAGTCGTAGTGTTTCTAAGTTCTAAAACACATTTCTAGGTCTCCTAAAAATGCTCTAAATCGAAGCTCTGCTATCCATAGTAGCTATCAGTGCCTCTCTGCATAATATATAAACACATCCTAAAAAGAGGTAACACCCATCATCTCACTCTCTACTTAAGAGTATCACTATCTTATACTCTATCCAACGTAGATAACGACCAAAAATAAGTAATTAACAGCATCATAATCTGTGATCACATCTAGACGTGCTTATAGTAACGCCTGCAATCTGCTAAAGTGACTCTGCGGTTGGAGCCATCAGGTTAACGGGTTAAGTTGTCGGCAACACCCCGCCGAGACGGCCGTTTAACCAGACCCAGGTTACCTTCCATAACATTTGATAGCACTTCCTTAACCACAAACAGATTTCAGTGATTCGATTTCAAAAGGTCATGACCTTCAAATTATCTATGTAAATGCAATTATGAACTAATTACAGATCTCGGTTTCCGGAGATCATCTACGTAGGTCACCGCAGCTCCTAATCCTGCCGGCAGCAAACATTACCATATTCCGGTTTGAAGGACGGTATAGCCAGTGAAATTAGTGGGGTAACGAGACGTCATATAAGTCTCCCCAAAGATCTCCACATAGTCGACATTGCCTCCAGTACCGCAGGGCACTAGGGGCTGTCGTATATATGGGTTCATATGGGGTGATTCGGGCCATTTCCCACCACCCTGGCCCAATGCGCGTTGGCGGGAGCCAGAGTCTCGTTTGTTGATTAGCAAGGTGCACCTCAAGCAGGTGAGATTGGATCCTGTGAGTTGTTGTGCGGGACTCATTTACACCCCCACATAGATCTTAAATACAATTAATTAAGCAGAGTATTATAGATAAAATATATTTTGATATATAACAACAAATATCTTATATCTGAAGGAGATGAGTGTCAAATGGTACAGTGTAGCCATCATCAGCCAATGGACAGCCATTGCTGGATATAGGCCACCCCCAGAAATCTCATTAGAGTTCAATTAAAGGAATTGGACCTTATCCCACCACGCTGGCTGAGTACAGCGTATTCAGCAGAGTTAACCTTGTGCAGGTGACGTTTACTTGGGCTCCGAAAGATATTGGGCGAAACCTCTTAAAACCCCCTCGGTGGCCTTCATCACTACATTAGGAGGGGCTCCGGAATCTGGCTAAAACATCCCACGGAAGGGTAAGACCCTCAGCACTCATGCTGTGTTGCAGCAAATACAAGACCATCATTCATTTGCCCAAGTAACTCCAAGACCCTTTCAGTCGCCTTAAGTATGAGCTACCTCTGGTATAGAGTATAACATCCTAACTATCGCCACGTTGTTATGAACAGGCGTATAACTTACCATGAGATATAATAAAAAATATTATCTACCATTTCCGAGGAAAACAAAATATATTTTCCACCATCATAAAAGAAAATTCCAGTACAGTTTCGAACCCGGAACCAATAGCGCGTACAGAAACATGGAGCTTTAAGTTACATGGAATATTAAATACTCTTCTAATTTGCGAATGCATTTTTCATACTTCTATCCTGAAGCCGATTGAAAAAAAATAAAACCTGAAGCATTTTTCATCATGAATTTTTTACTCCCCACTTAAAAGAGCCGCCGGGAGAAACACCTGGAGTAAGTACTCACAAGGATATAAACTTAATGGAAGCGATCTGTCATATTGCACTGGTGGTAGGTCTCCGTTGGCAGAGACCGTCTATATACTACCGCAGCCGCCAAACATTACTGTCTTCCGGTTTGAAGAGTGCCGTTGCTAGAGTAATTACTGGGGCAACGAGACTTAACATCTTACATCTCAAAGTAATAAGCACAATTCGGTGCAGTGTATATCATCTTAACTAGCGCCACGTTATTATGAGCAGGCGTATTATTTACCACCAAGAGAATATCAGGTACAACCGATCGCTTAAGGATTATATTCACACCACGATATTATACTCGTCGCCTTGAGACACAAGATATTAAGTTTCGTTACCTCAGTAATCTCACTGGCTACAGCGCCCTTCAAACCAGAATACTGTAAAGTTTTCGCAATATTGTTGAGTGCCAGAAATTGGCATAGCAATGGTACCTAGACATTCTCTAGCAATAAAAGCCCTCAACCAAATAAATCGCAGCCTCAGCAGTCGGACCAGATCAGGTCGTATATATACTCGATATTAATACTCACTAGTATTACAGAAGGTATTATAAATTAAACATACAAAAGCTGCAGCGATTTTTCTATCAGATAAATTACACGCAATAAAAGCTACGGAACTACCGACTGCCTCCCGCAGCAGTTGTAAATATTTGACCTCCGGGGACCTCTGCGTTCCGTATACACTACATGTCGCATCCAGCACTACGGCAGCGGACCCCGACTCCTAATCTGCTAAAGTGCCTCCACAGGGAAGAGCGCAGTTTAGCTTCGCTTCTCACAAACTTCGTCATGGTTCATATTATTTGATACGCCAAATATATACTTATTCATATATGATGCATTCGATGGTAGTTATCTGATGACGGTGACGGTGACCGTTAGGGTACTTACCACCACGCTACCAATTTCTATCATCAGACAGTAGTATGTAAATATTAATATTATTTATTCTAAAGGATGCTGTATCTAATGATAATACTACCTCTAACTCTATATGAAATAAGACTAAGATATTCAACTTCTTCATGATATAGGACCCTGAAAAATTTTACGCAGTAAACACCACTGTAGTTTACTATACTAATATTTTAAAAAGAAACTTATACTCCAACTTAAAAAACTTATTTAATACTTACTCTGAACTTGAACGTCTTTGTATGCTACAGAATTTTAATCGGAGAACATGTACAACACGCGTGAGTCATAAGATGAATATGGAGAAGACAAAGATTAGGTCTAATGCCCATGTTGTACCCACACCAATAATGGTCGAAATCTCTACACAGGAAGTGGTCGACGAATACCTTTCCGTGGGACAAACAGTCCAGATAGGGAAGTCCAAGTTTCAGAAAGAGATAAATCGACTAACCTAACACAGTTGGGCAGGGTTCGGGAAGATATGCAGCATCTTTTCGTCATAAAGACCGCGTGTGTGTGAAGACAAGTCTTCAGCTCTTACGTATTGCTAGTGTTGACATACGGAACCCAGACGTGGCCCCTTACTGTCGGCCTTATGAAAAGGCTGAAAGACACCCAAAGAGAAATGGAGAAGGCTCGGAATTTCTCTGCGCAATCGAATCAGAAATGTGGAGATCCGCCGAAGAACTAAGTCCACCGCCACAGCCGAAAAGATTGCTAGACTTAAGTGGCAGTGGACAGGGCACATTTCATGAAGGATTCACGGCCGATGAGGCAGTAAGGTCCTCGAGTGTCGGCCACGTATCAGCAGACGTGGTGTTGGAAGTCCTCTCGCACGATGGTCCAATCTGGTGAGAGTTGCGGAGCGCCGTAGGATGCCGGCAACGTGGGACCGATAGATGTGAAGATCTTTGGAGGAAGCCTATGTCCAGCTGTGGACGGCTTATGATGATGGTATTTCCGCTTTTCGATAGATTTCTACTAATATACGTAAATGCTCTCTTCATATAAACGAAGTTGGTTATGTAATGCGAACATCCAGCGGCTGCTATTGTACAAAAAAAACATGTCTAAGTTATTTCCGGATGGTAATTTTGCTTCCGCATTTTACTATAAAATATATCTAATGAAAATCAAATATTACTATTTAAAGTTTTGTCGGTAACAGAGCTTCATATCTTAAGTTAATACGTTGTGCCAATAGGAATATATAACGAACGGTATCAGATCTGAGAGCTAGGGTATCTACTTAATAAATAGACTGAATAGATAATGTCTAAGTATATAAGTGTATTTAAATATATACATATATATTGGTGCGTATATTCATCATCATGATCAATCGATGGAAGTCCACTAGTGAACATAGGCATCTCCCAAAGATCTTCACCTTTTTATTAGAGTTAATTGAGAGGAAATGGACATTAGCCTAACACGATGATCGAGTGCAGGTCGGTGGATGGTCGAAAAAAAATATTGTACTAAGTATATAATAAGTAATATAGTAGTTTTAAGTAATATCAAAAACTTATTATTTTTACGATTATATGACTAAGTTTGTTCATTAAGCAAAAGCACAGAAGCTCATTGTCGTCAGAAGAACTTTACGAGTTTATGATACAACTGAGGCGCTCCGTGGTTGTTTAAGTTATTAAACTCTGTACTAACAGGTGTTAAACTTAGACACTGAAAAATTCAGTGCCGAAAAGTGAAGCTGGTGAAATTTTGAAAACATCTCGCGAAATATGGAGGCTGTTAGCGAAGTGTTTGCACGGCCTTGTTTCCTAACAATGTAAACTGTTAGGAACAGATTAAACTGGAACAGAGCTGTCAAGAATAAGTACATCTAGATCTTTTTTATTTAACGGAGCGACGAGATGAGGATACACTTGAAGGTAAGTGATAAGCCTGCCCATAACATGGTGCTAATAAGGATGGTACACACTTATCTCTTTATCCCAGTTACTAAAGCTAAAACTACCTTCAATCAGTAACGGAGTAAATTTTGCACACTACCTTCCTAAACGATCTCCAGCAACAGAGGCCTACCACCAGAAAACTCCTTGATACACATAATGGTACTCTTTGATAAGCATGACATCAGGACATCTGTTACCTTCGAGTCTCTTCCCTCGCCCCGGGACTATGGATTCTGCAAAGCGGTCGATACCTTGCCATAGTAAAATAAACAAAATAAAAAAATAAACGCCGTAAAGTAAACATATTACTGGTGGTAGGTTTCTGTTGCTGGAGACCGTCTAAGTACCTCATGCTATTGCAGACGACATTGAGAACTGTGCAACCTTTACTGTGTTCAGGTTTGAAGGGCGCTGCAGCTAGTATGATCGCAATTGGTAACGAGACTCGACATCTTACGTCTCAGGCGATGAACACAATCTGATGCAGTATGTCATCCTGACTACCTTTACTTTAATATAAACTGGTGTATCACTTACTATCAGGTGAACGTTCCATTCGTCTCGTCGCTTAATTAAATAAAAAAAAAAAAACACTTTTAAGTCCATCTCAAAACTTGTGAGCAATTTCAAACAATATTTTTATTTATATCAGTAATACAAAGCCGCCATATTTATTACATTTCACAGTCCCGTTTTCTTTGACTGAGACAAAAAGGACCTGAGTCCGGATTAAGTTGAAAAATTGCTAACACTTTCGGACAAAACGCGGCTTTCGTATAAAACAAATTACATGATACTTTCCCCAACGTATAACATATACCTTCGCATCCTGCTATCGCATGCTGTGATTGACCGCTGGACCAAAACGTAATGGCCTATTATCTTTATCTACAATTGCTTAATCATCATCAGCTGATAGGCGTCTACTGCAGCAAATAGACTCCTCCCAAAGATCTCCAAATCGATCGGTCCAGCGCTGCCGTCTTCCTGTCCCACCTGTCCTCAATTCTTCTCATCGTCGAAACCCATCAATGCTGCTACAGTAGTATTTATAAAATGAAGATGACAGCTGACCAGATGACTTTGAAAATTACCATCATTCAAAATATACATGACCACAGAATTCGATCAGAGTATAAAGACGAGATAAATCTAGTGGTAAGCTTAGATATGCTTGCCGATAACAATCTAGCGCTAGATAGTCGCCTTATTTCTGTTATGATAATTGCGTCTCGTTAACCTGGTAATTTCACTAGCTACAAAGTCCTTCAAACCGGAACATAGTAATGCTAGCACAGTACTGTTTGTCGGCAGGAATTGGCGTAGATGTAAACGGCCTCCAGCAACAGAGCCATTGCCTTATCTTCTTTCTTTCACTTCTTTCATTATCAATTCCTCTTCCACACATATCCTTATATAATTCGTATATTTCTTCTTTGACCTTCTACTTGTTTGACGATGAGGAAACCGTGGTGCTGTTTCATCATCATCAGCCGGTAGACGTCCATTGCTGGACATAGGGCTCCTTCAAAGATTGCCACATCGATCGGGTTAAGATCCATATCATCATTCTAAGAAGTGACATGTTATAAGTGGTATGTCTTACCATCAGCTAAACGGCGCACTCATTACATCGCTTTGTTAATAAAAAGTTTTTTTTATTCGGAGAAGTTCGCGCCGTTTCCTTTGTCGGCTAATATGGCTTTATCAGACGATGGGCTCGTATCTGTTAAATTAAAAAAAAAAACAATGTTATGACGTCACGATATCAAAATGAAGAATAGAGTCGTGATGTAAGAAAATAGTGAGATAGTAGGATTCCAATGAAATAAATAGAGAATATTTGACTGGTGGCAGGTCTCTGTTGCCACAAACCACCGCAGCGTCTATTGCAGCCCACAAACAGTAGTGTACAAACACTACCGTATTCCGGTATGAAGGACGCTGTAGCTAATTTAATTACTGGGGCAATGAGACGCGACATCCTATATCTCAAGGCTACGGGCGAAATGTTGTGTACTGTATAACATCGTATCTATCGCCACGTTGTTATAGGCGGACGTACGTATAATTTACCACCAGGTGAACGTCCCCAAAAAAACAGGGAAAGCGGATGTGTAAGAAAAAAGTGCTATAGTAGGATTCCAGTGGAAATGAATGGGGAATATGATAAAACGGATACACGTCAAGATGTAATAGGGAAACGGCCGTAGAAATGAAACGTTGGCCGAATACAGTATTCACGTATGAGACGGCACACCGGAAAAGGAAATGTTTTTCTAAGCGTTACGCGTCGGGACGAGGATCGACTCCGTCCCGGATTGCGGACGTACCAAAACAAACAGCTGATGCGATAGTTTCATAAATACCACATAAAATACAGCAATAAAAAAAAACAAATAACCATTTCCTTCCGTTTTCTAGTTCAGACATACATTGTTTATACTGACGCTACTGGTGGTAAGTCTTTTCTTTTTCTTCTCTTTTCTACGTACCATCACAGCTCCTATTGCAGCCGACAAACGTTACTGTGTTCCAGTATACAGGGGGTTTCAAATTACTGAGGTAATGATACTTCTTATGTCTTAAAGCGACTGGCACGTGATTTTATCATCCTAACCAGCGCCATTTTTTCACTGATAGGTCAGATAGTAATTTGCAAATATTACTTTGTTCCGGTTTTAACTGCGTTGTAGTTAGTGAAATTACTGGAGTGACGAGACTTAACAACATATATCTGGAGGCGACAATCAAGATGCGATGTTGTGTATACCATCCTAACTAGCGCTACGTTGTCTAATACAAGTATTTCTCTTACCATCACACGAAGGTCTCGCTCGTCTGGTCGCGTGAATAAAAAAAACCACAAGTAAAGATGTTTACACAGCATCCTATTACCTTTATCATATTAACACAGATCTCGACACCTACTTGATATCTTTACAGAGAAATATCTGCGATGATGATCAGGGACAGAAATGCCTACGGGTACCACTCCTAACGTACAATAATATGATAATAATAAACAACCATCTTCGTGTTCCCACTATTGGGAATCGGAGCCTTCAAAAATTATGAAGGTCAACCAAGGTCATAGCCAATAAGTTAGTGGATATAACATATCCGGTTGGTCAAGTTTAGTGGGGATTGAACCCGCGTCTATTTAATATGTATACCATGTAGAGTTGCCTTATTGAAGATCCTAAATTTGATCTGGTTTCACGGACCTAGTAACAGATGAGCTATAAAAGTCGCCATCGCTTTCAAGCGGCTATATAAACATAATCAAGAAGATGCTACACTACACTGATGTATAACCGTACCACGCTGATCATCTTCACTGGTTAGAGAGGCACTTGAAGAAGAAGATAACCAAACCGTTCTTCCTTATTGTGGAATGTTATGATTTGACGTATCTATATGATACTTTGTCCAAAAGATGAAATATTCAAAGTTTGAAAGGAACTGGCACTGCTTGCACCAAGCCAACATTTGAATAAGCAAATCAAAGGGAATTCTAATTTAGTAAAACCAAATACATTCCGTAACGGGGACCATCCGGCGGATGTAAATATTTAAATGCGCGTCATCGAGCCAAACGGAATGATAAATGAGTCAACTGCTGCTCGAGTACTTCGTAAATAATAAAAATTAAAATGGAGGAAAAACATATGTTCCTGCTCTTCCGGATCCAGCGTGGAAAAATACCTATATAGGAGCCAGTTCTGGACATCCATACAACCGCTACCGCTGGTCGATCTTCGATGGCAACTAAGCGATAATAACATGAGGAGTGCAGCAGCATTTCCTACTTATCAATATACTACAGAACTGCATGCCAAGCAATCATCCTATCAGGCTATCATCCTCAATTGGAAAGAAATAGACATGATGATCATAATCCACAAGCCAGCTGCAGACTACTGCTGAACACAACCTTCTCCCAAGGAACTCCACTTAGCCCGATCTCTTATAGCTGACTAGAATAGACATCATAAATCCTAAAGAGAGCACAAAAAACTTGTCTCAACTAATAGCTATTAGCACCTAGGACATATATATATAATAATCTAGATACTAGTAGGAAACCTAAACAAACATTTCTACCGCTAAGTAAGAGCATAGTTATATGTAATGTAGTAAGATTACTGTGCTTACCTTTCTTACTCTCAGACGCCAGTAAAAAATTGTTAAAAAACAAGATCGTTAATGTTACAATACCATATACGACAAAACTTTTGCTCTTTACGAACTGGTAACTTAATGCTCCATGGCCTCCATGTCATTTAACCGTAACTAACTTTAAGTATCCACCTCGGACAGGTTATCAAACTTGGCGAGGGTAACTTCAACAAGGAAATCGATGGGCACAATCGGGTCTACTCAGCAGCGATTGAGAAACTGTCAATTTTTACCCTTTCAATTACCCCAATGCCTCAAGGTGGTCTTCAAACCAGTGCGACCTCCACATCTTTGTCTGCAGTGTAAAAATATGGTACCTGACCATTGGACTGGTCCACCGGTTCAAAGTCGCACAGCGAGCTATGCTTGGTATTTTTCTAAGGCATAAGTTCTGAGATGATATTCGATTAAGGACTTTTAAAATCTGCAAGATGAAGTAGTAGCAGGCTGGCCATGTCTGTCGTGTCAGTGATGACCGATGTCGGTGGAAAATCTTGGAGCGGAGTCTGCGTACAGGACAGAGAGGCGTACAACGCCATCACTCGAGATGGACCGACGACATCGTAACGGCAATCGGAAGTTGGTGGATACAAATAGTTGTAGACCGCAGTTGGTGGAAGTTATTAAGCACATCCTTATATCCAGCAGTGGATTAACAAAGGCTGATGATGAATATCATTTAAGACCATAAGAAGTTGAGGTGAAGTCCCATGTAGACCCATCAGAAAGTATACTTAAAGTAGATGTAGACATTATCCGGTGTGTATATAACAAGAGCACCTTGTTTACAATAAGAGACACTTTTATATGAAAAGTTAGATGGACAAAGTTGTCGAAACGAAGTCAGACCATAACCTCCTCGTCTCCTCATTACAAAAAAAAGTTAAGTTGACACTTGTTTAACGTACTATGCGTTCCACTTGGCTATATTACCCTTTTCAAAAAAAAAGTGTTTTATTACATATATATAAATCCATGCATGCGCGAGTGTTTCATACCTCCATTCTTTCTACCATATTTATATTCGCTGCTGAACACGATCTTCCAAAGAGAAGATATCTTTTTATGATATACATAACATTTAGTTGGGATGATATACACAACATCATGTCCTCATCCCTTGGAGATATAAGATGTTAATGAAATAAGTCTTATTACCTGAGTAATTTCACTAGGATGTATGTTCAGACACTACTAACTATTGACAGTAGAAATAGACGCTGCAGGTACCTACTCGAACAACATCCCTCCAAAGAGACGAGATGTAGCAGTAAAAGATTTCCTTACTCTTTATGAGCTGGTGATAGTTAAAGTAAACTGTTGCTTTTTCTCTGAAAAATTGCATCTTTACTTATCTTTTACACGTCACAGTTATGATATAAGAGATATTCTAATAAAAGAATATGACATCCAACTTATTAATCATACATTATATCATCCTCTCATTGTTCCCACCCCGGTACCCCTCAGGGAATGTAAGGGTTACCGCACAACAAATCAAGGGAGCCAAGCCACTCCCACCTGCACGTAGTGTACCCTGCTAATTAATAAAAAAGGCTCTGGTTTCCGCCAACCCACATTGGGTTAACGTGGTGGGAAATGTCCCAAATCCCCCATATGAACCCCTATATCCGACAGCCTCTAGTGCCCCGCGGTACCAGAGGCCATGCTGACTGTGTGTGAAGATCTTTGAGGGAGGCCTATGTCCAGCAATGGACGTCTATCGGCTGATAATGGTGATTGTTCCCACTGTTGGACTATGAGCTTTCTCTTACAGGAAGTAAGACAAGGCCATTCCACCACACTGATCAAATGCCATTTGGTAGATGTCATGAACGCTGTGATACATAGGTTCCGCTACAATGTTTTCTTGCACCGAAAGCTCACGAATAGTCGGAATCCATGTGACATCATGATCATCATCAGCCGATGGACGTCCACTGCTAGACATAAGCCTCCTCCAAAGATCTCGATGTAACATACAGACATAAATTTATAGTAGTTGTATATATGTAGTCAGAAAGACGATAAATCAATTTATTGAACCTTTTTAAGAAATCTTCAAGTGTTGACTGCTGAGTTATCTCAATCTTACTTACAACCTTCAGTATGAAGAAGGCACCTCATGATTGTGATGATGATGAGTGTATGATAAGTAACACAGTCTTCGTATGAGCAGCTTGTCGCAATTAATTACTTTCAAAAAGATCAGTTAAGTGGAACAAAGTGACTAATTTCCATTAACAATTTTTACTTTATTCTGCTTCTATTTAACTTTAATTCAGATATATATTCAGTTCCACATATAGAATACTATGTAAGAAATTCATAAGCAATATAGAATTGTGCACCCCGCGTGGGGTGTGTCAAGTAAATATCAAGTTATGTTGCAATCTCGGCGGGGCGCGCGCGGAATGAAACGCCTCGTAAAATGTCTTTCTATTACAGGAAACGCTGCTCTGAACAGCTCCTCGTGTCGTTCATGATAGTTTACAAAAAGTTCAAAATACATACAATACAGACAAGTATATAATAAACAGCATCCGTAGCGCAGTGGTTAATTGCATGCGTTACAACACGAAGGTTCTCGGTTCAATTCCAAATCCATCCAAACAGCTGTAATTACAAAGACTTAGATGTATCTTACTAGTGGTGGGTCTCTGTTGCCGGAGATCCTCTAAGTACCACCGCAGCTTCTATTTCTGCCGACAATCAATAGTATGCAAAACTTCACTATGTTCCGGTTTGAAGGGCGTTGCAGCTTGTGAAATTACCAGGGAAACGAGATTTAACATCTTATATCTGACGATGACAAGTATAATGTGGTGCAGTGTGTATCATCTTATCTGGCGGTATGGGGAGGTGTACCATTCCTCATCAGCTGGAAGTATACTTCGTGGAATAGAAAGATGTAAAGACCAGAAAATCCGGGGGCAAGTAGTCTTAACCGTATACATTTTTTGTTTGGTTTCGGGGGAGGAAATCTTCGAAAGATACCCTGCGTCTAGGAGGAAGACAGGGTTATGTGTGATTCTTACTCACTAAATCCCCCTTGGTGGTCTGCATCAGTGCAATCAGAGAGGCTCCGGGATCTCTTATAGAACACACCGGTGCCATACGTCTCTGAAGAGGAGCCTAACCCTTCTAGACGCCATCACTGAGCCATACGCTGGCCCACGCAGGTTCGTTTGTGGAGCGATAAAGGAGGGTGCCCTCAAGACCTGGGAAACTCCTACAGCCTTTTAGTCGCCTACGACAGGCAGGGTTTACTTTAGTCCTATTCTTACTAGCCCAAGACTACAGGGCTGAACCGTATACTGCCTTACTGTTTCCCAACAACTTGAAAAATTAATTTCAAATAAAAAAAACAATCTATCCTCATTTTAAACTAAAATCTATCATCAATATCATCATCAGCTGTTAGACATCCACTGCTGAACATAAGTCCCTGAATATGGTATCACTGATGGTAGGTCTCTGTTTCCGGAGATTGCGAGATTGGTACAACCGCAGCGCCAAACAGTAGTGTGAACTACTATATTCCGGTTTGAAGGGCCTTGTAGCTAATGTAACTACTGGTGTAAGGAGATTCAACATCTTATGTCTCAGGCGACGAGCGCAAGCGTATGTAACATCCTGACTAGCACCACGTTGTTATGCGCGGGCGCATCACTTACCATCAGGTGAGCGCCCGTTCCTCTCGTCACTTAATTGTAGAAAGAAAAAAATAGAACGACCATAGTGATGTCCAGCGACCTTCACCAGAACTGCAACGTCAATATAAAAATAATTAAAACTATACATTCTAGCGGACATATATTACCCGTATTTTACAACCCTTAAGCTCGAGGGTTAAAACCACCACATTTTCTTGAGCACTCAGATGTTCGGCGCGTTATGACATCACAACAGGGTACTTCACGTAACACTTTGTATTTATGTGACGTCATCAGGCAGACAAAATCAGCCGCTCCGCTGATCCCGAAAATTGGGCAGCGGATATACCGGGCAGCGTTATAATGGCTTCCGCTTCCGAAATATATTTGACATAAAACATATTGATTTCATACGTAATACGGAAATTGTATAACACAAATCAAAATTTCAAATCACTGCCATCATCACATGGCGAGGGAGACCACCTGATGGTAAATGATATGCCGGCCCGTAACAAGCTGGCGCTAGTCAGGATGTTATACACTGCACCACCTTGCACATGTCGTCTGAGACACAAGATGTTGAGTGTCGTTACCCCAGTAATTACACTAGCTACAACGCCCTTCAAACCGGAACATAGTGAAGTATTGTACACTATTGTTTGCCGGCAAATATAGAAGCTGCGGTGGTATTTAGAAGATCTCCTACAACAGTTAGAATAGAACACATTAGGTTAGTCGACTTGATACATGAGAAGTTGTCTCGTTTCCCCCTGGTAATTTCACTAGCTACAACGCCCTTCAAACCGGAACACAGTAACGCTTCACACTACTGTTTAATGGCAGAAATAGGAGCTATGGTGATAATAGATACTTTTTGGCGAGGGAAATCTTCTTAAATTATATCTTGTTTCTGGGGGAAGACAAGGTTATGAGGAGCTTCTACCCACTAATACGCCCTCGGTGGTCTCTCTCAGTGCATTAGTAGGGGATCTGGAATCTCCTGCCCCCCTGCACTCTGGCTAAAACATCCCACAGGATGGCTTAGCCCTACTTAGTGCCCACGCTGTGCTAAGGCAAATACAAGACCACCATGTATTTTCCATCCTCCTACCGCTCGCTTATTGAGCTCTGACGGCCCCAGCCTCAAAGCCCATAAACCCGAGGACCCTTTTAGTCGCCTTGTACGACAGGCAGGGAATACCTTAGTCCTTAATAGCTCGAGACAACAGGGCTGAATGACAATAGAGACCTATCACAGTAATATACTACCAAGACTAGACTAGACTTGAGACTGATATGATAAGCGTATATACCAGTGTTAAATATATAACACCCCTTCCGATGGTGGGGGTTAAAAAATCATATCTATCCCATATATTTAAGATCAAGTTAGCCGAGCGAGCGCTTAAGTTAGCACGCTGTAAGAGATAACTTTGTCTCATCTAACTTTTCATATTAAACATCTCTCACGGCCGGAGATAGACGCGGCGTTTATGGAGTAGTTCAGGAGTTGATCGTAGACTCGACTGTGTTCACATCGTACCGGATTCGAACCGTACACACCGGAACTTTGGTGTTGTTGCAAGTGTCTATCATTAACTTGAGAAACCAACGCTGGTTTCATCTGGGGTAAGTCCAACCATTACTATGTTATGTTAAGATTCCTCATCACCATCCAATACGCGTCCACTGCTGGACATAGCTGTTCCCCAAAAATCTCCACACCCATCTGCTGTCAGCATAGTCCTCCAGCACCGCCGGGCATTACAGCTCGTCGTCTGTAGGGATTCATATGGGGAGATTTGGGCCATTTACCACCACGCTGACCCAATCCGGGTTGGGGAGAGCTAGAGTCTCGTTTGATGATTAGCACGCTACACGCTGAGAACGTAAGGTTGGCTTGAGTCCCGTGAGTTGTGCGGGACCCTTTACACCCCCTAAGATTCCTCGGTCATAATACGCTTGCCATCCCTTCATAATTATATTTATTAACAAATATTAATATACAAAAAACAACATCAATTTATATAATTTATAGCTTTGTATGTGTATTCTCCTATCCTCCCTTATAGAGTTATCTTGCTGAGGATGCCATCTAAGGATTTAATCTGTCTCCCGCAGAGAAATAAATAAATAGATAACCCCAGTGGTTACACTAGCTATGGCACCCGTTAAACCGGAACATACTAACGTTTACACAATACTGTTAGGCAGTAGAAATAGGCACTGCGTTGGTACCTACCTAGACGGCCTAAAGCAACAGAGACCTACCACCAGTAAACCCCCTCGAGATAGATCAGTCGCAATACATTCATACTTCTTGTTCAGTGTTGCCATATTCGAAATATTTGCTATACATAGTAAAATATATCTTATTCATATGCAGTTTGTGTGTCAGTTTGTCGCCGATAGCTTGCTGGTTTCTTGCGCAACAGTACCAGCCAATGGAGTGAAGTTTCCATGGAATTCAGACTGCATATGCACTGATGCAATTGCAATTATTGATTGTTATATTCAATTCCCATAACAATTAAAATTGATAATAATTAGAAGCTTTTAATGTAATTAGAACAGCCGTCGATTATGTCGACTGGCGGGCTTTTACTAGTTGCTTATATAGAGCTTTCGTAGTTTTCTCTCCCTTGTACTACAAATGTTGTTACTCGGATTCTTTAGATATTTGTAAATATTAGGGGTAAATGTAGATGCGATATATAAAAGAGATAGAGCGTATTGTAGAGATTTCAATTTGTATTATTTAGTGGCTACGTGATCCGGGCCCCGAGTGCGGGCAGCTCGTTACGCATTCCACCTGGCTACGCCGTAGGCATTTGTTATGCTTTGTGAGGGAGGATTTGATTGTTTCATTGGATTCCAACAAATCTAATTTTATTACACTCTTACCTAAATACTTATGTGATATTTAAGAGACGTGTGTATTGTATATTACTCCTGCTATAGTACCCTCTAAGTAGACGGAGGACATAAAAATAATCCCTGGAAGCCACTGGAATCAAACAGCGCAAGACCGTGGTTTGTGGAACACATTACAGCCATAGGGCTGTAATGTGTTCTGTGCTGTAAGACTTCCACTGCTGGACATAGGTCCAGCAGTGGAAGTCTTTCGGTTGAAATGATGATAATGATGAAAGTACCATCTTCAATCTAAACTACTTTTTTATGACCCTGACGATGGTCCTAATCTCTCCGCTGCTACTGCATTTGTTTCGAATTTATTTGAATATTTGAAGGAAGGACTTTTAAAATTATCTATGTGATAATCAAGCTATAAGATTTTGCTACTTTCTCATTATTTTCAAACAATACTTCTCTAAAACAGTCGCCTTCCACGATACAATTTACTATATTGAGCGCTAAGTCCTTCCAGCGTCCGCAGTCGTATTTATCTGGGCTGAATCGGAATCATGTTAAAATCAGGAATACGATCGTTTCTTCGCTACACTTGAAGATATATAAAAGATCAGAGATCAGGTTGAACCGATGTACCTATCAATTTCAGATTCAATACCATCAGCTATCAATAAAGCAATGCGTACTTCGCAGCTCTGATTATTGATACAAATACTCTTTCTAAACCACTGCTGCAGGTTATTCTTCTGCCCATACTTCAGATGTCCAAATTTTACTATAGTTACTATACTAATCTCGTGAGATTAATACGTATAAACGAATATCTAACTATAAAGTATAAATTAAATAAAGCAGGTTATGTTGTACTATAAATATCGACTAAAATCTTTTCGATGTTCCATTTTCATCCCTTAACGTCAGTCTGTGAAACTTTCACATCCAGACAGCGTTCAGGTAACAAAAAATATCTAACTCTATTCGATAGATTCCACACCACTTCACGGACTACCCAAGCACATATAGATATATATACCGATTTGTCAAAGGTTGATATATCAAAGCGCTTGTCATTCATTTCCTCTTACAACTTTATCGTAAATTGTATGATGAATAAAAAATACGTGAGGACGAAGATATATAACTAGCTGTCTCCAGGTTCCAGAGATGTCGTGACAAGTCTCTACATAGGAGAAAATCTCTTATATATATATATACAATACGTATAAAACAGTGTAAATTATATATACTTAAATAGTTACCACGATGTCAGTAATTAAATTGTTCCAGAAACCTTAATCTAAGTTGGTTATTTGTATTACAAAACCACTTCATCATTATGCGCCCTCTTCAAGCTGAAGATTGACGATCAGATTGAAAAAACTAATTCGATCGTTATTTGTTCTTTTTCACTGACTTTAGATAAGATTTTCCAGAGTAGCGTCTTAGAACTCGGAAACGGTAAGACACAGAGATCTTATCTCTAGACAGACTTATCGTCTTAATAGATTTATCTTATTTTTCTCAGTATGCTGCTCATATAAAAACACAAATATATTCATTGAGCGAGTGAACCGTATATATAAAGTTACAATGAAGAATAACATACAAAACAAAACATACGCAATATATGATATTCCAATTAAATCCAACCTGCACTCGGTACGGGTATGACTTGCCAGCCGCTGTAGTTTTCCGCCCCAACGGCTCACTGGAGCACGGATGCTGTAACATCAGGGTGACAAGCTTCACATTAAATATAAGGAATATTCCGTCCTAACATTTTAAAATTAGAGAAATAATATAACAAGGATTATTGATCAGACATATTTAATGAGAGATGTTGATAGATAATCGTAGCCAAAACATTTATATACCTTATCTCATACAGTATGAGAAACGTGTTAACAGTCTCTTCTAGATAATTGCTTATTGGCGGAAGGTGCTTGATACCGGAAACAGTCTAGTTAGGTGTAACAACAGCATCTATTTCTACAGTTAAAAGTAAATTTAACAAAGTAAGTACGCTCATAGATGTGGTTAATAAGATACTTTTTTTTATAGATCTTTATATTAAAGCGACTATCGCAATATCTTGCGATGTGAACATCCTCAATAATATTTTATGTCCACTTCTAATTTTTTTTTTAATGGAACAGAGTCACAGCACCAGAGGAGTCGCAGTTCACATCATTTTCCTTATCCTATTATTAATAACATTTATATATTCATTACTTACGCTTTCAAAGGTTGCTATTATGTCACTTAGTTGTACTTATCATCACCATCATCGGCCGATAGACGTCCGCTGCTAGAATAGTTATTTACTTACTAACTTATGCTATCTTATTATAGATAATGATAAATAAATGGTAGACCATTACTTACAATATTATTGTATATATATATATAAAACGTACTTGGCCTTATTTATGTTGTTTACTATGTCGTATATTTTTAAGCAATATTTGATCATCTTTGCCATTATGATGGAAGAAGTTGTCGCCAGGGGTGTATCCGAACCAATACGACATGGGGGACATTTAAGAAAAGAGAGTATTATTCCCTTAAATGTTGGCCACGCAGCCGACACCCCTCTGGTGCTGCGACTCTACATGTGCGTCGGTGATCACTTTGCATCAGGTAAACTCGTTCGTTTGACCACCTTTCCTATAAAAAAAATTATCATAGTTATGAGCAACTGTCATGCAGGGAGCTGTATTTACATATTTCCTCTATGAAGAAAATCGAATAATTCTTGTTTCAAGAATATAGATCATTGAACTATTTAAACATTATTACTATGTAAACAGACGGAAGTAATTTTCGTCTCAGAACTCTGTTTTTTTTTTATAAAAAATATTCCTATGAAAATAGTTTCCATGGTCACCCTACGACTAAAATATAGGCCCGCTCAGCTGTGCTGTACAGTGTGTCTCGTCTAACAATATCTCTCGCCAGGCAAAATAAAACATATTTCCTTCGCTCACGAATAATACTGTTCAGTGATCTCTGTTGTCTCAATTGGAAACAGTAAATATGTAAATCTTCCCATAACAATGCCATCTCATCTCTATTTATTTCTTATATTCATATTAAAAGTCAATTTTCAAATAAAAATTAAATGAGGAGATCCGTAACGAAGTATCCAGTGGATTAGGGAGTTATCATCATCATCATTTCAACCGATGGACGTCCACTGCTAGACATAGGACTCTTGTAATGTTCCACAAAGCAGGGTCTTGAGCTGTTTGTATCCAGTGGCTTATGGCGAACCTTTTATATCCTCTGTCCACCTAGCGGAGGGTCTGCCAATTTTGCGCTTTCCGGTGCAGTCGCTATTGGGTTCTACGAGCTACCTGCTCCGGCCTTAGGGAGTGAAAACTAATGAAATTACTGAGGTAACGAGACGTGACATCTTACGTCTCAAGGCGATGAGCGCAATGTAGTGCAATGTACACCATCCTATCTAATACCACATTGTTATGGATATTACTTACCATCAGATGAATGTCATGGTCGTTTCCTCGCTTTGATGAATAAAAAACCAGTGATAATACGAAGATCATATAACGTGATGAATTAACTGGCGGCTGCTGTTAAAGGTAAGAGCAAAGTGGTTCAGCCGCCTGACAAATAAATTGATAATCTGGTAATTAGCGACAAAATTTACACAATTAAGCGAGATGATATCTATATTTTTTTTTTCCCTTTTTTTGTTATTTGATATATTTATTTTAAACATTATTAGCATACAAAACTAATAAAAAAGGAGGCGGTCTTATCGATCGAAGGGTGAAGGAATTGTATATGAAGTTGGTTTGGCGGAAAAGAATGTGAAGAGCGGATCTGGCAGTAGACCAAAGACAGTTTAATATACCTTTTTTGCTGACGATTGATCTCTATCAATCAAGGTCAATATTGAGCGACAGGGATGCTGTTGTGGTGGCAGATTTGAAATATGAATGTGATATCCAGCCAGGCGGGTCCAGTGAAACTCTAGCACTAACCAACCTCCACAACATATAGCACTTAGCCATTGCGTCACCAAAGCAATGAAAACATCATACAAGTTCTGAATATTTCATATATTCAAAAATCCAATTTCTCTGACTGAGCTCGCTGAATGAGCTGCTCGAATTAGCCAACATTGGCCGTGCATATTTTAAACGAGCATCGGCAGGCAATCGGAATACTGGATGAAGCGGAATTGGAAGCGCGGCTTCCTCAGTAAATATTCCACTTCACATCGACTTCCTTGTTCACGTGTTACATCCCATCAGAAATGATGTTGAAGCTAAATAAGTGGTAATCATTCAAACGATCACATTTACTGGTACCACTGCAGTGTCTGTTTCTGCTGACAAACATCGCTATGTTCCGGTTTGAAAGGCGCTGTAACTAATGTAATTACTGGGATAGGTACGAGATAGCCAATCTCTATACCTCAATTATTTTATTGGCTACAACTCCATTCAAACGGGAACATAACTAATCTTATTATTTGCCGCCAAGCTCAAGCTCGGATCAGACCCGTACCTCTTTGACTCTGAGCTTTCACAGCTTAATGTGTACCTGGAAAGCTTATTAGCTTTTACATTCATAACTGCTATCGGTCATAAGAGATCATGAACTCGTAAAACTCTAAACGTAAACAAAGAGCGAGTCGCATTTATACTAATTGCGAGCTGCAGGTGCTGCGATGAAACTGGCCCCGCTGCTGCGGCTTCCGCGTCGGCGAACTGCGGGGCTGACTGCTGCGAGCCAGCTACAAGATTCTTTTAAATTAAAATAGCAATTAAAGATGGATCTTATGAAGGTCGTTAACACCAATTAATTAAAGGAGACGAGTGATCAGCGAAGAGATTATTTCGAGAGCTCAATATACAAGAGAAGAAAATTAAAATGTTGTTGATAGATGAATTGAATATTATCTTATTGTATTACAATAGTTTCATCATTACTGTACATCAGTAAATTATTTAAAGATAAAAAATGTTAAGTCACATTACCTCGGTAATTTCACTAACTACAGTACCCTACGAACTGGAATTGAGTAAAGTTTTCACATTACTATTTGACTGCGGGAATCTAAACTGCAGCGGTACCTAACTAGATGGTTATAGGCAACTGACCTTTTTTTTCGTGGGGAAATCCTACATTGGATAACCTTCTGATATGGGGGCAACAGAAGGGTTATGCCGGACTCTTACTAGCGAAAACCTCAGAGAGGACCTCTCAAGACTTTTAGCCGAAACATTAGGAACGCTTTCTCACACAACTGTGGTTCCGACAGCGAGAGGCCCTGATTAGACTACGTCTCAGGGTAGAAGTGGAACACTCCTTTCCATTTATCAGTAATAGGCGGAAGTATCGCACGCACCACATGCAGGCCTAACATACTCGACAATGGATTACCCCCGACCCCGCTACCGTGGCCTCAGTTATTAGGCTTGGAGGACTAAAAACATCCTCCCACGACATTCAGGTACCTGCCTGCAGATTGAGAGAAGGGTGTTATGCTTTCGCTTCCTGTCTAAAATCTCTTTCTGCTACATTACTTTTTTCTTGTGGCAAACAGGCTTGCAGCCCGCCTGATGCTGAGCGGTAACAGCAGCCTATAACCACAGTGGGCGCGTTGCCGACCTTTCTCGCAGAAGACCACGCCAGCGTCCCACGACGTCTCACTACTGATCACGGCTTTAATATAACGGAGTAGTAAGACATTATCCCCCACAACAGCGACGTGATCTTAGCGCTGAACATCCAATGCTCAGCAAAACTCTAGGGTGTGTTGCGCAGTACCTGCACCAGATAGGCAACCGACCTAGCCTAGTTATTTACAACAGAACTTATCGATTAAAAAATTTAAGTTATAAAACGTCACCATAAAGTTATTGCAAAGTCCGTACCTTATATCTTTATATTACTTATACATGTATCTACTACCATATACAAATATATATACAATAATCTCCTAAGTACTTAATTGGATGGTGATAAGGACCGCGCTTAGAACAACAGCATACTCTTGAAGAAATAATCCAGCAGTAGACAGGTATGGTTTGATAGGGATATTAACTGTATATTTAACTTCCAAGTTTAAGTAATTAAGCAGTGATTAATTAAAAAAATATATTTAATAACACGCAAAATATTTGTGATAACCCTAAAGTGGAAAACTAGGATCGCTCAACTCCACTGTACGTATGAGGATGCTGCCGTTGAGCAGAATATTTCATATTTTCTCTTCTCTCATATGAAGCCATTCCGCGAGCTCTGTTTTCTCCGACAAAACACATAAACATAAAAAAAGTCATCCGATATTCAATTTGTATATTGCATAAGTTTTTTTTTATCAAAAATTACAGTCTTACATAGAAAAGTTTATAGGGGTAGTGTTGGATACTTAGATCAGGTATTAGTTCAAACACCTCCCTCTGCTTAACCTACATCAATCACCATGTCTAAATAATCGTAGATTTTTTTTCAACAGCTAATTTACGTCCCCACTGTTGGGGCACAGGCCTACCCTCAATATGAGGGCGATGGAACCATAGTCACCACGCGGGCCCAATGCGGATTGGTGACTTCACACACACCTCAGAATAAATTCTAATTCACGTGCAGGTTTCCTCGCGATGTTCTCCTTCACCGTTTGTATTTCGCTGTTGTTACTAAAGGTCACAAATGTACATAACTTGAATATTAAGTCATCAGTACATGCAGAGATTCGAACCCGCGACCTTCGGAACGAAGGCCGCACACTATCATTAGGCCAACTAGCTACCAGAGAACATATAGTAATACGTTTTGTTGTATATATTCAATTTATTCAAAATGTTAATTATTCCTATAATGCTTCATTAAATCGTACTCCTCTTTAAAATTGTAAATTTAACTTTATACACAATTTGCTCTTCCCTGCTTGCAATGCTGGCCCTAACACCCCTGCACCTAACTACGTTTGGGGTAGGAATTTTATAAAATCCGTTCTCAGCTGACCTCTAAATAGCAGAAGCAATACATCTACCAAATATCCATATATATATATATATATATATATATATATATATATATATATATATATATGTATATATACATTTTTATATATTTATATCGATAGTTATATAAAGCGTATATAAATTCAATTTTACTTTTTTATATAAAAAGTAGAAATCTTTTTCATTATCTGTATGTATGTATATATATACATACGTATATGAAATAATTTTTTTTTTAGATGAAACAACATAAGTGGTTCATCTGATGATAATATTACACCTGTTCGTAACAAAGTACCGCTAGTTAGAATGATATACCCGGCACCACACTGTGTTTGGCACCGTAGGATATATGTTGAACCTGGTTACCGCAGTAATTACAGCAACCCATAAAACTGGAACACAGTAATGTTAGCACACCTCCGATTGCCAGCGGAAATATGCGCTACAGTAGTACCTACCTAGATGGTCTGGATGGAGAAAATCTTATCATCAATAAAAATAACAAAGCCAGAAACCGAAAGGTCATTACATAAGTGATAAATCTCGTTACCCAAGTAATTTCACTAGCTACAGCGCCTTTCAATCAGGAACACAGTAATGTTTTCGTTCTACTATTTTGCGGCTGCAATAGTAGCTGCAGTGCTATCTAGAAGGTCTTTGGAAACAAAGACCTACCACCAGTAATTATATTTTCCGTATCTACGTTATGAAGACACGACATTAGCTGATTGACGTCCACTGCTGGACATTGGCGTCTTCCAAATATCTCCACACACAGCACGGCATCCAGTAAAGCCAGGCACTAAAGGTCCTCGTTTGTAGTGTGTTCATTTGGGGAGATTTGGGTCATTTCCCACCACTCTGACCCATGCAAATTGGTTAGAGCCTAAGCCTCGTTTGCTAATTAATACAAGATAAACATTTATACTCCTTATTCCTTATCCTTATCAATTCAGTAAAATAAAATCCTGTACTATTTATTTCCTTCATACAGCTCAATTATAAAACACTTGCCATTTCTAATTAGACACGTTTACGGATTTTAAACCGCTATGGGATACTTCGTAGCTCGTAGCAGCGCGTAGCACGCTACGCTCATCCATTCGAAACATGGAAGGTAAATGTGGAAATTGGAAAGAGTTATATTGATATCGCAGAGATAGTATGAATGTTCAGGACATAAAAAATGCTATACAGACCGTTATTAAATAACTAATATTTTTTTATTCTATGAAGCTACGAGACGAACGGGATGTTCACTTAATAGTATGTGCTACGACTACCCATAACATGGTAGCACTAGTTAGAATCGTATATACTGCACTACATTATGTTCGTCGCTTTGAGACGTAAGATGTTGAGTCTCGTTACTCTACTAATTACATTAGCCGCAGCACCCATCAAACCGGAACACAGTAATGTTTGCAAGGTACTGTTCGTCGGATGCAATAGACGTTGCGGTGGTTCTTACCTGGACGGTCTTCGACAATAGAGACCTACCACCATTTAAATATTAGTAATGAAATATTTTATATAATCATGTACACAAGAAAAAATTGTTTAGTACCTGAAAGTAGTTTCAGATTTGAAGTCAATCATTTAAACTCCGAAAAGTTCTGAAAGTAAGCGGGACATTTCCGCTGCATATAAATGTGTTCATGAATAAAATAAATATGTTACGGCAGTGGGATGCACCTCTCGCTCCGCTGGCTCGGAAGACTTCATGTTAGATCTATTGAAACAGGCACCAAGCGAACCGTTCACAGCAGGCCTGATAAAAATATACACTACAACAGCATGCGGAAGCTTGCTGTAATTCCGGCCAGGAGCTATGGCTACGAACACCGTAAACATTTAGCTGGTAAGAGTACTCCATAACTCTTGCCCAAATGATCATAATATTCATGTCATTACGAGAATAGGGGATGAAGAAAATAAATAGCTAATGCTTACTGTTAAATGATTCCCGAAACTAAAATTATATAATATATATATATATATATAGAGAGAGAATATATTTAAAATTAGTATACAGATCTGACAGATGTGAAGATCTTCAAGAAAAGTCTAATGCTCCGTAATTAGGCTTCCATCTGATGTGAAGATGATCATCACGACGATACCAAGGAAAATCTTACAGATATTTTCTTTTCATTGTATAAATATTTTAATTAATACTATCTTCATGAACAGAATAGTAAGGGAGTGGTTGATTGATTGCGTTTCTTCTTCGTCGGTATCACTCTTGACAGAATGGTTGTGATCATCATTTCAGGTGTTGGTGGAAAGCTTCACAGCTAACGCTACAAATGTTGTAATGCTACAACTATTACTAGTAAAAATTCGTAACAACATACAGCTACTGTTGTTATATATTCATTAATGTATTTTTTTTTTTGCTAATTAACCAAAGGTATTTGCATTTTAAAATATTTATTGCAAGCTACCAACCGCGTGTATATATACTGCAATATAGCCTTGCTGTGTTTCTCATGAGACATAGAATCCTAGCGAGCACACTTAACCCTCTCTGACCTCATTGTTATAGAGTAAACTATATAAGGTAGCTCGCTGGCCTGATGGTTAGAGCGTGCGGCCTTCATTCCGAAGGACGCCGGTTCAAATCTCTGCATGTACCGATAACTTTAATATTTAAGTTATGTACATTTGTGAACTTAAGCAACAACAGCAGAATACAAACGCTGAAGAACATCGCCAGAAAGCCTGCACATGAATTAGAATTTATTCTAAGGTGTTTGTGAAGTGTCCAATCCGCATTGGGCTCGCGTGGTGACTATGGCCCGTCGCCCTCATATTGAGGGTAGGCGTGTGCCCCAACCGGGGACGTAAATTGGCTGTTGAAGAAGTATAGGATTTATATAAAACCTGGATCAGGTTAACTATAAATCCACAGTTAGTACTCGTACATTATGTTTATAATAAATCACTGCAAACTTTCAACCGCGACGTCCGCACTTTGCAATTCCAACGGTTGCGATGTAAAGCAAACCTAACGATTCCGTCACCACACGCCGCAATTCAGAACTGCCCCGATTCCCAGTTATTGTCCCAGTTCTCGGATTATGCAAATTTTCAACTTAACTGTGTACCGCGGGCCCGAGCAGATACAGCGCTGAAGATGTCGCCTTAAGTCGGCTTCCACTGGCCGAACTTGCGTACAGTGTTTTAAAAATGACTTGATTTCATAATAATTTATATAAAAATGATTACGCATAGTAAAAATATAAATTATATTAATCTATTATATCTTATTAATTATATCTTATTAATTAAAGCAAGTTCGTTGAAAGTTGTTCAAGTATATGCTCCAACGGCGAACCGCTTAGAGGAAGAAGCTCGAAGCCACCTATGCTGATATATCTAAAGCCATCCACAGCACCACCAAAGACTCGATTTCACTGTCGTTGTTAAGGACTTGAATGCCAAAGTAGGAGAACAAAAAGTCGGTGAATCGATGATTGGAGATAAGAAGCGTATTTTTTTTTAAAGATGTATCGGTGGTCAACAGGTTTAATACCAGTAGCGATCATAGACTTGTACGAGACACCTTAACTATTGATTTTAAGCTAGAAAGATCCCGAATGATAAAGTCGACTCTACGCCCTTATCTACCCCAAATAAATCATATACCTGAAAAGTTCCAGACAGAACTAAAAAATCGGTTCAGTCTGTTGGAAACTACTACAGATGTAGCAGTATAGCAAACATTATGCTGCCCACGAACTACCACCCACACTTGCCTCTCGCGCAGGTGATAGCCAAGCTCCACTAACGCGACAACACACGGACGATATTCCAGACATGAGCATAGAAGATATTAGAATAGCTCTTGAGCAGCTGAAAAATGTTAGATCTCCTGAAGAGGACGGAATTACAACAGAATTGCTGAGGACTGAAGGGACCTTAGTCTTTAAAGAGCTGCGGTGTCTGTTTAACTCCGTAATCCATGAAGGTATCACACCATCGTCGTGGTCCATAAGCGTGGTTGTCTTGTTCTTCAACAAAGGTGATAAACTCTTATTGAAGAACTATAGACTGATCGCGCTCCTGCCCCATGTCTACAAGCTGTTTTCTAGGGTTATTACAAACCGTCTCTCTCGAAGGATAGATGAATACCAGCCGCTGGAACATGCCAGGTTTCGTAAAGGCTACAGCACCGTGGACTACATCCGTACTCTGTGGCAGGTTATACATAAATCTACGGAGTATATGCCGCTTTGTGTGGCCTTCGTGGATTACGAAAAGGCCATTGACACCATTGAGACCTGGTCAGTTTTGGAGTCCTGTCTTGCGGTGCCAAGTCGACCACCGCTACATCGATGTACTGAAGTGCCTATACGACGCCGCACCGAATACCGTGCGAATCCAAGAATAGCCGTCGAAGCCTATCCAGTTGCAGCGAGGGGTGAGACAAGGGGATGCAATAGCCCCGAAACTGTTCACAGCTACGCTGGAAGACGTATTTAAGACTCTAGATTGGAACACACGGGGTATCAACATTAACGACGAGTACTTATCGCACCTACGGTTTGCTGATGACGTGTTCTTAATAGCAGAATCGCCGGAGGATCTTAGCCGGATGCTGAATTATGTCAATGCCGCTTCCCGATGCGTGGGACTGCAGATGAATTTGGACAAGACTAAAGTCATGTCCAATCACTAAATGATCCGGGACAGTAACCGTCGGGAACGCGGTGATTGAAGAAGTAGAAGAGTACGTCTACCTCAGACAGGTTATAGAACTTGGCCGAGGTAACATCAACAAAGAGATCGATAGACGCATTCAGCTCGGCTGGGCAGCGTTTGGGAAACTCCGACACATGCTTACTTCGCAGATACCCCAATGTCTCAAGATAAAAGCCTTTAAGAAGTGCGTCCTCCGCACCCTTACGATGCAGAGCCATGACACCTGACCATTGGGCTGGACCATCGATTAAAACTAGCACAGCGAACGATGGAGAGAGCTATGCTTGGCATTTCTCTAAGGGACTAAATACGGAACGAAGAAATTCGACGGAGAACTAAAGTTGTCGACGTACCTCTCAAAATCTGCAAGCTGAAGTGGTGGCAGGCCGGCCAGGTCTGCCGTGTCAGTGACGGCCGATGAGGGAGGAAAGTCTTGGAGTGGAGGCCACGTACAGGTCGCAGAAATATAGAACGCTGTGTCTCCAGTTGGACCGATGACATCATCAGAGAGGTCGGAAGTGGGTGGATGCGAGAAGCTGAGGATCGCATTTGGTGGAAGACATTGGGGGAGACCTATATCAAGCAGTGATAAGGCTGATAATGATGATGATGATGAATTAAAGCAAATATTGTTTATTATAATTTATATGGACCAAACAAAAAACAGGTGTATCTGTATGTTCCTGTGCGCCTGAAATGTTGTTGAACCTGAAATTCCAGGACAAAATCAGTTTTGATGTTGGTTTTTTATTCATTTGAACGTTGTCTTGAACATCATCATCGTCAGCCGCGCACTGCTGGACAAAAGCCCGCTCCAAAGATCTCCAGTACCGCGCTGTCTGCATCCAGCGGTTTCGTTCGAATTATCCTTACTGTCGTAGGACAAGGGTAATTAAATAAACTAAAACATGAAAAGCAGCACTTAAAAAAAATGTTAGCTAATATCTAGGTTTTGGTAGAAGTATTTCTATCCTGAAATATAAATATGGAATTTAGAGTAGTTAAGGTTTCATTATCGATAAAATCCTTTTATATTTATATCGCCAACCCGCATTGGGCCAGCGTGGTGGGGAATGGCCCAAGTCCCCCCTCCCTATACGAAAGACGGCCCCTGATGCCCGGCGATGCGAACATCGCAGGACTGACGGATGGGAGAATTTTTGGGGCAGGCGCATTAAAGGTTTCATTAAATGACGGTAGTATTTGCTTTGTATTTTATATAATACAAAGTTCAAGGGTCTGGTGATACCGGAAAGAAGGAAGGGGAAGTTCTGGTTTTTGATGAAGAGATATATTTATTGATTTAAATTACAAATTTGTGGCAAATATTTTAAATTGCACAATAAATCGGAAAGGAAGCTGCGAGCGGTAGTTCGCTAAATCTTTTAGAGAAAATGCGCGCAGTTGAATAATTCAAAAGCACAGTACGTAGCGCCATCCGACCTCCGGTTATATTTTCGGAGAATATTTTATAAAACTTGACGGGGCCCCTGGTGAGGGGCCCGAGTGGGGTGTACGTCGCTCCCGCAGCCGGCTTCGTAAATTCACGCTTGCTTGGAGGTTGCGGCCGGCCAGCGCCGGTTTCAATGTGCCCACAACCACTTTGATGGATCGTTGCAATATCATTTCACATTGTTGCTGTATTACAGCCGGAAGTGGTTCTTTTCAATTGGATATTCTACTAGCAAATATTCTATACTATTTCTTTAGTTTTACTCTTGTAAAATTATATGAGGTATTCTCTCAATATGCTCCAACAAGAAAAATACTTAAAATTAACTTATTCAACGTCTTTGTAAAACATTATTAATGCATTATGATTTATTATATTAAAGATAATATTAATAATACAACTTTACTATTTATCATTTTATTAAAACCTTTCACTTGTACAGTTAACGGCAGTAATCGAACCCGGTTAGTAAATGCGATATAAAATTCCCAAGCCGGACGTCTAACCATTACGGTGCTGGGGCAACCATCAATCAGATTACACGATCAAGTTGTCCCTTAAGTTAGGTTAAACCCGTTTCTGAGTCGGTTTCCGGCAATAATCTAATGAAAAGTTGAGTTTACGCAATTAGCTAATGCCCCCACGCCTCTAATCCATTTGCTAAATGATTATTGTTGGATAAAACTGTAGAACAACTTTGGAAACACTTTGTTTACGTCCGACATAGTACAACGTCATAGCGACAACAGTTTGTCATATAACATATTACATACATTACGTATATGTGGGCAGGATACATTGCTCGAAGGACCGACGGTTGATGAAGCAGTAAGGTCCTCGAGTGGCGCCCGCGAACCGGTACACGTGGTGTTGGGAGGCCGACCGCAAGATGGACCGACGATCTGATGAGAGTCGCGGAAACCCACTAGATGCGAGGAAAGCAGGACCGATCGATGTGGAGATCTTTACGGAAGGCCTGTGTCCAGCTAGGATGATGATGATGATATGATATAATATATTGTATGTGAAATGTAATATATGTAGCTTAATTCTATAAACATCGTGGTGCATAATTTAGCGTATTAAGTTTACAAAATTAAGTTATTATCAATTTTAAATTTCGGGTGAGTTATATTTCTCGAAATATTAAATCCAGTAAAAGTAAGTTTTTTTTTTTCAATACATTTAAGCGACGGAACGAGCGAGACGTTCGCCTCATGATAAGTGATACGCCCATCCATAATAACATGGCGCTAGTCATAAAGTTAAACTGCACCACATTGCGCTCGGTGCCCAAGACACAAGATGTTCAGTCTCGTTACCACAGTAATTACACTAGCCCAATCGGCAAGGGTGCACTGTATTGCACTGTCAAGGGATAAATAGAAAAATAGATGGAACGCACAAACGAAAAAACAAGTGAACACATCAATGAACGAACAAAAGGGTGAATGATTGAATGAGCTGACAGACGAACGGATTAAATGAACGGCTGTACTAATTAATGATCGAGCGAACGAACGAATGACCTAAAGAACGATTGGTAGAATGAATGAATTATTGAACGAGCAAACGAATGAGAGAATTAAAAAATGATAAAGCGAACGAATGAATGCATATATGTATGAACAGATGAACGAATGAGATGATGAAAGAATTAATGAATGAATACTCGACCAAATAACAATTGAATAGATAATCAATACATAAAATAATAAACACTATTATAAAATACTGTTTTCTTTCCTCGTCCATGTCTGAGGATCGTGATCATCCTCTATCCATCTTCGTTTACTTAATTATTTTTTTAAACACTTAAAAAATAACTTTGATATTATTTCTTTCAGACTGATGACCATCGCAGTGACGGAGCCAGCCGACGCAGGTCCGGACAGACGTAAGTATTAAAGGAAATTAAATTTAACTTACTGTACTCTTGTGAATTGTAACTTAGATAGTTTTTGGTGTGTTTATATAGTTTTTTCATAAATTAAAAACGTGGAAAATCCCAATATGGGAAACAGACAACAGATTGATGTATTAGACTGGTGATGGAGAAGTAAGTTAAGAATACTTTGGGAAACTCACTAGTGCTTGGATCCCGACTTAGCTCCGTATATTAATTCGTTTATGCACCTTTGGCCAATGAGGCATCCTTTCGAATTTCGTCCACACAATGCGGCCAGGTGACGATAGTTTGGAGAAACTGATTGCCGTTGGTAACACCGAAGGTAAAAGATCATCCGGTCGTTCACCAAGATTTACCGATCAAATTAATGACTTGTCTACCTTAAATTTCACACGGTAGTAAGAGATACGCTGAACAGGAAGCAGTGAAGGCAGATCATCTGTTCCAGACAATTACCCTTGCTCTGACCACGATCCTCGGAGATGAGGGAACGATACTAGAGAGATAAAGCTTAGACATTGTGAACTACTTTTATGTATTAACAACAGGATAGTTAAGGAGGCAGGTATCTGAGGAATCTCTTGTATAATACTGTTATCGAGAGAATACAGAGAAAATAATGATAAATTAAAAAAAAATCTACATTATTATATAGATTAAGTTTTATTCTTTCATCATCATCATTATCAGCTGGAAAACGTCCACTGATGGACATAGGCCTCCCTCAAAGATCTCCACATCAATCGATCCTAATAATAATGGAGACAAAAGCAGGATAGCGTCTTCTCCAAAATTTGTCTCCTGTTTCTAGAAGACGCAAGCAACACTGTTTGAAACTGGAGCCTCCAGGGCTAAGGGTGTGTTACGGCAGGAAACGTTTTGATTTATTTTGGAAATGCACAATGAACTTGAATTTGTGAACGACAGAAAAGCTTTATATGCCGCAAAATAACACTACGTTAAGTCTTCTTTTAGTTATTGACTAATCTTGAGGAGCCCCGGAAACGGCGCAACATATTTTATTGTTTGATTATACGCTGTGTAAATATATCCTTAAACCCCATAACATAACCTAGTTAATAACTTAATTTCGGCTGTATACCATAATTATATATATATGTATAGATCAACGTCCAGCAGGACGTCTATCGACTGATAATGATGACGATGATGTACCATAATTGCTAATGCAAATGATAATATACGTTGCAAGATAAATATCATATTACTGAAGGAACTGGAACTGAGAATGAATGTGGATGGTTATGAGGGTGGAGGTAGACCGAAGAAAGTATGGATGGATTGTGCGAAAGATGACATGTGTAAGAAGAGTGTGAATTCAGATATGACGGCTGATAGAGGGATATGGAAAAGAAGTGCATACTGTGTCGACACCACATAGCTGGGATAAGGCCAGGAGGAAGAGGATACTGATGGTGTGTATACAAATAATTAGTATTTTTTTTAATTATTTAATAACAATTTTTTTAACAATAACGTAAAAGTACATCCAGCTGCGTAAAAATACTAATTACGGTTTGTTCTCTGTATATAGAATAATTGTTAAAACTCATTGTATTCCCCTTTTTTAATACTATTCATTTCATATCAACTCATGCACTTCTCTGCAGTGAGGGTCATAGAAAGCTAATAACCCTAAATGCTTTTTAATGGAGCAGGGAACAAATGCCCTTTGACAAATACGCACCGGCTCTTTTGTTTTAACGGCGGGATGAAATCTCTGCGACGGATGCAGACGTACGATGATCGTTACACACATACTCCAAATTAGACTTTATTGCTGAGATGAAAAGGATCAAATTAAAATGGTTTATTGCTCGGCTAAGTGAAGTGCCGTGTACGATATGAATCATTAGCAAGGGTGCTCAGCTCCGAGCAAAACAAACATAAGCAACGGGACCCAAACAACAAAAGCCGTCCCAAATAAAATACGTCGCCGTCCGGACATCACACCGTACAAATGATACTTCAAATATATTTATTTTATATCATCATCATCATCATCAGATGACAGTCTCCGTCCACTGTTGTAGTTATCTATTACCGGAGACAGCCTAGGTGGATACTACGGCATCTCCTTTTTCTGTCATACAACAGTTGTATGCAAACATTACTGTCTTCCTTGTAGAAGGTCGTTGTAACTAGTGAAATTACCAGGATAACGAGCACAATATGGTGAAGGATATGTACCCTTAATGATGATGAGATGATATCATCTTAACTAGCGCCACTTTATTAGCAGATGTCTCATTCAACATTAAAAGAATGTACCGCGATTTTCGTCGCTTCGGAGATAAAAAAAATCGTTCATTGCTGGACCTTAACCTTTCTCAATGATTTCCATACCGATGGAAGCTGCTAAATTTATTTTTATTCCACCATGAAATATGTACTGTACATACCCACTCATAACAATGTGGTATATAAAGCACCACATCGCGCTGGTCGCCTTGAGACATGAGATATTAAACCTCCTTACCCTGGTGACTACAATATCTACAGCTCCCTTCAAATCGGAACACAGTAATGTTTGCATACAATGTTCGACGGCAGAAACAGGAGCTGCTGTGGTACCGACCTGAACGTTCGCCGACAAAGACCTACTACCTTCCATATGACAGTTTACCAGAGGATATAAAAAGCATGCTCGTGCAGCATACTCCGTTGTTTATATGTTAACAGCAGAAATACGACGAAGTTATGGTAGGAAACTTACACTGCCGTAGACGTCTACAACAAAGACTGTCTCCACATTGCATTTTACCGCTGACCCTACTTGAACCAGAAGTCTCAGAATCCCAATATTAAGAACATTAAGTGTGCTGTTAAAAATATATATCTGTTTAGTAAAAGTTCATCACCATCTTCATCATCAGCCGATGGACATTCGCTGCTATATACAGGCCTCTCTCAAATATTCCCACATCAATCTAGGGATTCATATGGGGAGATTTGGGCCATTTTCCACCACGCGGGCTCAATAAGTAAGTGATGATTACTCCGTTCCAATGTGAGGCTGATAAGGATGCTCACCCTACAATACATTGTGCTCCGCATCTTGAGTCCTCAGCAAATTCACTAGCTACATGGTCCTTCAATCCGGTTAACCATGCACACCTCTACTGTTTGGTGGTAGGAATAGGAGCTGCAGTGTGACCACAGCACCACGCTGGCCCATGAGTAAGGTTGGCTTGGATCCCACGAGTTATGGATGAACCAAGTAAAAGTTAACTATTGGTTAATATTTAAAGTAGTAGATTAGTTTCTATGTGATGGGAGGATGGTTGAATCGTTACGCGGCAAAGCAGGGACCACTCGGCGAGGTCGGTGTCAGCGGCAGATTATTTATTGACGTTATTTATTTACTGTGCGAGTGGAATGGAGAGGGAATCGTTGGCTTTAAGCTCTCATCCCGCCATTCGTGTAAGTGTAAAAGTAATGGATGTTGCCACACGTGAAATTATTATGGACGAAAATTAAATCTTTCGCGGACCTACGTACAGACGATTGGGAAAAGTTATATGGTACTTTTATCTTAATCGTAATGTCTTTAAAAACTTATTCAATCAATATTACTTAATACCTTAGTATGAAAATATATTCTTTTTTATTAGGATATTTTCTCCTGGTGGTAAATGATACGTCTACCTATAACATTACACTAGTGAGGATGATATATACACCACATTGTACTCATCGTCTTGAGACAGTAGATGTTAAGTTTCATTACCCCAGTAGTTTCACTAGCTACATCGCCCTTCAAACCCAATAATATTTGCTGACTTCTATTTGACGGCAGAAATAGCAGCTGCGATGGAATCTAGACTGTCTTCGGTAATAGAGACCTACCAACAGTTAGAGGATGAACCTGAAAATGTTCTTTTAACCGATTCGAAGACAAGAAACTGCTTTGTCTCATATCCTCATGAGATGACTATTAAAGGAAAAATAGGCGATTGATCTCCATACTAACCTGTTCACTGTTTGCAACTAGATTCTAAATGTCTCATTTAGAGCATAAAAACCTAAGAACGGAATAATATACTGATGGTGCTCATGGATATCTTTGATGAAGGATAATTATGATGATGATTGCTGTTACTGAACTAGGTCCCATTTTTGGTTCTAAGCGAAACAAAAAGAACATTAATTAATGAACTAACCTATAGCCTAATGTAGATAGAGGAATATACGTCATCACAGAGCTTACTTACGTAAAACATTACTATGATCAAGTTTTATTGGAACCTCATCTAATGAAACAGGAATGAAGGAAACCTATCAACATTCGTATCAAATTATCGATGTTATTTTGGCACAGTGTAAATATTATCAGCAGCCTCACCAACACGCGACTCCTCTCATTGTATGATGAAATAATGAAGTCGCTCAATGGTAGATGATACGTAACGTTGCCGCAGGGTGCCATCAAACGGTGTAATTGGGCGAGCTGCAGTGACCTTCCACCAGGCTGTCCGGCAAATAGATTCAATTATATTTTAATAAAAAAACGTATGTTTCGTTTTGTTACACAATTGTACTAAAATGATAATATTTTATAGATTTTTTGTCCCTAGGAAAGATTTATTCAACATACACAAACAGTAACCAAATAAAATTTCAGAATATTGCAACATTATATTGGATAGTTTTCCGCTCAGCATCCATTGCCAAAGGATCTAATGCTGTAGCACTGATATTACGTAGAACTTTTGTAAAGAATCGGAAGGATTAAATTAAGTAAACTGTAGTGTTTATACAATACTACACTTAACGCTCTAGCATGTTTGGAAATTGTTGACCTCCCCCTTGTACATTAAAATGCCTATTGAAAGAGGCTGCGGTTATTTTAAAAGATGTAAATTCAGTTCAGTTATCAATCATTAGTATTTAGAATTGTGGAGGAGCTTATTTAAAATCTTAGTAAAGGAATAGGAATGAAAAGGTTTTTAAATTTACATTACAATAAAAATAGAGTACAGACTCTCTTCGATGTAGCAGAATATCCGAAACACATTAAAAATTGTACAGTAGTATCATCAAGGAATATCCTCACCGAAGAAGACAGCTTATCGAGGGTCCAGATCACGGCGAGTACGTCCACTGTTACCAAAATTTAAAACCTAGATTCAACAGTAGACCTCAATAATAGTGATCTTTGAATTCCAATTTAGCAGATGTTTAATTTCATTGCAAAAAGTATAAAGTTGTAACATTAAGAAAGTTTTTGAACTAAAGAAACTCTATAGATGCATTTAACGGTTAAAGTATTCCAGGAGTTCAAGAGACAAAACCGGACTTAGTTTTTAAAGTTAGTATAACGCCCCATCACTATAATGCAACTGAATTCCCGGCAAACTTAGCAGACTCTTGGACAGATTTCGCTAACTTTATCTAGGTTAACGGGCTACGTAGAACGGTTCCAATTAAACTTCTGCGAGTGCGTCAGCTGGAATTATTTCTACCTGAGTTAAATCATCTTGTATTCAACAGCAGCCATTTAAACTTGGTGCTGAGAGCCCAGGATCCAGACTCGCCTGATCAACGGTAATTTCGGACTTTAACTGCCCGATTAAATTTTTTAAAGGGGCAGAGTTGTAGTATTTCATGATGAAAATAATAAATCCGTTTAAGCAATAGATTTAGATGACGAAGCTGGTAGAGTAAATCTAGGTTTCATCATCATCATCAGCCGATAGACGTCCACTGCTAGACATGGGCCTCTCCCACGTTGATCGCATCCAGTGGAATCCTGTGATTCTAATCAAAATCCAGATTTGCGTTATAAAAATTCTTAACCTTTTCAAATGGTAACAAAAGAATAACAAGAACTATTCATTCATTATCAGCCTTTCTCTATCCACTACCGGATATACGCTTTCCCTGTAGTCTTCCACTAAATGCTATCCTCAGCTTCCCGCAGCCAACCACTTCCGACCGCTCTGATGACATCGTCGGTCCATCTGGACGGAGGGCATCCTACACTTCTGCATCCTATACGATCTGCATCTTCTCCTCCAAGAACGATACCTAGTATATATAGTAATAGAACATAAAATAAGTAAATTCTAGATAAAATCTTACAATAGTAAAAAAATTGGTGACACTGAAATAACGGAAGTTAAAACTAATGTATGTTTACTGGTGGTAGGTCTCTGTCGCTGGAGACCGTCTAGGTAGGTACCAGCGCAGCTTCTGGTTTAAGGGGCCTTGTAGCTAGTGAAATTATTGGGAAGTTTAACATCCTATGTTTCAATTCGAAGAGCACAATGTGGTGCTGTGTATATTATCCTAAGTAGCGCCTCGTTATTATGAACAGGCGTATCACTTACCATCAGGTGAAAGACTCACTTGTTTCATCACTTCGTAGAATAAAAAAAATGTGTAATATACATGATTGAATTTGTCGGCTAAAACAGGAAATATAAATCTATATATATAATTAAAATGTGTTTCCTTTGTTCGCCAATCACGTGAAAACTAGTGAACGTATCGACGCGGGATTTGTAGATGGTTATAAGCTTTTTTTTATTTCATAGATCCTTATTAGTACTTAATTAGCTTTTATAAACATTTTCGTTTTGTATTATTTGTTCGGTTGCTATAGTAACGGTTGGTATAGAAAGTCATTTGCGGTGTTATTCTAGATTACGGCTAGGATAGAGGGCGGGAAACAGCAAGTGGTGTAAATAATAAAATAGGAAGAATAAAGCCTTGAATAATATCAGGGATGAGTGGAGAAATAAGCGAATGTCCATGGTTGCATTATTCGGGCGGCGTTTGTGCAGCTCTGTCGGTTGAAATGCGATTGTCTGCGGGGCGTGTGACGTCATAACCGGGCCCCCGTTACGCGTCGCACAACGGACGGTCGGCTGCGAATGCAATTACAAGCTGCAATTTGCAGCCGATCCCGCTTCGTTGGACCATTATGAAGAGTGTCGCAGCATCCCAAGCGGCACTAACCTAAATACACATACAGAGGTATAAAGAATTGACTAAGTTCTTGTAGTAGATCTCTGCCAGAGAACAGTAGTGTGCGAACATTACTGTGTTCCGGTATGAAGGGTGGCTGTAGCTAGTGATGAGCACAATGTAATGCTGTGTATACCATCTTAACTAGCGCTACATTATTAGGGGCAGGCCTATTACTTCCATCAGGTAAACTTCTCGCTAGTCTCGTTGCTTCGTTGAATTAAAAAAGGTACCACCACAACTTCTAGAAATTACTAGAGTAACGGAACTTAACATCTTATGTGTTGAGGCGTCAGGCTTAATGTTATCCTGATATCATCGTAACTAGCGCCACGTCATAATAACCAGGTGTTTAAGTTACCATCAGGTAAACGTTTGATCCTTTTTTGCTTTATATACAGCCACATATTGTTAATAACCTGTTACTATTGAAATTACTGCGGTAATAAAACTGGCTGCCATTTGGACAAATTCATACCTTCTTAAACAAGGGTTCTTTGTTCAATTATGAGGTCAAATAATTAGATGAGCTCTGATGTTACTAGTAATAATTAGAGCTGTAACCGTCATTTTATCATCGGTATTTATATCGAGCACGCTTAAAAATATTTGGCTTCAAGATCATATAATCGTAGGTCTTCATTATCGTCATCATCATCATCATTATCAACCGACAGACGTACACTGCTGAATATAGGCCTCCCTCAAAGATGGATCGATCCTGCGCTGCTCGAATCCAGTTGCTTCCCGCAACCTTCACCAGTTCATCAGACCACCTGGTTGGATTATCTGAGGTCTTAGTTAAATATATTTAAAGAACTGAGCTTGTCTAAGCCGAGTTTATAAACTTGTAAGTCGATGAATGTTTATGTTATATAACTTAACGATGCACTGGTTCAATCTCTACTAGAGCTGTCATTAAAAAAATACATTTGGATCTGGCATGTTCTAAAAATAGCTATCGTGGTAGTTAAATGAGCTTGTCCTTATTTTATGAGAGGGGATAATAAAAAGGAGAGGGTCAACGTAATCCCTTGGTATAGCTTTAAGTAGTCTCTTTATCTTATGTTAGATAGTAACAAAGTTTCAAATCTCAATGCTTAGGCTAAACACGTTACGGGTTAAATGGTTATTTGGTCTGACTGACAACGAGGTTACGGTCAACAATCACAACCCTCCCCTGCTAATGAACTCGTCGTCTGTCTGTTTGTACACTTAGCCGTGTACACGTTGTATCCACCCGGAAATAGATCGGCCCTCTGTAACTTCGGATACTTGAAACTGTGAACTTTATTTGCGATTGAATTACAAAAAAGAATATTGTGGGTAGGTTGCCTATTTCCGCGTATAGATAGTGCTATTCAAATATAACTCATTTCCGGTTTGAAGTGTGTTGTAGCTAATAAAATTACTAACAACATATGTTACATCTGAAGGCGATCAACACAAAGCAGTGCCGTGTATACCATCATAACTAGCGCGACGTTTTTAAGAGTTCGTCTCATCACTTCATCTAATAAACAAAGTAAATAATAAAAGTAAGGAAGCTGTATATGAGATTGGCAATGTTCGGAGATATAAACAATATTATATATAAAAAAATATGTACAAAAAAGCGGACTTAATGCCAAAGGTCATTCTCTCTCCGCTATACTGTGGAATCAAGCAAAGAACAGAAGTAAAGATGCAGTACATTGTTAGTATATATTCTATGTATAAGAGTTTTCCACCTATATAGAGACTCATCATGATATCTATGGAACCATAAAGCCTGGAGAATTGAAATTTGGTAGCTCAATAATGAAATTACCTACTGCGTCCTTCAAACCGGAACATAGTAATGTTTGCACACTACTGTTTGACGGTAGAAGTAAGCGCTGCGGTGGTACCTACTTAGACGGTACATAAACCGCGGTAGCTCATTGCTGTCGTACGCGCTGTACGTATCGGAGATGCACGGGTTCGATCATCACTGGGCTCAAGCTTCCGGTGAAGGTACACATTGCAAGGAAACCTTTTAAATTCCAATAACGGCTTTCTTGGCCATGTGACATTCACCAACTCGCAATTGACCCGTGTGGGGAATAAATGACCTTGACTCTCTGTCTAGGGTCGTTCTCTAATGCCTGACGATCGTGGTCTGTACTAGGTATTATAGTGCTTGACTCTCTACTTAAGAGAAAAAGCTCTGAATCCAACCTGGGGGTATATTAAGTAAGCTATTTATCATTTAAGTATATGATCATCAGCCGATAGAGGTCCACCGCTGGACATAAACCTCTCCCAAGGATATACATGTAATAAATAGCTGACATGAGATCAAAGAGAAAGACAAAAATATATTTCATACCGACATGTAGTGATCCCGCAAATTACAATACCATTACAGTGGTGGGGCGAAGAGGGCTGACAGGGGTGGTGGGGTGCAGGGGTGGGGTGCAGAGGCGAGGTGTTGGGGCGAGGTGGCCATCCGATGGGCAAATTGAAACTCGCCGGCCGTAATTATATTCCGTGGCAGATTGCGTGCTGACGTCACGAGGCCAGAGCGTAATGGCGACGTCGGAGCTGTCGCAGCGTAGTGACGAGCCCAGCAGGCGATATACGTGTAGCTACATTAGATAACAAACCAACGAGCGAGACGTACACTTGATAATAAGTGATACACCCGCCCGTAACAAAGCAGCGCTAGTTAGAACGATATACACAACACCACAAAGTACTCGTCGCTTGAGACATAAGATGTTGTCTCATTACTCAACTAATTACACTAGTTGGAACGCCCTTCAAACCGGAACACAGTATTATTGCACACTACTCTTTGTATTCCTGTAATAGAAGCTACGGTGGTAGCTACCTAAACAGTCTCCGGTAACAGAGACCTATCAGCAGGAGATCTGGTGGTAGATCTCTATAATCGGACACCATCTATACTACTGCAGCTTTTATTCCTGATGCCAAACAGTAGTGTGGAAACATACAGTACTCCGGTTTAAAGGGCGCTGCAGCTAGTGTAATTAATTTAGTAATGAGACTTAACATCTTATATTTCGATGTACGACGAGTACGTTGTGGTGTTGTGTATATCGTTCTAACTAGCGCTGCTTTTTTATGGGAGGGTGTATCACTTATTATCAAGTGAATGTCTCGCTCGTCTCGTCGTTGAATAAAAAGTATTCTCAGTGTAACTACCACCACTGTAGAGGTTATCGACACTACATCGCATCACTACAGAAGAAACAAATTTACAGCGCGGCCTGTAAATTATATTTGTGCTGAAATCATTTTTTTCATTTATATGATTTTATATATATATATAAATGTATAATGAAAGTAGGATTCGTTTGTTAGCTAGTCACGTGAAAACTAGTGAACGTATCGACACGGGGTTGAACATTCGACGCGGAACTGCTGATTGTTATAGCCTATGTAATTCGTGAATCTCATAGATCCTTGATCATTTTATTTCTAATTAACTTATGTAAATATTATCATTACGTATTATTTATGCGGTTGCTATAGTAACGGTTGCTACAGAATGTTACTCTATATCACGGCTAGATTTGACATTGAGGTCGTCCAAAGATTCCCATAACAGTCGAGAAGGGATTGATTGAGTGGATTTGGGTCATTTCTCATCACGCTGGCCCAATGCGGGTTAATGGCGATCAGGGCCTCGCTTCTTGATTAGAAGGGTGCACCACGAGCATGAGAGGTGGACTTGGATCCCGGAGGTGCGGGAACCCGTACACCCTTATTGAAGTATTGTAAGAATAAGTACCCACCAAAAAAAAACAAATGTAGCTTGTATTATAATTTTGACATAAAACTTATGCGGGTAAGTTTACTTTATGCATATTACTTTAAATTACTGTGATATAGTAAGTGAAGTTATTGAAGAAAATCAAATTTACTGGTGGTAAGTCTTTGTTGCCGGAAGACCAGCCGTTTAGGTACACCGCAGCTCCTATTCCTACCGCCAAAGAGTAGTTTATAAACATTACAGTATTCCGGTTTAAAAGGCGTTGTAATTAGTGTAATTACTGTGGTAACGAGAGTCGACATCTTATGTCACAGGACAATGAGCGCAACTTGGTGCAGTGTATAACATCTTAAGTAGCGCCACGTAGTCATAGGCAGACGTATCATTAATTATCATCTGAATGTCCAGCTCTCCTGATGGCTTTGTTGAATAAAAAAAATATATTTATGTCTCAATACGATGAAAGCAGTATGGTTCCTGTGTATATCATCCTATCCAGCACCACATTATTATGCAACTTACCATCAAGTCAACGCCCTGATCTACTCCTTACTTCATTGATAAAAAAAATGATACTAATTAGTGTAATGTAAAGGGGTGTAAGGATTCCCACACAACAAGTCACGGGATCCAAGCCAACCTCACCTGCTAGTGGTGCACCCTGCTCATAAACGAGGCTCTGGATCCCACCAACCCGCCCTGGGCCAGCGTGGTGGGAAATAGCTCAAATCCTCTCATATGAATCTTTACACTATCGATGTGGAAATCTTTGAAGGAGGACTATGTCCAACAGTGAACAGCTATCGGCTGATGATGATGATGAATTACTATAACTGTGATATAATATATTAATTATTAGCTTTATGAACAGTTTACAATGTCTCCTTTCAGGTCTCGATCGGAGAAAAAGAGTCAGAAGAAACCTTTCGGAGAGCCGTCTCCTAATCACGCAGCATTTCACTGAACGCACAGTGACACCTGGTGGTGACGTTAGTATGAATAGATCAGTAGATAAATATATTAATAGTATATAAACAGTGATATGGATATCATAGGAGACCATTTAGAATATCCCTACAGCCAACCTTATCTTTAGCGTATCATCATCATCAGCCGATAGACGTCCACTGCTGGACATAGGCCTACCCCAAAGATCTCCACATCGATCGGTCACGCGTTGCTTACATCCAGTGATTTCCCTCGATTCTCACCAGATCGTCGGTCTACCTCGTGAGAGGTTTCCCAACACTACGTCGAACGATACTTTAGCGTATACGGACACTAAAATTCATCAGCATCATCAGCCAATAGAATCCCACACTAAATTACTGTGAGATTCCCACAATCCCACACATAATAAGTAAAATATCGACAGCTTCTACAGAGATCACCAATCCCCCATTATCTTAATGCGCTCGCCAGCCTGGATACTAAGCATTACGGGGACTGTAAATTCCATCATCTATGAAGGCTTTTGTTCAGCTGTGGACATCAATACGATAGTAATAATAAAATGATGATGATGATGAATGACAATAGGTTAAGCGGCTCCATCCAGCGCAATGCCATTAATTTGCTCAATACTCTGCCGGATCGAGATGACCAGGTGCATTTCTTTTATCTATGATAAGAGTATAGGAAATGGAAGAGTAACGTACGAGTATACTTCTAGATCAGTATGCAGTGCGCTGCATCAGCTGATCGTCCGCCGCAGTTCGCTTGGGAGAGAGACGGCGTGATGATTTCTAGCAATACTGATCCTAGGTAATATACGCAGAAACTTTATACCTACCCTACAGTTAAACACCAGATACTAACTCTTTAAAATTTTAACTAAGAAATCATACTCTCTAACTGCTAATGATTCCTTGAATAAGGTAGAAAAGAACAGGTTAAATTCTAAAGCAAATAGTTATAAAGTTTATTAAGTGGTAGGGGTGGTAAGATGCCTGGCGAATTATCTTACATATTTCAAACACCCTTAATCAAGTTTTTAAAATAACCACAAATATACAACTTTACAATCATGTCTAACAATCTCTCAACCATTCTTTCTCATCCAAAGAGATTTAACTGGATATACGTTTGACAATAATTTGTGACTTTCAGATACGCGTTGGGGCAGGTGATGACATCCGACAATTCGGTGGTGACTCAGCTGAACATCACGCGAGTGAGGGTCGAAGACGGCGGCCTCTACTCCTGCACCGCCAAAGAGGGAGACCACGTCGCCACGCACGAGAATCGACTCGACGTATACGGTGATACATTCATATTATAAGTATATATCGTGGATACGGAAGCCATTGCCTCTCTGATGAAAGAAGGAAGTCACCAGATATTTTTGAAATTTTGTAAAGTAATTATAGTCAAAACAGTTAATAGTAATAAATAAAATAAACTAAAGAATAATAAAATTTGATACCAGAATATATAAATGTAGAAATAGAGAAAGTAAAAACTGTAACTAGAAACAAGAGCAAGAAATACAGATACCGTAGAAAGAGATGAAAATGGAATGTTTCTCAAGGTCCTTTTCAGGAGACATGAACAAGTATAAGGCTGTCTTCACTTGCGAGAAGTATAGAAGAAGGAATTAGGATGCAGAATGAAAGTAGAAACGAAGTGTGAAAGCAGAACTGAGTATGACAGATAAGATAGAAAGAAGAGTATGAGTTAAAAATGGAATACTAAAAGACTGGTGGTAAATGTATGGCAAATAAAGACCTTGACCCATCACACGCAAGGGAAATGAATAAAAACTCTTCTGTACTCTATCTACTATTGATTAATGTGGTCAAATTCACGTGATGATTGAGAAATGATGATGAACACGATGATGGAGAAACTAGTCCAAGTTGATACTTATAGTTATTTGGTGCGGTAAAAGCGATATTCAAAATGTTGCTCAAATTGAGGGTATGGGTCTCGGAGTCCAACGTGTGCTAATGTAAAACAATTTTTTTTTTCTTCAAAGCGACGAGACGAGCGTTCATCTGGTGGTAAGTGATACCCTCACCCATAACAATGTGGCGCTAGTTAGGATGATACACAGCTTCGCATTGTGCTCGCCGCCTAAGAGACATAAGATGTCAGATCTCGGTACCCAAGTAATTTTACTAGCAGCAGCGCCCTTCAAACCGGGACACGGTAACGTTTTCTTGTTGAATTTAATACTTTAAGTTACTGCTGGTAGGTCTCTTGCCGGAAACCATCTTAGTACCACCGCAACGGCCTCCTGCCACCAAACAGCGTGCTAGCATTACAGTGTTCCGGTTTAAAAGGTGTTATACCTAGTGTAATTACTGAGGTAATATCCTATGTTTTAAGGCCACGAACACAATATGGTGCAGTGTATATGATCTTAAATATTTAATCTATAAATTGATGTCACATTTCAGGTCCGCCATACATCAGATCGCTACCGCCAATAAAGGTCCAGAGCGGTGAGGCTGTTAACTTGAGATGTCCTTTTTACGGATACCCTATAAGGTAGATGAAAATCACACACTGCATCCTTTGTAGATTACATTCGTAATATCCGCACAGACTATAAAAAAATGCAAATAATTTCACCATAGTACTATTTTTTTATATCACAGCTACGAGTTTATATATTTTTTTATATCTTCATCGTGGGAGACTAAGCCACGGCTACTGAGTCCCATCGCCACGACAAAGGCGGGAACCTATTCGGGGGGAACTTACGAGACCCAAGCCAACCTCACCTGCTCATGGTGCACCCTGCTAATCAACAAACGAGGCCCTGGCTCCCGTGAATCCTCATTGAGCTAGCGTGGTAGTAAATGACACAAGTCCTACCATATGAACCTCTACAAATATGGAGATTTAAGGAGCATGCTTATGTCCAGCAGTGGACATCTATCGGCCGATGATGATGATGATGAAAGAACAAATATATTGTTTATCCGCTTTCATTTACAATATAAATATATATTTTTTTTCGTTACTTTCAGCAAGATAGATTGGGACTTCAAAGGTAAGATCATAAATTCAAACAACCTATTCCAATCGAGATACAAACGCAGCGCTGTTAGGAAACGCAAAGTGAGAAGAAACGTGGTGAACATACACGGCGTGCTCACTATACCGGAAGTGACGAAAGAGCAGAACGGCGCTGTATACACTTGCATAGTGACCAGTCCGTCGGGCGAGATGGCCCGGAGGGCATTCGAGATCCAAGTCATCGAAGCGCCCGTTCTAGAAGATTTACTTCTTGGCAACAATCTGCAAGAAGGTCAAATAGTTAACATATACTGTAACGTGCGCAGTGGTGATCTGCCGATACACTTCGAGTGGCTGAAGGATGGGAAAAGGATACCCGGCAGTTTAAAGGTCTGTATTCAAACCATGGAGATCTTTAGAGGCGTCTTTTAGTATGGCTCATATCGGCTGATGATAATTAAAACCAAAAGTCTATTTTAGACTTTAATAAGTTTTTTAAACTAATAATAACCTTAATAGTCTAGATTTAATGACCATTTACATCCATGCGTATTTTAAAAGAGAAAAAGAAGGAAATACAATATTAAAGTATAACTTTTTCATATATGATACGTCTCTCTCGCTTACTGGATAGCTTCTAGAAAAGTATAATCATGCTGTTTTTTGTAGCAAATCAATACAATTGATACTGTTGCTTATAGATACACTAATAGCTAATAAAATCACTGACTTTATAATGCAGTGTAAACATCTTAAATAGTGTCTCTTTATTATGAACAACGTGTCTCTTATTACAATGTTAATCTCCAGCTTCTTCATGTTGTTGTATTTACATCAAAGCAAAAGATTTATTTCGAATGAAATAGGGCCTCATTCCACCAGGTGTCGTGAGTTGATATGCAGTATAAAAATTACCTTGGTATTTGATGTTGCAGGTTGTGGAGCGCAGCTCGGAGCTGTTCAGTGCGCTGGTTATAAAGAAAGTGTCGCTGGAGCACTGCGGGACCTATACCTGCGTCGCGTCCAATCATGTGGCCAAAGTCAACCGCTCCACCGAGCTTTACATAAAAGGTAAAGACAATAGTAATGCTACAACACCATTCTCACATTCTTTGATGTGGATTATCAGACAATTCCATTGGGCATAAAGTGCTCCTAAATAAAAATAGACTCGAAGGTTTATAAAAATGTCAGTTATACAACGATTAACTTTTTTCAGTCGCTCCAAAATGGGCTGAAGAGCCATCCAACTCTTCTCTCCTTCTGGGTAGGAGAGGAACAGTATCTTGCAGCGCTAATGGGTATCCACAGCCACAGGTCCATTGGATGAAGAAAGATGGTAAAGACGGATATTTTTCATCATTGCTTTTAACAAGGTCTTCTAAAAAAAAAGAGGACATTAATCTCAGCATGACCTGTTTAAGTATCCAGCGATACTAACCTATTTAATTTAAGTGTTAATGTGTAAACTTTATATTTATTGTTCTAATGCCCAAATTATTACTTGTCAGCTATTCTTGGTACATGGCAGCCAGTACTCGAACTCGCTGGAGGTGGTATACTAAGCTTGCCGAACGGCACCCTCATAATCGAAGAGGTGTCCCTCACAGATGAGGGTCTATACTCGTGCAACGTTGAGAACGGGGTTGGCAGTCCTCTAAGCAAAACTATTTGGATGAGTGTTAATAGTAAGTAATAATGATTGAGCTACAAGCAAAACATTGAATATATAGAATTCATAACAAACACTCACTGGGAGAGCAAAATACATCTAATAATCCTCACATTATTGGATGTCCCATTGCACCTTATTTTAAACTATCACTGATACAGGTCCGGTACTTTAATAATGACATAGAATAAGAAAAGTTTCTCGAACTGACCGCTCAACTTCAATTTAAAGTGGATACTAGTTCCAAGTATCATCTAACATAGTAACGAGATGCTATACTCATGGCGAAAATAAATAAACAAGCTATCCTAAATTCCTACTACCACTAACATGCTACCCTAAATTCCTACTATTATTATAGTAAACCATGAAACTTCTGTCAATTCAATCAGAAAATAAGTTTCTTTGTAACGTCTTCCCATCCAAATCGCAGTAACGATTTGGATGTAATTTTGTTTACAAACTGATTAAATAAAGACATTAAATGCTATTTGTCAGATCAGAAATATAATGCTTTGTATAGAGATAGACTGTATCCAAACAAAGATCATAAGCTGGATAGTCGCTAAGTTCCATGCTGACGAAGAAACGAGCCCAACTTACAACTTCTCTTTCCAGAACCTGTCCATTTTGAGACGACATCCACCAATGTGACGTCACGACTCGGACATCCAGTCACACTGGATTGCAAGGCGCTAGGCGATGAACCAATAAGGATATTATGGACGCACAACGGAAACGTCCTAGACTTTCAAATTCACAGGTAACAAATCCTTACCAAAATTAAAAATTTATGAAATGGCAAACCTTTTGTGTTTCCATCATCATCAGCCGATTGACATCCACTGCTGGGCATAGGCCTCCCCAAAAATTACCACATCGATCAGTCCTGCGCTTCAGTTAACATTGCCTCCAGCAACGTCGGGCACTAGCGACTGTCCTTTGTAGGGGTTCATGTGGGGGGATTTGAGCCATTTTCTTTTTGAATAGCAGGGTGCACTACGAACAGGTGAAGTTGGCTTGGGTCCCGTGAGTTGTATGGAACCCCTTATACCCCTCTTAAATACTATGTTTAAGCATTTCATTACTCTCATAGATATATGACAGTACGTCACTACCTTGACTCCAGAAAAGAAGAAATAAACAGGTATCGTAATTATGAAAAGATTCCTCATCAACATCCTGCTGTCATTTTTATAAAATAATTTCCTGTGTACTTAGGAGACGATTAAATACTTAGTTTTTTTAAACATACTTTAATATGAAAGCCGGTTCTGACACAAATTTGACTAGTTTCGTGGGCGGACGTACATTATCGTTGTCTTCTTAATTCTGAAAAGATTTTCTTTTTCATATCAAATAAATTAATTTTCAATGGCGGATTACGGCAATGAAGAATACGCTGACATTTTCTATTGTTATGCACTTAGTGATGGAAACTATTTACAAGCATGAAGAGAATATGAGCTACGTTTTCCATATCGTCACCTACTAAGTCATAGAGTGTGTGCTGCGGCGTATCAACGCGGCAGGGAAACTGGTAGCGTTAAACAGAGGCGATGTGACGCAGGTAGGCCACGCATCTAGGGTACTGAAGAGGAAGAAGAAATCATATACCATTTTGTTATAAACCCGACTACGTCAACCAGGGTCGTGGCAAGATTGCTGGGTTTAACACAATGTAAAGTGTGGTTTACTGAGCATACGGCAAGGTTCTACCACTACCATTATACACTGGTCCAGGCCCTGGAAGAATGAGACACTGCAAGGAGCTTAGACTTATGCCGTTCTATGCTGCATGCAGACTTAGAAAATAATAATTTTCTAACCATAATATTGTGGACTGATAAATTGAAGTTTGTCAGTAACGACATAACAAATTTTCACAATAGTCATTATTGGGCTCTGTGAAATGAATATGCCCACGTGATTATACAAGGAGCTGATCGGCGAAGATTCTCCGTAAACGTATGGATGGGCATAATTCATACTTACTTGATAAGCCCAGTCTTATTGCCCAACAATTTAAATGTGGAAATGTACGAATATTTTCTTCGAAATCATTTTTTTAATCATCTGGAGGATATACCATTGGAAACCAGAAGGTAAATGGTGTTCCAGCATGACGGTTGTCCCGCCAATTTTTGTCTCGGCGTAAGACAGTGGTTAAACATTGCTTTCCCTCAGCGACAGATTAGCTGAGGCGAACTCTCGCCGTGGCCCACAAGGTGTCCTGATTTAACACCTTCTGATTATTACTTATGTGGTCACATGAAACCTTTAGTGTACACAACACCAATTAACTCGTTAGAAGATGTAAAGTCTCGCATCATAGTCGCTGCTGACAGAATAAGAGAACAGCTCACAGAGTAAATCATTCAATCTGACTTAAGAAAAAGGATTCGTGCTTGTATCAGAGACCGTGGCCGTCAGTTTAAGCAAAAAAGTTTTTTTTCTAAATTTTAGAAACTATTTATCTTATATCTTGTCGGATAGGTTTTAAACTCAGCCACTTATTTATGTACTTTATACGTATTTTTTATGAATAAAATTTCATCTTAAGATTAAATACAAACGTTAGAGACGCCTTATTTTTTATTGTCACGATTTTCGAAGAACCTAATTGAAAATTTTTGCATCCAAGTAATGATTATTAATTTAATTTAATAAAACAATGATTAAACAATAACTGACATTAAAATTTGTGTAGAAATAAGTAAGACATAAAATCATTGAATTTTTTCCTAGAAAAAGTATTCAAAAAATGAATAACTCCAGAAGCATTGTATTTGGATGGGATATTCCATACATAGATAGATAGAAAGGATACGAGCTATAGTTTAACTCCTTCAGATCTTTTACACCTATTACCTTTCACTTTGCATATTGTATTGTTAGGATGTTCTGAGGCGCCGCGCTCATCATCAGCTGATAAACGTTCACTGATGTACATAGGCCTTCCTCAAAGATCTCATCAATCACCAAGAAATTACGCTTATCTTAATATATAGCTAGTGTGTACTGTTTCTTTAGGAATTTCATGAAAATTTCTGAATTTCAGAGCAAAGCTATCAGAATCCAAAACGTCACTAGGTCTGACAAGCACGTTAAATATTCAGTACTCGGAGACGGGCGACGCCGGCTTGTATCAGTGTAGAGCCAACAATCCATATGGGGCAGCAACTTTCAATGTATTTTTAAATATTTTGGGTAAGGAGAGGAATCACTAATAAAATCATTATCAGCCTGTAGACATTCAACGCTGAATTAGTTTTGAGCTACTCTCACTAAGAGGCCTCCTGCAACCTTCTTCATGTCATTGCTCTACTGTGTAAGGAGGCTTTCACTACTAAGTCTGCACGGTGCAATTCAAAGACTGTCTCATCGACCGTTGTAATGACGTACATAAACATAATTATTAAATAAAACATCTCAAGCAAGATTTTTATAATGAATGTTGTAATTTAACTTATAATCAATCTTCTATATACATATTTTAAATAAATCAATATCGTTTTTTTCTATTACATAAAGGATTACTTCCGTTAAAAACCCAGAAGCAAATATCACCCGAGTTACGTTTACAGTGGACTAAATAGAAACGTTTTATATAAGAAAACATCAATTCGTCTTATTTGATCACACAAAAGTACATATTTATTAAACATGAATTTGTTTTGTAAAAGGAGGTATGTGATGTTTTAGAACCCCCCACTCCGCCATCGGAGTTGAGGGTAGAGTCAGTGCGCGCTCGCTCGGCAGTCGCGTCGTGGCGCTCGGCGCGTGCGCACGCCCCGCGTTATGCGCTACAATACGCTCCAGCACATGTTGTTGACATCGGCTGGGAACACGCAGTCACTCTTAATATAACAAGGTACCACGAATTTCTTTTTATTTAAATCGGTCACATACCACCCGTGCACAGAGATTTATTGTTGGTTATAAGAACGGTTCACAGAATCTCTGTGTTCGCTTATGGTCACACGGCGCCGTGTAGTCGGCCCCTATCATGCAGAACCGTGCACTCCATGTAATCAAATAAGCCACATTCTAGCTCCCTAAACGTATCTTTTGAGCTGTTCTTCTTGCGACCTTATTTCTCCTATGACCCATGTTGGATAAAATGAGAAGTAAAGTTTTATGATTTTTATATTGTTTCCTTTGTCTCAATTTTTAGGAAAGATAATGACATCAGACAATCAGTCGAACTTCAGAACTTGCGTCCAGCGACGGCTTACGTGGTACGCGTTGCAACTGGAAACCAGGTCGGAGTCAGTCGTTTTACAGCACCAGTGCACTTTACCACTCACGAAGAAGGTAAACTATTTTTTTTATAACATTTTTTATACATCTGATCAAAAAACTATCAGTAACTATATTAGATAGTAAACATTATACCATAATAGGCCTAACGCACATGGCTCCTACAGATCGGATCACGGAGATGTTTTTACACTGGATTAAATATATGATACTATGTTTCCAGCGCCTTCATTACCTCCCATCAACATCGTAGTAGAACAGACTGAATCTCCTGGAGAACTCTTCGTATCATGGCTACCCCCACCAAAGGAATCGCACAATGGAATTATAACTGGATATCACGTCAAGGCAGTACCGCAGAACGTACCTTCAGGTAGGTGATACCTTTATATGTAATACATGTGACGAAGTAGGGAAGTAAAGCATTCTGAAGGTTTTTTTACAGTTCATTAAACCTGTACCGGAGCAAATGCTATGTTGTGTGCCAACTGTCAGTGATAATGAAGTTAACCTAAAGTTCAAGGCAACAGGAAACAATCTCGTCTACCCCTTATTTTATATGTTCACTACAATGTACTACAAATCTGTCTATATATAATCTTGTTCGTGTTTTGATTTTTAATACATAACATACATCTAATTATCTTTATGCATTTGTAAATAATTTCGAAAGTTTCAGAAACCACAGACTCGCGCATTTTGAAAATATCTCACAAAACCGGGAAACAGGAAACGAAAGTCGGCGGCCTCCTCAAAAACACAAGGTACATATATATTTGATAGCTGGGGGTATAAGAGATCCCGCATAACAACTCACGGGATCAAGCTAACCTCACCTGCTCGTGGGGCACCCTGCTAATCAACAAACGAGGCTCTGGATCTCACTAACTCGCATTGAGCCAGCGTGGTAGGAAAATACCCAAATCCCCCCAGATTAAACCTCTACAAACGATGGCTCCTCGTGCCCGGGCGATGAGAGCATCGCAGGACCGATCGATGTGGGAATCTTTGGGGGAGGCCTATGTCCAACAGTGGACGTGTATCAGTTAATGATGATGGTTTAAAAACTAACCATAATTTCTCAATTAAATCCTTAACGTTAAGTTTACCTGGTGGCTACTGCCAGATACCATCCAGGCTGCTACTACTACAACATTTATCTACACACTAGCAATATTGCTTATCATATATCCAGGAGCACAATTTGATGCAGTCTAAACACCTTTACTAGGGCTTCTTGCAATAACGATCTACCATGAAGAAAAACCTTGGACGAGTAAGAACCTAACCTTAGTAAAGATCAAAAGAGTACCACAAGGTTTATAAGATTAACTATACTTGATATTAGATGAACTAACCTACTCCCGCAAATTGTCCATAATTAAAACAAATATAGTTCAAGAGAATTAAATGAAATAGTATGTTTTAAGTAGATCATTAAGTAGACGCTAATTTTCAGATACGCTGTCACAATATCAGCCTTTAATGGGGCTGGTGCAGGACCGTTCTCCCTGCCCGTGTTTCAAGACACGCTGGAAGGCGGTAAGTACTACCTGTAGCATATTATCCTAATTTAAGATCAATGACTATAGGGAAACATTAGAAACATCTTGCTTTCGCGAAAGAAGTCCTGAGATGCTCTCTGTGAGGAATATTCTAACCCTTTCTGTTCAAATTTGGAATTGACATTATATCTATCTTAACTTCTGTCACTAATATCTGCGTATCTGTTGTTAGATACATCTGTGATCTGTACGAAGACGTTAAATTTAATTGACCAGTTAAATTGATAATGCTATGAATTTAAGAGTCTGTTCTGATTCCATTTCCTGCATCAGCACCGGAGCATGCGCCGACGTCGGTGGAATGTACTGCGATATCTTCGAGTTCACTGCGTGTTGGCTGGCAGGCCATAACGTCTAACGGGCAGGGTAGCTCATTGATTGGTTATACACTACTGTACGCTGCTGATGGTAAGTATTTCCTTAATATGACACGGTGAATTGTGTATAACACGAGCAATATGTATCCGATATAGTGTAGATATATGTATGCCCTAAATTACATATACATTAGGATGTTGAGTTCGATACACCGGCAGTCGTAACAGAAATGGGTACTGTAGTAGTAGTAGTAGTATTATTCGCCTTAATTTAGGTCCTACTTCTACGTCCCTACAAGGTTCCTAGGGTCTTACTTTCAATTACGAACAAATTATTAAGAATATAATATACTAGTACTTATTAATTGTTTTGATATACACTATTGACTTTTATTATAGTTTTTATTGTTATCATCCCAGCAAGAGGCCCATGGCTCTAGAATAATCTCTCCCAACGATCTTCGACATCGGGCGATCCAGTGTGTTGTCTACATCCTGGAGCGTTTTCAACTTTTGTTTATAAAAAAATCTCGAACAAGATCAAAAATTACTTCAGAATATCTGCTTATTTTTACATCATCGTTGTTATTCTGTCTTGGTTTATTTCCGATCTGATTTTTTTTCCTTCCGGAACAGAGGAGGAGGAAAGATCTTGATATGCAAAACGACAAATTTGCTTTTCAGTTCTTTCATTACCACTTATTTAAATTTCAGAGAGCGCATGGCAGAACTTGACTTCTCTACACACTGAGCTATACCTCCAAGGTCTCGCTAAGTATACAAACTACACTGTCAAAGTGGCCGGCTACTCCAACTACGGCCCAGGACCTTTCTCCTATCCAATTGTTTGTGCAACTTTACAAGACGGTAAGCAGGATTTGAATTCAACAACTATGTAAAGTAAGACTATTTTAAAGTACTTAATCATTGCCAACTTATTCTACCTCTTTTACTAAGTGAACACCTCTTTTTTATTATTTGTTTTTGTACAATGCAAACAAATGACCACAATTTCCCAATTTTTTTTGCAACTACTAATTTACGTCCCCACTGTTGGGGCACAGGCCTACCCTCAATATGAGAGCGAATTTTCCCATACTGTTGTGATAATAAAGATGTGGATGATGAAGCATCGTCATCATTAAGCAGGTGCAATCTGCTGCTGAACGTAGATCTCTCGTAATTCCTTAAAAGAGCTTCAAATAGAGAACTAAAGAACTTCTGGACTAGTATGACTATTTCATAATATGCAGAATCGTAAAGTATTCATTTGTCGCTATCACAAACACACCGATATTGTTAGGGTATCAGATTTACAATATGAGGCCTGGTTAACACCAGGGCTGTTCGTGAGCCAGGCAATTCGGAAAACTCTAACACCACCAAATATATTTCAAATACTGTCTGTCTTACTAATGTGCTTTTCGAGCACATTAGTAGACTCAATAGACTTCGGTCTATTGTAGTTTGCATCGCTTCTTTCCGCTTTGCGTCCATGTTAGCCGAAGAAACAAAGTAAAATGTGCTTTAACCATAAACAATTTGCCCACCAGTCCCTGATCCGCCGGCTGACATCAAAGCATTAGTACTATCGCCTACTTCGCTGCTCGTCAGCTGGAAGAGGCCGGAGCATCCAAACGGAGAATTGCTATACTATACCGTTTATGTGAAACCAACGTCCAGGTTATAATCATTATAAAATATTACTTGATTAATTAAGTGTTTAAAGACTTCCTAAGCTAGCTACATTAGCAATAAAATAATGAAGTTCGAAGCTGCACTGGTTTTTCTATTCTTTCCATTTCTGCAGTACACGGCGTAGCACAAGTTGGTCGTAAATTTATCAAAAAATTTAACCCTGTAACGTTTATTGACATTATGCCCTTCGAATAATATAAAAGTCTGTGCTATTTAGCCGCACCCTAAGCGAGATACTGACGGAACGTTTTAGATCTGGTTTCGCACTCAAAGTGTTAACTATCACGCAGCAATGGTCCGCCGCAGACGCATCGCGTCGAGGCGGAAGGGCGAACTGTTGCCGAGATCAAGGAACTCACCACTGGAAGGACGTACGAAGCCTGGCTCACCGCCAGCACCCGGGCCGGTGAAGGCGCTTCCAGCAGAAGAGTCTCGCATACACCTTCACAAAGAGGTAATGTTTCTAGAGTATCTAGTGTACATATAGACAATCTGAAGTTACTGATTAAACTTTACTAGGATTAGTAAAATAGATATCGTCTATAGTAGATAGACTAGTCATCTAAGTCAAGTATTCTTCCGTGTGAGAGCTGCATAGTTATAGAGATGTAGAATAAAAGAAAATAGCATAAGAAAAAAATAAGCCCACGGAATGGACTTCCTCTTTAAGCGCGAGATATAAAAGAAGGAAACGGAATGCTAAATTGAAGAATTATAGATGAAAGAGAGAATGATAGACCTGGAGTGGAAGATGAGAAGAAAAATGGAGATTTATAAACTAGAAAATAGGGAATTAAATGATTATGCCTGGCCCTAGAGTACCGGAGAAATATTTTATAAAAACCTAGTCCACGCTAACCTTGTGCTAGTGAGTTAGGTTTTGTATTAGTTTACTTGAAGGATGCTAATACTACGATCAACTTCCAAAAGGATTTATTATATTAGTCAACATCAAGAGGATTCTAAACCAGCTTTGAAATGGGGTATTTAAAAAAGGAGGGCGAAATTTTGATAAAGTAAACTTTGCAGTGGTGGCGGGCGTGGCGTCGTTAGGTGGCGTGGTGTCGGTGGGGGTTGGGAGCTCGCTTCTGCTTGCCTGCGCCTGCGTGGGATCACCGCCACCGCGCACCGTTTGGTACCACAACCACAACATCATCACGCACCACCCCAGGTTCACCAGAAACCACGATGATAGCCTGCTCATTAACAGTGAGGAATATTGATATAGTTTATATTAGTAGATATACTTAGTTCGCAATACTTTATCTTTCTGAAGTAAGTTTGATATGAATACAAAATCTCTTGTCTCGTCGCATCAGTAATTATTTTCAATAAGTATATACTTTCTAACTCGACTTTATTTATAATTTTTTATTTCATTTACTTATTTACTTTTTTATTTATTTATTTTCATTATTAAAATACCCTCGTCAGTAGCTACAATAACTGATAATTTTTTTCTTACTATTGTAACCTGAAATTAGAAAGTGAGAATCGCGGGAACCCACTGGATGCGAGCAACGCGGAACTGATTGACGTGGAGATTTTTGGGAGAGGCCTATGTACAGCAGTGGACGTTTATCGGTATGTTTGTAACCTGGTAAATTACTACATCCAGTCAAGATTTTGGTGCTATTATTTTTCCAGATATAGACCAATCTCTAGGTGGGAACTACACCTGCCTCGCTAAGAACCTATATGGGTCCGATTCTGTCGAGTACGTGGTCATCGTGTTGCCGCTGCCCGAAGCGCCTGTACTCCGGGCTACGCCGTACAAGGACTCCATACTTGTTGACTGGGAACAGCCTTACTACTCCCTCGGCAACAGGAGTTTAAGTCAGAAAATAAGTATGTAAAGCAGCATTCTTTGCTTCATATAAAACGTTAACAGAAATGGCTTGTTAATGTATAATACATAGTATAAACATCCAGATATTACTATTATATATTAGTGCATATATATATTAGTAATATCTGGATATTTTTGCTGACTATTGTCTTCTTTTTAAATCACTACTTTAATATAAAATCTAATTTAAAAGTGGGGAAAAGGAAAAAATCATGGTTGAGGAATATCAAGGAATGGACTGACATATCTGAGCGTAAGAATTGTTCTGCCAAACCAGAGACAGAAAGTACTGCACCGCGCTGATCGCCAAGCTTCATAATTTGAAGAGGCACTTCATAATAATAAGAAGAAGAATTAAAGCAGCGGTTTTTATATTTAAAGTTTTAAAATGTTTTGTTAAAGAAATTGTATTTAAATATGTTTATATTTCCGCACAACTTTTGTTCTTCTTATATTCTTTCTTGTTACTTTATTCTTGATGCGAACGGCAAGGACTGGAACAACTTGCCAGCATTAGTGTTCGTGTCTAAACACAGGATGTCTGCACTGAGATGAATGAATAGGCTATTACTACGCTTGAATGCAGAATTCTGTCTTTCAGGTTACAGTTTGACATGGAAGGAGGCAAGCGGGCCGTGGCAGGAGGCGTGGCCGGCGAACAAATTGCCGAACCTGTCTGGAGTCCAGAAGCACGCGCTGACGGGGCTCAAGTGCGGCACCAAATATTCACTCCGGATCACAGCCACCAACAAAGTGGGCACCTCCCAGCCAGCCTACATTGACGTCAGTACCTTAGGAGGAGGTGAATGCAGATTTTTACTTAACCCCAAAAGAAAAATAGAATATAAATAAAAGATAAATAGTGAAGTGCTGTTGTGTAACTTTGCTTATTTATAATGGTAGGCGTTTTAATGGTAATATTTTATCGAAGTTTATGGTGTCTAGTGAAGATCATGAGAAGCAGTTGGATATAGGCAGCATATAACCGTTTAGATATTTGACAAAGGCCTGTGCTTAGCAGTGGACGCCTTCCAGCTGATAATGACGATAATAATTGTATGTAACATGTTACATAATTCAATACATTTCATTATAGTACCGATACCGCCGTCTACCAACGAATGGATGTGGAGCAACTGCTCGCATATATACGTGCAGCTCGCTGGCTGGGATGACGCCGGCTGCGAGCTGAAGGGCTGGGACGTGGAGTACCGCACTCTAGGCTCGAGGAATTGGATTCGCGCACACAACACCTTGGTAACATTCACACACGTTCATAATATGTAGTTGGTTATCACCAAGATATTTTAGATTATATCAATATACACTAGTCACGCAGTTTAACCTTTATAACCTGTCATACCCCAGTCTTCATCTGTTGACGTTATCGAGTTAATTATTTCAGACGTATTCGAATCCCTCGTGGAGCATATACCAATCGAATAGTCCGTCTTACCGCACCGGATCGTACGCCATCAGCGACCTGTCCCCCGGCACCTGGTACCAGATCCGCATCACCGCAACCAATGAAGCCGGAAGCGTTACCACCACATACACCTTCGCAACTAAAAATGAAGACGGCGGTAAGTTGATCCATATTTTATATTTATCCTTGATAATAAGCTTCTACTGAAAGGGGTCCCGCATATCGACTCGAAGGACCCAAATGAACCTCACCTGCTCGTGGTGCATCAACCCGCATTTGGCCAAGGTAATGATACAAAACCCAAACCCCTCAATATGATCCTCTACAGACGACAACTCCTAGTGCCTGGTGATTTTGCGGGCAATAGAATCAATCGATGTGGAGATCTTTGGATGAGGGCTATATCCAGCTGTGGACGTCTATCGGCTGATGATGATGATGATTAAAAAGGTTTGTGTAAAGTACTATCATTAATATAAAGCAACTTATTTAAATGTTGGCTATAGACAGTATATAGGACTAGGGTTTATTTTCTCCGTCAGTTGCATTGGTGTCGGGAGTTATCTTCAGAAAGATACTCTGCCTTTGAAGTAGGAGAGTTTTATGGAGATTCTACCAACTTATAGGTATTCAGCTCTTTGGATGGATAGAGCATCCCCATTCGGGACACAGTTTTCGTCTTCCTCAGAAACGATCTGGGGAAGATTAATACCCCCTCATAGTTTCCACAATAATATTACCCAAACATATTTCATATAAATATAATTTGTTGTTTATACTTTAAGTAGATAAGTTTTATAAAATTCACTTTCAATTTAGACTTTTGTAGCTCTAGATCGGTGTTTCTCAACGTGGGGCCCACGCCCCACAGGGGGGATAATTTAATTATTAAGAGGGGCAATTCGTAAATGGACTCAATACGAGTTTGACCCTTTAGTTCCAGGACATTTAAATGCAATGCTAGATTTCGGTGCTATATGTAAGAAAAAAACCACATTAAATATTTGCAGCAAATTCTTGAACAATGAAACTTTTTAATATTAATTTTTTTTTATGTTACATAGGGGGCACAAGGATTTTAGAAAGGCTCAGGTGAAGCATGGCATAAATAAGTTTGGGCAACACTGCTCCAAGTTATTGTTATAAGTTTTTAGGTTTATTTGCACTCCTCGCTGGTTCTAATATATTCCAAACTAGCTGTTCCTGACCCTCTTTGCTGACCGGTATATAGAATTAGATTTGAAAGTTAGACTTGAAATTTGTCAGAAATATTTTCCTCCGACGGCAAACCGCCGCCCCGTGCTCCTTCCCGATATTAATACCCCCGCAACTCCTTTTAAGGGTAACATTCTTAGCGTAACTATACTCGGCAAAAACTTTTTAAGATTTATAGTTCCAGAGATATCGTGATGAGTCGTGAGATCCAGATATAGGTGGAAATTTCATACATATTGTACGTTTTTATAGGACGTCAAATACAGCTTCCACTGGATCTACCATGATTTTCGTCTAATCTCCGCGTCAGACATTCATGGCGCTGTAAGCAGGATTAGTGAGCACGGCCACTGAGGAGGAGGCTGTAGTGTGATATTATACAGATTATTAAAGAACGTTACTTTCAAATAAACAAAAAAATACTCCTCCTTTGAAACTTTCCTTTCACTCAATGTTCCTATGATTGTTTAATGTCCAGGTGAAGTGGGACCGCCGACGGAATTCTTCGACATCAACATGTTGGTGATAATCTGCAGCTCTATACTGCTCGCCGTGTGCCTCGTCAGCTGCGTTTATATATTGGTGAAGAGGCAGAGGTTCGTGCTTTATTATTATCAAATAAACAACAAGTAATACATAGTAACAGGTTCTGATATGATGATGAACATGATTACTATTAACCGACATAACTAGTATCATAGCAATTTTGGTAGTACTGCCTCAAGAGCTGAAGGTTTCCGAAATCCGGCTGGACGTTGAGCAGGGCCAGATATATCGTATATTCCTTACAGATATGGACGAGGTGTTTATAATGATCACGATTCTTACGACTTCAATCGTTACTACGGAGTGAAGAAAAGGAACAAGTCTTTTATAATATGAACAGTGAGGGTTCAGAATAGTCTATCAGGGTCAGTACTTTTATTTAAACATGATGAGAGAACCTTTAAGAGAAGAATGAATAGACTAGAGAATAGTTTACTACGAAACTATATAGTTGCATAATGCCCCTGAGGTTTTCGTCAAAGGGCTAAGTGTTAAGGTTATAGAGAAAACTACCTGGTTCCTTATGCCCTATTTCAAGGATGACGCTGATATCGAGACGCTTTCTCTCATTACCTATATGATAGCTAAAACGTTTATTAAAGCTACAAAAAATTATAGTTTAACTATTCTGAAATAACTCGAGTATAAAATTTAGACAACTCTTGGAGGTTAAAAGATATTGCAGTACTTCCTAAATGTTCCTTGAAGCCAGGGTACACACATTCTACAAAAGGAAATGCTTCAAGTCATTCATTGTCACGCTTAGTAGCTTGATAGTTAATGAATTGGCAATGAGATTGCACACAAAGGAGGCCTATGTCCAGCGGTGGACGTACATCGGCTCATGATGATAACGGTGAAGTCCTAAAATGGTACAATCTAATTTTGTGTTGCAGGTCGGGCAACCTGACGGAGTACCGCGACTCCATCACGGCGGACAACAAGTCGGGCAGCGGCGACGTGACGGCGAACACGTCGCACAGCAACCTCGCCGGCATCAAGGAGAACTCGGCCAACGCGCAGAACAGGATCTACAGCGCGCCAGTTCACATGAGGAACACCAGCAAACACGGTGAGAAGCATCACATAAATAATAATAATAAATGGCGCTAGTTAGGATGATATACACAACATCGAGCTTAGCACCTTGAGAGATAAACTATGAAGTTACCCCGTCACCCCAGTAATTTCGCCAGCTACAGCGCCATTCAAACCGGAACATATTAATGTTTGAACAGTACTGTTTATGGGCGGAAATAGGAGCCGCGGGTGGTACCTTTACAATCTCCGTTTTATGTTATTTATCTACAGTAATCATGATGGGGTTATGGCTCAGTAGATACAGTATTACGCAATATTTACACAGAAGATGCGGGTTCGAACCCACTATGAACCCGAGCTTTCACTTTCGAAAGTAATTGCCAGTCCTCACAAACGAACTTATCATGAACATGTGATACATATTAACTTGAACTAGTTACTATACTTGTTAAAATAAGTCCAGAGTCCCAACGATGGGAATGTTAAGTGGACTATTTAATATGTAAAATAATATTATCATTTTATTTAATATTAATTCGTTTTTATTATTTATTTAACAACAGAAAGTTATGCACATATATATAAGAATATGTTAGGATATGAAAAAAAATATTGAAACAAAGTTATTTGTACTTAGCCTCTTAACAATCTCTATCTCTATTTTAAACGCTAAACAAATAGCCGAAATAGCTCAGTTGGGAGAGCGTTAGACTGAAGATCTAAAGGTCCCCGGTTCAATCCCGGGTTTCGGCAGACTACTCTCTTTTTGTTTAATTCCTGATAACTTAAGATATTTCGTATAAATGTGAGATGAACTTTATCTCTTTTTATCATTCTCTCGCATTTCTTTAAGTTTAGAAGGACTTTTACACTGAATCTTTTCAAGCAGACTCTTTTTAGTAATTTTATTTTAATATTTCAAATAAGTGATGAGACGAGCGATATGTTCACCTGATGGTAAGTGACACGCCCGCCGATAATATTAAGTACCCTAATTACAGTTGCTTTAACGCCGTTCAAATCGGAACACAGTAATGTTTGCATACAACTGACAGGCGCTGTGGTGGTCCCTCCTAGACGGTCTCCGGCAACAGAGACTTACCAGCAATGAAGAGTTCTGAATCATTTGTTCATTTCTTCCTCTTTGTCTCTTCAGAGTTGTACGAGATAAGTCCTTACGCTCAATTCGCGGTTGGGTTCCGTACATTTGGTCACGTGGACAACCAGGACCTGCCGTGCAGGCAGAACAAGCTGCGTTACGACACTGGTGGGTTTTCATATCACCACTTAAGTTATTTATTAAATTACTTTTTGGTGTAAATATAATCATCACCTGAATGATCTGTAATATGATAAGCTATGGATTTTAACGGCAGCATTCGTCATCATCATTATCAGCCGATAAACGTCCACCGCTGGGCTTAGGCCTCCTTTTAAGATCTCCATATCGATGGATCCTACATAATTTTCTAATCTTTACCGAAAATGATGTACAGTTTAACTTATTGAGTCGATATTGTTCCTGTCGATTGATTATAGGATATATTCATTCACAGAAACGAGTTTTCAAATCTGCTCCGAGTCTGAGGACAGCGACAGCATATCCAAATCGACCTTAAAGAGTGTACCACGAAGTGAGTACTTTTTAATAACTATACTGTGGCAAAAGCATTACATTGTCGTATAAGTGAAAACATTTATTTAAAGTAAACGGTACAGTTTTTATCATATTTTAGCGCGAACGTGCACAGAGACTTCGTATAGAGTATTCAAACAACACCAGAATGCTATGTGCTTACCTATTATTATCGCTTATCTTATTAATAGTAAACCTAATTAATTTAGCAATAGTCAAAGCACGGCTGTATACCTTTTGAATGACTTGGGAGATTATTGATTAGACAGGTTTAGGTTTAGGAAGCCAGGGTATGCAGTGTTATTTACCTGTATGGAGCCCACGCCATTTTAGGAAGTAGTTAACAATTATCTTTATGAAAAAGTTTATAGAAGGCACACATTATTTTCCCACTGTTGGAACTTGAAAACTTCTACCAACGAGAGTTAAAACCACTGACAATATCATTAGTTACTATTATCTAACACTATAGAAGTTTTCATATCATAGAAAGGATAAAGTTCATTTGAAAGTTAGTGATGAATTATATAAGAGATTTTTTTTAAATAATTGTCCTATTACTCCTAATTAATAAAACTGGTTACTCATCACCCCACGAACAATGTGTATCAGTACTTAATTTTATATTTATTTTCTTTTTACAGAAATTTGTCGGACTCCTCATCACAGGTAACTAGTCATGACGAAATAGAACTGCCACTAATGTTTTCATCAGTACAATGGAAACGGAAATATATTTTGGCTTATAAGTTTTTTTAAAACCAAATACTGTGCCAAAGATTGTTGTAATACAGACAAAGTTACGTTTGGGTCAATAATCGAATGAATTGTTTGATTTAGATCAAATGTGATGTGTAATAGTATATTTCATCGATCATATTCAAAGCTCAGCCTATGGTCGTATGTATTTACTTTAATTCCTATATCCTATATGTTGTCAACATTAAAAATAAAATATATTTATAGTTACTCCTGTGCTAAAAGCCCTGATGTTTTTTAGATTTGCTGAAATGGCATGTGGCTAAGTTACTTTCTGTTGTTAAAAAATTGTCGAGACGAAACAAAGGTCGAAAACCTAAAGTGGCTCAATTTGGCCGTGCCTTAACGAAATCGTTATATATACTTTCTAAATAAATTAAACGTTTCGCTAACCACTTACTCGAATGGACGCAAATAACTTTTTTTCCCACAAAACAAATCTGTCCGCAATGCGTATAGCTTATATATAGTTACAGGAATTCATAAGTCACTAATTTTAAAAACAAAGGACTTCGCTAAATCCACACTGCCTTTAATACTAATTATATACGTTAATATATCATTATAAAAATCCATTTACCTAAAAGCATAAAGTTGCTAAAAATTTTATCAATACTGGCTTCTATTTCCGGTAGAGACAGCATTCGGTAAAACATCTGTGTCGAAATCGATGTTTTCGTCTCTTTTATGAACGCGAACAGCCATTTTATTGTTCCCACTACTGGGAGTCGAGGCCTTTTACAAGATTCAAGGACATACATCTACCACGCTGGAAAAGTGTGTGTGAATGTCGCACGTCTCGGAAAGCTGTTTTTAGAACATGTCAGTTTCCTTCAGCGGAAGGCCAATGGTTAAAAATTGTTGTCTATGACAGATTGTCAAATATGTTCTAGTCATTTACACTGCCGTTCTGACAGACACTGTAAGAGTCCTCTTAAGAGAACGAAGATAAGGAAGGTCAAAGGAATTAAGAAGGTTCATATGAAAAAGAAGAGTTTTGGCAGAGACATCTCTCGTTAATGTTAATTGTGAAAGTTTAACCTGTTAAATTTGTATATATTTTGTATAATGTATAGTCTCCATTTAAACCCCCCTTTTAATGCATAGTTTGCGCCGTATCATAAGCAACCAATTAAAACGTAGACATCACGAAGTTTTATTAGATTTCATTAAGGAATTTGTAATTATATATTTTAGAGAAATTAAGCCTTGGAAATTGTTATTCTTATGCTATTGTAAATAGCTCGTATTCGTTAAATATTTATTTCAATCACGGACGAAATGTTGTGTCTATCTACATATACATGAAACAGTAATAGTAATTTTTTTCTTTCAAAAAAGCAAATTGTAGTGAAAATACTGTTATGGCCGAAGGTTGTTTAAGTAGACACCACTGCAGCAGAACCCCAACTGATGTACGATGCAGATCTAGGTGTGTGTGGATGGATGTCACATATTCAAGAAAGCTTTTTTTGTTCAAACAAGCGACGAGAGGAGCGGGACGTTTAACTTGATGGTAAGGGATACGCCTGCTCATATCATCGTGGCGTTAGTTAAGATGTTATTCACAGCTCATTGCGTTCGTCGCCTTGAGACGTTAAGTCTGGTTACCCTAGTAATTTCGCTAGCTACAGCGCCCTACAATCCTGACCACAGTACTGTTTGCCGACAGAAATAGGCGCAGCTGTGGTAGCTACCCAAACGGTCCCCGGCAATAAACTTACTACCAGAAAATTATAAAAATAACCACCAGTATCATTAGGTGCATGTTGACCTCCACAAGATATTTTCCTTCACCGGAACTTGTATATATTTTCATTGAATTCTTAAGATTGTGTAATTATTTTTTAATATATAATCTCAATATTTTGTACATTATACGAGATATAAACCTTGTGCTTATCGATAAGTAACGTTTCTGTAAGATCGTAGCGGAATTGCTAAAAATATCTGCAAGAAGACTGATTCATCTAACGATTGTTATTTGATTTCTATACAATTTTAATCTAGAATTAAAATTAAATAAATGTTAGATAACGTCGTAGGTGTTGTTTTATTTACAAAAAAAAAATTATAGTCTCTCAATTACCTCTGATGTAGTTTTTGTTTTACTATTAATTTAGTTACATTATTAACAATCCTTCAGGCAATGGTTTAAAACTCTTGGTGGTGGGTTCTTCTTGTATAATCTTATCATTCCTCTGTTATATAGCAGTCAATCTTCAATTTGCTTCTGGGGGTTGTTAGATTTATGTGGACGGGACAAGGTATTCATTGACACCGCCCTGTATTTTCTGCTACTCTTGGACTAGTTTACCGAGCGCTCAAGGCTCGAAACCCTATATGCACCTCGAATCCAACCTTCTTCGAGACACAACGCTTACCTTAGTCGTGGTTTGTTTAACTAGACATTTAGTACTCTTATCCACTAAAAGTAATAAGAATATGAAACAAAATGTAGATTATATTCGTTTATTTCACCAACCTATCAGTTACATGCAAACCTTAACACATTTTATAACAAACATTGTCGAGAACATAGAGTTGTAATGTTTTCACGTTTCTCACCACATGCATACGAGATATCGACAAAAGTACAAGACGTAAAGTTACAGGCAGGTTATTCTGATCCCGAAAGGGATAAAAGTATACCACTTAGGTTTAACATACACCGAGATATAAATCTTTAGATATGTGAAACTACCTTAAAATACTATATTTTTATATACCCTCGCCTAAGGATTTGACTGATGCTAGTTCTCTGTTGCCGCAAGCCTTCCGAGTAGTTACCGCCGCAGCTCTAATTTCCTTCGCTGGATCGTAGTATACAAACATTATTTAATTTTACCTTAAACGTCGTTATAGCTAGTTAAATTACTGGGATAATGAATGCGGTGCATCATTGTAACTACCGCCATATCGTTATCGGCGGGGCGGGCATATAATATCCTACTAGAAGAACATCAGGCCCATCTCATTGAAAAAATATTCAGTAAACCTTGAACCCTAGGTAGCAAAAAGCATTCAAATAATCAGCGCCATTACAAAAATATAACTCAGGAACGATCTCTATGGTTTTATATTATCTATGTATGCAGGATAACAAATAACCGTTCGTGTCCCACTTAGTCAATTAACTACCTAAAATTCATATCTACACATCCGTTGGCAAACGTCAATGTCCGCCATCTTGTTTTATTCATTGACAAAATGGCGCCAAGTCAGCTGTTAAAGTGACATCAATATAGTTTTCTATGCAAAAGATATTTTATTAAAAGTAACACCTATCATTGTACTAAAGAAAAAAATATATATAACTATGCATATAATATATAGACACAGATCAAAGCTCCATATTTCTGCTCGAGTAAACAATTTACCAGTGCGTCCTCCTCGTGACCTGCTGTTGAAACGCTTTGGATATATTTTTAATTTTTTTAACAGATAACTTAAAACTATAGCATATGCGTCAGAAGCTGTTTCTGTCACCTGTCCTGCAGCTGATTGTAAATAATAATAAACAGCCCGATTAGTGTTCCCACTGCTGGAACTAGGGGCCTTATCTCACAAGAGAGTCCGAGCCTTTTATTCATCATGCTGACCAAATGTCTAAATTTCACATGACCACGAAAACTATTTTAGGAAAGTCTCGTTTCCCTCTCGATGTCTGCCTTCACCGAAAGCTGGAACACAGCAGGGATTCAACCCGCGCTTCTTCGAGACTTAGCGCCTTTAGCCGCCTTACAAACACTTGTTTTTACAGCAACTGATTAATACATCTTAAAACCTTATGTCTATGTAAAAATCTTGCTAGTATCATAAAGATCATCAGCCAATAGACACCCAATGCTGGACATAGACCTCCCACAAGAATATGCACACCGATTCTATTATAGATATAATTTAATTATTGAATATACTATAGTTGTGAAATTACATTTTCCGTAAATAGAAGCTTGTTAAAGGCTTTTTTTTTGTCATTTTGTCCCTTTAAATACAAAAATAGATATGTCAAGACTTACATCATAGATATAAAATACATAATTTTTTTTCAAAAAATTCAGTACATTGATGTTACACAAAAAAAAAATATTATAAAAACGAGATATGTTATAAATATTAATGTATAATATTTGGAGGAAGTACATGGTGGTATTGTTTAAGTCCTATTCTAACACATTTATAAATGTTCGAACTAGTATCGCTATCTCTTTCTATTCTAAGGGATATGAAAGGGATAGCAACAGTTGATAAACTACTACGGGATAACTTTGAGATTCTTTTAGTTCGAATCGAATGTATACTATATAACATGAGTCAGTTATTTCTCATGTTCATGTGTATTTTTATTAAGTTTCGCGAACTTTTGTTAGGGGTTGTGAAGGTTTTGTTGGATTTCGTGGGATTTTAGCGTATTTTTGGTGCTGAGCGATCGTTGCAATGCTTGTTGCGGCGCAGCGTTGCACCGCGCTTTATTTGCTCCATGAGCGACGTGTGACACATGCGCGGGTCCGGCTGAAAAATGTTAAAAGACATATTCAAAGTCTTATAAAGTTATTACAGTAAATTTATAAGTAAAGATATAAATAAACTACATTATTTAAGAGTATCAATGAAATCAGAGATAATTTGTGGTTGATGGTAGAATTTTCTCGACTACGCTTATCTGATAACCACCTTCATATCGTCAATTTTCCACCGTAATAGCATTGGTACATTCCAGCTGAACATCTGAATAAACTGTGGGAGAATGCTGCACAAATCTACACCCTGTCTCACCATATGATGTTGAGATCAAGTGTCCTACATTGATAATAAAAAAGGATCTAAATATTTGACCGACACTTGGTGAGTCATCAGACGTGAGCTTATCGTTTGTGTACCTGCGCATGCGCATTGATCAGGTCCCTCACAGTGCTGGCACGTGAGGAGTCCAGCTGCCGCCTCTGCTGCTGTATTGTCGCAGACAACTTGTCGAGGAAAGCCGGCTGCACTGCCGACGGGAGGTTTCCTGGAATTATTAATCTCATTATTACCTGACTATATCTCATACATTAAGTTTTTTCAACTACAATAGGCTAATACTTGACTACAATTTCGCATGATGTTAAACGACATTGAAGCCTCTGACATTTGTCATCTAATTTACTGGATATTGTAAATTGACATGCGATCTTATAAATAAATAAATTTATAATAAGATGATATCAGCCGGCTAGAGAGAGTCGAAATAATCTTAGTACCAGTTCAAAAATGTGTGGCCTCGGAATTGGAAAAGGGGTTCTCCCTTTTAGGTAAGTAAGTCAAGTCCTTTGAGCCACGGAGCAAGTTAAAACTATAATTTGACCATAGTTTACTACGTAACACCAAAATTAAACTGAAATACACTCCGTCCAACGGATATATTGAACTTTTTATAATTACCTTTTCCTTTTGGTGGCGAGTCCGCTGTGGTGATGGTGGAGATGGCGCGACGCGAAGTTCGCGGGGAGAGCTGCGGCGCAAGTTTAGCACTCAGGCTTGCTATTAGCCCGCCTTCTGGAGTCAAAAAATTTTAATTCGTTCACTTATAAATAAGTGATAAGCTCGCCCATAACAATGTAGCGGTACTTAGTTACACTGCGCCATATTGTTTTTGTCGTCTTCAAAAGGATGAAAAATCATTAAAGTCTCGTTACCCTACTAGTTAATGTAATAGTGTACATTATTGTTTGGCATTACTGTTAGGTAGTAGACATGTGCACTGCAGTAATATCTAACGGGAGGTGTAAAAGTGAGTGACTGAGTGGTGTTTTAGGTAACAAAATTCATGATATTGGGAGACAAACATCTTCTTAACATCATATTAAAGCTTCGAGAACAATCATCATTATCATCATCATCATCATCAACCGATAAACGTCCACTGCTGGACATCAACCTCTCCCAAAGATCTACATATCGATCGGTTCTGCGTTGCTGTCCTTTGTAGGGGCTAATGGGTCGCTGGAGGGTTAAATTGATCTATTTTCCACAATGGTGGGAGCCAGACCCTCCATTATTGGTTAGCTGGGTGCACTACAAACACGTGAGGTTGGCACGGCTTTCGAGCACAATGTGGTGGGCATTCTCCCAAGCCGTTCATAAAAAGGCGGTTACTCACGTTCGGAGTGACGATCCGCGCTGTGGGAGCGCGCCGCCATGGTACGCCGCAGCGCCAGCGGGCTGAGCGCAGCGGCCCCCACTTGCGCAGGCTGCGCGTAAATGCTGTTACTCTGCACGTACTTCTTCTCCTGCTGCAACTTGAAGCCTATTGCGAATATGATATGTCGTTACGAAATTAATATTATTATAAATAGGAAAATGAAGAACTTTTAATAAAAGTAGTAAGAGGCCATACAATCCCAATACCAAAAGGCTAATGCAATAAGCCTCGAGTCCCAGTAGTGTGAACAATACGAGGACTATGTATTTATTTCTTTACATGAACTAAAAGTTCCAAGTGAATTATTAAAAATAAGTCTAGTAATAGTGTACGAGATTTTTTTTATTTGACGAAGCGATGAGATAAGCAAATGGTTCACATAATAGTTGGTGACAAACATCCCGTCTACTCTCATCATTACATTGTGGCTCTACTTAGATGATACACTTTAAACTTAAATACAGTAGCGGCAGAATTATGAGCTGTGCTGGTAACTACCAAGACAGTCAACAGATAACAGAGACCTTCCACAAGTGGATATTCTATGACGATTAATACAACACAGAAAACATACTCACCCGTCTGCCCGTAGTGGGAATCGTTGTTCACTCGCGGCCCGAAGCTGGTGAAAGAGTTCGATTCACCGTAGCTCGGAGTGGACGGAGTGGAGCCGTGAGGAGAACCCTTGCTTTCACCGTACACGTTACCTAAAATTAATAATTCAACATACTCGACTATTTTTGCGGATACACTGTGCTACATCTGTTATTTATTTTCATATCTTTTACCACCAGATAGTAAATAAACTAACACTATATATAATAGTTTAAATTTAAACTAATATAATATATATAAACTAATATAATATATAAAAAAATATCTATGACAATATTTATTTTTTTAATTGGCTAACACACATCACTGACACGTTGTGAAGAGCTAATAAGACCGTGGACGGTGTAGCGTGCTGGTCCAGAATACTCTGGCTCTTATATGTTGATAGTCAAACCACAGCGAATCTGTTATGGTAACTGATTTGAAATACAGATATGGTAGCTTGCCATTCGGAACCACCCACCTATCTCCATAACAATGGTCTCAGAATTATGGATGATGGAATGGCACACAGATCAGATCTCCATCCTACAAAACAAAACCTTATCCAATGCTCCACGTTGATATGATAGAATTTCTTGAATATTGTGTACTTACCAGCGTTACCGTCCCTGTAGAGATCAGAACTGGAAACATTCAGACTGCTCTTCCTCACATATATAGAGTTCTCCACGTACGCCATTATGCGGTGACCTGTCTGTCCGTATATAGGGTTTAAGTTCCCACTGATGGTCGCGCTGAAATTGCTCTTAGCTTGCTGGAAGGTGGTCAAGGACGGCGTTTGGATTTGGTTTTGGTTCTGCGTTTGGTTCGCGTTCACCGAGTGGTTCTGATTCTGGTTCAGATTCTGATTCTGCACCGTGCGCCGCAGCAGCCCGGGCGATGCCGGCATGTGTTTTAGTTCGGTCAGCTGCTTTACTGTCTCAGCGACGTTTATCCCGGGATGCACTGCAAATTTATTGAATTGAACAAATTTATTACTATTATTGGACTATGTCCAGCAGTGGACGTCTATGGGCTGATGATGATGATGATTACTGTTATTTTTCCATATCGTGGTAATTTACTTTGTAAGGCAGTCGTACGCGTTACATATTTCGATGAGGCACGGGTTCCATTCTCACACATTGTGAGAAAACCAACATGTTCTAAGAACAGCATGTCGAGATAAGACATTTCCCATTACACAGGCAGTGTGCTGGAAAAATGAGCTTAACCTTGCGAGTAAACATTTCAAGTGTCCGCAGAGGTAACGCAAATTGTTTATTAATGTTTTTGATTCTACAGCTGTGTTATAATAATAAATAAAACGTTTTATTTGACGATACAAAAGATTTTAATGTGATGTTAAACACAAGCTTTACGTATCTCCGGCACGATTCTCCAACCACTAGTGAATCAGCAGACAATCTTTGTATAGCTCACCTGGATTAGTGTCGTTGTCCGGATGCAGCAAGAAGGCGGGAGGTGGCGGCAGATTGTCCGGGTCGGTGGTACTCATTTGCGGGCTCGCGATATTGCTCTGAAAGAGGAAATGGAATCTTTGATTTCTTTTACAACAAGAACTTACTAATTAAAATATAACAACGCATTGCTCGCGAACCCTTAAAAAAATATTTTCTAATTGCAACGTCACAAAACATGACCTCAATTTCATAAGTTAAATCACAATGAAGGCATGGATGGTGAAGTGCAACCACTCCCATAGTACTCTGGCTCTAATATAATGACCATAACGGCACATTTACGAAATGAGTAGATAACCAACGGTTTAAAGGAAACCTTATTATCAACTAAACTTCTCAACATGTTACTCCGGAGTGGGTCAGTTACGCTTCTACGGAAGCTACTATTTCAAATCCTAAAAGAACAAGGATTTGATTTATATCAGAAGAGTTGACAAGTTGTATATTTGTATAAGGGGTGTTAGGCTCTCCCGCACGACTCACTGGACCTAAGCCAACCTCACCTGCACGTGGTACACCCTGCCAATCAACAAACGATGCCTCCACCAACCCGCATTAGGCAAGCGTGGTGGGATATGACTCACATACCCCTACAAACGACTGAATATCGCGGGAAGCCGCTGGCTGCAGGCAGCACTAGATGTGTATTAGCTGATGATGATGATATTTGTATATATTTTTTTATTATTGTATATTTTTTTGCATTATTCTACATATTTGTACACATGTCTATGTCACGGTAACCACTGACCGATTAATTTAGATTTAGTTTTTATTTTAAATATAAGATTAAGTTTAAATCAAATTTATAATTTTGTTTAAATTTAAGAACATTCTAGGGTATAAATAATAATGTGTATTGATTAATTTAAACATTATCTCACCTGTACATACGGAGATCTTTGTGGGCGCGAAATTGAAGACGAACGTCTGACAGGCGGCGGGGGCTTGCCCAGCGAGCTCGATGACCCTCGACGCGACCACACCGTGGCTGGAATGTGAAAGGTTAACATTAAGAAAAAACTAACCTTTCGTTTTGTACAATCAGTTAATTAATCTATTACAAGGAGGGATAAAAAAGTAGTGAGAACGACATGTATACTCCTTGGTAAGAAAAAAAAATAAATAGTGTCATAGCTCAGATACATATGTTGTAATATTAATAAAGAAAAAAATCTTCGATTCTCTTTTGCTTCTGTCTGTATGTAGTCATTTGTTTGCTTCCTGTCGGAGCGTGCTCTCGGAAATGGAGAAAAGCGAAGTGCGAGCCGTTGTTGAATAGCTCTGTTTAAAGAAGTTAACGACGCAAGAGATTCATTGCGGTTTGGAGGCAACATTAGGAGAGTCTGCTCCGCCGTATTCCACTGTCGCAAGGTGGGCTTCTCAATTTGGAGTAGAAAGAACGAGCACGGAAGCGAACGCACGAACATCGTTGCGGCCGTTACCACGTTCATCGACTTCATTCACCCAAGAAAATATTGCGAAAGTCGAGAAAATCGTATTCTTAGCGATCGAAGAGTTACTATCCGAAACCTTATTCAAGAAACGGGCATTTCATATGGAAGTATTCAATCCATATTGAATCAATCTTTGAATATGAGATAAGTCTCCGCAAGATGGGTGCCGAGAATGTTAACTGACACTCAGAAACAAAATCGACTTGACATTTCGGAGATATTGTTGGACAAGTTTCAAGAAGATTCTGAAAACTTTCTGTCTGGTTTTGTAACAATGGACGAAACATGGCTCCAATATTTTGATCCCGAAACAAAACAGCAATCTTCACAATGGAAACTGCCATCATCACCGATCCCGAAGAAGTTTCCTGCCGTGGCATCAACTGGCAAGGGCCTCAATATTTTGGGAGTTAGAAGGTATATTGTTGGTTGATTACCTGGAGCATGGAGTCACTATTACAGGCCAATATTATGCAGCTTTAATTCCCAAGTTGAGGAATGCCATCAAAAGGAATAGGAGAGGAAAACTTCGAAGAGGCGTGCTGTTTCATCACCACAACGCACCCGCGCACAGGGCGGCAGTTGCGATGGCTGCCATTCAACAAGCTGGCTTCGAATTGGTTGACCACCATCCTTATTCACCAGATCTGGCGCCTAGGGATTTTTATTTGTTACCCAAATTGGAATACTTAAAGGGAAACAGGTACGAAAACGAGGTGATGGATGCAGTGGAGAGCTTCTTGCAGGACCAAGACAAAACTTTTTTTTTAAAGGGACTGAAGCTTTGGAAAAGCGCTGGACTCGGTGTGCAGAGACACTCGGAGACTATGTAGAAATATAATTATTAAGTTATCAATAGTCATTATATTCTATCTCATTCTCACCACTTTTTGATCCCCCCTAGTATAACCAAAAATTCAATAGCGACTTTTTCAGATCGTATTTAAGAAAAACAAAATAATAATAAAAAAAATCCATATGTAATACCATCTTTTGAACTTCCTTTTCAAAAAATACTTTTTTATATTTAATTATAGCATTTTGCTATTCGTTAGTTGTTCCCCGCTTATTTTAGGAAAGGAACTCTTTTAGCAAGGAAGTTTGTTAACTGTACCCTTAGGTGACCGCGAAATGACAGAAGCTATATCTCTACCAAATGTTGAGTCTTTTCGTCTAATAGATTCGGAAATTTTGTGATGAACCATGGAACCTCTGATTATCTTCTTTATATATTTGAATATCCTAGTCCTCTTCATCTTGACATAACTCCCGGGTCGCTTGCTCGAAAAACTTGTGGGGATAAAACACAAACCTGCCATGGACACCGGGCGCCTCTTAGGCACGGCGGGTTTCTTGCTGACGGTCGCGAAGGTTGGCGTGTCGTTCACCTCGTCGAGGGACCTTACGGCTTCCTCTAGGCTACCGAGGGATATGGAGAAGTTCTCGCGCGCGGCCGCCACGGAGGCGTCGCTGTCGCGCCTCAGCGTCACGATCTCCGAGTCGACTGCGCGCGCGACGCAAAACAAATGCATGCAAAGCACATTAAATAGCTACAGGGCGGGTTGCACGAACACAAATTCATACACAGAGGGTTGAAGGAGTTGCAAAAAAAGTTACATGTGGATATCAAATCAGCTGCGTGTGGAAAACAAATAAAAAGCATTCTACGTAGCGTCCTAACCGACATCGAGATACAATTATAAACAAACAAATTTAGATCCACAATCACGATAAGAACAGCTGAGGGAGTGGCATAACTTGTTGTCATCTATGTACTCGTCTAAATACAAAACCGGTGTCTTTAAGAGAAAAGTGAACAGACTTTTACTAGGTTAGTGCCTTTTACCATAACATACTTCATCACCACTTAACACCAGGTGGAATTGTGCTCTGACGCTAACGTAATAATGTATACAGGTTGTTAGAAATATGGAAACTTAAATTCATTGTTCTTTATAAAACAAAAAAAAGGGATAATATGATGTATTATTGAAAAAAAAAACCAAGCATCACAAACTTAAAGTGCGCAAACGTTTATCACATACAAATACACAAGACACTACGTACACAAATAGTGATACACTACTATACAATATGTTCGCGAATATACAGAGGTGTGCGTATAGACAAGCTTCATACCGTCAGGATGCTGTATCTGATGAAGGTGAGCGTGATCTTCGGCTGCGAAAGCCCCCTGACTACCATAACCGCTGGAGGATTCAAGCGATGACTCGCTGGCGCTGCTTTCCGAGCAAACCTGTTGATGAACAATATATCGGTCATTAACAACAAAGCCCTCATTTCAAAGTTGCCCGAAGATTCTCAAGAGGAGACGGTTTCGTTTATAAGGAGCCCAAAGATGATGAATGGTGATTGGAGACGGGAGCGTTGAGAATCTTAAAGGTCTACATCTAGCGGTGCTCGACGACCACAGCAATATTGCCAGTTAATAATTACTGTTACCGATGCCGGCTTCATTACTGGAGCTGCTCATACCTAAGTATCTCCGTCGATAAGCACCGGTCCTCGCGAGATAAGAGCGTACCCAAACACTCGGCCGAGAAAACGTTATTATAACATCCGAAGCTGATGTTTTGGTACGGCGTAACAATTAAGTAATGCAACGCGTTGAATGCGCCGCGGCCACGCGATTGTTGACAATTCAAGTTTTCATTCGCGCGCGGAACAATGGCTTCGTGCCTGCACGGGAGTATGAACTTGTGACCGGCGCATGCGTACGGCGCTCTCTTCATTTTAATACTAGCCACCTTTGTTATTAAACTCTATTACAATAGAAACAAATGTACAAAAAAACTGATTAATAACATCCACTATTATTTTCTTTCACGTTACCGTAGTGTTGAACAGAGATTGAAATAGAGCTTACAATTTCTTTTTATTTTTTTTATTTTCCCTTTACATGTTGTGGGTCAGGGCCTTTAGGTACATTTCAATTACCATCATACATAATCTTATATCTATTTTTCAAATTCTCATATACGCTCTTCTTTCAAACTTCTCTTCTCTATCGTTCTGCATTTCATTCCTTCTATCATTGCTCTCTCTCAAGTGAAGATCATCTTTTTTTCCATATTGCTGGAAAAACCTAAAAAACATAAAAGCATCCTTTGCAGCATCAATGTTCCTCCTTGAGTTTCTTCTTCCAATTTTTGTTTTAACTCTTATTTTATTTTCGCAATTTATTACTTGCTATCATTACTATTTGTCACAGTTTCTTTATTAATTTTATATATTTTTTATTTTCATTTGTCAAACTATGTTCATTTTATTCTTTTTTCTCTTACTCTCCTTCAGAATTCCAGAAATGTTTTAAGATTTTCGTCTTCACTCACCAGAGAGGCAATGACTTCCCTATTTATTCTCTTTTCCATCTCCATCTCGCAGCTCGCTCTTTCTGTCCCGTACAAGGAAGGGACAGAAGGTTACAATATGCACCTCGGTCTGGTCCACCGCAGGGTCACAAAGGCGCGAGGGACTCTCCTTGAGTTTAAACTTGTGAAGGTACTAGGAGAATCCCCCGTGCCCCGTTAACATTTGGACCAAGACCGTGTCAAGCTCCAGCCGGCGCAGTGGTCGATAGGCCGACAATACGTTTGGAAAAATTATCCGCGTTGTTGAAGCCATCGTACCTTCCACATACTTCCTATTCCATTCGTCAAGCGTCAGTTTAGGCTGAAGATACATCGATCTTCTTTTACTCCTCAGGGCCGTTTCCTTGGCCAGTTGGGTCTGCTCTCCCATTTCCCTCCATCAACGCGTGCGCCCCAGTATAAACTTACATTCTTCCCTTTTTCTTTCGCGTTCACTACATTTCTCCTTCACTCTCAACACTAATGGATGAAGGGTGTCTGGATTTGAACAAATTTGGTTACTCCATCTATATGGAGAGGTATCTCCATGGTAAAGAGGGTTAATATAAATAAATAAATATTAAATATAGCTCATAAAGAAGAGGGTGGTTTGCGGTTTAGAGTATAAAAATCAAAACTTAATTTTCACGTGGTGTTAACTAACAATGAGGTGACGGATGCTGAAACGTACAGTAATAATCTGATTGTCATATTGACACTTGGAACACAGCGATGCTGTTATAGCAGCGGTCTCTTCGAGCAGTAGTGTGCAAATATTACTGTGTTCCGAATTAAAGGGTGCTGTAGCTAATTAAATTACTGGAAATAAAGAAACGCGACATGTTATCAAGCCTCAAGGCGACGAGTATAAAATGTTGCTGTGCATAACATCCTAACTAGCGCCACATTGTTATGAATAGGCGTATTACTTAACACCAGGTGAAAGTCCCACTCGTCTCGTCACTTAGTTGAATAAAAAAAAAAATTAACGTATCAGTATTGTAGGTAACCAGAAGGATTGGAAAAAGCCATTCTTAAACTCTATATCTTTTGGCTCCGGAATTGAACTAGGGTCCTCCGGGTTCCACTGAGCAGAGGAGGCGGTTATTTATATATACTAAAACATAAGTTAGAAGTGCAGAAATAAAAATCTTTTAATATATCAATGGATCAAAACGTCTCGATCGATCCGACGCGACATCTGAATGATGCAGTATAACAGCGGCCAGTTTTACAGGCCGCGGCGAATTTCCCAGTCGCATGCGGCGCGGCGCGGTGCGAGCTACACGTACGCAACAAATACGCGATACATACGCAACAAATACGCGATACATACACCGTAAATACGCGACACATACGCGACACATTCACAACTCCTCGCCGCCGCGGCTGACACTGAAGCATGACACGGGCTTGTATTCTATTTCTACATACCGTGTAAGTATCCTTATATCATATAATTGTTCTAGTTATAAGTTAGGAACATATGTGATTTTTTTTATGAAAGTAAGCGACGAGACTAGCAGGACATTTACGTGATGATAAGTAATACGCCTGCCTACAAGAGTGCGACGCTAGTTAAGATGTAATATACTTCACCACATTGTGCTCGTCGACTTGAGACATAAAATGTTAGGTCTCTATTACTCCAATAATTTCATTAGATACAGCGCCCTTAAAACCGGAACGCAGTAATTTTTGCACAGTACTGTTTAACGGCTGCAATAGAAGCTGCAATGGTATCTACCTAGACGGTCTCCGGCAACAGAGACGTTCCACGAGTATATGCGACTGTGCGAGATGATGCCGGCAGTTTGCGGAAACAATTCTATATCTAATTTTCACCTGCAATGCGCTAGCTTTCCGTTTTGAAAGAGTTGTGTGTTATATGTTGATTCAAGTTTGAAAATCGCTGCAGTTTAATTTAATGGACGATTACACGTAATGTATACAAACCGGCTGTTCCCTGCCCGCTGTGCTGGCTGTAATACCCCCGCAACTTCGATTAGAAAAGGAAATTTGTAAAACACATTCTTAGCTGACCTATAAACGGCAGATGCAATAACTCTTCCAAATTTTGATTGTCTATGTCTAAGAGTTTCGGCAGTTAGATGATGAGACAATATTCTTCTGGATACTTCCTATAAATGTGCAGTTTACTTTAAGATTTACACTTAGTGTCTAGTACATTCTTACCAATAAACTATTTTACTTAAACATGAAAATGAAAAATATTTTGGACGGTTGGTAGCACAAATATTGTTAGCGAAAAATTTTGCTAACTTCTATCGTTCGACTAACTAAAATCTCGAGTTTTAATTAGAAGCGTAGAATAATAAAAGAAATTCTCTGGTTTTTCCAGTTTGGCAGTAAACATTCACATTACGTCGCAATGGTGAGTAAAACTGATTGTAATTCATACCGATAAGGATTTACCAACGCTGGTTTCAGCAGATGTAACTATATATATATTTTCTTTCGACAAAGCAACGAAACGAAAGAGGCGTTCACCTAATGGTAAGTGATACGCCTGCGCATTACGTGGCGGTGGTTAGGATGATATACACAACACCACATTGTGATCTTTTCCATGAGACATATAGGTCTCGTTACTTCAATAATTTCACTAGCTAAACAGGAAAATAGTAATGTGTGAACACTACTGTTTGACGAGAGGAATAGGAACTGCGGTGGTACCTACGAGACTGATAAGAGAGATTTGTGACCAGTAGTTAATTGTGTAATGTATAAAATCGGATAAGACAAAAATCAAAGCAAAGACAGTAAACTAGTTTATTCACACATTTCTATGCGAATCATTAAGCCAAGTATTTATTTATTAGATTTTCAAATGTACTATATTACCTAGTTTTCTACTTTGTGTTTGCCATTGTGGCGTTCGTTATATTTGAGAAAACCCCAGCACATAGGCACGTGTCGTTATTTTTTTAATTAGATCTACAAATTATAGGTGATCTCTGTTGGCAATTGTTTGTCTTATCATAACATTACAATGCCATTTTTAAAATGCTCTACAGCTAAGAATACGTGGTGGTAGATCTCTGTGACTGGAGACCGTCTAGCTAGGTACCACCGCTGTTCCTATTTCCGCCGCCAAACATTACTGTGTTCCGGTTTGAACAGTGCTGTAACTAGAGTAATAACTGGGGTAACGAGACTCGACATCTTAAGTCCCGGGCGACGAGCGCAATGTGGTGTAGTATATCATTCTAACGCCACGTTGTTGTGGGCGTGCGTATCAATTACCATCAACGTAAACGTACCGCTCGTCACAGCGCTTAATTGAATAATAAAAAAATAATAATTACTGGAGTGAGGAGATTTGACTTCAATGTTTGTAAACTATGAGCTCATTATGGTGTTGCACCACAATCCTAACTATCGCCTTTTTAATAAGTAAAGTAAAACCCGTGAGATTTCCACATCGCAATCGATTCGCTAAAGTTATTAACGTCCACAAAGAATTGCGTAATGGCATTACTACTGCACTACTTATTACAAACTTTAAGACAATATTATTATAGAAAGTTAATATACATAAGTTCACGAAATTTCTTTGAATGATTTTTAAGTTGTTTAACTTTAACATATGAAATAAATAACTTGTGATGGTGTATCAGTTTTTCTCGGAAGCGGCCTCTTTAGAAGTAATACAATATTATTACAAAAATTATATAAACAATTAAAAAATTATTTCGTAATGCACAATAACTTACGGGTCCAAAGCCAACCTGACCTGCTGGTGCATCCTGCTAAACAACCAACAAAGCCTTAGCTGCTACCAATCCGCATTGGGCCAGCGTGGTAGGATATGGCCCGCATACCTTCAATATGAACCTCTACAAAAGTGGAGATCTTTGGGGGAGGCCTATGTCCAGCAGTGGACGTCTATCGGCTGATGATCATGAAATTAAAATAACAATATACTAGTTTACAATTTTATGTTATAATATAGACAGATCTTCATAATTATCTATTTCTTTTTCGCAACAAAACATCTACTTTTTCATCATACAGTTGTTTTCTATTACAGTCCCTACAACAGCCAAGATGCGAAGGCTGCGTACAAATCAGGCGAGATCTTGGATCAAAACATGCCTATAATTTTGTCAACTATTAAGAAGAAGCTGAAGGAGAGCATGATCTTTGACTGGGAGGATCCAACGCTCAGTGACAGGGAGAAGAAAGAGTTAAGCAAACTGTTCGATGCAGTTGAAATCATGGTAAGAGATAACTTCGTTTATAAAAATAATCTTTAATGTCACAAATAAGTTACCACGAAGTTTAGTTAGTTAATTATATACGACATTTAGTTATATTTAGTCGTAAATACTGAGATTTTATTTTCGCGTTCGCATGAAGATCTGATGGTGGAGATCGCTTAGATGCGCGATCGGAGCATACCCTAGCTCCTTAAATCTTTTAAGTCACTTAAAAAGTAAGCAACTTTGCTGAATTGAAATTGCTAAGGTTTATTTTTAATATATGCACAAAGATTTCTGAGTACGGTACTAATACCCTTATCAAAATCTCTTCAGCACACCCCTGCGTAGATGATGGGGAAGTTTATGTGCATTAGTGCATATAGGTGAAACGATGCAAGATTACAGAAAATTAACATGTGATGTGATTATAGACAAGCTCCCGAGCCCGGCAGCCGTTCAACGTGCAGAATATGTTCTCCTCGCTGCGACTGGTCGAGCGCGCGGTCAAGAAGCAGCTCAAAGAGGGGCAGATATCGGAGTCGTTGGCGTCCAAGTTCAAATGGGAAAAACTGTGAGTTCTTCACCCATTTAAAACTGTAAACCATTTTATTCGACGAAAGCAATCAACAATTCAGCTGCTAGTAAGTATGCCCGTTACCATATAACGCTGGTTGTACACTACTTAACACATTGTGCTGGAAGTCTGGAGACGATGAGTTATGTTTTGTTACCCAAGTAATTTCACTAGCTACAGCGCCATTCATCCGACACACAGTTCAAATTGTACTCTATTGTTGGATCGAAGAAGCTGGCGCTACGATGGTACCTACCATCACTTTTGCATTGCATTCACATGCATTTAATGAGATCGGACTGCATATATAGAGTTTACTCATTATTCCTTCCACTATTTGAATCATCATTATACTTATGACTGTTGACGTTTGGATGAAGGTTAACATGTGAATAATGTGAATAATAGCCCATTATATATTTTCCTGCTGCTGGAATTTGATCTTCTCTTGCAAGGAAAGTATCCATGTCGTAGGTTATCGAAAGCTATTGTTCTTGAGACATTTTGTTTTGAGCTTCCATTGATGCAAAACATTACAATCTTTACAAAGATTATAATAAAAAAATCTTTATTTTTAATCAATACTTTTATGGAGTTATTTTATAGTCTGTACGTAAATGTACGAATAAGCTATAACACTCAGCCATTTTCCCTGTATAACTAATTACTTAAAGCACTTTTGCTTGCACTTTTTGAGAGAATGAAAAGTATATCTTTGAATTTATTATATATTTTTGTTATATCACCATCAGCCGACAGACGCCCACTGCTGAACATAGGCCTCACCCAAAGATCTCCACGTACAGTCAGCATGGCCTCTTGTACCGCTGGTCACTATGTAGGGTTTCATAAGATGGGATTTGGACCATTTCCCACAACCTTGGCTCAATGTAAGTTGGCGGGAGCCAGAGTCTCGTTTGTTGATTAACAGGCTACACCACTAACAGATGAGGTTGGCTTGGGTTCCGTGAGTTGATGTGCGGGACTTCTTACACCCGTACATTTTTGTCATACACTTCTAAATAAATACATCCTATACTAATTAAATGTATACAACTTTTCGATTTAATGTGTCAATAATACTATGTTTTAATTTAAAAAAACTATTCATATGTGTAACGTAGATTTTAACCAAGATAAAGGTTTTAACACCTACTGTGTTAAAATATTTTATCTTCACTTTTTGAGTGTAAGAAGTGAATCTTTGCCCTCTTTTACAGGTTAAACAGGCAGAAGAGGGACAAACCTATGTACTATATGGACAAACGTACGAATATGAGAGTTTTTAATGTGTTGCCATAGGCCGCCCGCACACGCTGCTGCAACTACTGATCTGATAAAGAGCAGATCGTTGTCTCTTATGTAAGACTTTTTCTAATAGAAAAGTTTGAACTATGCCTATTTAATCCAAACTTCTATTGTTCAATAGTTATATATTCTTTAGTGTTGGTTTAGTATGATTTATTGAATGACAAAAAAAATATTGCTATGCTGTAGTATTACGTGAGTGCAGACATGTTTAATCATATTTTTTTTTAATTAAATCAATTTTAATACATAAGTCCTAAATATTTTATTTGTCATAGCAAACGTAAATAGTCCTCTTATGTTGTTGAACTCAGAATCTTTTAAGAGATGGTCAAGGCCAAAGTGTATTACTTGGTGATGTGACAATGGTGTCGTGGATGTTAAATCACGTTTACCCGGCGTATTGTGACACTCAGATATCCACAGCGGGAACACAACATAGCTACTATGACGACAGGATCTTCTATCAATACGAAGATAGTAACTAGTCAGGCAGGTTTCTATAAAATTCTACCACTAAGCAAACTTCACAGCATGTTGCCTTTGACTCATTTAACTAAACAAATAGTTGTCCCTGCACCAACATCGACGTCCACTGCTGGATATAGCTTTCTCCCAAAGATTCCCATAGTATCGAGTAGGAATTCATATGGGGGTTTGAGTCATTTTCCACCACGCTGGCCCAATGCGGGTTTGTGGTAGCCAGAGCCTCGTTTGTTGATTAGCAGGGTGCACCACGAGCATGTGAGGTTGGCTTGGATCCCGTGAGTGGTTGTGCGGGAATCCTTACAGCCCTTACACCATGTAGACAATTAATCTATTTATCCGAAATTATTTGTATTCCTTTAAATATTTACTTGAATTTATATATTCAATTAAAAACATAAATTCAAGACGTGGGGATCTTTGAGCGAGACGTATGTCCAATAGTGGACGTCTATCAGCTGATGATGGTGATGATGATGAATTAAAATTACTCTTTTTTTTTCTTTTTTCTAAACTCTCCTCTGCATGTGCGCTTCGAAAATAAAACTCACCTTCTCTTGCTGCGGAAATTCAGAGTTGTTTTGCTGCTGCTGTTGCTGTTGCTGCTGTAGTTGTTGTTGTTGTTGCTGCTGCTGCTGCTGCTGCTGCGCGGGAAGCAGCCAGGGTGGCCAATTCGGACATGTTGACGTACAGAGCCTGCGGCATATCTAAGTAGAGAATAAACTACTGATAGATCTTCCCTTACAGTAACTCTTTAGTCTCGGGTATTAATCCTCCATGCCCGAGTCTACAGGGCTGCGATGGTATTTATCTAAACAGTCTCCCCGATGACAAAACGGATCAAATTAATCTTTCCATTAAGTATTTAAAATAAACGCAAATCGTTTACCTTTAGTAAGATGTGGTGGTAGCGAAGACGGTTTCATCGGCTTGAATTCTTGTTGGCCTGTGTTAGCGTTAGTGGACTTGGCTGGCACTGATGGCCGCTCTAAAGACGAGCATCTCTGCAAGGACAGAGCTCTATCAACCCAACATCGTTATACCCAACCTTCAATCATGAAGAGGCAACACAAGAAGATTTATAGTTAACACAACGGTTACATATTACGAGAAAAGATATAAAGCAAAGATGGTTAAATTTTCCAGAAAAAAAGTTGCGTTTCTCAAAGTGATCTTAGTGACCACCGGAGACTTTATGGCTGAGATAGAGAATTTTTTGTAACAGAGTCGGAGAGAGTGGGAAACAGAGCTTTTTTTAACAGCATTCCTCTGCTTTGTGGGGGCAGGATATTTTAAATACTTTTTATAGAAGGAACATAGGTTCTTTAAATTATTTTTTTTATATTCCAGTTTTCACTTTTTTTCGTCACATTTTCTTTTATTCCTTTCCTCTTACCTCCATCACATTTTCTATCATTCCTATCAACTCTTATTTCTTTACTATTCATCGCCTCTCATCCTTCCCCACATTTCCTATTCTAATACAGTTCTCTCCTTTCCCATTACATTTCTCAGAACTTGTCTGTTATATTTCTCTTACAATTTTATTTCTTTCATTCTTTCTCTAAGATTCCAACTAGATTTACATTTCTTACATTTTATGTTTTAAACTACTGTCTTCTCTATTTCCTTCCCACTATTTCTAATAAAGTCTTGTTTTGGCATTAACTCCATATTCTGTTCATATCTATCACATTCCCTATAACTTTCCTATAATATTCTAAGAATATGCGGCAACTTCCGTCATCACTCATCAACAGAAAGAGATTACTATTTCTGTGCTGCATTTTCTAAATGTTTGCTTTATATATAACACAAAGCAAGCGTTCCCGTCCCGACTTGGAGCCACAAATTAAGGAGTTTGATTGGTGGTAAGGTTATTTCTAACCATCATCCTCAATATTATAGTGATTTTTCTCCGTGTGAAAATAAGGCCAATTGTATCTACAATTTAAGTTATTACTATTAAGAAAAGTCAGAGAAAAGCTTCCTTCTATGAGGCGGTTAAATATGACTGATTCTAAATATGGTGAAGAAAATAAGTTTAGGCGATGGCTTCTGCTACTGCAACTTACAGTAGGCAGCGGTGGTCTCGCGTATATCCCAGCTTCGCGCGACAATGTGTTCAGCGCTTCCGACGTGAAGGTGTGCACGCTTAGAGTGGCGCGAGGGTGCATTCGGTCACCTAAAACAATGTTATCTTAACTGTTATCTATCCTCAGCTAGACTAGAATGAGTTTAAAAAACAGCAACCCACATAATGTTTCCTCAGTCAGGACTCCGGTCATTACCTCACATGGAAAAATTGCCAAGTCTATTTATCCGTTACGTGGACCTAGATCGGTGGCGTGAAGCTTTTATAGAGATGAGGATAGTAGTATCGTCACCTAGTAACCAATTACTTGTTTATTGAAACTTTAAAAGCTAGAAGATAACATTTAGAAGTCAATAATGGCTTTTTTATTCGACAAAGCAATATGACAAGCGAGATATTCACTTGATGGTAAGTGATACATCTGTCCATAGCAATGTGGAGCTAGTTGGGATGATACACAACACCACACACCGCTAAAACGACATTGTGCTTCTCGCTTTGAGACCACCACATCTCATCCCATCTCGTTACTATAATAATTTTACTGGCTACAACTGCCTCCAAACCGGAACACAGCGACGTTTGCTCAATACTATTTGGCGGCAGAAACAAAAACTGCAGTGGTACGTACCTAGACGTTTTTCAGCAAAAGGACCTACCACCAGTGAACACATGTAACGAAGCTGTGATAGTACATCATGTAAGACAGTCGTACGAACTGCACGTCTCCAAGAAGGCGTGTTTGATTTCCGCTGAGCTCGAGCTTCTAATGAAGATAATCTACGCGAAACCTATTCAATAATACATTCCAACAATAGGGTTCTTGGACATGTCACATCATTCAACTCGTGCTTGGCAAGCGAGATTTGATTATCGTCCTTGAATTTCTCCTTGTCAAATGTAGTTATGAATCCTAAATAGTTAACGAGCCATTCGCAAGGCTTGCCAAACTGAAACCTTAGCCCTGCGAGAATATACGGGCCCTTGGGTTGTACCCCATTACCCGGGCCATTACTCAACTAGATCACGCTCACTGATCCTTAATCAAGATCATGAATCTTATTAATAAGAATATTAAGTAGACTGTTTGTGGTCATGCGTGTTGCCGAGTTCTTCTTAACCAGATTATTGTAATGAGTTGACTTATTTTTTCCATCCATTTATCTCGCTTATTTCTATACCTTTAGATTACTTAGGAAATATAACTTACCTGATGATAAAGTATGTGGTCTACCTGCCATAATGGCTGATGCGGCTCTTTCGAACTGCGCCGTATCTTTTAAATCGGGCCAAGTTGCCGAAGCTGAAAAAAACCATTAAATGCAGTTTTATCCAGATATCCAGTCTCTTGAGGTAATATAGAAAACAGAAAGGGTTCGAAAAAATATTCTTATGTTAATGTCAAATATTGTTTAAGATCGCCTAGTGGATATATGATGTACATATAACGCCATAGTACTGCTAGTCGCCTCCAGAGATAAGATATTCTGTGGAATTACTTTTATAATTTTACCAGTTGCAGCTTTCTTCAAACTGGAACGCAGTAACATTGAGCGACAGTAGACGTTACAGTGGTTCTTAACAAGACGGTCTTCGACAGTAGAAACTGATTAGTCCTTCACGCAGCAATTGTAACACAGAGGTCCATGGTTTGATTCCGAGGCCACATGGGTGTCAAGTTTGGTTGCTGATAGACATTATTCAAACCCGCCTGGCTTGGTACCACTTTACATTATCACTTTGTTCCGCTTGTGAACTTGTTGAACCTAAAGTACTGGCGCGGGCAAGCTTCACTATCCACGACCTCGTTGACATTTCACACGTGAAATTACAATGAAGTGTAGATAAAAAAGGGTTAGACAAGTAAGTTCTATCTAATCTAGCATATCAGTAATTATTTGTGAGCATGTCTACGTCATTCTCACTCACCAGCATTTCCCATGGCATCGTGACTGTCGTCCGTATTGTCGTCTTCGATTGCGCTCTTAGAAGGTGTTATGCATTCGCTGCTGACGCTCTGGTTGTCTGAACCCTAAAGGAGTGTGTAATTTTAAACAACCGCTTTCATCGTTGGACATTGAAACAATTCACACAATAAGCATATTCTTAAAACTAATTGTAAGTTGAATACAGTTATATTAGTAAAAAACGCCGTAGTTCCAAGAGGTGCGAGTTCAATCCTCGCTCACCTTGAGTTTCCGATGAAGAAAAATACGGCGCGGAACATTCAAGGAACAACAGCTTTCAAGATCACGTGACATCCGCCAGCCCGCATTTGTCCAGGGTGGTTTATAACTGGCCTTGATTCTCTCTTCTTAAGGAAAGAATCCCAGTAACGGGAAGATTAAAAGGACTGCTATACGTGTTAAATCAAAGCGCCATTACTTTCTTTTAAAAATATTTAGTATACAAATATTGGATACATTTTACGATACGCACAAGGAAAAATATTACCATATTAATTATAACAAGTTTGCGTTTTATTAAATACATTTATTTATAGTCGTAGTGATACGATGTGAAGTGTTCTCCTTCGGAAGATACATATATAATGATGGTTACGTGAAATCTCCCCACCAATTACCACTCTCATATCTACCGCCATAACACCATTTCTATGTTTTAATTGTCAGTATATGAAAGCCGTTGTTTAGCCGAGCAGGCTTCAATATCCACTCATGGTTACTTGATATCATGTGAAATTGAGGTGAAATATTAATCCATTATATAATAGAAAGAATGAACATTTTTTGTTACTAAAAAACATTTACGGATATAATGAAAAAAAGATGATAAGTGTTAAGGTTCAAAAATCTAAATTATCTATTACGTCTACGTCAAACTACACAACAATAAAAAAAAAACAAAAAGTATAAAAAACTAAAAAAATATATATTACATTACGAACGTAGAGCGAGCGTCGCTGCAGGGTGTCCTGCGAACGGAAACCGGAGTCCGCGCTGCAGACGCTCGACAGGCGTAGCGCTGACTAAAGGCACGATACAAAACAAACAAAAAAACACAAAAACAAAACAAAAAAACAACAAAGCAACGAAGCAATGGCTACCGACTACGCTCAACAATATATTTACGACTACATTTTAAAATACTCAGCCTAGATATAATATATAAGGCATAAAGAACGGTAACCTACTTATCAGTTAAGATGTACTGCTGATCAAGGACAATGTCTAAACTTCAATTTACTTGATAATAATGGTAAAAACCAATGTGGTATTTCACAACAACTATTATTATTTTTTTTAATCAAAAATCTCAAAAACAGCTCAACTAAATAACACACTGATAGTTTGTAATTAACTAATAATTGCTAAACCAACAAAATATTTTTTAGGTTTCAGACTTCAGTCACATCTATTATCCTTATTGCTATATTATATATATATATATAGGTATGCTATAATACCGCCACCACACCACCACATTCCATTCGTCTTATCCTTTTTTTTTTCATTACTTATATCACCTTTTTTTGGTATCTAGAAGAAAATCTTCTAAAAACATCCTGCTTCTGGAAGAAAATCATAGTGATCAGTGAACTCCTTAAGTCCATTAAGAGGGATTCCAGAATCTCCAACAGTACGCACCGGTGCCAAGGAATGAGAAAGCCTCCTTACTACTCACGTAGCGCTCTACGGCCAAAACAAGACCACCTGGTATTTGTCGTCGCCCTGGGGCTCGCCTATCTAGCGATGAGACCCTCGTGGTCAAATCGGAATCCGAAGACCCATTTAGTTGCCTTCTACGGGAGATAAGGCCTATCTTAGTCTCAATTCTTACTATCCTGAATATATAGAGTTGTACTTGCATTCAACATATCCCAAAGATGTCACGGTGGAAATCGATTAGAGAGCTTTATACTACATTCAGCCATGATAATGATGATGCTGAAGATGATGAACTACTCATGCAAACATTGAATTCGGATGTGGTAAAAATGTATTACATGTTTGAGTACATTTTTATTGCTATTTTTACTTTTGCTTCTTTGGACTCATGATTTCATGTATCTACTGAATGTTTTATTATCAAATGAGATTTCTTAATTAAATACATAAATAAATAATTATATAACAATAATTAGCCTACAATAATAAAGCTTTTATAAAAAAAATCTTTCTAAAAAAAGGCGGTGCATGACATCAGATGAGAGTTACGAGTTACCTGTGAAAGACAGCGCTGGGACTCGGCCCCAGGAGCTGGAATAACCCCCGAGGAACTGGATATTGGTGTAGAACAACTGACAGTTGACCCGGAAACTCCTGAAAGTAATGCATACGAATTTGAGTAACAATAACTTAACAGTGAGGTTATTGAGTTGCAAAGCACATTACACTGCACCCCATGATGGAGTGGATGATAGTCGCCTGCTCTAAGAATACAGAGATCCCTGGTTAGTTTTCCACGTGTTGTCCAGTTTGGTTGATAATGCTACCTGGTTATTATTGCATTACTGTTTCGACTGTCAACATATGAGTGCCTAAGTATTCTGGGTGCGAACTCTTCAGCATCCATCATAAAAAAAAAACATTTTATAGGATATAAGAATTGCTGAGATTTACTTATTTTTTCAATATTAAACCTTATGTAAAACAAATAATTCTTTTTACTGTATTTCATAATCAATGTGGCCAAGGTTAGAATATTTACACAGCACTATATAACGCTTATCGTTATGAGATTAAGTAATTTCAAAACTAGTACAATATTTAAATGTTAACCCAGTACAGTGACCACTTACCAAGTTGCTGGTCGGAGCACTGGCTGTTCAATGACGAAATCGATGTGAGTGAGGATTTACGGCTGCCGAGACGCGAAGACGCCGACGGTGAATGCGGGGCGGACTCGGTCTCCGCCCAGCCGCTGTAGCAGGACTTAACGTCGCAGATTACCTGGAATATTACCAACTGATAATCATCGGTGATAACATGATTAATATTGATCACAAACTATATTGATGACTGAGATATTAGCTACGAGTACATATGAATGTGCTTAGTAAAAAATATAATATAAAATAATATATATATAAAAAAGTAAAGCTAATAGCCCTACCTGTAGACTGGCAGGAGGTAATGTCCTAGGTTCGGATGTGTGTCGCACTAATTGCTCGGTACCTTCCTGCAAATGTCCAACTTCCGCCAGCATTGCCACTTCGCTTTCCTGCAAAATTAAAGCGGTATTTGTTATCGTAAACATCACCTAATGGTGTTATATATAATAAAAAAGTGGTGTTAAGGAGTAATATATTATTTAAAGGTGTAATATTTATTGTTCCCCCCAACTCCCACCAACCCGCATTGGGCCAACGTGGTGGGAAATAGCCCAAATCTCCTCATATGAACCCCGTCAAATGACGACCTCTAGTGCCCGGCGGTTTTGCGGGCAACGCAGGACTTATCGATGTGGAAATCTTTGGAGGAGACCCATGTCCAGCAGTGGACCTCTATCAGCTGATGGTTGAATATTTATTAAACTTAATAACACATTACACCACATTATTGTACTACATGCAATCCCAATTCTTTATTACATTTTCTACAAAATTAGCCGCCCTTAAAAGTCATAGTTAGTAACGGCAGGTACAAAGATAACAAGTGAGATAAAACAACGATTATACAATACACTAACACTTGACCTTCATTTCTTAGGATGAGATGAGAACATGAGATCGTAAATATTGAACCGTGCACGCGGAGGATACTTCAGGTCTCATATAATATTTTGATATAAGGATTATTATGACGACAGATTTTCATTACCAGTTTAGTACCTAATCCACACTGGATTCCCGGCAATGCTCTAGAATCGAACCAAAGATCTCCGTAATACCAAGTGATTAACCAGTGTTAGGGAGCCTATTAAAACCATTAACAATTAATAAAAAATAAAATTCATTATACATACGAGGAAAATAGAAAAAAATACGTGTTCAAGATTTAAAGTATGTATCTAATGCTGTTTCTTACCACGACCGGATCGAACAAAGTCACGAAATGGCAGAAGCGATTCCGCTCTTCGATAAGTGCGGCCTTAACCGCTTTCTCCTCCATTTCTTCAAGTTGCTGCTTGCGCTCCTGGATGTCCTGGTGACACAGTACGACAAGAATTAAAAATTTTACTGAGGTATCGAAAGGTCACCTCATATCTTAAGGCGACGACAACAGTGTGGTGCAATGTGACATCCTATCTACTTAAGTGGACATTCAGCCCTTCTATGGGCATAGTCAAATAAACAGTGCTACTGACTAACATAATATATTACTAATTAAACAATAGAGAAGCCATCTCTATCGCTGTCGAGTTGAGAGATAACCTCTTAATAAGCCAAACAACTTATATTTAAATATCAAATGAAGTAATAATATATAAATAGTGCCACTATATAAACACCACCACTCTTTTGTCTCGTGGAAGTCATAAAATAGTACTGAAGGATAATAATTGCGGACTGGTTAGCAATGTATTAGTTAATGTGTTAGATATTGCCCATAACCTGTGCTTGACCGACGGTGGAGCTTCCAACAACTGGATTCCCGGAGGAAAATTGGAGTCATACACGGGAACCTTTTGTGAAATAGTAGCCGAAACTTTTTACTAGGAGTGAGGCGTATTTATCATAACATGTATAAATCACAAGTATTCGAAGATAACAGTTGTTCTTGCGATGTGTGTATCTGTTAAAAAATATCATTTATAATTCACCATACTCAAGTTATTCAACCACTATCAACAATCAACATTTTCAGTATTCGATAACAGCCGGTCACTAACATAGCTTGAAATAACAGAACAGACAATACAAAATTAAACAACTATTTCTGTCTTTATCTTTAGTTTAATATTGTCATAAGCTAAAACGAGACAAACCTAGTATTTATTTCAAATAAACCAAAATTATAGTAAGTCGTTTCATAAGAAGAAATCCTCTTTGAAAAGCGAATTCTTAATTAGATCGTGTTATCTGTTATTTGGTTGATTAATCTATCTCGCTCACACCCATTTGATAGATAGTCTTTAAAATGAGATGCACCTAATACTGTAACCGGAAAAATAGAAAATGTAAAATACTAACACTTGTTATTTACAAGATAACAGAAATTGGTACCTGTTATTATGTAACAGTATTAACAGATATTATATCCTGTTATAACCCACGTCTACTTTTTACAATTTTGTGGAAAGAGACACGTTGTGCCGACCTCGCATGAAGCGGAAACGGTAAGAAGATGATTATATAGTGAATACTTATAATCAGAGACCATGCTTGACTTTAATATACCGCTCTAGTAAAACATCGAACCTGTAAGGAGACATCGGCTCGTCTCTTGGCATCCGGCGGCGCGCGCCTGGCCTTCCTCGCGTGCCGCTGAGCTTCCTGCACACGCCTGCGGAGCTCCGCACGCGCCCTCTTGCACTCCCGCGCATGCTCCCTCCCCAAAGCACCGTTAGCGCCCGCGCAACCCCGACGCCACTCGTCTGCCCGTTCCGACAGCGGCGTGATAAGCCGGTCCATCAATGTGCTGCAATTTTTATACTATTATATAAGAAATTATGACCACTTTTTTATTTTGAATATTGAGCATGTTAGATGCTCCCCTATGCTATAAAGTTCGACAATAATACATGACATTGCAAAATATACATTTTTTTTTGTAAAATAAAATGACTGATGATGGCTTAAGTCCACCCTTTTTATTGTTTTTTCCTGGGTGAAATCCTACGTCGGATACTCGTCTGCTACGAGTGCAAAAGAATCGAACTCTTACCAGCTAAAACCCCACAAAGGCTCTCTCAAAGCTTTTGGTTGAAAGAATAAGAACTCTTGCGCATACTTCCGCAGTCCAACAGCATTTACTCTTGGCAGGATTACGAGTCTAGCGGAGCTTCCCTCTTTTCAATGGTGCACGGAAGTACTGCACTCGCCTTCTCGAGACTTTTGACATACGATGAAAAGCGACTCACGAAACCGCCGCCGTGGCCTTTGTTAGAGGGGTAGTTGTGCGCCCTCCTCCTAAGCCCAGGTCTCTGGCTGCGAATGAGGAAAAGAGAGATTTTGTCTCTCTTCTCCGCAGCTTCTTACTGCCACATAACTTACTATTAAAGGTGTCGCTCGCACATCTTACCTTCTTTCTCATTGCCTTCATAACTCTAATAAAAGCATGAGGTGAGGGATCTCTTCCTATGTAATTAATGTTTTGGGCGTTATCAATAAAAAATTATAAATGAAAATTAGTGTAATGTATCGAACACAGTTGTCACTATAGCAAAGTACTAAATGATGAGGCACCTTATGAATGTCTTCATCCTGGATTCGATAGCGCGATGACGTAGGCATACTCTCGTAAGCGCGGTACCGATTTCTTTAGTCGCTCCTGGAACAAGAATACCATCTATTAATATTTTATAACATTATATCACTACTAATTTAACAACAATTTTTCCATTTGTTAACAAAAAAGGCATTTCAACAATACTCATTCCCTTAGCTGACGAGAACAGAAATTAGAGAGATATATATAACTAGTCTGGCCAAAATACTATCACATAAAAACTTTCATTTTTTTCAACTTTTTAATTATTTTGAATTTGGAACATATATTTTATTTTAAAAACTTTTTTCGATTTTGCGCCATTTCACATATTTTTTCATGTGCATTATCAAATTACAATATGGAAAGGGGTAGGGATGTTTAAGAAAATAGTATTGCAGTGATCGCCTTGCACAAAGTGGGTATGGAGCCGCTCCGGTCGGTTATATTCCAGACACTTTAAAAGCTTGCTATCAGCCGTATGTTCGTATATCGTACTATCAACTGATACAACAACACTTCCTTTGTCGAGAAGAAAACCAGAAAAGATCGGGTCGGCCGCGTCCTGTGCTGTTAGAACTACAAAGGCTGTTAATGCTGTTAAAGCCAGAATTCGTCTAAACCCCATTAGGAAGCAAAAAAATCTTATCGCGAGAAATGAAGATTCCCGCCAGAACTCTGTCGCTTATCGCGTATTATAAAACAAAATCTGAAGCTCGGTGCTCGGTACTGATCAGATCACGGTCGATATACAGGACATGCCCTAAATCAATCTTTACTATTAATGATGGATGCAGGGGATCGATCAAAATAAACAAACCTTCCGTCGCGAGACGCAGGTGGAAGGCACAGAAATATCCTCTTTAGTGATAAAAAAATTTTCACGATTGAAGAACACTACAATAAGCAAAATAATAACTTATACGCTCACAGTTCTAAAGAAGCTGCTCAAGTGGTCAGAAAGGTACAACGTGGTCATGGTCATCATCCTGCGTCAGTGATGGTTTAGCGGGGCGTGTCTTATCAGGGAGTCACAACTACATTTTTGTGAAAAAGGAGTGAAAACTTCAGCCAAAGTGTATCAAGATACGATTGTGCTGGAACAACATCTGGAGTTTGCACTTCTTCCGCACAACCACCGTAGACCGGCTACGTCAGGTTGTGGGATAAGCGAAAAAAATAAAAACAAGATAATAGGTGAAACAAGTACTAAGTTTTATTTATTATTATTGTGAAGTGTTTTTTTTTTCTCAGCTTTTGGGCTGGTAATAACTGCATTTACGGGCCCAAGCCAAGTAAATGCAATGTAAAGTGTGTTAGTTTACTCATCCTCTATTTGCATGAACTTTCTTACGATTCTATTATTATTATTATTAAATAATTTTCGCCGTAATCAAAGCAAATCGATACATTTTTATTTATATCCGTATAATTGCAAACCAGCTTAATAATAAATATTACAACCATATCTTGACAAAGTTGGTTTAAAGAAGGCAAATAGCAACAATGGTAATAAGCAAATTAATGGAATAATATCCACACTGTTAGACTTTGTCATGTTTCATAAAAAACGAACAACATAAAAAAAATTACCATCAATAGTAAACTTTCATATTAATCATATTAGAATATATATAACGACAAACGTGTTATGTTTATATAATATTGTTTTTCTATACATTATCGCCAATTACATATTTGAATAGAGATCCACAGAAGAGCCAGGGTCACCGACATAGCTGTACCAATCGTGAAGCTGAAGTGACACATAACTCATACAACCGATGGACGTCGGGATTTAAAGAGCTATAATGGCGACCTGGTACCGGACTCCCCACTAGATGGACAGACGAGATCAAAAGAATCGCTGTGTGCCACTGGCTTCAAACAGCACGAGACCGTACTTTGGGGAACACATTACAAGAGACCTATGTCCAGCTGTGGACGTCCATCGGTTGAAATGATGGAATGATGGATTCAAGAACTAGTTACATAGCAAATTTGCTCCTTATCTTTGTCGTTTTTTAATCTCACTAATAATATTTTCACATAAAAAAATCCTTAAAGGAGGCAAAGAGGAGGAATATTTCAGTACCCATGGATGGCGCTAATAGAATATAAACAAATCTTTTGTAACCAATTCTTGGTACATTTGCTATGCGCAGGAGTGCTCATCAGTGGGAAATATATACTCACAGCCGGCCATTGTATAAAAAGGACAATCACACATGAAATACTAAGACCGTAAGTTTTATTTTGTTATCTTGTGGAAAAAACTCGAATCGATAAACCAGTTTTTATAACAAATTTCAATCATCATCAGCCAGTTACTCCAAACCTTGGTTCACACTTAAATTGAAATTGATATGCTGATCACCATTTAAGTGCATGACGGCAGTTGTAACTTGCGACTACATATTTTAATATTGATTTATAAAATACACCCCCAATTACGGTAACCGGAATTGTGTCAAAAATTTTACGATTATGCATACAAAAACACCTATATTCATAGCAATGATCAAAGTATCAAGAAAAACATAATTAGAGACTCGATTTGTTGTACCCGTAATAATTACCCATTAAAGACAACCACAATACAGTAATGGGTATACTAATGAATAGTCCCTTTAATATATTTCTACCACAATGATGACTGAGTTATTTTTGACATTAAAGCCTATGACTTTTTAATACGCAAACGATTAATATTGTTTTCTTGAGAATACAATGAAATATCCTAATCGATTGGGGATGTAAACATTGCATCTACGTATAATGTAAGTGCTCTGATTTACTTCAGTCGCTGACGGACTAGTTGGGGGTGTGGACGTGTGTAAACGTTTGGGCAAGATGTATCCGAAGTTGCTTGCATTCATATTTATAATCGGTTACATATCGTGCATCTGCGGACGTAAGTGTTTATACATCTTAGCCACGCGTACATCTTATTACATGTGTAGATTAAGCTCATGTGTTCAATTATTTACCGGTTATTAAGTTTAAACTTCCGCAAACATTATTAAGTGATAAGTTCGCTTCTAAATCCCATCGATAATCTTTTTAAGTTTCAATACTAATGTAATAGATGATGTTTATATGTAATGCAAGCCCTGGCCGTGGACGCAATGCTATTAAGCTACTTTTATGTATACAACTATTATACAATTAATATATATATATATATATATATGAGATTTGCACCTACGTAGAGATTCATCATGATATGTCTGAAACAATAAAAGCTTGAAATTTAATACGAATATTCTTTGTGTCGAGTATAAGTCGTACCCCCAAAAGGGGTTGCGGGCGTGTTAATAACGGGGACGGGTAGGAATATTTCTGACAAATTTCAAGTATAAATTTCAAATCTAATTTCATATTTCGGCCAGCAAAGCGGACGCAGAACAGCCAGCATTAAGGTAAATAGCCTTCTCTCAGGCAAATTGTCCACCGCAGAGGTAAAGTTCTGCTTGGCTATCACATGTCCACGAAAGATGTTCTATGGACATATCACACCATGTTTCTCTTGACTTTCGGTGAATTTTAAGCTACATAGATATAGAAGGCGCACCTTTTCGGTACGTATATCACATACGGCCACCATACGCAATGAGTTATTACACCATCTATGTTTAGGGCATACAACATTAATTTTCTACGGTGAACAGGTGAATAAAAAAAATTACACCCTATCAATTATTACAATGACTGGTCTCTACCTACGTATCATGCCAACACAAAGATGAGAGAAGCACTTAGGTTTGATATAACTAATCGATTCAGTAGTTAAACTATTACAAGTGTATAGGTTCAGCGCTTTAACGCCTTTACTAGTAATTACATTAGTCATCATGTCGTTAACAATCAATCCCAAAGTAACAATTGTAACAATAGCAGAAAAACCCAATAATAATCTGTAACCACCTACCGGCTCCTTATCTATTAAGTGATTGTGGTTGAAAAAACCCTGATAGTAAGAATGTGACGATACTTGAGATGTTGGTACTAATTTTCATTTATTCAACAAAGCAACGGGACTTGCTAAACGTTCACGTAAAGTTAAGTGTTACGCCTGCTCATAATGTACACAGCAGTACATTGTGCTCGTACCTACAACGTCCTATAAGCTGGAACAGTAATGTTTGCACACTACTTGCTGCATGACGACAGAAACACGAGTTGCGATTGATACTTACTTAAATGGTCTCCGGTAACAAAGACCTACCAACAGTATTACCTCTCGACTATTAACAATATAAACAAAAACATTATAACTGAGACATAACTAAGATTTTTTTTTTATTCGATTAGGGGACGGGACGAGAGGGACGGTCACCTAATGGTTAATGTTACGCATACCCATAATAACGAGCGCTAGTTACGACGATATATACAGCACCATATTGCACTCGTCACCTGAGACTAACCTCCAGCGCCCTTCAAACCGGAACACAGCAGTAATGTTTATATACTACTGTTTGGCGGTAGATATAGGCGCTGCGGTGGTACCTACCAAGAACTATGGTGTACTACTGTTTTCATTTAATCAACTCTGGAGTTCAGAACTGACCCTCAAAGAAGCGAATACCTGTTGTTAAAGAAGAATTTTCTGAACAATTCTATATAAAGTTTTCACAAGATTATTATATAATTAACTAGACTACAAAAGTAAAAGCTAGTAAGGCCACCGACCCGCATTGGGTCAGCGTGGTTGGGAATGGCCCAAATCCCCCCATATGAACCTCTACAAACGACGGCCCTCAGTGCCCGGCGGTACCGAAGGCCATGCTGACTGTAAGGTCGAGAGAAACCGCTGGATACGGGCAGCGCATAACTGATAGATATGGAGATCTTTGCATTACCTATATCCAGCAGTGGACGTTTATCAGCTGATGATTAATTGATAGATTGAAAGTTAAAATTTCTGTTGACATTTTCAGTAATAACTACCTGCAAGAGTTATACAGGCGAAATTGGAACTTGTGTAGCGGTGAACCAATGTCCCCCTCTATTTGCTATATTAAACAAACCATACACCTCGGCGCAAGAGCTCGACATACTGAGGCGGTCGCAATGCGGCTTCGATAATTTTATACCTAAGGTAAATCAACTAATATATAGTTTTATTCAACAGCCAATTTACGACCCTCATGAGGGCGATGGGCCATAAACATCACGTTGGCGCAATGCGCATTGGTGACTTCACACACACATCAGAATAAATTCTAATTCATGTGCAGGTTTCCTCGCGATGTTCTCCTTCACCGTTTGTATTTCGCTGTTGTTACTTAAGTTCACAAATGTACATAACTTAAATATATATATAGTCATCGGTACATGCAGAGATTTGAACCCGCGACCTTCGGAATGAATGCCACACGCACTAACCATTAGGCCAGCGAGTTACTACTACTACATTCATGTTAACTAATAGTTAATACAAATTATTTGACATATTAATGTAAAAGCTTTGTTAAAATATATATGCAACTTTAGAAGGCCAATGTTGCAGTAGTTATTACTGCACGACGGAGCTATGCAGTGTTTGGTATGAAATGGATGCGAGTGGTCGCTGATAGTTTTCTGTCGTGTGTGTATGAATAGATCTCAATGTTAAAACTAGACGTATTTTGTTATCAGGTTTGCTGTCCACAAACACGGATACCTCGGGTATCAGACAACAAATGCTTTACGCCAGATGGCGTAGAAGGCAAGTGCGTCAATCTTTACGCATGTCCCCAGCTCAACGACTTACTGCGGCAGCCGATAACTAAAGCGGTTCAAATGTTTATTGAGAACTTAAGGTAATTTTGACATTCACTCTTTAAACTTGACAAAATATAGGAGTTTCTAAAACATACACATTGTGTGTGTGTATCAAAACGGGTATAGCCTAAGGAAGGAATATTTCTAGAAAAGGAGAACATCTACTCCGACCGTCGATACTGTACTCGTTAACCCGCAGACCAAGAGCGATTGATTAGTACAGCAAATACCCCCACTTTTGGGCAGAATTTATATTATACATTAATAATTCAATGTATGAATGAAACATAAATGTGTGTTGGTTGATATTGCTTTAATTTTTTATTCTACTTTTACAGATGCCCACAGTCAGATAGTATATGCTGTGCGTTGTCGACTTCCACTATTGGTGACACCAAACAGCCACTAAAACCTAGACAATGCACTATGACCGCGTTGCCGCCTGCTCCGCAGTCGGGATGCTGTGGTCGGCATGGAGATAATTCCAATAGGATAATCGGTAAGCATACTACATTCGTTACTCATCATTTTAATATAAATTTAAATAAATCTGATATGTAAACACTGTAACAGGGTTGCGAGAAAACATGTATGTATATATATATTCAATTTAATATTAATAATAACTATATATTAGAAACTTTATCTAGTAAATATATAGAAATAAACAAATTAACAAAAAATATTTAAGATCCCCCATAATTAGATAATGATTATTCACCATGTAAATAGTAGATTACAGTAGAATGAATAGGTTATCCCCGTATGTCTTTTTTATGCTACAAAGCAACGAGACGAGCGGGACGTTCACCTGATGGTAAGTGATACGCATGCCCCTAACTACAGTCGCTAGTTACGATAATATAAACAGCATGTTATGTCTCATTACCCCAATAATTTCACTAGTTACAACTCCCTTCAATCCGGAACACACTAATGTTTGCACACTGCTGTTTGGCGGCAGAAATAGGAACTGCGGTGGTATCTACTTAGTCTGAATCAAGCTGCTTGGTTATTAATAAAACTTCTAATAAATTGATGAATTTAGGTGGTAACCAGACCAGCATAGATCAATACCCATGGCTGGCGATCATAGAGTACCAAAAGGGTGCGCAGATCGAGCTTCTCTGCGCCGGTACACTGATCAGCGGCAAATACGTATTGACCGCCGCGCATTGCGTGCAAGTCAGCGCGCGCAACACTGGCACACCGTAAGTTTAACTAATGATTTGGTTTATTCTCAAATGAGACGGTCACCCGATAGTAAGTGATACACCTGTCAATAACAACGTGGCGATACTAAGAATGTAATGTAACGATATAATGCATCCTAAAGGAGAAGTCGATTACCGATAAATACAGTTTTTAAGATGTGCTTATTATCGTAGCGTCAATGTCCGGCTGGGCGAATACGATACATCGAATGCGGGACCTGACTGCGTGCCAGCTGACGGCGGCGGCGAGGACTGCACCAACGGCCCCGTAACAATACCGATCGAGAAGACGATTCCGCATCCACAATACGATCCAAGATTAGAGAGAAACGACATTGCATTAATGAGATTAAAACAGACGGCGACATACACAGGTACCCATTTTATTATTAATATAGCTTACATAATTAGTGAGCATTCGGAGTAAGATTATTATCATCACTATTACACTTAGCATCCTTATAATGCATGCTATTACGTCCTACATCCGTCCGTCATTTTAAATAGCCTTCTTTTTAAAATCACCAACACCTCACCCGTTTCGCCACATAAAAAATTTTGACACTCATCACAACTCCTCGCTTATGTACTCATACATAAAGCATCTAATTATCTTACAAGTGTTGTTTACATATTTACAGATTTCATTCGTCCCATCTGTTTGCCGACATCTGATGTATACAGTTTGACAAGTGACGTCATCGTTTCGGCTGCCGGATGGGGCATCACCGAAATGAACAGGAGCAGTAACATCAAGTTAGATGTGGACTTACCGTTAGTGTCCTTAGAGGTAATTTTTTTTTATTAAATTAAAACTACAACGGATGTTATAGCTAATTCAAGGTGGGTACAACATTATAAGAATTTAACTATAAGTGAACTACTATAAAGTTTTATCAAGGGTATAATAACGCTCGTTAGCATTAAACTGCCTTTTGTACTTTTTATAAGGTTTAATAATAAAGTTAAGCAATAACTATTTAATAAAACACACACGCGTAGGATGTTGAGGGTAAACTGTTTCTATCTGTAATCACAGACTTATTTTTAAATCTATGATTTATATTAGGTCCTTACATATGAAATTAGTGTTTTGTCGTACTGACTACTTTGATCTGAAATATCTCCTCTTTGGGTTAAGAATTCCAAATTCAAATTTATAAACTCATTTAGCTGCTACATTTGAGTTTTGAAAACCGTCACTCATTTGTTTTTTCCCTCATTATTTTTTTCTTTGGCGTCACTTATTACCGCACAATGGAAAACATGAAATATCGGTATATTAACGAGTACGAGTTTTACCGTGGCACCAGTACCAGTGCTGCAGGAACAGCTCGAAAGATTAATGATGTGTACGGCGCTGGTGTCGCAAAAGAAAGCACGGTATGTTTTTGGTTTCAACATTTTCGTTCTAGAAATTTCGACATTCAGAACCAACCCCGTGAACGGCTGGAGACCAAAATAGAAAGTGAAGAATTAAAGGCTATTGAAGAAGCGGATCCATAACAAAGCACTTCAGATATAGCTGCAGACTTCGGAGTAAGTGACAAAACTGTATTAATCCACTTGAAGGAAATCGAGAAAGCAAAAAAACTTGAACGATGGATACCTCATGCATTGAGTGAATCGCAACTTGCGAACACGCGTCGACTGCTGCTGCTGTGTTGCTTTGCTCAACCGACACAATGATGTAAGGGATTTTAAATCGAAACATTACTTGTGATGAAAAGTGGATACTGTACGATAATCGGAAACGCTCGTCGCAATGGCTGATCTCTAGAGACCCAGCCAAAACCTGCCCTAAACGAAAATTGACTCAGAAAAAGTTCCTTGCGAGTGTTTGCTGGACTAGCGCCAGTGTCGTTCACTACAGCTTTCTAAAATCTGGCCAAACGATTACAGCAGATATCTATTGTCAGCAACTGCAGACTATGAAGGAAGAACTAGCTGCTAAACAACCGAGATTGGTCAATTGCTCTAGGCCACTGCTGCTTTACGACAACGCAACACCACCAGCACACACTGCACAGCAAACAACCACTAAGTTAGATGAGCCACAATTGGAATGTCTGCGACATTCACCGTACTCCCCGGACCTTGTCCCAACAGATTACCACTTTTTCCGGAAGTTGGCCAACTTCTTACAAGAAAAAAAATTCAACTCCGATGCGGCAGTCCAAACCGCCTTCAAAGAGTTTATTGATTCTCGCCCCCATGGTTTTTTAGTAAAGGGATTAATGAACTACCTATGAGATGGCAAAAGTGCATAGATGACAACGGTGCATACTTTGATTAATTAAATATATTACTCCCGTACAAAATGCCAATTTCATATGTATGGACCTAATATATCCACATAAAAATCTTACTGCAAAAATCATTAATAAAAAACAATAATGGGTTTATGGTGTTGGGTTATCTCAATATCATTTTATTTACTATCATCACCATATAAGATTTTTTGTTTTCTATAAAGCAATATCATTAGCCTCCCAATAAATATTTAAACAGGAATGTGCAGATGTGTATCAGAAGCGTTTCCAAAGGCCCTTGTGGAGAGGACAGTTGTGCGCCGGCGGTGAGAAGGGGAAGGACTCCTGCAAAGGCGACTCTGGCGGCCCGTTGATGTACAAAAACGGCGACACCTACGAGCTGGTCGGCGTGGTCAGTTTCGGGCCGAAGCCCTGCGCGCAGTTGAACATTCCCGGCGTATACACGAGCGTCTTTCAATACAATCCGTGGATAGAGAGTCAACTCACAGCTTAACAAACACTAACAAGTTTTGTACGTTGTACATAATCGTGTGTACACACAAACACATACACACACGTTTAAACAATAAAATAATATTTTGTTTAAAGTAAAATTAAATAAATAAATTTCTTAAAAATTCAATAAAAACAAATATGATTAAAATTCAACAAGTCATATCTAAAGAGTTGGGATGTATGTAGTTTATAAAAAACCTTTTTTTTAATCAACGATGCGACGAGAGGAGTGGAACGTTCACCTAATGGTAAGTGATACACCTGCCTATGACAGTCTATCGGCTGATCGTGATTCATTTACGTTTCCTATATGAGTTTCATATAGTAGAATTTCAAATATTTTCTAACATAAAAACATTGTTTCCTATTACTAAGGTTTTATATAAAGATTCTGGAGATATAAGCGCTTCTAAGTAACTTCGACTCTTACTGCTCATCTGATACTAAGCTCGTGGACTCGGATTCACAGTCTGTTATGGTTTCATGTGTCGAGACGAGCACTGCGTAATGTTGTGTATACACCCAGAAGCCCAGGAGTATCGCTATGTCTAGTCACTTCGATCCATAAAAGAAAACTATTATCATCATTATCTGTAAGACGCCCGTTGTTAAGCATAAGCCTCTCTGATGGATCTCCATACTGACCAGTCGGATTGGTTGATCTAACATACTGTTATAGTAACAAATTGATTTCATCCCAAATAATTATTAATGAATATTTTATTTATTAGAACATTTAATTACTGTTAAGTTTAATTATAACATTCGTTACGTACAACTCATATAGAGTTGTATTGAAAATATATTGAGAGGAAATATTTGGAATATACACTATTTCAGTAACTAAATTATTATCGCCTCATTTCTATACATAATGATAATTATCAGCCGATAGGCATCCACTGCTGGACGAAGGCCTCACCCAAATATCACCATATTTGTTGGGGTTCTAATGGGGTGATTTCAGACCACGCTGCCATAACACGGATTGGTGGAGCCAGGACCTCATTTGTTGATGGTTACAGTACGATAAGATGAGGTTGGCTTGAGTCCCGCAAGTTGTTGTACGGAAACCCTTACAATAAAAGCTTTTTCAATATACACATACTATAATTATATAATTTTTAAGCACATATAAGTAATAAACTACTACTAATACCCTTTTTATTAAGGTCACTATCAAGTGATTAATAACTATTAAACAGTATGCATACTCACATACAGATATTAGATTACGTATAACCTTATTTTTGTTTTTTGGATAAAAAAGGCAGGACGTTCACCTAATTGTCAGTGATACGCCTGCTGATAACAATGTGTAGCTATCTAGGATGTTATATACAGCACTAAATTGCGCTCGTCGCCTTGGGACCTAAAGATGTTGAACCTCATTGCCCGATTAATTACACTAGCTACAGCGCCCTTCAAAACGGAACACTGTTTGACGGCTAGTACCTACATAGACCATCTCCGGCAACAGAGCCCTAACACCAGCTTATCTTGTACTTGCCTATTCATTTCCTCTCTCGAGTGCACCCACATCATATTTGAATGGTAACACTGATACCGGCAAGGAGTTCCATTACTTTGCTGTTAGCATACTGGTAGTTTTTACAACAAAAGTGTGTCAGATCATCCTATGATGAAAAGGGGAATTACAGCATGCAGTTCCATTGTACACTCTCCGAAATGTATCCTATAGAACAGCGCGAGACTGCCCACTCGCCTTTTGTGTTCAAGAATGTCCAGTCTAGCTATGATAAGTTCTTGATCACCAACAAGCCTCTGTAATATGGCGAAAGTACTCCACACATGAAGGGACCTGCGATTCATATAAAGTCAAAAGCTGGTCTCGTTTGAAGTAAGTAATGTTGTTCTCTGTTACCGTAGACCGTCTGGACAGGTACCACCTTAGCGCCTATTTCTGCCGACAAACAGTAGTGTGCAAACGTTACTGAATTCCGTTCTGAAGGACCCTGTGGCTAATTTTATTATTGTGGTAACGAGACGTCAACGTCTCATGCCTCCAGACGACGAGCATAATATGTAGCAGTGTTTGACATTCCAACCAGTCCCACGTTATGGGCCGACGTATCATTTACCATTAGTTGAACGTCCCGCCCGTCTTGTTGCTTTATTAATTAAAAAAAAATATTTGAATTAACCTTTTTAATGTAACATTACCTTCGAAAGATACCCTGCTTCTGGGGGAAACGCACTCGTGCCCCTCTACTTTTTTTTATTGTTCCCCTGCGTGTTGTGGATCAGGGCCTTAATTATCTATTTTTCATTTACCATCACATACCTTATTTCTAATTCCACATTCTCATCTTTCATACTCTGCTCTCTTAAACTTCTCATCTCTATCATTGGTCGTAAGATGTTAGGGCTCGTTTCCTAGCAATATGACCAGCTACCACGCCCTTCAAACTGCTACACAGTACATGTTTGCAATCCACTGTTTGGCCACAGAAATGGATGTTGCGGTGGTACCAACGTATGCAGCATTCACTAACAGAGGCCTCCGGGAACATGAGCGATCTGTGTTAATCGATAAACATTTAATCGATTAATTGTTAAACGTTTTATTAATTAACGCACAAACGGTTCGTTATATAGAATACAATAACACAGTATCGTATTTCGCGTTCCGGGAACCGCTCGTTAGTACCGGTGCGCTATAATTAGTGACAATATGAAATTATTACTAATCAGTATAATACATATGATCGGAATTTATTCCCACAGAGCAGCATCGTGTAAGTTGACACTTCCTTTAATTTCAATTATCATAAATTTCAGTGCAGACTAAGAACGGTTTAAAAAAACATCTAGTGTTTAACATATTGTAATGAAGCTATATAACTAATATATATATATAGCAAATATCCATAGATACATTGGCTCACAAGATCTTCAAAACTTTGCGAGAGATAATTCTTCTGGCAATTAGAGGTCAAATAAGAACGATTTTCTAAAATTATATTCCCAAAGGAAGTAGCAAGGGTGTGACGGCAAAGCAGGCGGGAAACAACTGGTTTTTCTTTATTTGTGTGTAAATTTGACTTGTTACAGACTATTGCACCACACCAGACGGTTTTTCAGGCTTATGCTTACACAAACACGCGTGTGAACCTTTTAAATATCTACGCAGAATTCCTGAACACCTTCTAACTATAAACGATTACTTATTCTACACATACTCGAAATGCAACAGTCCTGGTCAACCTAAAAACACGGTTAGTTATAATTTTTATTAAAAGAAAGTTAAATTATTATTTGAAAACTATTTCTATGTATTATTGCTCGATTCACCAGCTATAAATATTACTGAAAGGTGAAACACAGCAATATTACAATGGTAACAATTTTACAACCCTTACGCCCTCTTGTGTCGGAGTCCAAGCTCGCTTTGAGTCGCTGCCACATACGAGTAAGTAGTTTTACAATAAACTATTACCGTAATTCCTCCACACCAAGACAACGGAATCCAACTAACGACCTTCGATTTACAAAGTTAGCTGCTGTGCCACGAAAACCGATTTCTATTCTTGATCGTTTGATAACAACGAATTAATGTTTTTTTTTTTTTTCATTATTCATGGAAGTGACGAGACAAAGACATTGACTCATTATCCCAGATGGTAAGTGATTAATTTCGGTCATAACAACCTGGCGCTGGTTAGAATGATACACATAGCATCACATAGCGCTCGTCGAAACATAATTTGTTGTCTCGTTAACTCAGTAATCACACCGGCCACAGTGCCCTTCAAACCACAAATCAGTAATGTTCGCGTAGTACTTTTTGATGGGGGGCACCGGTACGTTCCGTAGGATATCCCGGAGCCCTTCCTAATGCACTGAGGGAGACCACCGAAGGGGTTTTAGTGGGTAGAAGCCCCACATAACCTTGTCTTCCCACCAGAAGTAAGGTATATTTTAAGATTTCCTCTGCGATAAAAAAATTAAAAAAAATATATTTTTGGGCGACGGAAATAAGTGTGGTCAAGAAAGAATATCAACTACAGTTCGGTTACCGGAAACGATTACGTGTTTACAGATATGCTGCCCACATCACAAATCAAAATTAGTCGATGTCACGCCAACTGCGTGCTATATTGACGATATTATGGGAACCTGTAAGAACATCCAGCTATGTCCAGCGTTAGCGGACATACTATCAGCACCGTTAAAACAAAGCAACAATTTATATATGGATATATTCAGGTATTATCCTAAAAACTAATAGTAAACACCTCTGCTACATAAAAAATATTTACGTAACTGCAGAGTAAAGCTACTTATTTCATTTTCAATCGAGCTCTCGATCAAGAATTTAATTCCTGGTAATTAACAAAGGTATCCAAATTTGCAATACACTGCTCTCAGAATCGAATAGAAATAACAACCAATAAAAGCATTTTTTTTTTATTCTCCTAAGCGACAAGACGGGCGATACATTCACCTGATGGTAAGTGCTACTCCTGGCCATAACGCGGCGCCATCGAGGATGATATACACAGCACTTACTACATCGCGTCCGTCGCTTTAATACGTCGATTGTATCGTAACACCATATTTCACTAATTACGACTCCCTTCAAACCGGAACATAATATTTGGACTTTGTTGTTTATCGTCAGAAATAGGATGTGCGGGGGTACATAGACGATAACCACAAAATAGAAAAACTTCATTGCATAATAATTATTGTTAAGCAGTAAGTATTCCTATGTCCAGCAGTGGACTTGTATCGACTGAGGATGATGATAAACTATGGCTAAAGTTAAGCCATCTTCAAGTCTATGCCGCAGCGATTAAACACTTATATCACGGAAGTCCTTGTCAATTTTGAGGACTCGCCTAACTACATCAGCTGAGTACCTACATATAGTAGGATTTGCTACCATAAGCGTTGATGTGTTCCTTGTGTCCACATTTGAGAGCTGGAGAATAATGGACGAGCACATTTCAGCATCTTTGGGCTCATTGGAAAATTCTGTTTTACTGGTTAGTCCATCGTCTAAAAATAAAACTATGCTTAAGGCTTGCACTGGGGAAGCTTTATTGCAATGTTTGAATTAAATATTTATATATATATATATTAACTTGGTGAGGTGTAAACAATTTTGTTATATACGTTTACAATATTACGATATTTTCGCATCTTTGTTCCTGTTCTTCTAATTATAAAAAATGTTGTATTTTTTTAGAATTTTCCCCCGATGCGGAAACATGGAACCGCACAGTGTTTGTTGTGAAAATGAAGATTTACAACTCCAAACAATAATTCAACATCAAACCGACCAATCGCGAAGTGTTGACGTTGTAAACAATTTTGGAGTACAATGTACTATGTCCTCTCGGCCGCCCGACCCTCAGAGCAACTGCTGCGGTCTTCATGGTAACGAAGAAAGAATTGTTGGTCAGTAACGGTTTAAATAATACTTTGCCTTATTCCTTCGTTAGGATGTTTTATTCCAACTAGTTGGAGAGCGGAAAGTAAATACTTGTGATTATTTACTAAAACAAGTCGTTTAAATTAACATATGGTTTACCAAGCATTTGAACATAAAAAACTTATCTCCTACACAAAGACAAGCGCACAGTCTCTTTACATTTAAATAAAATATATTTAATTTTACACCACTTTAGGATTATGTTAATTTTAGGTTAAGGTCTTCAAGTATGTCTACTTAGTATTTCTCGTTCTCTTGTATATTTCACACTCTGTACAATGATATGTGAACAAAGAATTCAAGGAAGGGTGACGATAAAATATTGTATTAATTTTACCACCCTGCAATAGCATGTGCCAGTCTGTATAGACGACGATGAAAATTAGTTTGATTAGCTTGAGAGATCTGCTATCTTTATTTCTAAAGACGGATCACAAGATTATTGATTGTATTCCTCTAATTATACTTTTTTATACATTACATAGATAAATTTTCAAAATGTATCTCTGCAGAGGAGGCGTTAAGTTAGAATGAATTCATATTGCGCTCGTCATCTAAAAACGTAAGATCCGACACCTATCAAATACTTACTTGCTCCTCTGACGCAACGATCCAAAGTGAGTAATGGCCCCTGCCACAAGAGAGCGCCAGCTGTTGTCTGCCTCGCACTGCCTCTTGCCAGTTCACTGCTTGGAGCTCGCACAGATCTGCGGCATGCTCTACGGCATCCTTCCAACGATATCTGGGCCGGCCGATAGGTCGGCGCCCAATTGAAGTTTCGAGAAACGCTTTTTTAACTCTACGATTATCTACCATCCTTAGCAGCTGGCCCATCCAGCGAAGTCACTGGACTTTGGCCTCCCCTATGACGCTCGGTTCACCAACCAGCCCCTCGATTTCGATATTGCATCGGGCTCGCCACCTACCGTCCTCTCTCCGGGTCGGGCCGAAGATCCTACGCATGATTTTCTTCTCGGTGACCAAGAGCCACCCATCAAATCGAATACTATAATATTTGCACACTAAACTTTGACGACATTAATATCACGATCAATCCAGACCAGACATTCTCCGACAAGAGGAAGACTTGCCACCAGTACCGTTACACGTTAAGTTTCTTTTTTAGACGGATAATCGATTGTTTGTATGTTATTTTCAGGTGGTTCGTTAACTGGAATTGATCAGTACCCTTGGTTGGCTTTGATAGAATACAGATTGGTACATACGAATGCCATAGCACCAGGCTGCGGAGGTTCTTTAATAAGTGGAAGATATGTCTTGACTGCTGGTCACTGTTTAACTGGTGATATTCTCAATAATGCAATACCGTAAGAAATATTGACATAAGAATTTTAGTTAAACATATTTTTATTTCTAATAATGCTCTATTAAGTTTTGAAGATTCATTTCATTATCTCTCTTAAGATTACGATTCGATGTCAGGTTAGGGTGCTTATACACTGCAGCAATTTTGTTAAATTAATATTAATAAAGACAACTACAAAGTCTAGCTGATGAATTTGAGTGCTTGACATTGATTTGCATTGACTTCTAAGGCTCATTCAATATTGGACACATGGACCCGAAATTCATGGTTATTTTTAAATATGACTGATTATCATTTCAACCACTTATGATGATGATGATGACGTGCTAAAAAAACGATCTGCATAAATAATTATGCCTGATTACCTTGTTTTAATTGAGAATAATTTAAAATTCTAATAATTTTATTATATTTATTATAAATTATGGTTCATCTTAATGGGTGCTTTTTTCAATTTAGATTCAATTTTTTTTTATTCATAGAAGCGGTGAGCCGAACGGGACGTACACCTAATGATAAGTGGTTAGCGTCGGACCCTCGTGCTGTTAAGATGTAGGAAGTTAAGTCTCATTACCCCAGTAATTTCCCTACTTACTATTCCCTTGTTGCCTCCTTTCTTTCGGAACAGAGTAATGTTTGCACACTACTGTTTGGGAGCAGAAGTTGGGAGCTGCGGTGGTTCTTACCTAGACTGTCTCCAGCAACAATGATGTACCACCAGTAAATATCATTGTTTGTAATAGGATTTCTTTGGATTTGCATTTGACAGTGCAAACGTGCGGCTCGGCGAATACGATGTGTCGAACTTGGGGCCGGACTGCGTCGCCGCGGCCGGTGGGGGTGATGATTGCACGGAGGATCCGAAAATAATCCCAATCGAAGAAATTATACTGCATGAACAATACAATCCGCTAGACGCTAACCGTTTCCATGATATTGCAATGATCAGGCTTAGTGAGACGGCGCCGTACACTGGTAAGAGTTAAAATCTATTTTTTTTTTTTTTTGATACAAAGAAATCGTCATCATGACCAAATCATTTTCAAAACGCATAGCTTTTTATACGTAATCTTTCCCGACTATTACATCGAGATACAACTAAAATGACTATTCTATATATAATCCTTCAGGAGCGTCCATAGTCACCAGTAATGTAAGCAAACTACACTCGAAATATTTGAGCTTACCTATACTTAAAAATAACCTTTCGAATTTAGCTATTTAAACAATTTAATACAAATTTTATAGTACTCACACCGTAGACTATTATCTAGACAGAACGAGATGAAAACGAAGATAGGCGATAGTACTAATGACATCTTTGATGACGGGGAAAAAAATCATATTTTTAAAACGTTTTATTAGCATTATTAACCCCTCATCATGTTAGTACAGCTAAATGAAACGATAGTTTCATAAAACATACTTTACTTTACTAAAAAATAAAATAGTCAATGAAACACAAAATCAAAAACAGCTGATGCTCGGATGAATTTCAATTTGAACCTTATTTCATAGGGCCACGGAGCATTTAGATTGTGCGCCCGGGTATTCGTTGATCCGAGCATTAGCTGTTTATTTGTTATGTTTTCAATGTATTGTAATGACCAAGAGTAATTGTGACATTACAACCCACATACAATTTGTGTTCGTTATAGACAACGACCTCTACAATTTTCCGTTCTGAGCGAACTTAACAATGTAATAATGCTGATAATCATAACCGTATCTTGTCAGAATGGGTACAATTGAAGATTCAGTTCATCCTTGCTCTTTTATTATATACAGCAGCAATATTCTCTGCAGAACGGCTACTCCGGGGTCTGCCACGCGTGGCAGCATCTCGTGTTGTGCCAGTCTCTTCGAGGCGAGCGGCTAAACGTCGCAGTGTTTCACCAGTAGGCGTTGGACGGCCAGGAAATCTGCGACGAAATTCACGTTGTGCCAAAGTCACCGACCGATTATTGGTCAAATAGTCACCAATACTCTGCGTTCTGGAGCAGTGTAGCGTAACATTGTTTATTAACGTGTATTTCGCATGTGTTTACTACACAAATGTCAAAACGGAACTGACATTAGGGGCCAATCGTAAAATTTATAGCATTTTCTGATAGGAGGATTACTTTTGCGCCACCCTGTATGTATATACTACATGTTATTATATTTTTGATTTCAGATTTCATAAGACCCATCTGTCTACCCACTTTCAACTTGGCGTTGGATCCGCCATATAATCTAAGACTGTACGCTTCCGGCTGGGGCATGTCTGATTATGAGCAGAAAATCAGCAATATTAAACGTGCAGTGGATCTGCCTTATAAACCGATAACCGTAAGCAATACTATCTATTGGTATATATATATATATATACAATGATATACAATTTGTCCACAATATTAACTATGTGATAATAGAGGGTGTAAGGGGTCCCACGCAATAACTCACGGGACCCAAGCTAGCTTCACCTGTTCGTGGTGCACCCTGATAATATACCGACGAGGCTCTGGTGTCCACCAACTCACATTGGGTCAACGTATGGGAAATGGCGCAAATGCCCTTAAATGAACAACTATCTACGACGGCCTCTAGTGTCCAGCGGTACCGGAGACCATGCTGACGGACGTTGACATGGCGCCGGAACCAGGAGTGATAAGAATCCCTGGGCGGCGACGATTTACCGTGAGACAAGGTTGGCCCGTGGGAACATATAACTCACTCAAACCTACTGGAACTAGAAGAAGAATCGAGAATTGATTCGCTGCAGTGTTGTGGGACTATCTGAGATCCGTAGTGAGTGTGAAGATACAAAGACTCTCAGATCTGGTAACCTGTTCAACTTCCGGGAAGGCGAAGAACAATTCCATGGTGGTGTCGGGTTCATGGTACATAATGCTCAAGTGAATAACATTGTACAGATCGGGAGTGTGGCGAACAGAATAGCATACGTTATACTTCAAACGATATTCGCTGAAGGTCATACAGGTATACGTACCGACCTCCTGACACCTCGATGACATTATACAGTTATTATGGGAGACTTCAACGCAAAACAGAATAAACGATGCGATGAGGAGTTGTAAGTGGGTGAATTTGGAAATGGATGACGGACTTCCCGCGGTCAAATACTAGCCGATTACATGGAGAAAGACTCTCTACCATAAACTCTTTTTTCACGAAGCGACAGCATAGGAGATGGACCTGGAAGAGCCCCGACGGTGAGTCGAAGAACGAGATTGACTTCACCATGTCGACGAAGACTCATATATTCAATGATATCTAAGTGATAAATTCGTTCCATACGGAGAGCCATCACCAAATGGTTAGGGCATATTCAATCTTAAAAGTCATATTTGAGAGGTGTGGACTAACGAGTTCAACGCTCCATCCAGAAATCGTCCAGATCCAAAACCTTGAACACTTTCAGCTCCAACTTCAAAATTGCTTCGATTCTGAAGGACTGCACTGATATGGACATTTACATCGACACGGTTGTAGAAACTGTCCTTACGGTTAGATCGAAATTTTTCAAACCCAACCATACTAATAGTGGTAAATAGATCTCGTATCAAACCGATAAACTCATTGATAGCAGGCGTGAGCTGGGTCTGCAGTTTTCTGACGACACTTCCCATTATAGGCAGCTCCACAAGCGGATATCTAAGTCTTTGACACGCGACATACACCGATTTAATACTGAATGTGTTAAAAGTCAATCGAGCGCAATAACGGCTCCAAAGTCTTTGCCGCAATGTCTACTATTGGGCAGGGCCTGCTGACGAAGCTAACAGCAGACGAAGGTAGAACTGTTTCAGCACGACCAGAGCTCCTCGGCGAGTTCGAGCGCTTCTACGGACAGCTTTATGCGACTAGACGAACACCTGTCAACGATCAGGAAAACAACCCAAAAACCAAGTTAACCCGACACTATACCGAAGACATCCCGGACGTCAGCTTGACCGAGATTAGCATGGTGCTCAAACAGCTCAAGAACAACAAGGCGCCGGGAGATGACAGAGTTACGGCGGAGCTTCAGAAGGTAGGAGGACGACCAGTGCTGATGGCATTTCAGAGACTATTTAAGTCAATTATAGTCGAGGGAAAAACTCCAAAATGATAGCGCAAGGGTGGGGTGAATTTGTTTTTTCAAAAAGGGTGACAGGACCCGGTTAAAGAACTATAGGCCCATCACGCCCCTGAGCCACGTTTATGAGCTGTTTTCAAGAGTCATGACGAATTGTCTCGAATGCAAGCTAGACGATTTCTAGCCCCCAGAACAAGCTGGATTACAAAAAGGCTTAGGCTTAGTACCATAGATCACATACATATACTATAGCAAGTTATACAGAAGACCAAAGAATATAACTTGCTACTATGTTTAGCGTTCGTGGACTATGAAAAATCCTTCGTTTCTGTCGAAACATAGGCCGTGCTACAGTCGCTCCAGCGGTTCCAAATAGACCACCGTTATGTCGAAGTTCTGCGGTCACCGTATGAAAACGCCACTATGTATGTCCGTCTCCAAAACCATCGTTGGAAATCTATTCAGTTGCAGCGAGGTGTCAGACAGAACGATATTCTATCGCCAAAGCTGTTCACAGCAGCGTTAGAAGACGTCTTCAAGCTTTTGGACTGGAGTGGACATGGCATAAACATAAACGGCGAGTACATGACCCACCTTCGTTTCGCTAATGACATCGGGGTCATGGCTGAGACCATGGAAGACTTTGGCAAAACGCTCGATGACCTCTGTCCAGCTAAATAAGTCCAACTTCCAGAAAGAGGTCAATCGACGAATCCAATTCGGGTGGGCAGTGTTCAGGAGGCTACGCAGCATCTTTTCGTCTCAGATACCGCAGTGTCTGAAGACAAATCTTTAACTCGTGCACATGTTGTCTATGTTGACATACGGAACCGAGAGGTAGCCCCTACTAAGAGCCTTATAAAAAGACTAAAAATCACCCAAAGGGCAATGGAGAACGCCATGCTTGGAATTTCTCTGCGCGATCGAATGAGAAATTTGGAGATCCGCAATAAATAAGTTATATCGATACATAGACCAAAACATTGTTAGATTTAAGAAGCAGTGGGTAGGGCATATTTCTCGAAGGACCGACGGCCTGGGTAGTGAGGTCCTCGAGTGGCGCCCGCGTACCGGTATACGTAGTGTTGGGAGGCCTCACACGAGGTGAATTGACGATCTGGTGAGAATCGCGGGATCTTACTGGATCCGAACAACCCGAGATCGATCGATGTGGAGTACTTTAGGGATGGCCTATATTCAGTAGTGGACGTCTATCGGCTGAATTTGATGATGATGTGATAATAATGATAGACCCTTTTAGTAAAAACATAAACGCTATTCTTCACTGATGTTTCTCGCAAGACTGTTTTGAAACAATATTAATGCGTAGGCATAAAACCACAGATAATATATTTCTTATTTGATACATAATTAACCATTAAAATAAATCAAAGCTTAAAGCAGAACTATAGAAATCAAACAAAGAAAACTAGCATTAGGGGACGACGTCAGATATTTAGCGGTGCCTAATTGGCTATGTAAAGCACCTCTGGATCTAGCTTTTTTATTTCATACTCGTATTTGTGTATAAAATATGATAAATTAATCTGACTACATTTTTAATTTTTTTTTTATGTTAAATACACATACGATGTTTCGCTTTAAAAGATATAAGCGAAACTTCAAACATATTTATTAAGCAATTATTTATCAATTGTTTAAATACTAATGTAATGCGTTTGTGATAGGATTTCTTAAGTTAGAAGTAAAGAAATCTACACTTGGAGTGGTATGGTCGAGGATCTAAAGGCGATTTAACTGGGTTTAGGAGACTAGGGAGATGACCATCTGCCTAAGTAATGGTCCGACTTATTTAATACCCTATGTTCTATGTTCTAATATTTCTTTTTTGTTATTAGACTAAACAAGCTAAAAGTTGATGGTAAGTGATACACGTCCTCATAAGTGTGACGGTATTCACGATGACGTATACTCAACCGCACTGTGTTCCTCGACCTGGGACAAGCAGTTAAGTGTTGCTACTCCAGTAACTTATAATACGAGTATGATAATATCGAACATCTTTTTGAGTCTTCTTAATTCAAACTGCGCTATATAAAAACGGCCTAAATTATTTCTAAAACTATCTGTATTTCAACAGGATTGTGAATGGATCTACAATTATAATAATATGAGTCTATGGCAGGGTCAAATTTGCGCCGGGGGCGAGAAGGGTAAAGACTATTGCAAGGGAGACTCTGGAGGTCCTTTAATGTATAAAGACCAGGAGACTTCGTTCACAGTAGTCGGTATCATTAGTTACGGGCCCAGACCCTGCGGGCAGAAGAATGTGCCAAATGTTAATACGAATGTCTACGTTTACTTGCAGTGGATATATAACAATATTAAACCTTAATTGTCTAGTTTTTGTTTTCTTTTATTAACCTAAATAATGAAATATGAAAGTTTTATTTTAATTATATATTATTTTTGGGTAACTTACTACATTTGAAGCAGAGAGATGAGAAGGGTAAACCGTCATTTTCACATCAGCATTTTTCTACATTATGCATCATGTTTATAATTCATAGAACAGGACTAATAAAAAATCATCCCCGAACTGCTTCTTTATTAATTTATGAAACTATTACCTTTAATGTTGATTAAGAACTCGGTTTATAGTGTCAATAAATAAAACTAATCAAATAAATTGTAACCAGTTAAACGGTATGTTTAGAAGTTGCTCATCGAAACCGGAATTGGAATTACGAGAACAACAATAACAACTAATAATAGCATAATATTTAACGAGTCACGTTACGAACAGGTCCGGCTGAAGCAGACGCAGCATCGCTTATTGATTCTAAATTTTAATGTGGGCAAAATGAACTCACAATTGGCACAGTGGTTTCCCCACAAGCAATACGTTGATTGCAGCATCCTTTGTTTCTTTCTGTACGGGATTTGTTGGTGGTTGTCTCCGCGATACGCTGTGTAACTGACTACGGGAACTACGCTCTATGCACTTTTGTATTTTTTTTTAAATCTTTATTGGCATATTAATCTAGATTTTAATAGGGGTACTTAAGTTACCAAAGAAGAAGAAGGCGTACTTAATGCCTACAAACAATTTCCCCTAGTCAACCTAGTGTGTGGCAGATGCAGTAAATGGTAGGTGGGGTAGAATGATAATGTCAGATATTCTCATAGTTTTATTTACATGTTTTTCTTTACATATTAACTATGGTAATATACACTTTTTATAAAATATATCATTAGCAATATTTTCCCAGTTTAATGCATCGATTATAGTCCTAACTAAAAATTAATGTATCTCATTGCATCTCTGCATCAACCAAAGTGCACCAGAAAATAATGCCAAAGGCGTTATGTCCTCTCCTCCACATTTGAACTTATAAATAAAAATAAATAGATATATATATAGTATGTAGTTTTTCAATAGCGGTAGCTGGAGTAATATATAATATATCCAGTCCCACCGCCGAACTGTAGTTTGCAAACATGGTATATTTGGCTGAAGCCTACAAAAAATTACCAGTCGACAAACAACATAGCCCTGTGTGAGCATCCTAACAAGTCGCCTCATTATTATAAGCTGGTTGAATCATGTGAATATCCTACGCATCTCTTTGCATTGTTATGTACCTAATAACACGTTAATAGATTCTAATTCATAAAACAATGTATAATTAAAAAAAAAATCCCCACGTTAAAACCGAGATTATCAAGTCGTGGTTAATTACTAACGGTTATAATTGTAACTTAACAATAATAGCTTAATCTAACATTAAGCTATTTTTACTTGTGGTAGGTGTCTGTTGCTCAAAACCGTCTATGTACCATCACAGCCCACTATTGCAGCTGACAAACATTACTGTGTTCTAGTTTGGAAGGTATTGTAACTAGTGAAATTACTGGGGTAACGAGACTGAACATGTTATTTCTCAAGGCGAGCGACGAGCACAATGTGGTCTAGTGTATATAATTACGACTAGCGTCACGTTGTTGTGAGTAGGCGTATCACTTATCATCGCGTGAATGTCGCGCTTGTCGTCGCGATGCAATGGTCAACAGTGATTCCGTTGGAAGTCAGCTGTGGGAATGATTATCAATAACAACTGGCATTTTCAACTTATAATGTGACATTTAAATATTTAAAAGGTCACAATAGATATATTCCTTTCCTCGCAGTTGACTATTCCTCGCTGTTTACTTTTCCTCGCAGTAGACTTTTCTTCACAGTAAAGTTTTCCTCGCAGGAAACTTTTCTCGCCGTAAACTTTTCTCGCAGTAAACATTTCCCCGCAGTAAAATTTCCTCGCAGTAGACTATTCCTCGCTGTTTACTTTTCCTCGCAGTAGACTTTTTCTCGCAGTAAACTTTTTCTCGCAGTAAACTTTTCCTCGCAATAAACTTTTCCTCGCAGTAAACTTTTCCTCGCAGTAAACTTTTCATCATAGTAGACTTTTCTTCACAGTAAACTTTTCCTAGCAGGAAACTTTTCCTCGCAGTAAACTTTTCTTCACAGTATACTTTTTCTCGCAGTAGACTTTTCCTCGCAGTAAACTTCTATACACTCTGTGTCTTTCATTGTGCTTGTAGAGCATAAACTTTGATTCGTCGGAGAACATAACTTTCGACCAATCTGCAATAATTAAATTTAAATGGTTCTGGTCATATCTTAGTCTTGAAATAAGATCAACACGATCCAGTTTAGGGCCATTTGCAGGCTTAAGTGGTTTCAAGATAGCTTCAGCAAGTCGTCTTGTTACTGTCCATACGCTTGGGTTACTTCTTCCGAGGCGTCGAAACTGATTTGTAAATACAGTTCCTGTGAGAATGCGATTATGGAGCATGGTGTTCACCAAGAAGTATCGATATTCTCATGGTGCGGTACACCTAGTTTTGCCAGTTCCTAGTCTACCTAGGTTAGAGCCAGTTTCGTCGTAACGTCAGAGAACTCTTTGTACTGTTTACAGCGATACACCGACAGTCCTGGCTGTATCGCGTTGACTCCGGCTGATTTCCAGCATTGTGAGGATTCTGGTGCATTCTTCAGTCGTAAGCGACATGATCACAGGTTGAATAATAAGTATTGAACACTATCAATATGGTTTATATACCTAATTAAATGACAGATTAGAAACAAAAGCAAAATCAAATGCAGTAATTTCGTAGTTCCATCTTCGAGTCTCACTGTTTTAAATTTGATTTTTTTTTATGACATAAACTTGCAGTAACTAAGAAAGGTTAATAACATAATTTAAGAAGTATTTAATGGTATACTAGGCACAATTTAATTGATTAAGCTGGCATTCTTAATTTCTGAGATTTATAGAATTTTTTTTAATGACCCGGATTCATTTACTCTCGAGTGTAGTAAGTTCACAATGTTTCCTCATATTTTACAGGTAGGTCTCAGTTGCAGGAGATCGTCTAGTTAGGTGTACCACCGCAGCGCCTACTGCAGCCGATAAATTATGTTCCGACCTGAAGAATGTTATAGCTATTAGATACTTGTGTAATTAGCGCCACGTTGTTGTGAGCAGACGTAATACTTACCATCAGGTGACCGTCTCGCTCGCCTTGTCACTACATATAATAAAAAAAAAAATGTCTGCCAATTTGCTGGTAATATTGTGTGTTGAGAGTTTGTAAAGGAAAAAAGTTAACGCGCATAATATTAAAGTCGCACTGTATCAAAATACACCGACCCGATTGTATCAATGTGAACCTGTTCAATGCTAAAGTATCAAGATTTGGAGAGCGTCGCGCTCCGCTGAGGTCACCGGCGGCGGCGAGCGGGCAGTGATGCTCCACCCGGAACGCGGAGCGGATGGCCCTGCACTATCGCACAGACAAAATGACGTACTTTAAAAAGTATCTCGTTCATATTTACATCGGCGTTAGTGTTCTAGTGTTTACAGGAGACGCTGATGCACGTTAGTATTGTTTAATATTATTTTTTAAATATATATATGTATGAATAATTTTTGCGATACGGTCTCTGGTGTCAAAGGTTGGATACATATCAGCTTGTGTATATATTTTTACATTTTCCTGTTCGCCGTAAAACTACACAACGCAACTTTTTGATTTTTATCCTAATAACAAAAATATATTGTGGCAACAGATATTTGTGAACAGGTTTTTTTAGAAAAAAAAAACGTGTAAATAATTTTATGGCATCAGAAACGAGATGTTATTAATTTGGTTTGCACTCTTGTAGATGTAGATGGTTTAAATACGATAGTAAAAAAAATTACATATAATAGTATAATATCCGGGGTCGCTTATTTATTGTTTATAAATATAAGGGTACCTATATACGTACAATATTAATCTTTGTGATATTAATACGAGTGCTCTTTATAAAATTTTCAAAATTAATTCCGAGCTAACCTGATGTAAATTTCTATAGATATCAAAGTATATCATGATATCTAGCAGATGATGCTGTTTGTTTTGATTAACGTCGTAATGAATTATATTCTGCGTCTCGCAAACTTTTTTAGTCTGCGGCACGCTGAGGAATTTTTTTTCCGCGGCACACTAAGCTAAATAAATTTTCGGAAGAAAACGTATATTTAAAAATAATTAAAAAAAATTGTTTTACAAATAGGTACATTAATTAATATTTGGTACAATAGAAAGGAACATATTTTTATTTTAAAGAAATTAGAAATTGGTTTTTAGATTAATCTCAGAATATCTAGTGCAACTTGGAAAATCTTTTGCGGCACACTTAACATTCTCCCGCGGCACACAGTTTGCGAGACACTGGTCTAGATGGTACCGCAGCTTCTGTTTCTGCCGCACAAACAGTACTACGTAAATAATATTGTGTTCCGGTGTGAAAGGCGCGTTAGCTAGTGTATTTACTAGGATAACAAGACTCAACATTATGTCTCAAGTGTCAAAGCAACGAGCATAACATGGTGAATTGCATATTTGAATGACGTTAATGCCCAAGTTAAGTAATTTAAATTTTTAGTTTTATAGTAATTTGTAAAAGGTACGATGTTATTAATATGCTACTTAGGACCAAAAATCCCAGAATAAAAGAAGACAGTGAGTATTCACCGTCTGTCTGTTAAGCATATAGATATACTTTTTATAATTCAGATTTCTCATATATAGCTTTACCAATAATTGATAAGAGTATATATTTATATCTTGCTCCGTCATTTCTTAATGGTAATAAAAGATAGATATGATATTAATGCTACATTTGCGAAATATTAGCATTGTTCGTTTCAGACGAGTCATGCTATATAAATAAGAAAGGAACAAGTGTAGTCTTCACATCTTTTCGATTCATGAAAACTCTGCAAAGTAAGCTGACAGTCCACCGCTGCATCCTTGTAGGCATTGTCCGGATGAGATGAATAACACGTAGGGGTCCAAAAGAAGTTGCATTTTAAGCACAACATTATTAACATGGAAACTGATTTTGATAAAATAACATGTCTGTAAAAAATAGAATCCAGGTTAAACCTTACAGGTAATGAACATTCAAAAACCTAGGCACATGAAAAATATATAATACTGGTGGTAGGTTTGTGTTGCCGGAGACCGTCGAAGTACCACCGCAGCGGTTATTGCAGCCGACAAACAGTAGTGTTTGAAGGGCGTTGTAGCTAGTGTAATCACTGGAGTAACGAGACTTAACGTCTTACGTCTCCAAGCGTCGAGCATAATGTGGTACTGTGTATATCACCCTAACTATCGCCACGTTATGGGCAAACGTATCACTTAACGTCCTGTCAACGCCTTGCTCGTCTCATCGTTTCATCGACTAAGAGGAAAAAATATATGTATATGACGAATTCTAAACAAATATATATAATGACCATATAGCGTACAAAGAATAAAACAGAAAGGTATTTTTTATACTCGTTGCATATTTCAACTATTTGATATACTTATTACAGTAAGTAGCCGGAGAGCAATAATCTACCGTGACTGTCTCAGATAAACTAATAAGTTTAACTAGCCTTTGTTTCATTGCATATTAAAATCTTAAGGAAACTAACGACTTCATCATCATCACTAGACTACAGGTAGTTGAATATAGCCACCAATATAAAAGCTCGGTTTCCTCTAAAGATTTCCTCCACACCGTTCGACCCCACCACATTTTTTCTATTCAACGAAGCGACGAGATGAGCGAGACGTTCACCTGTGGTGAATGCAACGCCTGTATATAACAACGTGGCACTAGTTACGATAATATATACTGCACCACATTGCGCTCCTCGCTTTGAGACATTTAATGTGTGTAGCACTATCAAACTTAAATAAAACTTTGTTTTTTGATGTTTTCACGAGACAAAATGGACAGAAGGTTCGCCTGGTGATTACTGCGCCCGCCTCAAACAATGACGCGCCAGCTTAGATGTTTTACACCGTATTGCTCGAGACAGTGTACGCTGAAATTACGTGATATAATTCCCCCAATTTTCACCACCGAATGACCTGGCGCTCGACGAATCACCCTCCTTAAACATCCCCAGCCAGAGGTGTCATTATCAGATGTTTAACACCATCTTCTTGATAACAACAGCAAGAGTGGAGCGTAACTGGCCGGTGCTAATGTTTCCGTACAAATACAATGCGGAAGTCTTTAAGTGAAGAGTGAATAGGTTACTGCGCTTCACCACCGCACACTACAGCTTTTAACATCAGGTGGGATCGTGGTCAAGCACTAAGTTTGTTGATTAATAAAAAAAATTATATTTTTACTTATATAATCACTAGCTACATTGCCGTTTAAACAGGAAGACTGCAAAATAATGATGAGCGTCCAATATACGCGCTGTACCGATACTAACTTGAACGAATGTCGGCAGGAGAAATAAAGGACATACAAATGTACATATTGATATTGAATTTTTACAGAATCCTCATGCGCATCGGTCGACGGCAGAAGCAGGCAGTGTGTCGACATCTACAAATGCCCAGAGCTCTTGTCCGTTTTGAACAAGCCGCGCAAGTCGAATTCGGAATTAGATGTTCTGCGTAAGTCGCACTGTGGATTTCAAGGGAATATTCCGCTGGTAATTTTTTTTAAATATTTAAACATTAGGTATATGCTGAGACCTACCCATGTTCTTCTTTCACATGAACCGCCAACGATAATGGTCTTAGTACTTACATGTACAGTCATCATCATTATTTAAGCTATACGTCTGCTCTATACAATTCTTCTGATATATAATTCACTTTAACAATGAATATCACAATTGGTGATAGCACCACCGCATTGCCTATTCCTGCCGCCAAACAGTAGTGTACAAACATTGTGTTCGGGTCTAAAAGGCGCTGTAGCTAGGTACTGAGATCACGTGACTCAGCATCTCATGTCTTAAGGACACGAGCACGATGTGGTGCTTTAACACCCTAACCAGCGCCACATTATTTTGTGCGGGCGTAACGTTTACCATCAGGCGAACGTCCTGCTCGTCCGGTTGCTTCGTTTTATAAGAAAACCTCAAACACAATATACTACTGCCTGTACAGAAGTATTGCTAAATGCTTTTGTTTAAAGATTATCAGCGCTTTCTTTGACAGCAACTTTTAAATCCAAAAATGGTTCACTCCTCTTTAACTATAAACAGAAACAGTACAAAAATCTGTTTTATAAAAATTTTAATATTTTTTTTTAAATATATTTTTATAACTGGAGTATGTTGATATATTCATACCTTGATAAGGAGGAAGATAACAATTTAAAGCATGTGACTTTTCCCACAGCGGTCCGATTGTAATTTTTTATTATTTTTCGGAAAGTTTGTTAGTTGTTCCCTTGGGATAAGAAATAAAAATATAATCAAGAAATAACATATAAGAAAACATAAGGGATGTTGTTTGTGCAACAATTAATATTTACTGAAACTATATTTCATTCGAATTTATTAAGAACTAGTTCTTTCCCGCGCCATCTCCGTGTAACACTTTGCAACTTCTTTTAGGCAATTTAAATTTTTAGCGGACCTATATTTGGTAAAAGGAATATTCCTGCCAAATACTTGATGTTTGTAAGAAACTTGTCTCTGGGCTATAATGCCCGTAGACTATAAGGTCTAAATAGCTTGAAAGAAGATACTTTGCATTTAAAAAGTATGATTATATTTTTATCAGGTCTGCTGTTCAATATCACAGCCGACGAAGCCACCGCCGCCTCCCCAAACTACGCCTCCTCCAAAGCCCTCCAACTTCGAAGAAATGTTTTACACCCGACGGGCAAGAGGGCAACTGTATCGGGCTATACTCGTGCCCCCACCTTACAAATATACTTCAGCAACCTTCATCCAAGGATGTGGCATTTGTACAGAATTCTAGGTAAGTTTGTTAGACAAGAATTAATTTTGCTGGAGTAAATAGGTCTGTCTCTGTTGCCGGAGACCGTCTAGGTAGGTAACACCGCATCGCCTATTTCTGCTGGCAAACAATAGTGTGTAAACATTGCTGTGTTCCGGATTGAAGGACGCTGTAGCTAGTGTAATTACTGGTGTAACGAGATTCAACATCTTATGTCTCAAGTTCACGAGCGCAATGGTGCTGTAACACCCTAAACAGCGCCACGTAGTTTTGTATGTATCACACCATCGGGTAAACGTCCCGTTCGTATCGTCACTTGAATGAATGAAAAAACATATTTAATACTAAAACTACGTAATATCTTAAGAAAAAATTCATATAGTACATTTTACTACACTTCCGGGTATGTGTGCATAAAGTAATTAAATTAGAAATATACTAACTAAATGTTTTCGCTTTTTTTTTAAATTTATTAATTACTTAAATAAAAAAGCCGCTTATGCTGAATACATTTAAAACACATATAATTTTAAACATTTTGACAGTATAAGTAACCAAGATCGAAAATTGCTGACCTCAGTTGCAGTGAATTATTGTCAGTGAAGTTAATATTGATTCCATCCAAAGAATATATTCACTGCATGTATTCCTATATACGTAGTGTTGGGAGGCCTCCCTCAAGGTGGAACGAAGATCTGGTGAGAGTCGCTGGAAGCCACTGGAAGCGAGCAACGCGGGACCGATCGATGTGGAGATCTTTAGGGAGGCCTATGTTTAGCAGTGGACGTCTATCGGCTGATGATGATGATGATGATATCTTTATATACAACAATTCCATCACTTATGATGTATCCCTTTAGATCACGTTGATTAGTATATTTCAGAGTAAATAATTTTAATATGACCAAGTTCTGATGCCATAGTAACTCTCGTACCTGTACAAATTTCGTCCGCAGTATTAATGCAGTTAAATTAATGATAATTTCTTTAAACAATTTGTAATCAGTGTATAAAAAAATAGTATAATGCACACCACACACGTATTCTTTGTTGTTTTGGTATCGCCACTACGATAACCTGGTAGTTTAATAGTATTACAAAGTGAGCCGACCACCGGTTAAAAAAAAAGTAGTGATATGCAGTGTTGCGTGTCGAGAACAAATTTATTACGAGTATCTACGAATCCTAATGTTCTTTATGGTATCATAATGATACCATCATAGATCATAGAAAAAATCGATAAATTTAGCTATAACAACAAAAAACCGTTTATATTTTTTATGGGGTGTAAGTGGTGCCGCACCTCACCTGCTCGTGGTGCAGCCTGTTAATGAACAAACGAAGTTCTAGCTCCCATAAACCGGCATTGGGCCAGCATGGTGGGAAACGGCCGAAATCCTCCTATATGAATCCCTACAAACGAAGGTCGCGGGAAGCCCGACCAATCGATCTGGAAATCTTTGAGGGAAGGCCTATGTTCAGCAGTGGACGTCTATCGACTGCCGATGATGATGATCATACTTTTCAAGAATATCAGCTTGTTTCCAATTGTCTAATACTTTCATGATCAAATCGAATGTGTACCGTTTTGATATAAACAAAACCGTATTGTATCATAAACTAATTACTACAGTTATCTATATTTGTATTTTATCCAGATGTGAAGGCCCTGAACAATACAGCGTCTGCTGTGGGTCTTCGCCACCGATTACGGGTCCGGTGACGAAGCCAATGATTTGCGTACCGTCCGCCGCTCCACCGGATCCAAGGACGGAATGCTGCGGTCTGGACAGCAGCGGTGGCAACAGGATCGTGGGTAAGTTAAACAATGTAGCGTAGTAGTATCCGAAACAAAGTAAAGTATATTATCTGTTATGTTTTTTTTAATATTTCTAAGCGTCGAGTCGAGCGGTACGTTCACCTGATGGTAATTGATACGTCCGCCCATAACAACGTGGCGATGCTATACGCAGCACCGTATTGCGCTCGTCATCTGAGACATAAGATGTCTTCTTACCCCAGTAATTTAACTAGCTCCAGCGTCCTCCAAACCGGAACACAGTAATGTTTGTACTTTTTGGCGTAATTCTAGCGACAGAAATATGCACTATGGTGATACCTCTATCTAGACGGTATCCGGAAACAAAGACTCCTACCACTAGTTTGTTAGCATTACTAAATTGAAAAAGGTACTTTAATTGGTCGCACTCCAAAGATTCTTTAAAGTGCATTTATCGGGACCGTACAAAAATTAAGAATAAAGTAATGAAACTCGTAATTAGTGTAAAAATAAGTTATTGACTAAGTGAAGGGAGAATATATGGTCCGGTAGCAATGACAGATTATCAACGATGCGATGAACAAGTAACAATAATTATAAACTGTCTGAAAGTAGGTAATTGGTTGGGAAAATCAAACCGAGTCAGGCGCGCTCAAGGTCGGTGACGTAGACCTGAAAGCATCATGCGTTCATTACATCGAAGTTCAACGGTTCTAGGCAAAGAATATGACGACAGCCGTATTCCCCACTGTCGTCACATTAGATGCCTAGACTCGTATAAAGTTATGTGTCACGATGCAGTACAACATCAGATTTTTCCACCAACGAAGTGTTATGTGGGTAATTGCATTTGTAATGTATTTCTGACGCGCTAGTGTTTAATATTTCAAGTGCTTAACATAAAATGGCTAATTAATATTTAACACTCATCTTTATGTTCATACATAAACGTCATTTATGTTACTATCAACTAGCCTTGCCATAAATACTGTTAAATAAAATATTTTATATTTTTCAACTTTTGAATTATTTTGAATGTGGAACATACATATTATTTTAAAATATTTTTTCACTTTTGCGCCATTTCACATATTTTTTCGTATTCGTTTGGGGTGTTAAAGAAAATAAGATAGTAGTAACCGCTTTGCACAAAGTGGGTATGGTATGGAGCTGCTCCGGTCGGTCATATTCCAGACACTTTAAAAGCTTGCTATCAGCCGTATGTTCGTATATCGTACTATCAACAGATACAGCAACACTACCTCTGACCAGAAGAAGACCAGAAAAGATCGAGGCAGCCGCGTGCTGTTAGAACTACAAAGGCTGTTAATGCTGTTAAAGCCAGAATTCGTCGAAACCCCATTAGGAAGCAAAAAATCTTATCGCGAGAAATGAAGATTCCCGCTAGGACTCTGTCGCTTATCGCGTATTATAAAACAAGACCTAAAGCTCGGTGCTCGGTGCTGATCAGGTCACGGTAGATATACAGGACATGCCCTAAATCAATCTTTATAATTAAAGATGGACGAATTGGATCGATCAAAACGAACAAACCTTCTCTCGCGATACGCAGATGAAAGGCACAGATATTTTCTTTACCGATGAAAACATTTTCACGATTGCAGAACACTACAATAAGCAAAATGTTAAAGTGTACGCACACTGTTCTAAAGAAGCTGCTCAAGTGGTGGTGGTCGTAGAGATACAATGTGGTCATCATCCTGCGTCGGACGAACAACTGTCCCAAGGCGGTGTCGGGTTCATCGTCTCTCATGAACAATGTTGTACAGATCGGGAGTATATCGAATAGAGTAGCGCACCTTAATAATCACCAAACGGTATTCGCTGAAGATCATACAGGTATACGCGGCCAACTTCGTCGCACCCCGATGTGGAACTGGAAGTAATGTATGAGGACATCTTTCGGGCAATGTATTCTGCCAGTACACCATAATCGTGGGAAATTTCAATGCAAGGCTAGGCAAATGTTGCGGTGAGGAGTTGATAGTGGGTCACTTTGGTGAAGGCATCCAGAACTACCGCGGTCACATGCTGGCCGACTTCTTCGAGAAGGAAGGTTTGTGTGTCTATATGATGAACTCCTTCAGGAAACCACAGCATCGAAAATGGACCTGGATAAGTCCGGACGGTACCACAAAAAATGAGATCGACTTTGTCCTCTCGACAAAAACTCGAATCGATCAACTCATTTAACACAGGAAATGATCACCGAATGGCAAGAGGCACATTAATTCTTAAAGTAGAGTTCGAGAGATATCGATTGATAAAGTCCTCGCTCCGCTCAGATACCGCCGAGATCCAAAACCTTGAGGACTTTCAACTTGAATTACGAAATCGTTTCGCATGCCTGGAGAGCTACACTGACGTGGACACTTATAATGACAGATTCCCGGAAACTGTCTGTTCGGCGGCGATAAACTTCTTTAAACCTAGCCGTACCAAAAGAGGTAAAAAAATCTCAGAGCCGACCCTCAAGCTTATAGAGGAAAGACGTGGGTTGGTTGTGCAGTCTTCGGAAGACGCTTCTCGCTATCGGCCGCTCAACAAGTGAATCTCTAAGTCACTGAGTCGCGACCTGCGCCGATGGTAAAACTCTTCTTCAAAAAGGATGATAGGACCAAGTTGAAGAACTATCGACCTATCACACTTCTGAGCCACATATATAAGCCGTTTTCAAGAGTCAACGAATCGTCCCGAACGCAGCCTAGACGACTTCCAGCCTCCCGAACAGGCCAGATTCAAAGGCAAAGACGGTTTATGTCGGACTTGTGCCGACTAAAACCCCCACGATGTTCCGCCTCATCGCGTAATAGCAGGGTCACGGGAACGCTTTCGCTCGCAACCGCGACCCTGCCAGCGCTGGCCGCTTTCGCAGTCCCACCTCGAGAGGGATGGAAGAACCCTCCATTTCCAGGGCACGCCGGAACAGGCAGCGCGCCCCTTCGTTGGCCTCTTGCAGTCGCGCGGGTGACGGGTTCCCCCGAACTCCTCGCCCAGAGGCCAGGGCTTCCCGCGGCAGAGAGATGTTGGGCCCGCCGCCACCCGTTAACAGCCGCGGAGAATAGGGAGATCAGCGCATCGCAATACCAACACTTCTGTTATCCAGCCGGTGCTTGAACCTGGAGCGGCGGCTTCGGCCGGCCTTTAACCGCGGGCCGGCCGGGTAGGTTCCACTTGGCTTCATCGTGTGTCGGTGTACGGTTATTGAGCCCCTCCGCCACGACAAGGCGGGAACCCGTTCGGAGGGCGGGGAGGTGGTATAATTAATGGGGTAACGAAGCTCAACATGTTTTGTCTCAAACGACGAGCGCAATGTGGTACTCGTATCCTATCTATACTAGCACCACGTTGTTATGGGCAGGCGTATCACTTACAATCACGTAAACGTTCCCTTCGTATCGTCGTTTAATTGAATGAAAAAAAAAGTGTTTAGTACGATTTCTTTTTTTTTTAAATAAACACTCCACAACCACAAACTGATAGATGATAAGAAGTTCCTCAACATCACTAGATGGAAAGATTGATTTAAATATTTCAGGTGGTAATGAGACGGCAATCGACCAGTACGCAGGTTTAGTGATCATCGAGTATAAGAAAGATGACAAGATCAAGCTCCTCTGTGGTGGTGTGCTGATCAGCGGTAGATACGTCTTGACCGCCGGGCACTGCGTCGTTGGGCCGGTGCTGGAAGTTGGCATTCCGTGAGTTTTATTTAAGACACGAATTACGCCTGCCTAGTAATAATGCGGGACCCTGACAGGATCATCTTTATAACACGGTAACTCTCTTAACGACAATCCTTCATTAAGGCGCTGCAAATAGGCGCTGCATTAAGTAATTAATTGGTATCTGCCAAGAAAGATTGCTCCTAAGTGATAGTTACAAATGGTAAGTTACTTTGCAATACGAACTCGTAAAGGTACTTTTTCATATGTAACAAGATTCACTTTGCTGTTTAAAACAAAGTCTTGAAATATCAGAGTCAAGGGGATTACCTTCATATCAAAAGACAGATTAGATCTGATGCGAGTACAAAATTCATCGTCTTACTCAATAATTCGATTTCATAGAAAATAATACTATTTGGACGCGTTATAACGTTGGTAACTTCAATTCGCAGCGTGAACGTCCGTCTTGGCGAATACGACACCAGCAAGAACGGTCCGGACTGCGTTGAGGTGGAAGGTGGCGGCGAGGACTGCACTCCGGGCGCGATCATCGTGCCCATCGAAAAGATAATAGAACATCCGGATTACAATCCAACCAACGCGCTGAGGAGACACGACTTAGCGCTTCTAAGACTCGCTCAGATGGCACCTTATACGGGTAAGAATATTTTAATATTAATCTTCATATTAATATTGAATTAACTCGTATAATCGAAAAGTAAACATGTGCAAAGTGATTTTTGGAGTTAATACCAATAACCGAACTTATTTTTTTGGGTTAAAAACAATTTTAACCAAATAAAGTATTTAATCTAAATGGACTTTACTGTTAGTGAGATATGTTTCCGCAAGCGAGGGTTCAAAAACATCGAAAAATCTAAGATTACAAAAACTAATAAGCAGACACGAAACGGTAAAAGTTTAAGAATCAATAAAGATTTAACTAAAGCAACTCCCCGATTATATATTACAGATTTCATTCGGCCAATCTGTCTACCTGTATCTGACGTGACCCTGACACCTCCAAAGGACTTGAGATTCTTCGCGGCCGGCTGGGGCGCGGTCAGCGCGGAGCAAAGTAGTAGCAACATCAAGATGCACGTCAGCCTGCCGTATAAAGCTCAAAGTGTAAGTTGTACTGTAATAATTACAGCAACTGTTTAATAACAGAAAGCCGTGCTTCCCAATTTTCTTTCGGCTCCGTACCTCCTCTACTCCCATCCTCCCTCTGATAATTCCATTCCTACTCCTAAAAACGGCTATCGTTTCTTTTAAAGTCTACGTAAGAAATATTTGTGTTATTGTCGATTTAAACTTTTTAGATCTTTATTCCTCTAGCACTTTAGTAAGTAAAGTTTACTTTGAACTACGTATGGTTCGGCGTCACCCATATAATTTTCATATACCCCCAATGCAACCCACTTTACTCCCCAGGATGATAGTAATTGTACCGCGAGGATTAGCGTATAGGTTAGAAATCGATCCCTCGGAATAATAATTTAAAAGTTAAAATAAGGATAAAAACGCTCCAGGAAATCTGTTCTGCATTTTCTTGAAAAACTTATAAACTGGTAGATTTAACAAAACCCCTATTTATACTAGTATACCCGTATTTTTTACTATCGCCGTGTCTCGGATGCTAATAACTCGTCTTGCAAGGTTCTCATTGTTATTATGATAGATTGGCGGTAGACATGTAAATATCTCTTACGAAATCCCTTTGGAACTGCATTCTAGGTTAATTTAAGAAATCTGAATTTTTGTTTACAGGAATGTCAAACGTCATACAACCATCCAAGAAGAAAAGTCGCACTATGGCAAGGTCAACTCTGCGCAGGCGGAGAAGCTGGTAAAGACTCCTGTAAGGGGGACTCTGGTGGACCGCTGATGTACGAAAACGGGAAACTTCTGGAAGTCGTAGGAATCGTGAGCTTCGGACCCACGCCGTGCGGCCTCGAGAACATCCCCGGAGTTTACACCAAAGTATACGAGTATCTACCATGGATACGCACGCAAATCAAACCTTAAATTACATAGAAAAAGAGGCTCAGTTTGAAGAACTGTAAATAGTTAAAGATCTAAATGGACTAAACAAAAATAATAATAATAATCAAAAGTAATAAATAATTTGGGTATTTATGTTATGCTGTACAATACTGTGTGAGGGTGACAGTACATAAATACAAATATACTAGCTGTTCCTCGCTCGCTTTGCCGACTGCAACACCCTCGCAACTCACTTTGGGGAAAGAATTTTGTAAAATCTGTTCATAACTGCTGTACAGTCCATAAAACAAATATTTCACTAAATTTCAAGTCTCTAAGCCTTATGGTTCCAGATATATCGTGACGGGTTTCTACATGAGTGGAAACCTCTAAATAAAAAGTATATATATAGAGTAGAAAATTTAGATATATATAGATTTGAATGTTTGTAAAGATATAATTTAACACAGATACATTTAAACGTAAAAATCTGCAAATGCATTCACACAAAACTCCTCATTCACCGTACAATATAGAATTATGATGATTGTCATAAAGTGTACCTGCAAGTATGTCACACCACGTACTAGGGTGACGGATGGTGTGCGCCAGAATCCTCAACACTATCATCACATCAGGCGGATACAATCTGCTTCTGGATATATACAACTACCTGTTCATGTTCCTCGAATAAATATCATTGTCATATTTAAAAATTTATTACATTTTATTCTCAATAAAATATATATCAGAGATAGAATTAGGAAACGGAAGGAGATTTTCTTTATCATATATATTTTATTTGTATTTACAGTTACAGTAGATAAGACTACGAGAGAAAATATTTGTGCTAATATATAAAGATTTAATACAAGAGGTATTTTACTAATACACGCATTCAAGCAGTATACCAGCAAACCTTTTCGAGTATATATTTTAATAAACTTTTCGAAGGATTTAGAACTTATTTATTAATGAAAACACAAACATTGTCAACAAAAAACCTGAAAACTGATATTGATATAGGTCAATTCGTTTGAAGATATATAATCCATTATTGTTGCCAAAATAACAATAAAAAAGCATTGTATTAAAAAACTTAATAAACAATCCTAAAATTTAAAACATAGACAACAATACAAATGCTGAAATAGTATGTGAATAATAAAGATTGCAGCTTTTTTATCTGACTTCATCGTGATCATCACGAAGTTTGTTTTATTCATTTACAATTAAGCGACGAGACGATCTGGACGTTAACGTGCTAGTTAGGATGATCGACACTGCACACCACGTTGCGCTCGTCGCCTGAGACATATGATGTAGAGTCTCATTACCCCAGCAATTACAATAGCTACAACGCCCTTAAAACCGGAACACAGTAATGTTTGCACACTACTGTTTGGCTACAGAAATAGACGCTGCGTTGGTACTCATTTAAACGGTCCTCTACAACAGAAACCTAACACCAGTAAAACGTCATCAGTAAAAGAAATGATTGCCTGGTTCTAACTGAAGTCTGAGGATTAGATTGAAAGGAGTATCCATCTCCAGCTGGTCTTTTAAACTGATGATATTTATGCTCGGTCCTATCCTTTATGTCTTCAAACTATTTCTTCCTCTATCAACCAAGTATTTTTTTTTTATTTTTTTTTTATTAACGTGTGTAACAAAATGCTAACGGATTGCACACCCCGTACCAATACTGGGCCGGTAGTGGGGTAGTGTCGGACTCCAACCGACTAAAAAGCTTCACACGGTATTCCATCACATCCGCAAGGAATGCACGAGGGTCACGGGATAACGCTTTGGACAGTTCTTCCGCAACCCCCGTTCGGTGCCCGGATCGAACGGGCCCGCCTCGAGGAGCTATCAACCAAGTATGCATGTTTCTAAGTTAATAATTTACTTATTAAAAACAATGAACAACTCTAACTATAACTTATCGAGATATTAATTTGTTTAATTAAAATGAATCTCTTTGGATTGAACGCGCCAATCTTACTTCTACCATTGATAACATACGAATGTATATTCTGAGAAGTAATAACTTAAATAACTTACATCTAGTTTATGCTACTTACTAAAAGAAAAGTGCCTGTTCGACGTACCTGGAAGGAGGACAATTGACTAATTAATTGGGGATTCACATTAAAAAAAAGTCCTGTGCATAGTTATTACATTTAGCGGTGAGGACTTGAATGACGTTAGTATTACTAGCGACTGGGGAGGCCCTAGGCGGGAACAGTGCGAAATATACTAAATTATGAGAAACAAAGTAAACATAAACTAAATAACTTGCGTACTCGTTTTGCTGGCGATAATGTACGATTAGATTTGAAATGTGTCAGTAATATCCCCGCTCGGCGACAACCCGTTTCCGGTCAATACAACAAAGTCATGTTTTCGAGAATGTAGTAAAAGACTTGCTTCTAGATTCGTGCACCCATCATCATCAGCCAATATAAGTCCATTGTTGCACATAGGCTTGCCCCCAAAGATATCCACATAGATACGTCCGGCGTTCCCTTGGTTTCAGCGCCTTGTCAACATCCGTTACAGTCAACATGGCCTTAGGCACCAGATGCGGTCGTTCGTAAGGATTCATATGGTGGGATTCGGGCCATTTCTCACTACTCTGGCCCAATGAGGGTTGGTGGGACCCAGAGTCTCGTTTGCTTATTAGCAAGGCCTCCTTCGTGGGCTCAATTACCTAAAATCATATCAACACAACACCAAGTGAGGTTGTGCTTATAAATAAATATATCAAAAAATAAATATCTTATAGCATCAGGTTCCACTTAATGCGGAGTCAATGTACTGCTTCCGACCTTTCCTTCGAATGTATATATCACCTGTGTACAATAACGGTTGCTGTTGTTTTTTTTTTATTAAAAAGTTACCGTTTATTGTATTTCTCTTCGACCTTATTCTGCATATTTTTTTTTATGTAACGAATCCACGAAGCGAGCAAGACGTCCTGATTGCCATCAGTGATAACTGTCCATAACAGAACGCTAGTAAACATGTATAATTGTACCCACAATGTGTTGCTTAGATAAGTTAAATATTAAGTGTCGTAATCCTAATAATTATCTCACTTCAACACCGTTGAAGAAGATATTTTACTGGTAACAGGTCTCTGTTGCCGGAGTCTACGTGGGTGCCACTGCAGCTCCTTTTTCTGCTGCCAAACTAAGTGATATGTCCACCCTTAACGACGTGGCGCTAGTTTATATTAATGGTATACACTGTATGCTATGACCCGCTAGTCTCGTCGCTTCATTGAATAAAAAAAAGTATCTACATAGACTGTCTTTAGAAAGTAATCGTTTTGAGACTATGGACAACACGCTTAGGTTATAGTATAAGACGGTAAGGTGTTTGCTTCCGTACAATAAGCATTTAGACACAAGAGATCATTGAATGAGATAAAAAAGTTATGACAAAACCAAGTAACATCTCGTCTAATTATAAGGAAAATGCGGTGTCGGTAGCTATTTTCGAAGTCGAGTATATTGAACACGTGGACAGTCACGTGACGGCCGAGGGACTGGTGCGGAGAAGGGGGCAAATAATATCATTATTTTTTTTACTTGTAACAATAGTATCAAACAAGTTTTACATGACTGTGTACTAATTACAGAAAATGCTACCTCTGTTTGTCTAGAATAAAATACACATATGTATAACTTTTACATACTAAACTTGTTATTTTCTAATGGCTAATAACAAAAATAAAATTTTGAAAAATACTAAAATCGCCTACATTGTTTTCATAGAACCACACGACGCTCGTCGTCTTGAACATGAGATATTTGAGAGATGGCAATATTGCTTGACAGATGGCAATATTGCTTGACGGCAGAAACACTATGGTAGTGCTTAGTTAAATTATCACAACAGAGACAACAAATTAATACTAAATAAAAAATAAACAACGACCGTAAGTAGAAAAAAAGATGATGTTTAATAAAACGGCGACAATTTGAAGTGTTTTGATCAAAATCCGATTGTTTAGTACTACGTCGTCTCCCCTTTGGATTTAATTTTGCGGGTTATTAAGGTTTTTTTTTTTGAAAAATTAAACAATATTTAACTGCATAAGAAAAACCTATAATACCACATATAATTGTTGCATCGAATAAGACAACCGCAGAAAAGAATTATATTGCGAAATATTGCTAAACTTGCTGATCGTACGGGATTGCTCTGAGTCAGCGAACATGAATCATTCATCCATTCCCATATTAAAAATATTTGTTAATAGTAATCTATACATATAGGAGTTAACCGAAGCTTCATTTTCATTGACTTCTGAGATGTCTGAAACTTAATAAATTATTATTAAAACGTAGTAAACACGTAAAACAGCAGTCAGGCCAGCTTTGCAGTATTGCTCATAGTGCTGGACCACCAGCAAACAACACATGAATCGGCTTCAAATTATGAAGATGTTGGTCAATGGGTAAGCTAATGGATAAAATAAGAAACGAATATGTAAGAGAAAGTTTTAAAGACGTTCTTATTCCGGAAAAACGAAAAGAGAGATGTCTACGTTGGTGTGGCCATGTTCAGAGGCGACCTGAAGATCACATGGTCAAATTGGCCCTAAACATGCCGACGACGATGCAAAATTGCAGAAGATCACCGACCACTTGGCTCACGACAATCCTAAAGGATCTGAAAGTAATCGACCTTGGCGAACAAGGCTCTAAGAATAGTGTTGTCTGGAGACTTAGGACAAGGAATGCCGACCCTAAATAACTGGCAAAAAGGCACAGACAGAAGAAGTAAACACTTAAAATTTGGTAGAGATATTGTCTCTTCTATTTAGTGGCTAGCTGAGAATAGATTTTACTAAATTCCTTCCCCGAAGTTAGTTGTTAAGGAGTTAAGACCGGCAGAGCGGACGAGGAACAGGTACTATCATCATATACAAATGAATCTAAATCTGACACGTTCCCCCCCGCAAGCGATTTTCGACACGATTTAAGCAAACGACTATCCCTGTCAATTATTATTAAACACAGACAATAACATATTTTTATGGGAATTACAAATTCTTTGAAAGTCTTTAAACAATAGAGAATACCATTCGGTGTATTTTTTTAAGGACATGACAAACTGCGCGCGCGCACATTACACCATATTTAACCATTGCAATCCCGAAAGCAATGGAATTAAGTTAATAAACATTGAAATAATTTTTAAAGCTTTTCATTATTATTGAAACATCAAAGTAATATAAAATCTTTATTTTAATTAAAAAAAAAATGAAAACAAAACTCTGTATTACTACTTTTGTTAAATTAAAATGGTTCAACAATAAATGCTCGAGTTGCGTTTATTTTATTTTTTTACTTTTAAAAATTAAAGCATATCCTGTAGTGGCGGCAGGTCTCTTCTTTAGAGACTTAACTTCTTAACATCTCAAGGTGACGAGCGCAATTTGGTGTTGTGTATACCATCCGAACTAGCGTCCCGTTACTATGAGCAGGATAATCAATTAACAACCGAACCGTCCCGCTCGTCTCATTTTACAGTTTGTTAAAACTCAATCATCTTCATCCGATAGACGTCCACTGCTAGTCATAAGCCTGGATCAAAGATTCCCACATCAATCGAGTAGGGAATCGTATACGGGAATTTGCATAAAGTGGTTAACTTATCATCATCATATATGGTGAAGAACGTGGGAACTGAAAGCGAATAGTGCGAGACTAATCGGCGTGAAGATATTTGGGAGAGGCCTATATACCGCAGTGGACGTCTATCGGCTGATGATGATGTAGAAGGAAACCATCGGTGATAGTTTAAAGGTAATAACATCCGCCTTTACCAAATAAGCGAATACAGGCTTAATAAAGGAGAGAGAATGAAGTCTAATAAAAAATTGATATGAAAGATATGTTGCACGAATCATAATTTACAAAGTATTAAATGAACGTGAAAGATATTCAAACGCTTCTACACACTTGGATGTCTCACAGTAGATAAATAAAATTTAAAAATACAGATTACTAAGTAAATTAACAATTGTTTCAAATTACTTTATTTAAAAAAATTCTTGTCTGCTAATAATACTAATTCACAGGGTATTGTTATGGGACTGGTTTTCATTGAGTGTGCTCTTCATACAGTTCCAAACCTGATTTTTATAAATCTTCTCTCTTCGTGTTTACTTCCAATGCATTTTGCAACACACAATAGGGTATCTCTTTTTTTATGTTCTCAAGGTCAACGCTTGAACACAAACCCTCCCGATGTTGAGAGATATGGTAATAGTACTCCATACATGACCGGACCTGCACTTTATATAAAGTCAAAAGTTGTCCCAGTGAGAAGTATTGTTGCACTTTAGCAATGAATCCCAGGTTCGTTGCAGTCATCTTAGCTGTGGATTCAATGAACCGTCCATCGTTCAGATTTGTTGTAATTTTCAACCCCTAACAGCTGAAAGCAGTCGGTGATTGTCAAGGAGTACTACTAAAAGTACGAGCCAAGATGAATAGGCTTCTTTTGATGGTGAAAAGACACTCCTTTATTTTGGATGCATTAAATCTCACAAAACCTTTCGCTGTAAGGTGACATTCAGAAGCTTCACCATGGCCTTTCTCTCGAACTTCTCATCACGACCGGCTCAATCGGTTAGCATGTATGTCTCCACAACTGTGTTATCTTCCGCGTACCCAAAGTTTGCGAGTATGAGCAAGTCATTAATGTACATCAAGAAATGAGTTACAGAGAGAACGGATCCTTGAGGACCACCTGCATTGATTGGCATACGTTCAAATGAACAGCCGTCGGTCATTCAAGAAATTCTTGAACCAAATAGATTAAGAATATCTTGGTCCATATCCATCGGTGTAATCAATTGACAACTTGTAATTAGGAAGCTTGTTTTTACAAACACATGATTTCTTACTAATTGGGTCCCGTAATATCTGCAGTCGGCCAGCGGAGTCCCGTGCTACGGAACCCGCTACCCTCCGCGACTGAGCACCGCACGCAGCATCAAAAAATCCGTTTGTAGCGTAGTACACTACGGAATGTCCTAAGGAGGTTCAACATTTATATACGTAACTAAACAAATCCACTACATATTTGTCTGTTTACACGATATTTGCTATGTGGAAACCCGCAATATCTGTATTAATAGTTTATTTGAATCGTCTTTAGACAGCATAACAAAGATAGATAGGGCATGCCTTAGTTTTTAATGACTAGAAACAACGGGATTGTCTGAACAGGGACCTGTAACTTTACTGGTGGTAGGTCTCTGTTGGCGGAGACCGTCTAGGTAGGTACCGTAACCCTTCCTGCAGCCGGCGAACAGTAGTGTGCAAACATTACTTAATTCCGGTTTGAAGAGCGCTGTAGCTTGTGTAATTACTGGAGTAACGAGATTCGACACTATTACTCAGGCGACGAGCACAATTTGGTGCAGTATCTACTATCGTATTTAGCGCCACGGTGTTATGGACACGCGTATGTATCACTTAACATGAGTTGAACGCCCCGCTGGTCTCGTCACTCAACTGAATGAAAATACTGTGAATCTTGTATTGCTAGTAAATAACGATGCGAACATAACAACTATACCAAAAAAGGGAACAACGGGCATTTACTTGTTTACGACATTATATCAAGTTAATCCTCAAACGACTGCGTCAGTGCGTGTTCGCTTGCGAACGTTTAGTTCAGCCCACGTAGTTTGTGATGCAGAGCCTATCTGCATGACGACCGAAATATCTGAACACTACCCGCATGAAGAGGAAAATATTCCACGAATTGATAGCGAAATAATGTAGGGACTTAATTATAAAGATTAGTGAGCTCGAGGTTTATATCGTTATAGACAGATTTACGTATTACTCTCGGTAAAAGTATCACACCAAAGGTTTACCACATAATAAACATCGATAACCATATCGATGTGATCACACACCAGCGTGAATGGACTTTCTGAAGCCGATACACAGATTTTTCTTTGATTCTATCTAATTATAATATTATCGATAGACGCATTTGGTTCGGCTGGGCAGCGATTGGGACACTCCACCACACCCTCACCTCGCAAATACCCCAATGTCACAAGACGAACGTCTTTAACCAGTGCGTGCCCCCCACCGTGACTTACGGCGCAGAGACATGGCCCCTCATCATCGGGCTGCTCCACCGATTCAAAGTAGGAATTTATAGCTATTTTAAAATAACTATAAAATCCGGAACGAAGAAATCCGACGGAGAACTAAAGTTGTCGACATAGCTCTCAAAATCTGCAAGCTGAAGTGGCAGCGACGGCTGATGGCGGAGAGAAGTCTTGGAGTGGAGACCGCGTCCAGGTCGCAGGAATGTAGGCTCAGCTCACAGCTGCCTCCAGATGGACCTATGATATCATGGAACGGTCGGAAGTGGGTGGATGCGAAAAGCTGGGGATCGTATTTAGTAGAAGTCACTGAGGAAGGCCTATATCTAGCAGTGGATAAACAAAGGCTGATAATGATGATGATGATGACGGTGAATTGTAATATTACGTATTGCGAGACATAAACTTGCATGCGTATTATGCATCACAAGGAAACAAGATCGTAGTGAACATTTTTCCGTTTCATTTTATAATTGATCACAAAACTCACTGTCGTAGTTGAGTTAATTACATGCAATTATGACATGGTCATGAGTAACATCCGGAGGAAATCCTACATCACAAAATAATATGCAAAATTCAATAAATTGACACGACAGTTACACAAATACGGATTGTTTTAAACAATAGATAATGGTAATTAGATGTATATTTAATTACCACTATCATATACAAGCTTGTATCATGTCGGACTTAGTTAAATATTACCGTAGTCGCCATTTTGCCGGTTGTTATCGAATTTGACCTAATTTTAAGTAATTTGTCATATAACTAACTTCTTTTGACTTAGTACCTTAAACACTTATTATTTTAGATCACATTTTATGATTAATATGTTAATGTTACAGTAGATTCCATTTACTATTAGTAATTGAATACAAAAAGCTTGATAGCCAGTTTAAGCGGACGGGGCGTTGACCATTACTCATCATCGTTTCAGGCTTATTAATGCTGAACGTTACCCTCCGGCCTATTCCATTTGCGAACGATCCAATAGACAGCATCCGTCAGCTTTTTCGTTTTTTCCTCGACCATACGATGAACGAAGAGGAACGTTCATCTGATGGTGAGTAATACGATTGCCCACAGCCACGTTGCGTTAGTTGGGACGATATACACAACACCAAATTAAGCTCGTCACCTTAGGACATAAGATGTTAAGTCTCGTTATGCCAGTAATTTCCCATACAACACCTTTTATACAGGAACACGTTAATATTCATACACTGCAGTTTGGCGGCAGAAATAGGAGCTGCGGCGGACAGTCGCCAGCAAAAGAAACTTTTTGCTCCTGAAATGGTAGCATGCTGTCTATCTGGTAAACGGCCGTGACACACACTATCGCGACGGGATTTGACCTAAAATGTATCATAACAACATCCTGTTGCAACAAAAAAAGCAGCACACGCCTTGATCTGAAGAATATACCGGTGTAGCTGCGAGTAACATGTCCGAACAAGTACTAACAAACGTTCCTTTTACAAAATAACATTACGCAAGAATGCCGTTTAAGTCATTAATTTCACCACATTTACTTCTAAACTCACAACTTTCTATAAGACTGATAATTTTTGTAATCCAAACCTCGATAGATGCTAATGACTAAATTCAGATCATTCAGTTTAATAACAACTACTGGGACTCTTCACTTATCATTCACCACCGGATAAAGCCTCGTCCCGTTTCGTGATAGTAGTAATATCAAGAATAATGAAATTACATTTGAACTTTTAAAACAAAAAAAAAATTATGTTAATACCTTTCAGTATTTAAAAATTAAGTAATAATTAATAACAAATATTTTTTTTTATTATATTAAATTTTCTTTTATTAAGTATCTGATACTCTATTATGTTGTCTTTACCAGTTGTTTACCTTACGTTCATTATCATCATAAAAGCTCTTATAAACTTTTATTGAATGCAATTATATATTGGTAGCTAAGAAAAAAAATTTCTAAGATTTTCTTTGCTTAAAAAGATTTTTTTTTATCTGTGAAATGAATAATAAAAAAACGCGTTTATTAATATTTTAATTATTCATATAAAAAAATTTACATATATTTTTTATTTCTACTCTTAGTTACTTAGCTTAAAATAAATACAAGTATTATATTTATTAAATTTATAATAATAAACATTAATAAACGATGATATGCAACGAAAATTTTTTTTATGTGTATTGTTCGTATAGTACCTTTAGTACCCCACGAATGTTACTGACACAACTGCGATGTGGTTTTCACTGTTCGACAACATCTGGACTGACTCACCACGAAAACTGGAACATTTTTTTTTTCATTTGTATAAATAAATCTCATGAATGAAGCGGTAAATAGTTAACTTATAAATTACAAAAGATAATTAACTGAAAAAGTTGAACTTTCTCGTAACAAAACAGACTTTCTATTAAAGACAAAAATGTCTACAGCGATATCGGCAGACAATCCTTCTAATCGTATAAACAAATACATATAAACAAAACATGCATACGGCATGAGGCATGCTAAGTTGAGAAAACCCCCCACTACCTTATCCATGTGAGCATCCTACGATGCTTTCATAACGTCGGTGCAATACAGTTGATACAAAAGAGCAATGGTGTCGAGGAACGCAAAAGTTGCTCCTTCACGAGCGGTCCGACCAGGTGTTAAGGCTCAGTGTCGCGCCGACCGGCAGCCGCGCCGGACGTATCCTTGCACACGCACACGCACACGCGCGTCGCCACTCGGCCACACACAATGCATTTTTATTTTACGTGTCTCGTTCTATTGTTTATATCCGGATTCGGGTACGCAGGTCAGTAAATTTACAAGTTATTCATACAATCGAAACGATTGAGAAAACTTAAAACAATAATCACGGACGATATATGTGAAACTTTTGGGATTTTAATAAAAAAATGCAAACGGAAAACAAAGCGGCAAATATCTCAAAACGTATCTTTGCCAATGGTTTCATTAACAGAAAACACATCATTTACTCGCTACTTGTTTTTGCTTTTTGATATGGAATAATAAGCCGTTTTAATTGCATGCACAAGTATGTTATCGTTTCTTAGATCGGAAAGTAAAAAAACACATGTAACAATTATTTGAAAATCGCCCGATTAAGAAATTTGTAAATTCGGGGTGACGCTCATGAAAATATCATACATGAAAATTGTTATAAATAGATAGATGACTATTTATGATTCGCAAGTGTGTCTAAAACGACCCTGTGCTATTCATGTTGTTAGAATACGTAAATAAGATTGTGTAGACCGACTTCATAACGTACATTTCGTATTTTGAATAACTAGTTAAAACGAAGTTTTAATAAAAAATTTTATAGGAAATTAAATTATAGATAACTCAAAAATTTTGTTGATTAAAATATTGTGTGTGCGTCATATTGATTTAAGTCTCCAATGATGAACTCTCGTCTCGTCATGACTCACCGCTCATCAATGAAAGCTCAGAATCCGAGCAGAGAAATTACATGAAGTGTATATGTTATATGTTTATATTTTCCAATTTTAAAAATAACTACAGAACGCTTGTGATGAATCGCTTCTATAGTTCGCATCCCGGCTAGAGTTAACTCATATTGGTGATCATAACTTCTCACCTATTCAAGCATAACTTATGTTTGACATTAACATTCAACTTTGTAGAAAGCAGTATACGTGGTTGAATAGTTGTGACATTTGTTGTCTCAACAGTATTTATCATCTCGGATAATCGAAAATATCAGAAAATTTATTATAAGTATAACATGTAAACACGATTCCAAATGTGTCCTTAATTATGGTATAATTAGTGATAAAGTAACAACTAGAATTATTAACTGTTTCAGGAAAACAGTGTCGGATGCCAAGCGGCAACGCCGGCGAGTGTATGCACTGGAAAGACTGCGAACCACTGTCCAAGTTAAATAGGAAAAGGGTCAAGTCTAAGGAGGAGCTGCTTTATTTAAAGCAGTCATTATGCGGAGTTTCGTCAGCCTTTAATGTACAAGTAAGTATAATAATAATCCACAAAGACTACAGGAAAGTATAGATATGTCACAAAACCTATAGTAATACATCAAAATACGTTATATACAGATATTTGAAGCAGTGTAAGTAAAATGTAACTGCTTTAATTGAATCTAGTTATCTTTAGATATCTTTTAGAGATCAACTTAAAAACTGTAAATTTATGAAAACCTTAATGTTGTAAGTGTACTTTATAACACTATTTTTAAGTAGGGTAATCTATGATAATATATAATATTGAAAAGATATAAACCTAGTATTAACGTAAAAATTTTATCTAACCATATTCGTTTTTAACTTATGATTAAAGTGAAATTATATCAACTAATTAATTGACTAATAAACATCTTCACAGTTTTGCTGTCCACCGAAACCGTATTGGTCTAACTTTCAAGTGAAATTTCAAGTGATTTATGATGAAATCACAAAATATGATACAATAGATTTAAGAGAGAAACCAAATACCAGCGATATTGTTGCTAGCAATAACTTAAATCCCCGTGAAACTATAGATGATAGTAACGCCGACAAAAATACAATAGGAACCAAAGATCCAATAGTGATTCCACAAAACGCCGAGTTCGAATGTGGAACGGACATATCCAATGCTAATAGAATAATCGGTAAGTGAACAAAAACTCTAGAAATATCACAGACGTTAGTATTCCTTCAGAGAATATCTGGCAAAACTGTGTACACTCTAAAACATAACGCATCTAAAGCAGAATAGAAAACAGTACCCATTCGCTTTAGAAGTCAAACATTTGCCAGCTCTTAGTAATTATATGCCATGCACTCATTATTTCCATGCCATCCACTGTAGCCCACAAAAAGCTACTTGTCTACTTTAAAAAAGCACCGCTTTTAACTTATTCATCAGTAAAGATAAATTATGTGTGTATACAAACACACATACAGAGGTGGTAATAACCGTGGAGATTATGTACCTCCCTCGCCACTTGCAACTGAATATCCACCCTCAATATATCCAATGATAGAGTTGACAGCTGCTTGAATTCTTTAACGAAAGCCTTTTAGTGATTCATTTTGATTATATTATTTTGTTATTCAGTTTATATCTAGGTAATGTTAATGTGTATACTAAAACTATCCACAGGTGGAGGTACAGCAGCGATTGATCAGTATCCGTGGCTGGTTCTGCTTGAATATGACAACGGTTTAACTAGTTGCGGAGGAAGTCTCATTACAACGAGATTTGTTATGACGGCAGCGCATTGCATAAAAAGGCTAAGTGAACCGTAAGTAATACTGTAACAAACAGTTTGTGTGTACTATATATAAGTAGCAAGAAAATTTGGCAGCATATACATAAGAGAACGATCTAATACTGTCTCTTCAAAATTGTAAATATGTGTATTCTACAATAAAGTAATATTTATACCATTTAAAGTTTGTGATGATATTATTTTTGGTCGGCGAGATATAAATGTAAATGAGTATTAACAAGCACGCAGCTTCTCACCTTATCTACCACATACGCATCTACAAACGTTATACATATCAGCACGCAAGTCCTGTAAGAATTATTAATAGCAGTGATACATAGGAAACATATTAAATCCCACTAAATATTCCAACGTATGTTTTCCGATATTACTAAGAAACCTAGATGTGTGTAAAACATTACAAAAACAAAGAAACTATACATTTTCAGAAAATTCGCGCGCCTGGCAGAATACGACACTTCTACCTTCCCAACTGACTACGTTGAGGTGGATGGCGGTGGTATTGATGAAATTACTGTAGAAGTAGTTGAAATTGTGAAAAACATAGCGCACCCTAACTACACAAGAGAACACCTGCATCACGACATCGGCTTATGCAAACTAAAAGTGGACGTCACTTTAACAGGTAACAATTATAGAAATCAATGCCTTTATCATATAAATATCTTAGTGAAAAACTTTATTAATATTTTTTAATATAATATATTTTTCATGAGTTAGTATATTAAAATGTTAAATTTTTTTTAAATGTTTAACTTTGCCTATCTCGTCAATTGTTTCGAATAGATAAGAAAGATTGTAATCGTTATCATAATTTAACATCAATATGTTATGAATACGTTTAATATATATTTGGACATAAAGGGCATTAGTAATATCATCATCATCATCGTCAGCCGATAGATGTCCACTGCTGGACATAAGCGCTCCTCCAAACGTTTTCACATCGATCGGTCCCGCGACTCTCACCAGATCGTCGTATTAGCTATATATATAATTTTGTCTCAAAAAATCTAAGAGGGTCGATTCATGTTGAGCAATTTATGCGGGAATGACAATTGGTTGAGATGGTGATGATGACTTATTAATTGGTAATTAGAACTCTTTATAACGTGAAAAATTTGAATTGGTTTCCTATTTCAGATTTCATCCGACTAATATGCCTACCAACGCGAGACTTCATAAGAAGCTTCAACACGCCGCTAAACTTCACAGTCGCTGGCTGGGGGAGCAATGGTGTAAAGTTTAGTGAGATAAAGAAGCACGTCAAAGTTCCGTACATCGCCAACGACAAATGTCAAAATGTATTTGAATTGAGGAAAATAACAGACGGCCAAATGTGCGCCGGAGGGTTGGCGAACGAGGACTCCTGTGCAGGGGATTCAGGAGGACCGCTGATGTACGATCATGAGAATAAGTTTATAGCCATAGGGATTGTGAGCTTCGGAGCGGTCAAGTGCGGCTCCCAAGGTGTTCCCGGCGTTTACACCTATGTGTATAGATACTTGGACTGGTTAAGGGATAACATGAATTGAAATAAATTTTATCGACCTTGAAGGAACCTGTGTTGCAAGTGATCCTGCTAACGTCCCACCATTTGTATTAGTATTTAAGGATTATTTATAGATCTCACTGTATTCACATCTGTGGGAAATATTTTTTATTTTTATAGTTTGCTGTTACCAGTCATATTTATTTAAAAGTTAGTTGTATTTAATTAAGTGAACTGAATGTAAAAACTAATAAACAATTTAACGTACTGTATATTTTTATTACACCTTTATCAATTTTTACCCTTGAATACTTATACGTGTAATAAAGGATGTTGCGGCCATTAATATAAAATGAATCCAAAAATAATATTCGAAAAAATTATCCTTATTGTTATTAATTTTTTTGGACCTGAAGTCAAGTGATAACCGCTCATCGTTAGAAAAATCCTTCTGTTGTAATGGTGATTAGGTTCATTTATAAATTCCCATCTTACTTAAAGGGTTGTTTCTTACAAAACTGCCAGCAGAAAATATTAAGCCACGAAATACTCCAAACTCATGTTTCCAGATACAACAACCAATTATTTTAAAATTTTTAAATATTTTTTAACTTACAAACTGTTTTCATACTAAAAAAATATACCGTAAGTATTACTTTACATTCCAAAGAGCATTTTTTTATTCAAATAAGCCAACAGACAAGCGGACGTTCACCTGATGATAAGTGATACACCTGCCCATAACAACGTGACGCTAGTTAGGATGACATCGAGTCACGTTACCCCAGTAATTGCACGAGATACAGCGCCCTTCAAACCGGAACACTAATGTTTTCATACTATTGTTTGTCCGCAGAAATAGAAGCTAGCGATGGTAGCTAACTAGATGATCTCTGAAAAAAGACGTATCACCTGTAAAACTCTTCATTCCTCAAGCATTTTTTCCTAGTCTACTATAAAGTTGATCACAGAAGTTTTATCTGATCAATTTCTGGCATTAAAAATATTCTTTCCTATTTTAGAGATTTAAAAAAAAACATATTTATTTAAACATAATAAAAAGTCTCATATAATATAAATCATTATATTGCATGTGAAGTATAACATGTAGTTTTATAGTCGTTCTTAAAAGTTTACTATCATCATCATCATTTCAACCGATGGACGTCCACAGCTGGGCATAGGCCTATTGTAATATGTTCTTGTGTCTGTTGTAAATGTTTATCATTTATGCATAATGTGAATCTACCGTTACATTAATATTACACAAAGGATTTTCCGGTCTATGAAAACCAGAGGTTTTACCCTAGCCTTCCGACGGTCGTTGTAAACTTATTTCAAATTATATTTGTGGCATTTCCAAACAGCGCATGAGCTGTTTTAAAAATTATAATTATTCGGAAAACTTACCAACAAAAATATCAATACGTTACTATATAAACTAACAGACAATATATACACACGAACACACCACAGCAGCCGAGGGTGAAGTATTTGTGAACAGAAAACTGTTCAACATTTTTAGATTTAACCCTTGCAATAAATGCAACCGTTAAAAATATCATTGAAATAGAACGGAGCAAGTGAGCAGTTAATCTGATAGTGAGCCTGCATAACAACGTGGCGCTAGTTAGGATGATGACACAGCACCACATTGTGTTCGTCGTCGTGACACAAAGATACAGGAAGGCGCAAAATTAATCCTCCTATCAGAAAATGCTTTAAATTTTGCCTTGATGTAAAAAAATTAAAAGACCAAAGATATATGTATATACAAGGTGGCGCAAAAATAACCCTCCGATGTTTCTTAGCTGTAATTTAAAAAAAAAATTAAAAACTTTGATTCTTCTTGTGGATTATTTTTATTTGGTCTTTTAATTTTTTTACATCAAGGCAAAATTTATAGCATTTTCTGATAGGAGGATTACTTTTGCGCCACTCTGTATAAATAAAAAAAAATCAAAGAGATTATACACGAAATATTTCGTTTTGATATCCTAGCTACAACACCCTTCAAACCGGAATACTGTAATGTTGGCACAGTACTGTTTGTCGGTAAAAATACAAGCTGCGGTGGTACGCAGATGTATCTCACAGCAAAACAGACTTGGCAATATAAAGACGGGAAGAAAAATTTATGCAATTTCTGAAACAAGTCTGAGCGACAAACGCTTAAAGCTTTTGTAAGTTCCTCATCACTTCAGTTCTTTTGATGTCGACTGCTGAACATAGACCTCGTGACTACGGTCTTCGCTGCCTTGGCATATACCACACTTGTATGCGACGTCGTTGTGTTATAGAGGTCATAGAAAAAACTCCTGACCTCTGTCTTAGATTTGTTCACTCTTAACGCATTTTCTGATACCTTGAGTGGAGTGACTGTGGAGATATTCTAACCCCTCTAATCCACGCAGAAGAAATTTAAGTTTACATGATATTTAAACTTATAAATGTTTCACGCTGTTTTAACAAAAACGATCAAAAATGTTCAAAGGAAAAATCAGTTTAGAAACGAAAAGTTTTAAGTAAATTAGAGGAAAGAATAAAGTTTAAAAAAATATAAGTTTTTTGCCTTTACTTGAACTAAAACCTCTTTTATAACAAGACATGTTTTACCAATAACAAAGCATTTAACCTAATATTAGAAAAATAAAATCCTATGCGGTCCTCCTTTCACCGATTGAGAACAAACGTTGATTTATTCGGACAAGGACACTGGTTTCACTTTTTTTTGTTAACAAAAATAGTGATGTCATTAAAATGTGATGTCAAACATTCCAGGCTTGTTATAACTGGTTCTTTTATTTCAGATTCATCTTTACGAAAAAATTTGTGTTATCACCTTCAAATTCGGCCAAAAAGATGTCTAAATCATGAATTTTAATGACTACCTTATTAACCTATCTAAATATTAGCAATAAAAGTCTAGTTAACTATCTCGTCTGTATCCTCAATTTGGGAATCTGATAGTGTGTAAAAAACAAGTATATTTCGGACCAACACACTTGACCCTCTGCGGCTGTCATTTAACATCATAATGATTTCTTATATCGATGTTCTAGGAAGTCTACAATCTGATTTAGATCATTTCAACGTTACTAAATCAGATTTTATAGAACTCAAATCTTTGCAAAAGAATGCCGAAATTTTAAAAGAATCTTGATTTCATTAGAGGAGATGGTTCTGTACCACCACAGGTCACGTTATTAATAAAATGAAAAAAAAAATTATGCATTCCAGTAGTAGTCACTGAAAGGAAATGAGCTTATGCATCGTATACAAGATTGTAAACAGTAATTAAAAAGCTGTATGTACTCCGTGATGACCATAACGATAGAACATCATTTTCTCTCGATACAAAAAGAGGACATATTGTCAACTCAGTTTCCCGATGACCATGAATTCTGTAAAGCAGTCGGAAACGGAAGGGTAGCAAAATAATTAATGATCGCGTTAAAATATGTAAAATCTGCAGTTAACCAATATTATGTTGTTAAATTGCGACTTTGAATGAAGGCGGTGATGCTTCATGTCGGTACTTTAAACCAGGATCGTTTATTTCTTAACAGAAATTATAAACTTTTATAAATAAACTCCGCACACCACAAACCAGTTTAACACGATTATCCGTTTCATTAACCGGTAATGATCGCGTATCACATGAGGTATTTCTACATCTGCCGTACATACGTAATAATGCAAGGTTGTGTTTAGAATATTAACAAGCCTAACCGGTAAGACAAACACTCGAAAGCAATCTGCATAAAATATACAAGCAAGCTAAAAAATAATAATAATCAAACATACAGACGTTATTTCGTCTTTAGACTGAAAACTGACCTAGAGATCTCTTTATAGATAACCGACAGGATTTAATATATGATCAACAAAATGTATAGATAAGACTGTTATCTGACTGAAAAACAAAGGTGGTGCAGTTAAAAAGCCGAAAAGCTCCGTGTACGTTACTAAAGCTTTGAATAATCTGAAAAAAAAATCATATATAATAAACGGCGTCTTGAGGCAACGACAAAGACAAAAAACATTAACCTTTTATTACTTTGGTATGTATTTAAGTGTTTGTGCTTGTTCTTCAAGCACCACATACTTGCACAGTAGTTTCTCGTATGAAAACAAAAACATTAACCGAAAAATGTTTAAAGCACATTAATTATGCTGTGTAAAAATTAATATAGGGAACCTTGCGAAAGCTTTCCTTTCCATTTTTTTTCTCCAATTAAGCGACGAGACGAGCGGTAGCTTCACCTGATGTTAAGTGATACACCTGTTTACAACAACGTAGGCCGCAAGATACAATGATATACACAGCACTGTACCCGTAGCCTTGAGACATGTTATTACTCGTTTACGTTACGGAGGTAATTTCAGTAGCTACCGCGCCCTTTAAACCGGTGCACAGTGCTGTTTGTCAGCTGCAATAGGAGCTGTGGTGGTACCTAGACGGTCTCCGGCAACAGAGACCTATCAGTAAGCGATAAAACTAGGTCGTAGCGCCTGTTTATTTCGCAAGACAATTATCAGCTTACATATTTATGAATCATTACGTAAGGCGCTAAGGTTATTATACTCAAAAAATAAGTAAGACTAAAAATTAAGTATTATACATGACGTACACTAACAAGTATTATAATACATAATCATCGAAGCTGGCGATTGTTATGACTATAATACCACCTATCACTTTTATAAATACATATACACAATAAGACTGTACTTTGTCAAAAATAATGTATATATACATACACACGAAAAAAAACTTGCAGTGTGTGATTGTAACGTGTGAAATAACAGATTTTAATTGTAATTCGTGTGAAAAAAAGTAAGTCATTAAAAAAATTGCACTTTGGTCTGTTCCGAGCAATCCATGAAACGGATATGATTGGAGTTTCACAAAAATGTTAGATATAACATAGACAAATGAAAGGAAATGAAAGGAAAGAAAAGAAATGAAAGGATCCCGTATAAGACAAAGTCATTAACATACTCTGGTCAAGGTTGCTTTATTAACCAGCAAGTGTTTGAAACTATGGTAATTGGCTTAGATATCATGTGATGTCAATAGTAATTACTAATAAATACGAGCAGTTCAGTTCAGCAGATATATGATACATAAAGACGAGCAAGAAGGTTCCACCCAACATCTTACGGAGCCCATGTCAACCTCACCTGCACGCGGTGCACCCTGCTGAATAACAAACGAGGCTCTGACCGCCCACCCACCCGCACTGGGCCAGCATGATGAATTTACGGCCCAATTCTTCTCAATGAAATCTGGTGAAGGTTGTGGGAAACAGCTGCATGCGGGTAGCGCAGGATCGATCGATGTGGATAGATATCCACCCCCTATATACCTAAGATTAGGGGGTGGCTTATGTCCAGCAGTAGACGTCTGTCGGCTAATAATGATGATGATGAGCAAGAAGGCTTCAAAATTATAATTAAAGAATACTTATTCATTTATACAACACTTAATTTATATATATACATAAACTTAAAGCTACAATTTTCTTCGTGTCGACACGAGTTGAGCTTTCTTGTTGCTACAGCAACCGTACTTAAATTGAGGCATATTTACTGCAATCTACGAATACTTAGAGCAAGTTAACTCCCTACATAGTTATCATAAACTTTAATGAACATAACATTATGTAGTATAATTAACAAATCTCACACAAAACGTTGCAAAACATGATAATATTAACCGCACATATAGCAGACATTGCATAGCAGTCTGTAAAATAATGGGGACGCAATTATTGTAACGGTCTTCATTTCCGGTTTATTTAATAACATGTTCTTTATTTTTACCACACATAATTAATGGAATTATCCTAATGATTAACTTCATCTTAGTATGTCTCCTCTTTTCCATGTTAGGTCATCATCGTTTTTTTTTTATAAACGTGGATGGTTATAAGGGTAGAGGAAGACCGAAGAAAGTATGGATGGATTGTGTGAAAGATGACATGTGTAAGAAGAACGTGAATTCAGATATGACGGCTGATAAAGGGATATGGAAGGAAGTACATACACACCACATAGCCGGGAAAAAGGAAGAAAGAGATCAAAGATTTTAATTTTAGAATCAATAGCAGCTAGAAATTTTTTATCTCAGATTCTTAAGCACTGAGATAAGACTCCACGACCTCCAAGCCTCTCTCAATTATTCCTAACATGGTCAGTTGATATCCACGAGCAAGTTAATTCACTTTAGATTAATTCTAAAGTCGTCAAAGCTTACCGTTTACTGGTGATAGTTCATTGTTGGCTGAAGAATGTATGTGCAGGTTATTTCTACCAAATGCCAAATAGTAGTATACAAACATTATTTTGTTACGGTTTCAAGGACGTTATAGCTTGTGAAAATACCTAGGTAACGAAACTTAATACTTCTGCAGCAAGGTAACAAGCACAATGTGTTGCAAAGGTTGTTACCCTAACTAGCGTCACGTTATTATAAGCAGACGCATGACTTACCATCAAGCCAACGTCCCGTTCTTCTCGGCGCTTCATCATATAAAAACATATATATGAAAAGGTTTAAATTCTTCATCTCCAAAAGAACCTGTCCGTACTGTTTGGCATTACAGAAAATCTTCAAGAAAGTATTGAAATCGCAAATTTGTTTTCTACTACTGCAATTCGATAACAACAGTGGTCCATATCATATATCTTATAGTTATTACACCGGACCGGGTCGCAGTGGCTTTGAACTCGGCCACAGTTTAAGGTCCGCACATTCTCCTCGTCGTAGTGAATCGAAGACGGATCAGTACCAAGCCGCGTGTCACCGCGACCGGACCACATCCCAACTGTTAAGTCGACGGTCAGAATCATTAAGATGATAAGAAGTAAAACTATTTGTTTTATTTTAGTACTAATACCTTCGTCATATTCACGTAAGTATAAAAAGAACTTATATATTATATTTGAAATTTACGTACCATTATAAAATATTGTTTAAGAACAACTATCGATTAATTGTATATTTATGATACTCCATGACGTCTGCAACCGTAGCGCGTGAAGTTTATTATTTTGAATATTATATGTGAATGTTACTACACTATAAAATAACTAAATACTCTTCTTAATCATGACTTTAAATTAGACAAAAATAATCAGTTTCGAAAGTAATGATAATATAATCTTGTGAGAATCGCGGGAACCCAATGATTGCGAGCAACGTGGGACCGATGTATATGGAGATCCTTGGGGAGGCCTATGTCCAGCAGTGGACGTCTATCGGCTGATGATGATGATAACGATAATCAGTTTCTTTTCAATAATGTTATTATTGTTTAACCTTAACGGCTGCTACACAAAGTCAGACATTCATGACGCATATAATGTATGTATACAGTATTTGTAATTCAGGAACTATAAATACTACTTTTTATATTGAACTCCAGAAATGAAAAAAAAATCAAAATGATGTTGTGTTTGATTTCAGTTCCAAAATGCAGGATGCCGACCGGGTACGCGGGCGAATGCAGATACCTTGATAAATGTAAACCGCTCCAGGATCTGGTTGACAAAAAAGTGAAGACCGAAGACGAGTTGCTTTATCTGCGCGAGTCGTCGTGTGGAACCACTAGCAATTTTAGATATAAGGTAAAGTATATTTTCAACCGCTTTTTTGTTTTTGAATAACAAGAGACCGTTACTTTCGTAATTAGCTAAAGATATATTTTGTAAACTTCCTGTACGTTACGTAAATCTTCAAATCTAACTGTATAAGTTCCGTTAGAGTATAATATTAACAATAACTGTACGGCAACTTTTTGAGGACGCAGACAAAGACAAAGATAGTGAGTTATTCTATACATATTAAATTATATACAAAATGGAAAGATACGATGTCATAAACACAACATATCTGTGCCATTACAATCTGGCAAAACCCAGTCGTTCTCGGACTGAGGAAAATCAGTAAACAAACTTGAAGTGGTCGATTTGTATCTTAAGACTGAGTCGACAAACGGTGCTGAATTCCCCATGACGCAATTCGTACGACGCGTTTCTTTGGTTAAAGAAAAAAAAAAATATTTGAAATTTTAGTAAAATCATGAACCCGTTACCACATGCAGGCCGGTTCTTCAGTATGGCATATCTTCCCTCTTTATATATTCTTACTAAACCGATCCTTACATTACATGTTGATTTTTTAATTGTATGCACTAGCGTTTGACTACGATTCCACCTGATGGTAAGTGGCGATGTAGTCATTGGTAATAGAGCGCACTACTCTATTTACTATTTTTTTATAGATTCCCTTCATCAAGCATGTATAAATATGTTCATTCTTCTCAATACACAAAGTTCTCCAAACGTTTACATGCACCACAGCTATGTTAAAAGTAATCATCTTCATAGATGGATCGCTGTTCTCTTGCGAGTTCGCAGGGAAGACATGCCCAAGCACCGGCTTGGGCATGTCTTTTCTTTATTTTCCATTAATAGGAACCGTCCTATTAATGGTAATATTATTAAAATTTTTAGTGTAATTACTAAATTAGGACATGGGTGCCTGGTGACACTAAACGATAGTATTCGTCAAATATACAATTTAAGTGATGTCTATGGTATGTCGTCTAAGATTGCGTGGTACGGATTTTCAGTAATCACTGAAAATTTCAGATTGTTAAAATTAATTACTCCTTTTCTCATGTTATGTCATAAAAAAAAATTTCACAGTTATATTAATTACTTTCTAGGTTTGCTGTCCGCCGCAGTCGGAATGGTCGAAAACCATAAAGTATATACCAATTCTATATCCCGAAATCGTGCAGTACATGTCCGAACCCGGACAGAATATAACAAACAATGGAAGTAGTACACGCCCTACGGAAGTAGTAGACCAAAACTCGATAGGAGGGAACGTCCCGTGGTCCCACGGTGACCTCAATCCAAACGATGTCCGTGAGGAGTGCGGTGTTGATTCTTCTTATACTCAGGCCAACGGAGCTCATATTGGTAAATATAATTGCTGTAAATGATAATAGATACAACAGTCAAGTGTATTCCTATCGCCAAACAAAATCGTGTATGCTTAGGTGACAAGTGCAGAGCACGTCATCCTAACTAATGTTCCATTTGTTTAATCTGGCGCTAAATTATATAAAATCAGGCGACCGTCTCGTTCATCTCGTCATTTCGATTAATAACAGCATAAGATGTCTAAAGTTTAAAGTACTGTTAGTAAATCCATAATACTAATACGAAAACCATAGTAATACATACATTATTAAACGTTAACTTCATCAAAATTAACTTAAATAATATAGAAGCCAGGAGCAAACATGCTTGATGATAGGATATAGAGATATTATAAATATTTTTTTTTAAAATTCCAGATGGCAAAATGGTTGAAGCTGATCGGTATCCTTGGCTGGTACTGCTGGAGTACACAAACAGGGGAATAATGTGCGGCGGTGGCCTTGTATCCTTGCAATACGTCCTGACGGCGGCGCATTGTGTAGAAACTCCGTATGGACAACCGTTAGTGACATCAACTCAATTGCTCATCCATAATCAATGATAAATCAACTTTGTAAAATTTAAAACTTCCACCCGGGGTTTGCTTTCTACGGACATGAAGTCGGAGCTGAATTTAATCATTTACATATTTAAAGTAACACAAAGCGATAATAGGGTGATAGTGTGATGGCTTGCAAATCTTAAGGTTTCGAGTTCAATCGATTCAATCGAAGATTCAACTATTATCGTCTTCTAATACAAATAAAGAGAGTTAATACGGGTCACAGAACAGAATACATCATTCATTTCATCATACATGTTAAAACAGCAAATATACGTTTCAGAACGTTCGCACGTGTCTCCGAATACAACCTGACATCATTCCCGACGGACATAATAGAACTGAACGGCGGGGTCCGCGAAACCGTCAGTAACACCATAATATCCGTCAAGTGGAGCGCTAAACATCCGCTCTTCGACCGAACAAATTACCAGCATGACATTGGAATGGTGAAACTTAACGAAAAAGCGCCGTACTCAGGTAGGAAAGCTAAATAGATTAATAGTTAAATTAATGTAAATGCTGAATTACTCATAGTACAGTGAACTTAAGCTATGAGCTTATAAGTTTACTCGCTTAACTCATTGCTTGAATATGATATCGTAAACGGATAATGCTGCCAATGCAATGTATGACTTTCAAAGACATGGTTTCTAAAAATAAATGGATCAAACTCACAGATTATCTGATGTATTGTAAGTGTTGTGTTCTCTCTGTCTTATTTGGTTCACAAGCTTTGTATCAAAATTACTTTGATATATTAAATACTTTTATTATTTAAATAAAACTTCAATTATATCTCTTAAATCCAGCTTTTCCCATAAACTTTTAGCTTAATACTCATTGATTAATAAAAAACATGAGAAAAAAAACCTTAAATCGAGATTATTATCATCATGAGCCAGTGGATGCTCACTGCTACACATAGGTCTCGACTAAAAATCTACACTTCAATTGATCTTGCGCTTCTCGCATCCAACGGTTTTCCGCAACCTTTACCAGACTATGTTACCACCTTGTAAGGGTCCTCCATCGCTATGTCTCTACCGGCACACAGCCCCCACTCTAGGACCTTATCGCCCAATCGGTCGTTAGTCCTTTGTGCAATGTGCTCTGCCCATTGCCAGTTAAGTCAATCAATAACGAGGGCTATTTCGGTGACCTTAGTTCTTTAACGGACCACCTCAATCTTTATGGGATCACACAAGAAACCTCCCAGCATCTCCCCGTCCACATGAAGTGGAGATATTGAATAGAAATTTATGTAATCTTTTATGACATTTCGAACAGATTTCGTTCGTCCGATATGTTTGCCGCGGTACAACTACGCCAAGAAGTTCCAGAGCGGTACGTACTTCGTGACGGCCGGCTGGAGCAGCAACGGCGTCAATATCGGCGATGTGAAGAAGGAAGCGACAACGCCGTACGTGCCTACTCAAATTTGCAAGCGCTCGATACCCGACGGGATGTTAAATAACAAACAAATCTGCACACGCTACCGGAGACCAGACGCCTGTGTCAGCGACAACGGCGGTCCTCTCATGTACGAGTCGGACAACTATTACATGATAGTGGGCGTAATGAGCTTCGGACCAGCTACTACTACTTCATGTGGCAGAGAAGACCGCCCCAATGTGAATACAAACGTTTATGAATATCTAGATTGGATAGATAGTATGATGGAATAGATTAAGTTTAGTTTAACTAGCGCTAATATTATAATAATAATTGATCTATTACAAAGACTGTTTTTCCACTGAATGTGCATAGATAAGGTAGTAATTTAACAACCGAAATTAGTTTGAATATTGCCATAGTTAACAATTGTGTTATAGTGTAATAACTGTTATTATATTGTTGACTGCAACTCTTTCACTATCGCTACACCAAGCAAAGGATTGCAAGAAATACCTCTGCGTCATAACGTATTTAGAGTTAAGTAGCACACCATGAGATTCTATGTATCACTTTAGTTTATATGAAGTAAATATTATTAATATAGATATTTTCTTTTTATGATCTGTATCTGTTTTCCAACTGTGCTTTGTTCTTAATGAACTTTTAAGCTTTCCTGAAACATCAGATCCAAAAGACATTAACTAATCAATAAAGGTCAATGAGCCATCGAAAATTAAATACTTTAATAGACAGTTACGTGTTATGAGGTTTTATAAATATGTAAAAAGTTTCTTCTGCAGACTTATGATCTGTGTGGTTTAAGAATGTAAAAACTTCTAGAAATTACCACCAAGCCATGGGGATTCATTAATGACCGTATATGTGCTATAGAAGAAATAAAAAAAAAAAACATGAAAAGAGACATCAGACAAATATCTTCTCTTCTTGTTTTCTCTGTTATAAGGATTACGAAACCACCTTTATTGTATCACCTGGTATGTATGTTTAGTTTGAAAATTAAAGTTAGGAGTTTGACATCTTATGTTTAAACAACTATAGAAATATTAATATTTTAATTAAGCATATCATATCATGTAAACAATACTAAATTTTGCCGACTTTATAAAGCGAAATTATTTACATTGATTTTATTAAGAACATCGATAAAATAGAAATATTAGATGTCTAACAGCAAACTTGCACAGAAAAGAAAATGCTATTACAAATTTGACAGGCGCTTTAGTAAACTTATATCCAACTAGAATCCCGTTGGAATTTGTAACCTTTCTTTACAATCTACTTTGGTATTAAATTTTTTAATTTATTTTTTTCTATTTAGTCTATATTACATCCTATGAATTTATTTCTTAAAAAATATTGATTAAGTATTGATGCAAGTTTTTTATAGCCCGTGACTGATGATGTTGTGACATATAATATCATCAATAAGTCGTATGACGGCACAAAGTGCTAGTTAAACTATGCGTTTAGCTGGTTTTTAGTTTTAAATTATTTCCATTTCTTTTGCCGAGTTACACAACGCGCTGAATAATGAATATCTGACCCGTTTTATTTTTTCGACATATACTCATTAGTTACTGAATGTTTTAAAATTTCATTTGTTAATTTTATGTATAATCGCACATACCTCTTGCATTTGTGGCGGCGTCGGCTATCTTCTGGAATGCGTCCAGGAAAGCGGCAATGGCCACCAGCGCTGACCTAAAAAGAAAATTAATGACCTTGTAATTTAACACATCATAAAGTATTGAAAATTTATGAATTAAAAACTAGTTAGCGGGAAGTTTATACAGAAGCAACTCTGTTTATTGCTACCGCATAATGTTAGTGAGCTACTGTGTAGTTTGAAGAGCGCCGTGGTTAGTTCTGAATGACTTCAGTATCTCTCAGACGAGTAATAACCGGGAGTGTGGATAACTTTTGGAGGAACTGTTGCGAGTTATTTAAAACAAAATATATTAAAATTATCGCTGAACGGTCGCAATAATGTTACTCGGGTCGGTATGAATGTAACCGTCCATTTAAAGCGTTATATTGTATGCGGTTGACGTCAACAAAGACGCCGTTTGAGTCGCGTTTATCTAATAATCGATCTGACAAACGATGAATACCAGACACTCAGTTCAGTGTATGATGTTAACACTGGAGACCAGGATTTGAACCTCATCGTTATGATAATATCAAAAGAATATGGGCGAGAGCAGAAGAGACCAATGCAGCGCGAAAAAAAAAATTTTAAAAATACAAAGGGAAAATGGCCCACTGACAAAAATTAGGACGTCGTGAAATTGAAGAAAGTAATATGAAAAACGGGAGGCCATGACAACAAAGCGAGGTCTATATTTCCATTACAGTGGTGGTGGTGACTACAATGGGCCGCTATGGACTCAATCATTGCCTTTTATATTAAACCGCGACCGAAAGAAACTACTGCGTCCTACTTGCCCATTACTGCTATTCCTCAACAGATTCCTTAGTCATAATGCGCCATCGTAAATTTTCTATTATCTTTTATAATTATCACTGAAACTAAAGTAACCCTGAAACTGTAAATTTCTTTTATTGATTTTAAAAGTTTATATTTATCTTTTCAATTCAATAAAAATATGTATGTTAGACATTGTCAGGGATAATTTCTCTTCCAATTTTTTTTATCTGTTCATCCGTCATGTAAAAAAATTATTTCTATACATATTTATTTGCATATTCATAAAAGTGCAATTTTTGGTTTAACATAATTGTAAGATTTGATGGTGAGTTTTAGGTAAACCCAATTTGATGGAAAAAACAGTTTTTTTTTACTCATGACAATAGTTTTCTACATACGGGTGTTTGATATCGATGAATATTAAATTACTTCTACTTAGCTCAAATATATCCTGTGTTAAATTTAAATATTTTAGTTGTGATTAGGCTAAGTAAAGAGAGAGGCTATACCTAAGCACACTGTTCAGATTTATAAGATAGTGTTACCTAAACAAAGTTTACACTTACTTCAAAGCCGAGTGTAGTTTTGTTGCCTTCGAAATAAACTCCTCCCACATTGGTGTGCTGTTCTGTAAAAAAAAGAACAAAGATTATAAATATATATCTTGTTTTATTCAAGGAAGTTATGAGACGATTGGGACGTTCACCAGATGATAAGTGATACGCTCGCCTATAACAACGTGGCGTTAGATAGGATAGTACAGACTGCATCACATCGAGGTCGTCGCTTTGAGACATAAGAAGTCTTATTACCCCAGTAATTTCACTAGATACAAATCAAATTGGAGTATAATAATGCTTGCACATTACTGTTTGGCGGCAGGAATAGGCGCTGCGGCGGTAGCTACCTATAATATTCCGGCTCTGGATGGATGCTGTTATGACCAAAAAAATACTATATGAAGATGGTAGTTAGCCAAGCGAGTTTAAAAAACTCAGCATTCTATCTACACAACATTGACATCTGATCTGAATTCGTACTGAGATGGTATTTGAGATAGACTAATGTATGCCAACTAACACATTCGTTTAAATTTGTGGTACTGGAATGGATCAACGTCATCATTAACGACCTTTGTTTATCCACAGCTGGATATAGTCCTTCCCAATGTCCAAAAACGGAATGTATGCCAGTAGTCATATTGAATTCGAATTGAGCCTTGAATTTCGCCGGAGGTCCATCGCATGCAAGGAAGTTCTGTTCACCTGAGGAATATTGGACAAATTGCCGCTATCCGTTCGCCAATTGTTAATTCGTGCTCTCCATGCAATTTGTGTACCGAATAGATCACACAATTCAGCGCAAAACTCAATTCACGTTTTTATAAACTGACTGAAATTTTTCCAAACGTTTGAACCGTTTCTAAACTGTTATTTTGTTATATGGAAGGTAACGCAATTGAGTTTTATTAGCCACCAGTTCACCTGATGGTACCATACGCCTGCCCATAACAACACCGCGCTAGTTAGGATAATACACGCTGTACCTGGTCTCGTTATCCCCTTGTCTTACAAACTGGAACACATGAATGTTTGCACACTACTATCTGACGACAGGATGAGGTGATACCTACTTGAACGGTCTCCGGCAACAGACACCTACCACCAGTTAACTAGATTTTGATAACCAAAAAAGATTATAGTAGGAATACGTATCTTCAATACCTTCATTTATGGTTCAGTGAAGTAAATAGACATCTAGCAGTTTTAGAGATTTAGTAATCTTAGTGAGAAACGAAATAGGTTTTTCTGTTCATGTATTGTTGCAAAAAAACATACGTATTAAGAATTTTTTTTGATTTCATTAAGCGACGAGATGAACGGGAGCTTTCACCTGATGATAAATGATACGCCCGCCCATAACAACACAGCGCTAGCTAGAATGGTACACACTGCATCACACTGCGCTTATCGCCTTGAGATAAGGTGTTGAGTCTCATTACCCCAGTAATTACACTAGCTACAGGGCCGTTCAAACCGGAACAGAATAATGTTTGCTCACTACTGTTTGTCGGCTGCAATAGGCGCTGCGGCAGTACCTACCTAGATGGTCTCCGGCAACAAAGATATATCACCAATAACGACAGAGTTGTTGTTTCGATATTACAAATAGCCTTTTTGTGTGGGTACATTTTATTTATTACTTTACTAGTAGCCATTGAAAAACTACCTTTTACTACTCCACCGGATCTTAGAATAAATCGTTAAAATATAATAATATAAAAATGTATTATTCACAGTCAAGCAAAACCCAAACCACACTATCAAATTGCCGAACATTAATTCATTTATGCGGGTAGCGCTACTTCAATCGCTACTTAGATATTTAAGAGGATTTCCGGGTCAAATTATAAGTTACCTATAAGAAAAGTATGTAACTATATTATCGTGAGGTAGCAGGTACTTACTTCCATTAAGTTATTATGTTCGAGGTTATTAACAAATTGATTTTCTAATAGAGGCCCAAGGGAGATTCAATGGTGCTTGACCAATTAAGATTTAATAATTACGTCGAAAGTTAATTGACGCATTTGAACCCGAACTAGCTTGTTACCAATAACTTTTCAACAAGCAAAACTTTATCACCGGAGACCGTCTGAGTACCACCGCAGCTTCTATTTTTACAGCCAAACAGTACCGTGTTTCAGTTTGAAGGGCGTTGTAGCTAGTGTGAATAACAGGGGTAATGAGACTTAACATCTCGTCTCTCAAGGCTACAACACAATGTGGTGTAGTATATATCATCTTAATTAGCGCCACGTTGTTATGGACAGGCGTATAATTTACAATCAGGTGAACACGTCTCGCTCATGCCGTCTTCTTGGCTTCATATTATGAAAAATGTTAAAAAAATAATAATTATAAGTATAGTTAAATCAGCTGCAGGACTTGGTCCACGAATGTTTTAACTGCTATTATCATTTATTATAAGTTAGTGGACCCGAAGTTAGTGAATATATATGTATATATAAAAATGGGGTGTATAAGGTCCCTCACAACAACTCACGGTACCCGAGCCAACCTCACCTGCTCGTGGTGCACCCTGCTAATCACTAAACGAGGCTCTGGCTCCCACCAACTCGCATTAGGCCAGCGTGGTGGGAAATGACCCAATTTCCCCATATGAATCCCAATACGACGTGGGAATCTTTGGGGGAGGCCTATGCCCAGCAGTAGATGTCTATAGACTGACGATGGGAATGATAATATAAAAAAGATGAAGTCCATCTAAACCTATAAACATTTACTATACATATTTACTTATGTTGGGGCTCTATATACATTTACTTGTGTAAGGTAGACGCATATTGCCTACGCGTCTTATATCTCATCATCAGATAAACGTACCAAATTGTGTATTATTTTAAAAGAAATGGTTTAGCTGATATCACTACTTCTAGTATCAAGATATCTACACGATTTAAATGTTCAAAGGTGACTGCTGTCACGCTGCATTACTATATATATTTTTTTTTATTTCACAAAGCGACGAGACATGTAAGACATGGTAGGCTATACGCCCACTTAAAACAACGTGACGTTAGTAGTATACGCTCCAACGCATTGCTCTCGCCGCTTTGCGACGTAACATTATAATTCTTGTTATCATCTTAATAATTTCCCTAGCTACAGGATCCTTCAAAAACAGGAAGACAGTAACGTTTGGACACTTATGTTTGGCGGTAGGGATAAGAGCTGCGGTGGTACCTACCTATACGCTATCCGTGACCGGCGACAGAGACCTACAACTTGAATATACTCACACCAAATAAAACGGAACGGCGTGCGTTACGACATAACGTAATGTTACGAGTAACGACTTAATGCCCTTTCACACGTTCTCAGGAGCGTGAAATTTTGTCGGCACCAGACAAAGTTACCTTTACTCGGTCGTTACATTTTTTTAAAAAAAGATAACGACGGTTTTTGTCCTACCTGTTTGTAGTCCACTACCCATATGACACTTCGAATATCCGCTTACCTTCAAGACGGAGTTCCCCAGTTCGATTCCAAATTTAATCGATGTCGGATAGGTGTAGTGAGGTTTAAATGCCTCAATGGTATTGACCCAAAGATATCTGACGAAGCGGACATAAGAGCACACAACCTGCACGTAGCAGTCTTTTGGAAAACATCCTTTATCTTTTACATTCTACTTTCTATTTCTTTAAAATAAAAATCGGCTGCAAATAGTACAGTGAGAAACGGAAATTATAAAGCCAATTTGAAGTAACAGAAACTCTTGCCTAATTACACAAACATCCGTACAATTATTTATAATTACATGTATTATGAAAATATTTAATAATTATATAATAATCTATATTATTACCTAATTATTATATATAATACACAGGTGTGCCAGAACTTGATCTCAATTGTACATTTTGCCAAGCGACAATAAGACCTTGGATTATGAAGTGTGCCCATCTTGAATGCTCTGTTGTGTGCTGTCTGATGCTTCTATTAAACAACCATATCACCTCTTGACTCGAGGCCCGGCATTATGGATGAAAGTCCAGACCATTCATCCATAATGCCGGCTGTGGACCTATTAGTAGATGTCACGTGTACACGAAAATTTTCTTTAAAAACATTGAGCTCAATATTTTAATTTTTTTTTATTCAACGAAACGTTGAGACATACAAGACGTTCACCTGGTATGTAATATAATAACAACGTCACGCTTATTAGGATGATATACACTGCAACACATCTGTGTTCATCGCCTTGAGACATAAGATGTTAAGTCTAAGAAATAGAAGCCGCGGTGGTACCTACCTAAACCGTGCCCGGCAACAGAGACCTACGACCATTTAGAGACCTAACTAACCCTTCGACACGTAAACCGCATACGACTTTTCTAACTGGGCTATCGCGACATTTTTGTTACAACACAACATTATAGATTGTTTTAAATAAGAGGAATATCTACAAAGTTTATAAATGCTCGCGCTTCCCTACTTCAAAGCGCTGACATACATCACACCACACCGCAGCTCTCTCGGGTGCGATTCTGCGAACATCTCATTCGCCGCGAATATAATCTCTTACGGCACAACAACGTAAACTGTTTACGTTACGGTGTAAACGGCCGCCCTTTCATGTGCAGCAGGACCGACTATAATTATTACGTAGCCCTATATCTGCTTTTTATTCATTTGGGTTAAATGTTTGGCCCATTTTGTTTTTACTATCATACAGATTACAAGTCAACACGAATAATGTATTATATCGTTTCTAGAAAGTTAACGTCCACAAAGCATCTTTACTTTGAAATTAGATCTTTTCGGACAGTCTACAAAATTTTCCATAAGATGTGCTTGCAATATGAAACTAATGTATGTAACAATATACATATGAGTGTTAGTAGCGTAAATATAATCTTAACTGAACCAATGTCTAATGAAGCCAAACAACTTTACAACATAGTTCTAACGCGTGATTTGTGATCAATTATATATAAATTATATTTGTATTTACTATGAGGGCAACATTATCGCATTAGCGATGAAGCCCTGTATAATAAAGACAAAAAAAAAACAATATGAGTGTGTTAACTAACACTTGCTTCGCAGATGCTAGCTGTCAGTTAAATTTTCAGTTTCAACAGAAACAAAAAGGTTCAAAATAGATGTCACTTATTTTCCCATCCTAAGGAGTGTATTTTCAAAATTGTATGTGATGTACAATAAAGCATTAATTTCTTTTTTCCGTCGAAGTACATAGACGAGCTGATGATGAGTAATATGGCTGCCAATAAAACACATCAATACATCACACGAGTCCAATGTAATAAAGTGTAATATGTATGAAAGTGTAGATTGATACGCGTCGAAATAACCTAATAGCGTACAAACGACGATTGCAAACAGCAAAGCGATCCTGAAACGCTCCATCGCACATTTGATTAAAGCTTTGACGAAATATCATCAGATGACAAGACCAGTTGAAGATCATAATAGTTTTCTAATAAAACCTCCTCTTTGACATAGGTACACGATAACGTTAATTTTGAACATGTTTAAGTATTTCATGAGTTCAAATATTACTATTAAGTAATATCTAGTTTCTAACATGTAGAATGGTCTATGGCCAACAGTGGACGTCTATCGGCTGATGATGATGATGAACATATAGAAAGCTAGTTAATTGTAACGCTAAGATACTGCAGAATAATTATTTTAACGAGATCGAATGATTATGCGTAACGTAATGCTTTACGTTTTGAAAAACAATTTAACGATGTTAGACTGGTCTCCAGCTTCACCAAGGACTGGAACACATATTTATCACCGTAGATGTAATAGTTTAATAAAAAATGTACTTACATAGAAAGGAACAACATGATTAGTGTGACAGATTAAACTAGCTTTTTTTATTTGACGAAGCAATGAGACAAGCGGGATATTCACCTGATGGTAAGCGATAGTCCTGTCAGCAAACATTGCACTCGTAGCCTTGTGGCACAAGATTTTAAGTTCTATTACCCCGGTAATTTCACAACCTACCGCCGTTAAACCGGAACACAGTAATGTCTGCACACTACTGTTCTGCGGCAAAAATAGGAGCTGCGGCGGTAAACGGTCTTCACAATCAATATAATGATGTTGATTATGAAATTGTTTTTCAGTAAATATTTTAAATAACATGTGGTTAAAAATGTGATAAACAAAAAAAATTATTTCAGCAATGAATATAAAATATGAACTAGACTATGATATACGACAATAGGAAAGTTAAGTCTGAATTTTTAAAAGCAGACAATTTACATCCTTAATCTTTTACAACGTACGGGTTATTATAGCTTTAAGTTGGCTTATCATCATAATTGCCGGTAACCCGGCTGGCTCTACCGATTGGATCACAATGAGCCCATTCGTTTGGATCAACGACTCTTCTAACGCACCGGCGCCCTTGAGGAACACGAACACAGAGCAATTGAAATAAGAGGAACAATGCCACCTTGTTGACAGTTCATCAGAAAGTAGGAGATTTATTTATACTTGTTTGGATCGTAAAGAGAGGAGCTTTGTTACGAGGTACAACGCACTGTAACTTCTAAAGAGTTTCTTTGAAAAGAGAACTCGCCTAGTTCACAAAGGTAGGACTTGTATCATATTTTTCACGCACGTAAAGTTAATACACTACATCAAGAACACATTTCTAAAATAATCTGAAAGACATTATTTATTCAAACTTTTACTAACATATACAAACACTTGATGTATCTCGGGTCCCGATCTAAGCACAGCTTGTATCTTAGGCCTCTAACTTAAAATGGTACATAGTACCTTGAGCCGGCCGGCTAGGCTCCTCTTCGCTTCACCGTGGGGGACCAAGCCACGGCTACTGAGGCCCGCCGCCACGACAAGATGGGAACCTGTTCGCGGGAGTGGTGGTCCTAGACCTAGACGGTCTCCAGCAACAGACCGAAGATCTACTGCCAGTAAAAACTATAATGTGATTTTGTATCTAAATATGAACTCATGAATCTCTTAGAGACAGTTGTCATAACTAGTTTTTTTATATAAAAGAGTACTGCGTACCTCACAGAAGAAATAAACTTTTATACTAACACATTTTCCAATATTACAAAGCCACTTAATGTGTCCAAAAAAAACAATCGCAGACACTATGTAATAAAAGTGTTGAGATAACAGTACATAACTACAATGTTTTGTAGCTGTTAAGTAAAATCTGAAATAAATCATTACTATATTTGTTTGGTAATTTGTTTATAAAAAAATTGCCAACTAAGAATAACGAACGTAAATAGCTAACTTTGAGACTGGATAATTAAAAACTAAAATTCTCGCCTGAATACCTTTCAAAATGAAGGAACAAACCGTTCGCTTCCGGTTGCCGGGCAATGTTAATTAGAGTACCGTCCCTGGGACATCTTTGCGTTACAACCGAAGACATGCCAAATATAGCATTGGAAATTGTTTGCATGCGACAATTGTCAATATTTTCTAAAAAAAAGTATGTTTGAAAAGTATTTATTTTTTTATTAATAGGACTGTCTAAAGGTTTATACAAAATAATGCTTATTTATCTTAGATATAGTTTATATTTTTAAGTAAGTCCTAACTTATTTATATTTAATGTAATGCAATAGACCTCCTCCAAACCAAGAAAAATTTTCTAACGAACTCCTATTTGACAGTGTTTTCATATAAATATGGAGTAATTCACTGATGCATACTACAATATTTGCAAACAAGCGGTCAAACATTAATCTATCTCGATCTAATATAAGTTATTAGATAAACTTGCAATTACTAGAAGCAAATACCATAAGTTTTCTCTCGCAACATATTCGATGGATACTGGCTTCGAGCATGCTCTAATTAGTAGTCGCACACTGCTCGCACTGAATATCGCGGCCCTGTTTCGCACAACGCTCACAGATTACATCGCGTTCACTTAAGTTATCAAAATGTTATATATCTCCTTCATTCGACATATAAAACAAACCGCGCGTACATTTATAATGGATGCCCATACACGCAATGCACCATCTAATTGGATCCGATTTACCAATTACAAAGATTTATCGTCTATATATGCAGTTTTTTTTATATTTTAACTACTATTAGAGTAGGGCATTTACTCGCTGATAAGATGTATACTTATGACATTGAAGGTCTGGTAAGAATTTACACAGAATTTAAAAAGTAATGCCTTCTTTGACGTAAGTTGTTCTCATTACTCTGGCAACCTATCTCGCTACAAATCCTTTTAAACAGTGAAACTTATAAACGAGTTTAACATAAGTATATTTTCAGTATAAGGGCATCCAAGCTCCCATCAACCCGCATTGGGCCAGCGTGGTGGCCCAAATCCCTTCATATGAATTCCTACTCGACCAATGTGGGAATCTTTGAGAGAGGGGTATGTGCAGCAGTGGACATACTCCTCTCTCGGCTGATGATAATAATGATATTTTCTGCTCAATTCATCAATCAATCAATTGCTCAAATCAAACAATATTTGTCGCTGCAATGATATCTGTCTAGATGGACTTCAACCGGATAAGTACTAGACGTGTTATCTGAACATTAATCACCTAGGCTTCAAAAACAACCGAGTTGTTTGTTCGATGTTTTATTACTCCAAGTTCAGACTTCTGCATCCGCACCGGGTCCCGCAATGCAGGCATCGTTTACTTCCACGCAATTTACTTTAACGGCCCGACAAAGTGAATTGTGTTCTTTCGCAATAATATCAAATCGATAGCCCATCCGATAAACTTCCTACAATGTAAGCGTTAGCAGTGGCCAGATCACGCATCCAGTTACACGATCTCCCAACAGTATACTTAAGTGATATATTCGATTCATAAATATTGTTTGATTAAAGACTTTTTTATGTATCAAGACTGTTGCTACTTAGGGTAAAATATATAAATTTAATGGATAAATTGTAAACGATTAGATGACATAATTTCTCCGTCTCGTCATCATCATCATCAGCAGATAAATGTCTACTGCTAGACTTACGCCTAACTCAAAGATATTATAAATGTACAATTCTATTTTCTTGAAGCTGGTACTCGAGTCCTTCTCTCAAAAGGAGGAGTTAAAACTAATAAACTACTATGCTGGTCAAGAGCGGGTTGGAAAGATATCGCACATATAAAAGATTACAGCTATTGGAACATATCGGTTTCCATATTTACAAACTAAGCTTATCACCCCTAACAGCAGTTCCTTATTCAAACAGCCCATTTACGTCCCCACTGTTGGGGCACAGGCCTACCCTCAATATGAGAGCGATATGCCATAATCACCACGCGGGCCCAATGCGGATTGGTGACTTCACACACACCTTACAATAAATTCTAATTCATGTGCAGGTTTCCTCGCGATGTTTTCTTTCACAGTTTGTATTTCACTGTTGTTACTAAAGTTCACAAATGTACATAACTTAAATATTAAAGTCATCGATACATGCCGAGGTTCGGACCAGCGACCTTCGAAATGAAGGGCGCACACTCTAACCATTAGGCCAGCGAGTTCCTTCGTATGCATCTCGCTTATTACAAATCGGATAGAAAACAACACTAAGGACAATTAACACGTATGTTTGTTTTTTTTTTCATGGGAATCACACGTTAATAAAAAATTACGAATAAATAACATCATTGAGATATGACATCAACATCATGATTTAAATTATTATTGCCCCCATGATCATACATAACATTAGATCATCAGACGCGTAACAGGCGATATATATCCATTAAACAGATTAACAACCTAGTCAGTTATTGCGTCTTATACATTAAAATATATACAATTTACAAATGAGTACCTGTTTGTAATATTAAAATAACTGGTTTTTACTTGCAAATGTTTATTTATTACTCTGTTTTGATTCGGCACCATATCACTCAGTACTATGTCGTTCAACCAATTTTCATAATGATACTTTTGTACTGACTATCAAACTCAGCTAGTATTAAATTCACGTACTACATGTTTTAATATCATCATCTGTGTCTCTACAGATCTGTGCTACGACGAGATATAGGACTGTTCCAGTAATTTTTTTCACATCGTTCCCTACTTTGCATTTTCGTTTCCACCTATAGACACCGACATTTTTAAGTCTTCATCCGATCAGCTTAACTTCGTCGGTCTTACGACATGTTCTGCCCAACATAGTTATCTGTTTGTTATGGTCTTGATGGTGTTTTGCTCGTTATAAATTCAATAGCACGTAGATTGTGTTTGTATCGTTTCCGCTATTGATCACCAACGAAACCATGAACATAAACAAATCGCATTACCTTTCACCGAAACACCAATAATTACTGTAATATAAAGACCAATAACTTTTTTTCAACATCTTAGCATTTATTAAGCATTCTTACTAGGGTTTTACTTACTCTTCTGGCGCAGCAATCCCAAGGAGTTTTTACACAAAAAAATATTTTTAGTATTTTCTTATACATAAACTATAAATATTATGCTATTAAATCAATGTTAAGTCGTAACTAAAATGACACGAATGATAAAACCTTTCTCAGAATTTCCATTTCTTAGCAATCGCTCGAGACCTAATTTCGTGAAACCGAGGTTCCTAACTCCGTACATATTAGAGTAAGCCGTAGAAAGTAAATCTGTTTCTCAATCGGATAACCTCTATCGTGATGTGGTAAAGGTTGGATTGGATTGGCGCACCTTAAACCCGTCTCCGACGAAGACGCGAAGTAATATGAAAATGGATTAACCATAAAATAGAAATGGACATTCCCGATGTTTAAAAAGAACAAAAAAATTTTTTCATTTGTAGCTAAAAAGAACATGGATTTTGACTTGTATTCGCGATATTTGCTGTATCATTGAGGGGCGTAAGGAGTTCCGCACAGTAACTCACGGGACCCGAGCCGACCTCACCTGCTCGTGGTGCACTCTGTTAATCAACGAACGAGGCTCTGGCGCACACCAACCCGCATTGGGTCGGCATGGTGAGTAATGGCTGAAGTCCCCCTTATGAACCCCTATAAACGTGGAGATCTTTGGGTGAGGCCTATGTCCAGCAGTGGATGTCTATCGACTGATGATAACGATGCTGTATAATTTGATCCTGTGTCTTTATATACATTATAGTAGTACATCAAAGCAACAACGTGGAAGGAAGTTTGAACTTCTACGGCACGAAGGTAGATGTCTGAATAAATAAGTTTTCATTATCCTTCTCTCGGCTAACTTTCTTAATATCATGTAGTTCTAGATAAAGTTGTTGTATAAAAAAACATATGTCACTTAAAGTAAACAGTACAAATAAAGATAGAATGTGGGGTAGGAATAAAAAGCACAATAAGACAGTTATATTAAAAAATTCAGCCAAACATATGGTGACCGTACCAGTTAATGATAGTGATGAGCAAGCGTGATGGGAATATCGATAAAGTATTACAGATTCATGTCGAGTCATCGATAACACCCATTTCGTGGCCCGAATTGGAAATTGTGATTGTCGGTACATGTACAAAACTTATGAATGGGAAAGTACTTTTAACAGGATACGAATATGTAAATACAAAGTAATTGGGCATTGAAATGTGATTTATTAAGTTTCACTTGCTCATGATTGAATTGCTGCACGTTATTGAGTTTCTAATGTTGGACATCATGATCTCCCTGCTCTGTTACTATTCCATTTCGGGTTCGCACTTGTCTTTTTTCGCTATGTTGTAAGAAAAAACGTTTTGCTTAGCTTTTTACGATTAACTGTTTATCTAACGTCAAACCTCTTGGAAAATTTTGTTGATGAAGCATCGACTTTCGATTAAGAAATGAATACTGTGAGGTAAATGTACCGCTGACAATCTCGCAAACATAATTCTTTGAGCGTCTTCTACGGCTCCTCCGGGACAAGAAAGTGTCATCATCTTGTTCGGTGCCACCAGTTTGGACTAAAATAACTTTAAATCATATAACTATAATCAATGCGGTTATTTAACAATTCAATTAAAAAGATCCGTGTATAGAGCAATTGACAAATAAACGCGTACAATAAATTGGCGGTTATCCATCATATCTAGATATTCTCATCATAGAAAAAAGTTGGAAAGGAAGTGATGCACAAAATTATGGTGGAAAAAAAATTTAAGTCAATATAAAATTTAGGTACAGGGAAGGTTTAAAGATATTATTTTTAAATAAACAAACATGTAACACATATGTATTAAACGTTTGCCTATAGAGAGTATTCTGCACACGATTGAGATATTTCAATAGTAATCTATGGTCACAAATTCAGAATTTTTTATTAGAACTTGAACAATAACTTTCACCTGACGGGAAATGAACAATACGGCCATAGTAATACCATCGTTTATAGTTTATAAATCGATGTTTTGGTACTTCACTTATCTACCTACAAATGGTGCGCGTAGGCCGATTGTTGCTCAATTTGAATAAGTTTAAATCAATAAGCTCTACCCTTTATAACACCAGTGAAAGTAAACGATATTGATTATACTAATAACCTTATTGTAGGAGTATTTATTTTTAAATAAAGGCCGATACGTTACTTGTTATTAAAGATTATTTATACTATGCTTGTGATGAATGTGAACTTGATAGACATCGAAACCATGAAGCAGTGTAAATTTTGATACAAACAAACTGACCGCAGTGGCTTGCTTATAGAAAAGCAAGAGAAAATTTCGTTTCTTTTTGCACTTTGTCGTAAAAATCAATTTTTGTGACAGATTAATAAAGAACATGTGGGATGAAAGCATTGACTCCGATTCTCTCACTCATAACATAAAACTTAAAAAAACTCAGACATTTCTATACGATATATTCTTTACACCCGTCTATTTTACCTTCTCAACCAGTAGTGAGTGACATCATCGTCCAACCTTCCAATCAAAAAACTTGAACCACTCAACTAGCGACAATTACACGGACGAATCTGGCCCGATACTTTAGCGGTCGATTCTCGATTGTCCGAGCTCGCAATTGCCGATCTTAACCTTATATGTGAAGGAGCTTTGCGTCATACATATATACAATAACTAGGTATTACCGATGTCTCGATGTGTGTGGTCATTGCCGTTGTTTTTTTAGATACTCATCTTACGAAAACAGCAGTAGGTGTCCATCCATTGTGATTTTTGTAAATAATCTTAACTAAGAAACTTCTATCTTAAACACATTAAAACCTGTCTTTTTGGTCCTTTTTTAATTAAAACATTAAATATATCAAAATCAACGATTACTCGATAACCTCAAGGAATGAATATTATTTTATTTACTTTTGTGCATTAAATGACACTCGTTGTCTAGCGACAAAAGATATTCCGGAACTTATAACTAACTACCTTCGTGTATACGTCGTATATGTACTAGTATCTAGCGGATGGTTACCTTACAATTTAGAGGTCCTTGGTTTGATTCCGGGGCCGTATGTTATGGAGTTAGGTTGGTGGTAAAAATTTTTGGAACGCGTCTATTAGTTTGATACCGCCCTTTTACTGCTTTGTACTGCAACCGAGTATTCTAAACGCTTTACTGTGTACGACTTCTTTGTAACTGTTATAAAAAATATCTTAGTATTTTACAATGTTATAAGTGCAAGCAATAATGTTACTTCTATAGATATTATCACTCTTGTCCTCAAAACCATATAAGGTGCGGAAGATTGCACAAGGTACCAAATATGTCACCCAATACCATAAGGCGCCTGTAAAGAAAAATCTGATTGCCTTTAAACACTTCAAGACTTGTATGACATCAATGTCCCAGATTTCTTATTTAAATAGGATTTGTTGAACGTGGTAAAATGGTTTAATTCGATTTCAATGCACCATCGTCTGGGAAAAATGTGGAATATACTTAACATACAAATCGTCCCCAAAAAAATTGTATTTCTACCGGTACATAAAATATCATAGTGCATTCACAATGGGATACACAGCGTTGCCTCCGTTTTTATTATGTTTGATTATTTATAGAATATATATCATAATAGATGTAGAGAACATAAACATTTGATGTCGATGGGATGATATTATCTCTCATCTCATAATTCCGTTAAAGTGGGTTAAAGTATCGATAAACTCGGATAGTTACAACAGAAGAGTCCACTCCACGTCATTAGTCGATCAGTTAGTTTACTATTAGTAACTAAATTCATCTTCGGTACTGATACTAAATCATATAATAGTTGTTTTGTAATGATCTACCAATTATTTTTCGTCGGACTATCAGAAAATATGATTTGTGCTATGATATTTAGAAGAGACTCTATTATGTCAAAAAATAAACGATTGTTTATAATAAGAAATTATAAGTAGTAATATATACGATATCATATGTTGCTGAATAATATCTAGTAAGGTATTACCGCAGCGCCTAGTTCAGCAGCAAAACAATACTGTTGAAAAGTTATAATTTTCTATTGTGAAGGTCTACGTGGCCCGTATCCCCTCATATGAAATCCTACAAACGCAGAGATTTTTAAGGAGGCATATATCCTGCAGCGGATGGCTATTGGCTGATGATGATGTAGGTCTACGGTACTAGTGATATTACTTAAATAATATTAGTTAACAACATCTTGTTTCTAACCCAAAAGCGCAGTGTTCAGAAAGAGATATAGAGGCGCTCTCACCATCACATCATTCTCTCGTAGTGTGTTACAGCGTCGTTTTTAACGGACAAGGTTGACAACGATCTCAATTGATGTAAAGTGGTGATGTGGTCTGTGTTGATAAAGCGCAGATATAATAACAGTCTAATCTCTCCTTTTCTTGAAGAAAACCTCGTTGTGTTTGGACGGGAACACCGACGGCGGCAAGTTGTTCCACTCCTTCGCTGTTCTTTTGATGAACGAGAAACTGATCCTTTTTGTTCGTAAACTTCGGATGTTCACAAGATAGGGATGGTGTCTCGAGGTGCGTCTGCGTCTGTTCGTCCGGTGGTGAAAATGGGATAGAACTTCCAACTAGATCATAATAAATTTAATAATTACCGATCGAACGACTTAAATGGAATGCTCATGATGATATATCCGACCCTGGTTTATTAGCAGTAAACGAGCCGAAGTAGAGATAACGCCGCCGTTAACGCAGCGGCTATGCCTGAAAGGTTCAGAGCGAACACTATAAATGTTTTATTGCATATCGAAAAGTTCGGGCGGACGAATAAAATTAGCTCTGCTACCTACACAATTAAAATTTTAACTTCACTATTCGTACACTCAAAATACGCCTTCGCATCTTCTATAATAAGGAACATTATTTAAAATAATTTTAAGCTACCCTTACTGACGTCACGTGTATTTTTTTTCGAATAACGTAAGGGTTGGTAGTTAATATTTAGTTTTATTTTTTATGGGAAAATCGGATACCACTTCGTTATTTGAGCGAGTCGTTGATGATACGCGTGGTTAAAATGTTATAACACTGTACCACATTGCGCTCCTCGCTTTGTGACATATGTTAAATCTTGTTACCGTAGTAATTTCACTAGCTATAAGTCTTTTCAATCTAGAACACAATTATGAGAGATATACTTTAATACTGTTGGGGACATAAATAAGAGCTGCGGTGGTACCTACCAAGACGATCTTCGGCAACCTACCTACCACCTGTGAAAGACTTCCGGTTAAAACCCCATCACTCATATCGCTCTTAGTTGGAACTGCGAGGCTGCTTTCACTTACTATCACAGACAGACAGTGAGCAGGCAGTTCATATCAGTAGTATAGGATGTCCCGTGGCAGATTTAGGATTTCTTAATTAAATTAAAGGATGTTATTATTTTAGAATATACATATATTTGTCATAAAAAGAAAGACGAGACATGCGGATTTTATTTTTTCAAGATCACTCCGTCCAAATGTTTTCCATCGCGACGTACACACTCGCGGAATCTTTCGAGAGTATTCTGAGTGTATCTCGCGAAGGAGGCTCATGGTGGCTCTTGCTGTGTGAGGCGTGGCGCCATCTTGTTGAAACCACGTGTGAGACCTGTTCGATGGATATTCTCTTAGTTTCGGTATAAGAATGCGGCGATAGACATCACCAACAACAGTTACGGTTGCTCCACGAGAATTTTCAAAGAAAAACGGTCCAATTGTTGCATTGACAGAAAAAACACCAGTCCACACGACATCGTGACTGACCAATCCGCACAAACGCCGCGCCAAACTGTAACCCCTCCCCGGTCCCCCGCGCAACCGTTAAAAAGATATTCGAAATTCAAATCCTAAATCTGCCACGGGACACCCTAAATATAAAATTTGAATATTACGGGCGCTATAGTTATTAGTATTAGCAGTATTACTACACCTGTAGTCTTATGTCTCAAAACTCATGATAACCATGTGATATTATTAACATTATCATTATAGACGGGCGTATAGCATACCACCAACTGTAATAAGTAAACACGGAAATACCCCGTTGCGTGTGTTCCCGTATTGATGAATCGTTCAGATTGTAGACCTCTGTAAGAACCTTTCAGAAGTCTTGTTACTCGTTCTGGTCTATAACAGGATTAACCAGTTTATGAAGTCATCCTTTCCTCTTAAGACGCTTTACGCATAATAAAATATAAAACAGATTTATTCGTACAGGTACATAAATAAAAGATTATGCTTATTATAAAAAATTTGATCTGAATTCCTATATACCTTATGATGTCAGTGTTTTAGTATGTTTTTGTATCAGCGATTTCGCAATATGTATTGTTATGGATTATTAAAAAATTTTACTCCTTTTCGTATGTTATAGTATTTTACATTACATCTTCAGAATAAATGATTAAAAAATGATTTTTAGATATTTATACAGCTTTCGCATTAGTATATTTTAAATATTTGATGTACCCACCTGTAATAGTTTATTTATTTAACATTCTTTATAAACAATAGCTATTCCTATTATGCTGGACACGTATTTCGACTATGCGCCGTAATATCCTTTTACGAAAAGGTATTAAATAATTATTGATACAGTTGTTTCTATTGAAGGACGAATGATAATTATAAAGTGAACTGTATTACTGTGGAATAACACATATGGATTATTTCACGAAGTTGACTTATTCAAACAATTGCATTATTGATGATTTGTTTTACCACAGGTGTTATAATGTGAAAATGATTGCTTTTCTGTATCATCGATGTCATTTATTATTTTTTTATTAAAAAATTTTAGACTGAAATCATGATTATAGCTCCATTAGATTTCCTCGATATTGATATCGTTTCATATTATATCGATGATCTATATCTTGAGTACAGAGTTAATACCTAGGTAAGAATATCGTTTACCCAATAGAAGTGATAAAAATAAAGCTACCAATGCTATTACAGAAAATTTTGACAATATTGAAATGTGGATTAAATGAGATGACGGAATCATATGATCATGAGTTAAAAGAAATGGGTTATCGTATTTCTAAAATCTAAAAGTTGCAAAGTTATCCGGAAATTTTGCTGGAATTTATTACTTTCTCAGTTCCCCTTTAAGACACATTGAAAGAAAAATGCCGGTGGAGTCTGTCTCCTACACGAAGGACCGAAAAGTTACGTCATTAAACATTGAAACTGCGCTTGCTTGGTAACCTCACATCATTACAATCAAATATTTAAATGCAATACCAACTACGTGCCTATTGAAACACTTCAGGGTTATGTTTGAATGAGACCTGTTATTATTTATTCAGATGCATACCTCAACAGAAAGCATGACGGCATATAACAAAGCGACAATAATTCTAAAGCATTATTTCCAAATGACACCTAACTTATTTAATGCTATGATTACGAAACTGAACCAATGTTTACTAAAAAAAAATATTTGTGGATACGAGTATTACCCTAGAGTCATCAAAAATCTACAAAAATATCAATCAATCCGTCGATAGACGTCCACTGATGGACATAGACTTCCCCCAAAGATCTCTCTACCTTGCCCGCATACAGCAGCTTCCCATGATCTTCACCAGAAGAAAGACAGAATTATTATTTTTAAAGCCCCCTTCATAACACTCGTCTTTTATGGTCATGACTTCAAAACTCCTTAAAATTAATCATCAATAACATTCGAATGCAATTCGACGAGTTGGCAACCTCACTTGATCAAAGGAATCGCAATATTCTCCGTAGAATTGCTCTCCAGCGGAAGGAACCTGCTGAAAACATTTCTGCAATTGAGCCTTATTGGTGCCGTTCACAAACTTTGAATACTTACGATAACTGTTACAGAGATGGAATGGTATGAAAGATATGAGATGATTAAGTACCTATATATATATGAGATATCCAGAGATTCATGGACTCCATTACGCGATCTCCGAAACTATTATAGGTAAATACGCAAAACTCTACTTCTGCCATTTAGAGGTCAGCTAAGAATAGACATTAGTTTAGTTTAGATTTTAAGTTTGAGTTGCAGAGGTGTTACGGTCAGCTCAGCGGGCGGGGGGAATGGCTAGTTATGATATACAAGGACATAGCTGTAAGAAAATAATTCACTATTTTTCTTCTTTTTTCAATTCAACGAGACTAGCGATACTGCCCATAACAACGTGACACAGTAAAATGATATCCACAACAATTATACATACAAATTATAATCTGCAAAGTGCTGAATAAAAAATATAAATCACCTTATCGCCTTACATTACTATTATATATACATTTTTATTTACAGTCTATTGATATGGGGAAAGGAGGCGGCTCAGCTAATGCTGACCGGAACAGCAACACCGATCGGCGCTGGTTTTCATCGCCCTCATTACTTCAGCAGGTGTTAGGCTAAACATTTCTATCGGTGGCCTACTAGCTGACATTGATTATATCAAACTGTAAGAAAAACAAAAATAATCTTATATAAGTATGTATAAAATAATTTCAACCTTATCTTTGTTTTACCTGAACCGATTTTGTTATTACCCTACCCTACCCTTCTTTTCCTAAAAATAATTATTGGGAGCTACGACATCAAAGTCAAACAGATTTGTTTCTTAAATCAACAACACTTATTTTTGTATTGAAGCGATATAAGGGTCGGTAAGGTAATAAAATCGAATCAATCGACGTATTACGTTAAAGCTAATAATATTTATTATAGTGAAACGTAGCATTTGCGCGGCAGACGCTCCCTTTCCGTTCTCGCGGTGATGAAACGAGGGGGGGTCGATTGGTAACTTTAACAAGTGACCCGGTTACGGCTATTGCTGCATCCCGCCGCCCGCCCCGGGATGCCTATAAAGGCCGACGGTATTTGTGGCGCTGACATTTTCTTATTATCGATTCCTATCAGGGTAACGCTGACTTCTATTGTTTACATCCAGCTATCCAACCGTTAGGAGTATTGAAATAAAACGATGCATTGACTCCATTCTCTATAATGTCTGAAACAATCATCATCCTTACTAACGCCACGTTGCTATGGGCAGGCGTATCAGTTAACATCAGGTGAGCGTCCCGCACGTCTCTTCGCTTCGTTAAGTAAAAAAAAATTAAGACAAATTCTGTCAGCAATCATCAAAGCCTCGTTACCTATGTACGCGTTGCAACATAGTAATATGTTCTGCAAGTCTTATCTATCATATACATCCGGCCGAGACATATACATGTCTCAAACTAATAAACAAGCTCTCTCTGTTTTGGACAATAGTCATCATCAATTTCATATAATATTAAAACAAATGTTGTGCCGGCAAATTAACAATCGTAAAATCCTCCTATAATCCAAGCTCACGTGGTCTCTCACTCTCGCATTATCTATGTAGCCGGAAACCGTCTTTTTTTTTCTCCCATCAGGTGCTGTCATGACGGCAGATATAATTACACTATATCTATACCCTCTGACGTAACTAGAGACTACATCTGCATATTTTAAAAATTTTATCCATTTGTTAATAATTTACGATCCGTACTAATTAATATGTTTTATTTATTTGCTATGTGATCCAAATTTGTGCGACTTATGATAGCTTAATTTATGATTACGGGTAATAATCAAATCATTTTGTAATTTAATCAGATATTATGATTTATCATAATACTATAATACAATCTATAAAGTATAAAAATTTTGTAATATTATATTTCGTAAAAGTAAACTGTAGAATATAACTAATTGCTAGAATTAATTAAAACATATTTTTTTTCTATTATTACGCTTATTTACAAATATATATATATATATATATATATAATTTATCTAATTTTGTTTTATTCTTATCTATTACCTTATTAGGTACTTTTGTACAAAAATCAAGGAATTTGTCTGATTTCTTTGGTCTCTCAATATGCTGGGTTTATTCTCCTGATCTGCTTATGTTTGTATATATAGATATATATATCTGGAAATAGTTCCAGATCCAGACTTTCTTTCCCGTATACTGGTCATTCAGTTATTAAATGTATAATACCTTCGTTTTTGCTGGGTTCACATTCACGTGCCGGGTTCTCCTTGCATTTGAATCGATGCAGGTATTTGGAGAGCCCGCCATATCCTGTGAAGATCTGTGCATTTATTTTTTTATGGTTATTTTTCTGATGGTACGACATGCTTCAATGGCATCGGGAAAGAATGTCGTTGTTGTTTTGGAGGTTTAGCTCTCTTTATACCGCCTGTTCCATTCCTCAAGCGATTCCATGCGGATCTCTCGTTTGACACGTGAAACAGGGCAACTGTCGTACTTCGGTTTTGTTATGCATTTAATTGCAGCCTCTTTCGCCAGATGATCGGCTCTTTCATTGCTTTCTAGCCCAGCCTGTGCTTTTATCCACAACAAAGGTATTTCTTTGTTTTGCAGTTTGCTAGTTTTGATGTTTTCCTGTATTTTTACTGCAAGGCGGTGCAGAGGTGAGTTGTTGATGACTGTTTCCAGCTCAGATCTTGTCGCTGTATATGCCAAAGCAGCCGAAGACCGTCTAGGTAGGTACCATCGCAGCGCCTGCGTGCAAATATTACTGTGTTTCGGTTTGAAGGGCGCTGTAGTTAGTGTAATTACAGGGGTAACGAGACTGAACATCTTATGTCTTAAGGCGACGAGCGCAATGTGGTGCAGAGTATACCATTCTAATTAGCGTCACGTTGTTACAGGTTGGCGTATCGCTTACCATCACTTGAACGTCCCGTTCGTCTCGTCGCCTAGTGGACCAAAGAAAACAAGAATCAGGGACCTCCGTATTACAATGTAAGCGGTGATGTGCTCTGACATCTTTCCCAAACGGAATCGTTTATACCGTGTACCTCTCTATAATAGTTGCTCAATAATTGAATTAAATTTAAGTAGATGACAAAAGTGATCTTCTATATTTAATTCACTAATGGCTTTAAGGAAGTCAGTTTCATGCTTTTTCGTCTTTATGTCTTTTAGAACTAAAAACACAAAAAGTCATTTAAAATGTATATCCATGCTAACTGTTCCCCGCCCGCTGCGCTGGCCGTAACACCCCCGCAACTCTTTTTGAGAAAGGAATTCTCTAAAATCTGTTCGTAGCTGACTCATACTCGCCAAAAGGCATATTCGAACCGAATTTCAAGTCTATAGGCCCCATTGCATCCAGAGATGTCGTGATGAGTCTCTACGTATATGAAAATTTGTTATATTTATAAATATATATATAAATATATAGTTAATGTCGTTACAGCATGTACAACAACGATGATGCATATTTGTGAGCTGTCTGCATACGAGTCATTGACTAGGAAAGCTGGTCCTATCGAGTACATAGTAATCAGTGTAAATTACCGCTAGCAACGCAGCTTGGGCCACTAGCCGGGGTCACGGTACCGCTACGCCAGCCGCAGCGGCGCCGTCGCAGCCCCGAGCTTAACGAAATAGTATGACTCAAGAAGATTTATAAGAATTATTTCCTTGCATTACCATTTACCTAAAAAATTAAAATTATTAATAAATGATCAATTTTATTTGTTACCACAACTGGTGGTAGGCTTTTGTTGCCAGAAGTCGTCTAGGGGATTGCTACCCATTGCATCTCCTGTTTCTACCTCTCTGTGTTTCGGTTTGAAGGGTGTTGGATTTAGTGAAATTACTATGGTAAAAAGATATAACATCTTTATTCCCAAGACGACGAGCGCGATGTAGTGCAGTGTATATCATCCTAACTAACGCCACATTGTTATAGGTAGCCATATCACTTACAACAGGTGAACATCTCGCTCGTCTTGTCGCTTCGTAGATCAAAAAAAATATTAGTTGTTTTTAGAGAAATTTATGACAAACCTGTCGTAAAAATATTGTTTTAGAGGTTAGTAATTATTTCATATTTCCAAAATATGTAATAATTGTCGAAGCAGTTGGGTTATACCGTCCTCTTAACGGATGCATAACACTCGGTCAGTTACAGCTTCCAGTTATGCAATCACAGACTCTCTGCACTCGCATTGTTTACGGCGCGCTACTCCACATAGGATCTATTTGAGTTATTTGTTAGAACTTATTTGAATACAGTGTTAATTTAACTTGGTACGCAGTAAAAATAAGAGCTCATGATTTAAATATTACACGTGAATACAGCTGTTTACTTTTTTAATTCTAGGATGCGACGAGACGAACGGGACGTCCACCTGATGGTTAGCGATATGCCTGCTCGTAACGTGGTGCTAGTTAGAATGGTATACACTCAACGTTAAATCTCATTACCTCCGTAATTTCACTAGCTACACATCGCCGTTCAGACTAGAACACTGTTATGCTTGCTTACTAATATTTGGCGGTGGAAATAAAAGCTGCAGTGGTACCTTTTTTTTATTTCGGGGGAAATCTTCTAAAGATAGCTTGCTTCTAGGAGAAATCAGGTTTGTGTGAGATTCTTACGCGCTGAAACCCCCTCGGTAGTCTGCACCAGTGCATTCGAAGAGGGCCGGGGATCTTACAGAACGCACCGGTGCTCTTCTACACTTTGTATCAACATCTCTTTGTAGAAGCGCTAATCTCCATCCTAGGCACCATCGCTTAACCATACGTTGTCCCACACAGGTTCGCTTATTGAGCGATCAGGGGCCCCACCCTCAAGGGCCGCGAAACACCTAGACCCATTTAATTGCTTTCTGCTACCCTCATATAAAATGTCTTGTCCATGTAATGTATGTGTCCATTAGCAGATATGCTATAATAGGTATCTACTGTAACTTTTATTAAAGCAATTTATACTTTAATATAGCCTTTTTAATATATGAAAAATAGTAATACTGAATGAAACATTAAAGCACAAAGTCAGTTATATGACTTGAACACTTGACCCGCCTCAACTATACGCGACCTAGTCTTATGTACAAAAGGGAAAAATGTTCTAAATGTTATACCATACGTTCCCAACCTTTTATAAACTACTTCCACTTTTTATATATACCGCCGTATAACAGTTAATTACATATTATCACAAATCTACTGGTTGTAGGTCTCCGGAGACCGTCAGCTAGTATTTCTGCGACTAAACAGTAGTCTTCAAACAATGTTGTGTTGGAGTTGAAGAGCGCTGTTGCTAGCGGAATAACTAGAGTAATAAGACTTAACACCTTATGGCTCTAAGTGACAAGCAGTACGTGTGTGTACTTTATCCTGCTAGTGCTTCATTTTTATAGACGGGCGTATCACTAACCATGTGGTAATAATCATCTCGTCACTTAGTCGAATAAAAAAAACTAAAAAACCATTCCGCTGCCATTGGGACACTATGTATTAGCACAACGTTACCATATTTTGGTTCGAATCCCATGATACAAATATTCATTGCTTTTTCAGTGCAAATGATAAAAATTACTGACAGTAAAACATCTAGGTTTAAGACTTATGTATACTGATATAACTCGGGATGGAAAGCATATTATAAATCCTAAAACGTCCAAGCTTTTACCAGCCCGTTGATATTGACAGTAAAAGCATAATAGCGTAATTTTTACAAATAAACATATTGAGATTGGGAGAGATAGCAAAAAAGAAAAATTTCTCTGCATGTCACAGATTACAAACTTGGCTCCCATGCGCTAAGTTTGGCAATAGTGGCACACCCCCGGCGCATTAACCCCATTCTTGACGCACTGCCAAAGACCTCTCGGGTACAAATGTGTCGCAATTCTTAAGGGTTCGCAGAACCCATTCACATTTTAGGTTGAGGTAATTCTATTTTTAAGAATCTTTAACAATCTAAGTAATGACAACTTTTTCGTCTTATAAAATATCTGTTAATAATCAGGTTACGTCTCTATATATTATATAATACAGACTTAAAAAAAAATATTATTATCCGTTTTGTATAATCTGGCGGTGGACTTCTGTTGTCGGATATCTGTGTTCCAATTTAAAGGAGTTATAGCTAGTGAAATCGCTGGGGTATGGAGACTTAACATCCTCTCTCAAGACGATGAACGTAATGTAGTGCTGTGTATACTATCCTAACTAGCGCCGCGTTGCTATGGGCGGGCGTATCACTTACCGACAGGCGAATGACCCGATCGTCTCATCGCTTCGTTGAATAAAAAAAAATCTTTATTAAGTTTTAGTTACACCGACCGTTAACTTGGAGTTAAATCATATATCAGTGAAGGTGCATAAAGGCGTTGTATGCACTATGCGACCTAGGTCGTGCGTTATCGAGCCGTTTATCAGACATCGGACAATGAGACGTTGTTACCCTGGAGAACTGTACCCTTCATGTCGATCCTATCGATGCTTTCTACGTAACCCGTATGATGATTCTTACAAATCAATATAGGTTATTCTTCGATAATAACAAAGAACTCTATTAAAAACAGAACAAAAATTTTTTAGCTTGTGCAAAAATTTAAGTTTACAGAAAAATTAGAAAAAGTATTTTTTGTTAAGCTGATACCATTAACTTAAGATGATGTGACAGGTGAGAGTGATACATGGAAAATCACTTACCAAATCGGATAACTCACGAATTAAATGGCTATGGTAATTATACATTTGGACCGATCTCATAATTATACCAGTCGATTTGACTTGTCTTCTTTACATTTATTAATGAAGTCATAAACGAAGAGGAATAGCCGTGATAAAGGACCTCGTAATCAACGGACTCGAAGCAGAATTTCCTTTATGCGCAATTATGCAAATGAATGTGAGATTAAACGTGAACTTAGCCCGCTGCACGCTCTCCGCGCAATATGATTAATAGTTGAAGTTTGACGGCGAGTCGCGCGGAGCTCGCTGGCCTGTGAAGCAGTTAAAGTTCAGTCTCGGCTTTAAACAAAACGTTGAAATGTGAAAATGGAAAATTCCTATCTACTCTTGTTACATAATATCTTCTTCATCTTATCGTACCTGAAGGTTGTCTTTTAACTCCTATTGGAGGTAAGTCTCTATTGTCGGAGACTGTCTAGGTTCCGCAGCTTCTATTGCAACCGATAAATAGTAGTGTGCAAACATAACTGTGTTCCGGTTAGCCGGGCGTTGTAGTTAGTCAAATTACTGAGGTAACGAGTCTTAACGTTATATCTCAAGGTAACGAGCATAATATGGTGCTGTGTATAACATCCTAACTAGCGCCACGTTGTTGTGAGTATGTATATTACTTACCAACTGGTCCTACTCGTCTCGTCACTTTGTAAAATAAAACAAAAAATTAGGAAATCATCGTGACTATTGTGTAAGGTGTAAAAGTTCTTCGGCTGATGTGATGCCGCTCCACTTCCGTATGTATCATAACCATAGCTAATATATTATATACTATTACGTATATAGTTATGGATACCATATTTATTTGCCGAAACCTCACCTATAGTAATGTAGGAGGATAGAAATGTAAGCAATTGTCAGTTTGTACTTTTTTTTAAATAAATCGGATATAGATAAAAAAAACTTAGTATTACTACCTTCACTTTGTTACTATTGTACTATACTGTGCAATTAAAAAACGAATTAAGTAACTTAAACAAAATAAAGTTTCTAATATAATAGATAAGTAATACTAGTTGGCTGTAGATTTATTTTTTTTAAAATACCTTTTCTATGACAGTGAGCCGGCCATATCTACCATGTCTGTCGAGACTGGAAGAAAATCTTGAAGTGAAGATCGCATACAAGAGGCAGAAGTGTAGGACGCACTATCTCTAGATAGACCGAAGAGGTCATTAAGGCGGTCGGGAGTACATGCGAAAAGTTAAGGATCACATTTGGTTGAAGACATTGACGAAGGTCCTGATCCAGCAATGGATTAACATAAGACTGATGATGATGATACCGCTATTGACATAACGAAAACATTAGTTCACTCTTCGATCTTATACTGTCTCTTCGCACTATTTGATATTCCGTACCATAAGTATCTATAGTGCAGCTTTATATTATAAGTCGTTAAGCATGAAATTTAAAATTACTGAACTAACACGACCTGTCCTCTCGTCTCAAGATGACAGGCGCGAACGCGTAGCAATTTTTAATTACTTTCCTGCCTAGCAGGCAGCTTATAGCCGTCTGTGCACAGGGTGCATCGTACAATAACAGGTGAACGAACTGATCTGTCTCATCGCTCATGTATAATATAAAACAACTTACTCCTTTTCTTTAGTTTACTTATTTAAAACATAGTAAACATTATGCTGTGGGTCGGACATAAAGGAGTGAATCGGGTTTAAATACCATCCGTTAAAAATAATAGTTTATGGTCGAATTGGTTTTTTCAATTTGATCGCCAGACTATAGTTTTAAGATGGCAGCTAATGATGATGATGTCGGTCGGTTACTGAGACATATTCTGTAATCTCTACGCCTTTGTCGGGAATACCATACACCTTTCTGCTGTATGAAATTATTATATTATTAAACTGTCGCCAAATGTGGTACACGTTTATCACATTTTTGTTCTTTTCTGTCTTGTCAAATATTGATAGCAATTTTTTTTTGACAAAATTTCTATACAACCGGTTTATTACCATCCTAATTGTGATTAGATGTTAAATGTATGTTAGATCGAATTGAATAATATCGAGTATGAATGAGGTGTATGAATGATAAAATGGAATGGTTGTATGTATACGGACGTACGTAGTGTACCGTGGTATCCACAATGAACGTCTTCTCAATTGAGGCCCGGTCACATCCGCGAGAGCTGCGGACCGAAAGCAACAACAATGCGTGCAGCGTGTACCTTTCCCCCTGAAAAACAAAAGGGCATCTCCACAGACCAGTGCGCCGTCACAAAAGATGCGCCGCTTTGTATGCCTCCCCCCTTTGATTTCCGTATAACACAGGGCTCGCCGGTATGGGGAAACGTCTGCTTTTCGGTTGTACAGCTCATTGAACTTTCGGCCAACGTTCCGAATGTTTATCGTACGCCATTATATACGCCAGGTGCTGGTAAAAGATTAATTACGCGGATAAGTGAGCTTCAAGTATTGAAAATGTTTACCAAGCGATTTTTTTCAAATTTGTTATTTACTACACATATATTCTATAATATTTTACACATCATAAATGAGAGAAGAAATACAATGAGTTATAATAAAACAATTAAAAAAAAAGTTAAACTTAAGTAATGTAAATTGTTTAATAACTGTGCGGTTTAAGAATTTAATCGACACCATTTATATGTCCCATAATATTACTCTATGATGAAATTTGTGTACAACCGGATTGGGTACACTTTAAGTTATACGTTACAAACTATTAATATAACTGTTTATTGTATATTTAACAAATAAATACTTCGGTACTTTAACAAGAAAACAGAGGCACTAAAACAAAAATTCTTTAGTATAGCATAAAAAAACTTTTAACCCAATTCTTTTCCATTAATACATATACTAATGGGAGGTCTCTGTTATAAAAGATCATCTAACTACGCCAACTACTGTTTTCAAACAATTGTGTGCAAACGTTGCTATGTTTAAGGGCAATGTAGCTAGTGTAATTACTGGGGTAATGAGACTAAATATCTTGTGTCTCAATGCAGCGAGGAAACGGTGTAGTGGGCAACATTCTACTTAGAGCAACATTGTTATAGATAATTGTTACCATTAGGTTAAAGTCCCGCTGAAGTAGCTTCGTAAAATACAGAAAAAAAGTCGCCTAAATTCTATTTGAAGGTGTTCATCGCACTTATCATAGTATAGTAGTTGTAGTTTAATTTAAAAACAAATGTTTTTTTTATTCTAATATTGAAAACGTTCTGGTATGTTATCCGACGTGGCGGAAACGAGTTCATTACTGATTCCACAGAGCAGTTCTTACGTAGACAATTACGCTTAAAATTCACAGCTGCTGGTTGTCTTTTATTTCCAAGTGTTAATAGGAAGTAGCCTTATATACCATCAAGGTTGTATTGATGAAACACTGCATACTATACAAGCATCCATAATAAGATTATGACAGATTTTTTTGATCTTGCATTTAATGTTTTAAAACCATTGCACGAAAATCTAGATATGCTAGGATATATTTCATGTTATTACAGATCCTATCTTCTTGAGCTCGTGACCCTATAGCCTAAGTTTGTTTTTGTATTTATATCTCAAGAATCCGTCGCCTCTACAACAGGATGTTTAATTCAGTCGAGGACGAAAATAGTAGCAATACGAAATTGGTTCACACAGACAGAAATAACTCGAATATTAACTTACATATCATAGTGACGCCTGAAAGAAAAAAGAAATGAATACAACTGTTCGTCCATTTTTAAAGAATCGAAAGTTGTGCAGACCTTGGTCTGACCGTTTGGTTCTCTGCGCCTATGCTCTTCCTATTAAAGATTGTTGCGTTATACGCTAAAGCTAGATGTTGTTAGGACAGCTGTAGTTTTTTTCTCGTTAAACACAAAACAAATATTAATTTACCAAAAAGTACTCTATTCTTTACTGTCTATTAGACAGTCTAAGTGTTTTAATTTGTCTTATGTTAAGTCCTACATTGTTGAAGTATACGTAAATTGGAACATAATGCCAGATAGCAACAAACAGAGACCTATTTAAAGCTCGCCGGGGGGCTCAGGACTCAACAATGAGGTTTTCCAACATGGCTCTGCGCCTCCATCCGAACGGCCTACATTTTATAACAATCGGGACGAATGAACGCGCGCCCAGGTTTTTTTAGATCTTAAAAGATCTAGATCAAACCCAAGTTGATGAATCAAGACATGAAATGAACTTGGATAATATTCGTCTCAAATCTAAAAAATAACATTCTAATATAGTTAGTTACTAAGTACCAGGCCATATAGGCAAATTTGCACTACATACGGTGGCTCCCTAAATCTATTCAAATAGGTGCCAAATTGAATAAATAACTAAACTGGTAAGTTTATTTGTAAGTACAGATAAGCAAAATGATTTCGGGTGTGGGTTGCATACCCCTCTGAAATGTCTGTGCACGCTTCTGCTAACTTCATAAACTTGATATTTACTTGAATGAAGCCTAAAGTTTCAATGTAATGCAAATTTTGAAGATTAAATTGACCATTATTTAATAACTCGTTAACTTTTAAGTGAAATATACCTTATTGATTTAATAGTAATAAAATTAATAACATTTTTAATAAAAAGAAACCAAAATCAGACTATCAAAACAAACAGAAAAACGATAGTTTTATAGAAGTTATAAGAGGTTTTATTTATTGAATGATGTGACAAGCGGCAAGTTCACTCGATAGTAAGTGAGCCCCTGCCCGTAACTATCTGACGGTAGTAAGGTGTAGTAATAATATTCAATTCACTATACAACGTTGTGGTCGACGCTTTGAGACAATGTTATCTTGTTGCTCCGGTTATGTAAGGGGTACGTAGTGCGACGGTGTCCTATAATAGAAACCTACCACCACACCAGTAAACAACTTATATACTTTTTAAAGTCGTGCATTTTGTAACTGTTGTTCGTTCGTTCCCTCATGCAGGTATTTACATTTTAGCTGAATTGAGGCGGCCGCGGTAACTGGATGCGTCGAAGCCGCGCGGTAAACAGCGGACACGGGCGAGCGCTCGTAGATCGTGAGCTACGCGCTCGCGGCAGCAGAGTGCTGTTCCACCTCTTGATACTATCGACAAAATATAACTTACACTCACAATTTTCGATATTATAGGTATTTCACAGTTAATTTATTTTATCCCACCGCTTTGTGAATCCCATTCATCTCTCATGCAATGATTTTTGTCGATACAACATCGATGCCGTTTAGGTAAGTACGTACCACCGTTCTCACGCCAAACAGCAGTGTTCAAACATTACTGTGTTCTGTTTAGAAGGGCGCTGTAGCTAGTGAAATTATTGGAATAACGAGAATTATAATTTTTTGTCGAAAGGCAATAAGCACAATATGGTGCTGTATATATAAACTCGTCCTTACTTGCTCTCTAAGTTTTTATGCCTCAAGACTATCACAATGTGTTCCGACATATATCGTCCTAACGAGCACGATGTTGTTATGGCCGGGCGTATTCCTTACCATCAGGTGAACGTCCTGCTTGTCTCGTGGAATAAAAAAAATATTACCTCACGTCATTACATAACAGGTTAGCCTCGATTTTTAAATAACCCCGAACCTATTGCTTTTAGTATGACAGATTTTTAAGTAAATTGTGGAAATTTAGTATAAATGCCACGATGTATACATAGCGCTTATTCCTTTTAAACACTAACTTTTACAAAGCTGGTAGCAATGTGATGATATCTAAAGGGAGCCTCGGTAAAACAACATTAGTATTAACAGAACGTATCGCATATGTGTGTTTACTATTTAAAAACAAAACTTGCTTCACTATATCTCAATGCACTAAAAACAAACAAAAGTGCACTAGAGATTTCATCATAGTAATAATACCTAAAAATTTTGAAACACTGTATAAGTGTGCTCTTTAAACAGAGCAAACTATTATAGCATTCAGAAGCGGAAAATATGCATTGTAAATTCAGTAACAAGAGATTCGTGAGGCCTGTGAGCACACGATCACACTTTTTCTCATCACGATCACTTTTTAGTAGGGATTACGAATCGTGAATATCTTGAATATGTTACATGTTTTCTAACGATTTTTTTCATTACGAAAACACTGAGCATCAAAACATTATGTTTATGCTATGCCGTTCATATAGGCTCCATTGAACACAGAGTATCCAAAGAATTTTCATAACGTTAGCTATTTTAAACCTGAAAATAAAATACTTCGTTAAATTTGGTTTTATTTAAATTTTTTTTATTTCTATTTTAAGCCATACACCGGCATGTAGGTTAAGCCGGCTTCAATTTAGTTTTATTAAATACTTAATAAAGGACTCATTGTATATTTATAGACAAAATCCTTAGCTGTGTTTCTCCTTTGGATGATGTCGGTATATATAGTCTTTATATCTAAATTTAACGATTTAACTAAACGATAAAGCAAGATCAAATATCGTTTAGAATATTTATACGACTGTAACAAAAAAAAAATTGGTTACATTTACTGAAGGTGATATCGTAGACGACGTATCGACATAGGAGCGCACATCACTACATATTACCGTGGCTCGCGGGTCATCGACACCGCTGGGCGAGAGAGTTTTTGCGCCGTGGCCCTGCGCTGCTTCCTGTCAACTAATGATATGCAGCATCCACGCATCTTAACAGCCACGCCGACGGGACAGCTGGAACGTCGCTATTGTCTCAATCACGATCGGGAACGGGAACACGATGAGTATATCAATAGCGATGGCAGTGGCGGCTGTGTCGATTGATGTTTGAGTACATACAAATTTATGTCTAAACTCTCGTCAAGTAAACTACTAGTTCATTATCATCATCAGCCGATAGACGTTTACTGCTGGGTAAAAGCCTCTCCCAAAGATTTCCATATCGACCGGATGGGATGCATATGGGAGGATTTGGGCCATTTGCCACCACGCAAGTCCAATGCTGGTTGAGGGGAGTCAGAGCCTCGTTTCTTGATTAGCAGGGTGCACCACAGGCAGGTTCGTTTGCCTTGGATCCTGTGAGTTCTTGTGCGGGAACTCTCACACCCTTAACTACTAGCTAATTAATAAATAATAAATAAATCTTTATTCACATCAGGTCCGACGATCTGGTGAGAATCCGGGACCGATATCGACATGGAGATCTTTGGGGCCGATGACGAAATCTTTATTTTAGACAAGCGCCCATATTAAGTCAGTAAGGATTAACAACATGAATCATCCACAAGAACATAAAGTTTTACATCATTATTTAGATTTGAGTATGGCTAAAGTTAAATAGTTAAAATCCACAATTTTTCTTCTAATATTCATTCAATAATAATACGGTGAAAGAGTTGTAATAGTAACGCTATCGATAATACAAAACATTTGTAAAAACAACTTTAGTACACATAACCGTAAAAATAACATCTAACTTTTTTTAAATAACATAATAATGTTTATTGAGCGAATTATTTTTAAATATAAGGAACCTCCTGGACTCCTTACCGCAATGAACATTTCAATATCGTCATTTCCATAATGTCAATATTGATACACAACTACTAAATCAAAGAAACTTAAATAGTCCACTTAAACAGTAACGTGCATACATTTACTGTTCCGGTTTAAAGGACGCTGTAGCTAATGAAATTTGTGGGATAATAAACTAATATCCTTTATAGCAAGCACATTGTGTATGAACAGTATATCACTTACCATCAGCTGAATGTTCTGCTGATCGCGGCTTGTAGCAAGTAAAGTAAAATAAGACTAAAAGTCTTTTATTAATAAACTACCTATTCCTCGCCCGCTTTGCTGACCGTAACACCCCATAACTCCCTTTGGTAAAGAAATTTTGTTTTATCCATTTTTAGCTGACCTCTAATTGGCAGAAGCAATATCTCTACCAAATGTTGAATTTACGTCTAATAGTTTCGAAGATCTCATGCGTCAATGAATCTCTAAATATTTCAAGTATATGTCAACAAAATTTCATGTATTTTTATTAAGTAATATTCTGCAGAAATCAATATAACAAGCGTCATGCTTATTCATGCTCGAATCGTGGTGAATCGTATTAGCATAGGACAGTGATTCTCAACCTTTTTTTTTGTTGCAGCACATATTTAACGATTTCAAAATTTGGCGGCACACAAAGAAAAAGATAAAAATTATTTACTTACTACAACACACTGCATAATTAGTTTATGACAAAAATTTTAAATATACGAAATAAACTAATATATACTACAATAATAACTAAACGTTTATTAATAGATTAATTACAAGCTAATAATAAAAATGTTTTTAATGCGAAATTTGAGCTTGACGTTTTTTGATAATTTCATTTAAATTTGGTCGTAAAAATGACAATGCTACTCTCATATCGTCTTCTACATTTAACAATCTTGATCTTTTTTTGGTTTTAATGTTGGCTAATGCTGAAAATCCGAATTCACACAAATAAGATGTGGAAAATTGTAATAATATGTTTAAAGCTTTTTTGGCTATCATTGGATGATCGCATCTGATGTTAATCCAAAATGAATTAATTGATTCTTCTGAATGTTTTAAAATTAAATCTCGATTATTGGAATGCAAAATGAGTTCTTCCTCTTCATTCAAAGTTAAGTCAAGTACAGAAGTATCCGTTATGAGCAATGGATTACGAACCCAATCAAATTTCTTAATATCTAATTTTGGGAAATAATGAATAATTCTCTCCTCTAATGTTGTCAAATAATCAACAACAATTAATTTAATAGTTTTATAACTGTCTTTAGGGACTGACTCAAACTTTTCTAAATTGCCTTCCTGAGCTTTATTTTACTATGAAGTTATTTGTTTTTTGAATCCCACCAGCTTATCGGTTGAGTTTAAGATATTTTCATTAGGCCCTTGCATACTTGAATTGATGTTGATAAAAATAAAAAAAATGTCTGATAAGTAAGCCAGTTTAGTACACCATATTTTATCTTCCAACAAATGAACAAATTCATAATTTTTATTTTGTTCAAAGAATATTTTCATTTCGTCTTTTAATTTCAGCACACGAGATATAACTTTTCCTCTGGACAACCATCTTACTTCTGTATGGAGTAACAAGGATTCGTACTTGGCTTCCATAGCTTGGCATAATTTACTAAATAATCTACTTTTTAATGGGCTTTATTTGATATAACTAACCCATTTTAACACATTGTTCCAGAACTATTTTCAAATCTGATAGCAAAAATTTTGTAACAAGTGCTTCTCGATGCATAAAACAATGGGTAACTAATATATCCTCATTCAGTTCTTTAACATGTGCTACAAATTCTTTTAGATGTCCAGTCGTAGCTGGAGCACCATCTGTGCAAATGCTAATATATGACTTCCAAGAAACTTTAATTTCTTCTAAATATGAACTAATTACTTGAAAAATATGTTTACCAGTTGTAAAATTGATTAATTATATCATTTTCGTGAATAAATCTAACGAATGCAATTAATAGAGCATTTCCTGTAATATCTGTTGTTTCGTCGACTTGTAGAGCAAAATTCGAATTTGCAAGAGTTTTTGCAGTATTTTGTTCAATATTTTCTGACATATCTTTAATTCTGCGATGGATTGTATCATTTGAAAGTGGTATTTTACAAATATCAATATATCAGCTGATCCACCAATCATTGTTTTTACAATTTTGCGACAAGCAAGTAATATAATTTCTTCAGCCAAATTGTGAGATTTTAAGTTAACAGCAATCAATTCAGCTATTTCGTAAGAAGCTACTTGAGCCTTTTCAGACACACATACTTGTTTTTCAAAAACTTTTACTTGCTTAATTTTTGATAATAAAGACCTTTCAAAGTAGCTTTTATCTTTTGTTGAAAGCGAAGGATTAGTCACCAAATGACGTTGGAGTTTGCTAGGAACCATAGCACTATTTGATAATTTAAAACCACATATCACACACTCGGGAACAACTATGTCATTTTCCATTGTAGAGGTAAGTCCAAATTTCAAAAAATCATCATTATATTTCCGATGGACAACGTATTTTTTTGAGCAAGAAGTAGTTTTACTTGTGCCGGGGGTTGGCTCATTAACTTGGTCCCTAACGTTATCATTATCACTATTATCATCATTAAACTTTCTTCTTTTTAACCATTTATCCATTTTCAGAAGGATCTGATAAAATAAAAATAATATTGTCGAAACATTTAATAAAATGGTTCAAATATTACCTTTGCATTTATAATAATCTAATTTATGCACTCACTTGTAATTTATGAATATGGAAAAATAAACCTTTCTGAAATTGTGAAACTTTCACTCAAATACAATTTTCCGTAGATAAAACTTAAATTTTATGGGAAGAAATACAGACACAGTGTGCGTGTGCAGCAAGTCAGCACATAAGCTCGGGATTCCCCGTGAGATGTGTACACAGCGCACGTGTTCAATCACAGTAGCATTTAGTAGAGTGCGATAAAAACAAAAGAAAACTTATTTGGAAAACCGTGTAAAAGCGAAAACGTGTAAAACAAGTACCGTGTAAATCATTGGATATGTGTACTGCAAAGTTAATCAGTTTACAAATTTATAAATTGACACTACATGCAAATAAATTAATATTAAACCGAATCACATACATTTGCCAATTTTAACGAAAGAAAAGGTGCAGTAACTAGTATGCAACACCTTGTGAATCCCAACTATCACTAAAACAACACGTTTTGTACGCAGAAGTGCCAAGTGTGCGCCGACTTGAGACATATTCCTGTTGCTATGCACGCCGCTTCATCATAATTTGGCACTAAGAAAAACCGCGTTGCAAATCAAATAATAAAATAATTTATTTTTTTGTGGATTTAAATATATATTCATGTTAAAAATATTTTTCTTTTTAAATGATATAATTTAATATTATTAACATTATTATATATTTGCAAAATTTGGCAGCACCTAAAAGTGCCGCGGCACAGTGGTTGAGAATCACTGCCATAGGAAATGAAAACCTTCCTTAGTTAAATTGAATCGAGTATCGGCGATCGGTATCAGACAGCTTGGGGAGTGCAAGGATGGGTTTTCATATCGATACCGAAGACCATGATGACGTTACGAATTCTTATCTCAGCAGATGTAATTACTTAGCATTGTTTTTTTTTTTCATTCATACAATAAATCGACATGACATTTTTATCGGAAGGCGCTGGATAATCGATCCCGTAACAATAAACCGTTAGTAAGAATGTTCATGCAATGCATTGCGTACAGGCTAACAGTTTACTTCAATTTTACACGGTGTCGAAACCGTGGATGGTGAAATGAACTCGTCGAGTATACTTTATATAATGTAATAGTGAAATCTCATTTCCAAAATTATTTCAACTAATTACGTGGTCCTTAGTACCGTTAGACAATGTTTAATCACTGCTTGTTGAAAACAAAACCAAAGACAGTCATAATTTGGAGACAGCCAATTGTGAAATACCTGAGTAATTTTTTAAATTTTGACTTAAAAACTGTTGTAACTTAATTAACATTACGTTCATTGATTGCTACAGCAGAAGGGAAATTGTCCCATGTTAACGGTCAATTAGCGAGGCGAGTACAAAGGCTTAAGCTCCATGTAATTATCTAGAAATACATGCAGGCATTACAAACCTATGCATATGTAAATCAAACAAATCAAATTACACCGGATATATAAAAATGTTTACAATGAACAAGAGTGAGGGTCAGTTTTGATTATAAATGACTGAATATGAATATGATAAAAGTAGATGAGACGGTTTTAATCTTTTTTTAGTATTTTTAAGAATTTCGTTTCATGTGTTTCGAAAACAAGGAAGATGCCCAAAACCATATTTGTAAAAGAAAAATATTATATATATGTATATACATACAAGGAATTTTGTGATATCCATTTTTAGCTGACCTATACACTGTAATATTCCTGCCAAATTTCAAATCTCCAGGTCTTATGGTTCTAGAGATATTGTGATGAGTTTCCACATAGGTAGAAATCTATTATATATATATACTATCTGTTCCCCGCCTGCTAATATAATATATTGCTGACCTTAATATAAAATTTTACTTGAAATTTGTTTGCAATATTTCTTGAGAGCAAACGCAACGGCAAATGGTTTTCTATGGCAATCGTTACTATAGCAACCGGATAAATAATACGGAACGAAAATGTTTGTAAGAGTTAATTAGAAATAAAATTGCGAAAGATCTATGAAATTTTAAAAATAAATAGCCTATAGCCATCTACAAATCATTCCGCGTCGAATCGTCATATTCCAATGTCGATATGTTCACTAATTTTCACGTGAATAGCGAACAAAGAAAATCTTTTTTCACTATATATATGTATGTATACATACAGATAAATGTATAGGTTATCTTCTATTGTTCGTGCTAAACGATATACGTTTCGAATAAATAAAATATGGTATTACCCCAGCTTCAATTAAAACGTGTTATGGGTTTATAAATAAATAAACAAAGCGAGCGAATGTCGGTCGAGTTCATTAATATTGGTGCAGTTGATCGGTCGCGCGGCGCGCCGCTCGCGGGCGAGTTTTCAACGCTATCTCGGAAACTTAAATGGCAATGAATATTATGAGATACCATCTCACGCTCAACACTCATGGCGTAAGCCCGTGCCTAAATTAAAACATTTTTTTCCATCTATAAAGCGACGAGACGAGCCGGACGTTCACCAGATAGTAAGTAATACGCCCGGCCCAAAACAACGTGACGCCAATTAGGATGATGAGCACCGCACTGTTCTCACCTCGAGACATAAAATTGTATATATCATTACCCCAGTAATTTCTTTAACTTCAGCTCACTTGAAACCGAAAGACAATAATATCTGCACATTACTGTTCTACGGAAGAAACAGGCACTTCGGTGACACCTAATCAGACGGTTTTCGGCGACGGGGGACCTACCACCATTAAAAATTTGTTTCCTAATTTAAGTTCTAGTCTCAGCTCTTGATGAGTTTATTTTATCATTATTTATTAAATTTAGTAAATAAGTAAAGATGAGAGACACTGTAATCCAAAAATACAAACAAAATACCTTTGTGTTGTTGAGGGAGAAATATTCAAAAGCCTGCTTCTGGGGGGAGAGACCATAACCCTACTCAGCACCTTTTCTTTGTTTCGAGACCACCTCACACTTGTCGTTCACCCTGAAACTAGTCGGCAATGAGTGCCCCTACCTCTAAAGCCCACGACCCCAAAAACCCTTTTAGTCGCCTTCTATGAACGAATAAAATAACTAGTTTGTAATACGCATTTGGACAATAACTTAGACAGGTTTTCTAAATAAAGAATGTCTACGTATAAAAATAATTTAACATTAATTTGTTATAGTCCACTTATTAGAATTTTCTTACAAGGAGTTCATCTAAAGGTCACGTATAAGTTCAAGCAAAAATAAAATCTTCCCTCATTCTCATCAAAGTACTTGGAACTTGTTAAGGCCGGGACATATCAGTTCAAGACAGTCAGTCCTAGACTTATCTAAATTTAAATAACGTTCAATACATAAAAAAGATTTCTTTTTCCAGTTAAACTTCGAGACAAGCCGGACGTTCACCTGATGGTAAGCAATATACCTGCCCATAACGTGGCGCTAGTTAGGACGATCTACACTGCACCACATTGCCTTGTAATCCCAGTAACATTAATATGAGTATCTCATAGATTCGTGAAATAAGAAAAAAATATTAAACAATTACACTAGTTACGAAATACGTTTAAAAGACAAATGTTTTTTATAATATACGAAATGAGAAGAGTTCTGATAAACTCACGTCCAGCTTATCAGAATTTGTCTATACAGAGTTACCACAAAGAAATTTACGAACTCCTTAAAACAGGGATAAAGTAATACACGACCCTCACAAGGGGATGTACAAAAGCTTTGTAAGCCCGGAGTATTAAAAAGGTCTCGTTCCCCGCCTTCATCTCGGTCACCTTCACTCTGTCTGAAACTTGCTATATTATATTCGGCTATATAGAATTTTATCTGAAAGGGGATTAAGTGTCCCTCTTTAATTGCTTAATAAAGAATTGTTACACGGATTGTTGGCGTACTTCTCGACTAACTCTAAGTACACGGTAACAGTGTATTACAGTTCCGGACATAGGTTACATCGACATCGTTTCAAGTTCCAGACCTGAAGAGACGTGAATTAGAGAAAGCGAGCGTATTAAATAATGCAATTGTACACCAGAAACCAATACCGCACTATGAGCCGCAAGCCGCAACCGCGTCAGCCGCCATTTTAAGAACATAATTGATACCTATCAAACTATCATATCCGCTTACAGTATGTGCAACGGCTACCAGGCGTCTCTCTGCCGGTTAACGTCAACATGTAGTTAAACATATATTGTAGTAAGTTGCAGGTGCATCGTGTACATATATCGCAAAGCTGCTGTTTGTTGGTTGACTGATGTAGAAGTTCCGCGTCCTCATCGCCGATACAAGGAGAGACGGCTCGCTTCAAGCTTTTATTAAGGCTATGACAGGAAGTTATAAGGCGTGGAGTGCAGGCGTTGTCTTTTCCGAACAAGTGATGTTAGAAAACGAGGCTGCGGAGAAGGTGAGAGAAAGAACCTCTCTTCTCCCTGTTCGTAACCAGAGGCCTGGGAGTAGAATGCACAATAACCTCTAACCTCCATAACACAGGCTATAAATTATGAATGGATACCAGTACTAGGTGTAGTCTGTGAAACGTGTATCGGATATAAGTATCGTATAGTGAGGTTATATAATAAAGTAAAATTTTGAATTCGGGTCTGACGAAAATCCGGGGAATGAACGTGTTTCGACTCTTAACAGCACGAGGAAAAGAGATTTAAGAGTATGGTTGCATTTAATGGTTTATGAGCGTTGCCTAATGGAGGATAGATCGGTAAGTGCATATTTGCCTTAAGTAGAATCGTCTGCGACACAATACGCTTTCTCCCCTCGCGTCGAATGAGCAATGGTGGAAAGCGGTATCGGGTTGACGAATGTCTGGCTTTGTATATTATATTTGATGCGGTCGGTGTCCGCGAATCATTGCTTATTAGGTACGGTAGACAATGGCACGTTAAAAACCAGACACTGCATTGGTGATGTTTGTGTGTAAATTGTATCGAGTAAAGCTTAATAATCGCAAGGCACGGGCGCAACACGGTAATGTATCTAAAATACATATTTGTGTTAGAACGTTATGTATATTCTACAACTTTGTATATCACGAAACGACGATATAGCATACGTTTACGACGAGAAACAAACAGCTGTTTATTATGATTAATCTACCTATGGTTATAGTCTACCAACACACCACTGGCCACTCATCAAGTACACACAATAACACGTTGGATTCATTGCTCTAAGACTAAAATATTAAGTCTCTTTGTTCCAGAAATCTAAGCATACAGCGTATTATTTGCACGAACATAGTAATAGTTACACAATGGTAGAAATAAAAGCCTTGATGGAACAATCTAGAAATTCAACAATACCTTATTCCTTTAATGGAAACTTTATAATACATATTGAAAGATTCTTAAAAGCAATAAGTATTCATTCATTCATTCATTTATTATCAGCCTCTTAAAATATGAACCTTAAAAGATTTCAGGCTACATAATAAGTATAATAGCTTCAACAATATGTAATAATTGAACTGATGGCAGGCCTCTGTTGCCGAAGACTACCACTGCAGCGCCTATTTCTGCCGCCAAACAGTGATGTGCAAACATTGTGTTCCGGTTTGAAGGACGATATAGCTAGCGAAATCACTGGGGTACGACACAACATATACCACTTAACGAGACAACATGTTACGTCTCAAAGGGAGCGCAATGTGGTGCTATGTATATCATACTAACTAACGCCAGGTTGTTACAGACAGCCGTATCACTTACCATTATGTAAACGTCCCGTTCGTTTTAGCACCTAGTAAAATTAAAAAAAAACTAGTATGATATAAATCATATACCTAAAATGCTCATTGAATTTCCCGTAATCTCTTAAACATAAAGTGAACCAATTCCGCCATATTTTAGTTACATTAAGTACAATCGGTTCCAACTTAACAAAGTCACACAAACGAACGAAAACAATATGCGTCGTGCGTAAAACAAACTTTCAACGCACAGTCAGCGAAAGCGAATTGCCATTTAAACTGTGCTATAACGACAAGTCATTTTCTTTCGCTAATGAGTGAATACACACTTTCTTTTGAGGCGAAAGTGAAATATTTTAGAAATAAATGAAAATTATTAAACGATTGATAATTGTATGCTAACACCAGACTAAGCAAGACATTATTACAGGGTGGCGCAAAAGTAATCCTCCTATCAGAAAATGCTATAAATTTTGCCTTGAAGTTAAAATTATTAATATACTAATAAACTTCTATATATGTATATACAAGGTGGCGCAAAAATAACCTTCCGATGTTTTTTGGGTGTAATTTAAAAAAAAATGAAAAATTGATTCTTCTTGTGGATTATTTTTATTTGGTCTTTTAATTTTTTTACATCAAGGCAAAATTTATAGCATTTTCTGATAGGAGGATTACTTTTACACCATCCTGTATATAATTCTATAAACGAAAGGTTACCACGATAATCAGATATATACGTTATCTCGAAGTACAAAATCATAACACTTCCTTTTAGTAATCACTATGCCGTAGGCCAAATCAGCCAGAAAGATATGGTCGTTATGACAATCGTAGTGATTTTTTTTTAGGAAAATTTTGCACGCTTATGTTTAGTTTTTAAATTAACCTTAACCCACACTCTAAAGACTAACTATTCCTCGCCCACTTTGCTGACCGTAACAACCACGCAACTCCCTTTGAGAAAGTATTTTGAAAAACCATACTTAAGTGATCTTTAAATGGCAGAAGCAATATGCTCACCAAATTTTGAGTGTTTATATCTAATAGTTTCGAAAATCCCGCGATATGTCAATAATTCTCTGAATTTTTAAACTTTATTTATTTACCAAAAAAAACACATCAAAAGTCATTTACTGATGGCCCTCACATTAGGCAAGCCTGTCCTGTGAGCGCCTATTACCCTTAGCTGATAACTATTATTCAGTTTTACAGCACTTGAGTTTAATTTATACATAAACCAAAGCAGTATTTACTTATCCATTTATGATCCTGCATGTGTTATGTATATAAATAACACACACATGAATCATGCACCGACCGATCGATGTGGAGATCTTTGGAAGAGGCCTATATCCAGCAATGAACGTCTATCGGCTGATGATAATGAACCATGCACAAGTAATATTAATATCTAATACAGTTCAAAAAATAAATAATAATAAAGTCAAATGGAAGAAAAATATATATAACAGTTCGTTTCAGGGTTTCAAAATGGTTAAGGGGCAATATTATACCATTTAATTGAAAGTATATACATAAACATATTGGTTAACCTTATGTTAGCTGTCGCTTATTAAACATATACATAACAAATAACCGTCACGACTAATAGATTTCATCGTTGCAGTGTAACAATGCCACCAACCCTTAAATTTGTGTTGGTAGTGAATAGAAATGAATATACCCCTTACGTATAAATATTAATTAATTTCTTGGAAACGTAACTGTAGATCAGTTTACACTTGGCGCGTCTTAATGGCGCCGAGGCATGATTAGGTCCGGGGTCCAATGATATTATACTTGCAAGCCGTTTCCGTTTGATGTGTAAGCACATTTTACCTCTCCAGTTTCATCGTGTGAATGGTGTCTATCATTACATACTGATGCTTATGCATTTCTACGTGAATGTATATTCTCATCATAGAAATGTGAACATGCAAACTTACGCCGTGGTTTTGTGTTACATCCGATGTATTTATAAGTAATCTTATATATAACAGGTGTGTGTATATATACATATACATTTTGATAACATTCCTTATAACTTATTATCTGTCCTATATAATGTAGAAAATTTTAAAGCATTTGGATATACTTACGAAAAAAACAAATTCCGAAAGAAAGAAATTTCCAAAAAAAGAATATTTATGAAATCTTTATTTTCATAGTAAAATAATACGAAAAAAACTTCGAACATATTCGAAGATATCTGCTGTTCAACCTTGGTAGCAGTGCTAAGCAAACAATGTGGAAACGAATATAAATTTATGTAAGAGTATAATGTTATACATAATTTAAAGAAAAAAATATTATTTAAGCTATATTTTAATTGTTACGAGGCCATTGAAAAATATACAAATGAAACACACAGACAGGGTCGAGGGCCAATTTGTCCATAATATGTTACAATATCAATTAACGTATGAACCAAAGTCTGGGGCTGCTGAAGACCTGTTTGATATTTTGTAACCACAGTATTAGCAGCACCCTAAGTTTTTTTTTTTGTGTTGTCTTTTTTGAGCCAATGAGGCTGACGTATCCCCAAGAGATAACCCCTCCCCGTCCCTAAAAAAAAATATCAATCAAGGTAACTAATAACTACTAAAAAGAAGCGGTGTCGTTTGTAGTCTGTTATCGAAGATCGTTCAGGTAGGTGCCATCGCAAGGCCTACTTCTGCCGCCATGTAGTAATGTGCAAACTTTACCTGTTCCGGTTTAAGGGCGCTGTAGCTAGGACAATTATTGGCTAACGAGACTCAACAATGTGGTGCCGTGTATAACATTCTCACTAGCGCTAAGTTCCGGGCAGGAGCATCACTCAACATCAGGTGATCGTTCCACTCGTCTCATGGCTTCGTTGAATAAAAAAAAATATTTTCCCATTTTTTCGTTTTTTGGATCTTAATACTTGTCATTTCGATACGAATTATATGTGCCATGGCAGACCATCGTCTAGATTATATTTAGATGGCCCCGAACTATAAAAATGTTAAAAAATCGTCGTAAATATATATAGCTGCAGATTTTGGAAATATCTTCAATACATTAAAAGTGTTTAAGAGTACCATAAACTGAAACCATTCAGCTCATTTTTTCTTAATAATATCGATCTTTACATTGATAAAGATCGTGTGCAAATATTAACTCAACATCATAATATCGAGAGGTGAGAAGTGAACGAATCCACAGCAGTCATCAAATACGTTATGAATCACCAAATAAACGAATACAAATAAAACATCGATAAACGATTCGTTAACACGAACACCCACTGCAGCCGACCTTGCCTCACTAAAACCGGTGCGAGGGAAAGTTAACTAAAAGAAATATTGCTATTTTGAAACCCGATCGAGGTGCACCGGAAACAGTATGGACGTTATTGTCGGCGGTGGATATTTAACATAATTAACGAGCATCCTACGAGGTAATGGTCAGGTCAGGCTGTTAACTTATATTTACAAATTAGATAGAGTATTAATTGTTTTAAAGTGCGGTTATAACCGCCTAAATGGTTTCAAACAAAAAACACAAACACTGAATTTCTGCTATGTTTTTCTTTCTTATTATTTTTTTTATAAATAACTTAACAATAGTAGTACATTATGTCCACGGTCTAATTCTTCAGTCAATCTTAAGATTTTACGTCATCATCAGCCGATAGACGTCCACAGCTCGACATAGGCCTCCCACATCAATCTGTTAGGAATTCATTTGGGAGGAATCTTAAGATTAATTGTTTAATAATCTGTATGAAAGAATTTGTAATGTAATAAAGTTATTTAATATCTTGAAATGTATAGCAACAAAGCGGGGCAACAGCCCCATAAAGCCGCTCCATTAACATCCCGCCCACTGCTACACCACTAACATGGTAGTATGACATGACGATATTCATATAACAAAAACAAAAACATTAACGCCCTCGGGGTGAGATGAAAAAGATGATTCAATGTTTGCATTTTGAAGACGGCAATAAAAGCATTCACCTGATGGTAATTGATACTCTTGCACCAAACAATGTTGCGGTAGTTAGGATGGTATACACTGCCCCACATTGCGCTCGTCATCTTGAGATAAAATGTTAAGTCTACAGTGGTACCTACCACGACGGCCTGTGGCAAAAGAGACCTACCTACCACTTTTATTACATGTAAGAAGCCTATGGTAATAAATTTTAATTTTGACTTCAGCTACATGGAATTGAAAGATCCCTCAATAAGCCGTTTTGGGGAATACCTGGAAAAGTGTTTGTATAAGAACACTAAACCTTGTGTAACAGACAAAACATTTTTACTATGATATTACAAGGAGGCAGTTAAATTTGTATTTACTTGTATAAATGAAGAAACGCTTTGTAAATGCTGGAGGAAACTTGACGTACTTGACCTGACATTTCAGGCGAGTTTCAGTTGTGACGTCATCAGTTATTTTGTATTAGCTTTAACCGTCTATCGATATGCGTACGTCCGGCCGCGCTGCATTGTTTACGAAACATCGGCGCGCCCGAAATAAACTATCTGGACTGTTTCAGTTATTAAAACACGTCTGTTGGATTTTTTCAGTCTGCCTACGTGTCCTCGAAATCAAACGATCTAATCATCAACATATCTTACGCGGATATTCTTTTCGTATTATGATTATATAATCCAAAAACTATAGTCCCATCAAAATATGTAAAGGATTTTTTAAACTCGTGCACAGAGATTTTTTATAAAACAAAATGATGGAATAAGATGGAAAGATCAGCGATTGGTTACGATGGTTACACTTCACCACATTCTTTGCTTCCGTATTATCATCATTAGGTGCCCTCTTCAAACTAAAGTTTGGCGATCAGATTGAGAAAACCAATTCGAACCTCAGCTATTCTTTTTAACTGATAGTATTTAAACCCGGTCCATTCCTTTATGCCATCAAACGATTTCTTGCTCTGCCTAGCAGGTGCACGTTTACCAGGAATTTTGCCCCTACCCTCACCCTTAAGACAAATCACACCGATCGGTCCATCGGCCTCTTCAGATCATTGGTCAACATATTATATCACATATCACTGGTACGTCACCTCCTTTAGTGACCTTACCGCCCCATCAGCCGTCAGTCATTGAACAGTATCAACTGCTCATTACATGTAAAACGTAAAAATTACTACCTGATGTATGTATTGTCATCTTAATTCTTCTAATTTCGAAATTGATAGTGAAAGGAAACCTCTGAATGTAGTCTATACATTTATTATACTGTATTGATCTTTTGTGTGGAAGCAACCTAATACAGGTAACGCTTATTATGACATTTGCTGACCTTACACGGCGCAGTCGCTGAGATAAAATAAGTCATTTTAAAATTGAAACGAAATAATAAGAAAAGAGTTAGTGTATAACCTATTAGCAAAAGTGTAAGCAGTTTTATCGCCCCCACAAGCCTTTTAATTTTGAGGGGGAGGGGGACATTTGCCAACGTCACCCATATATAATACTTGACTTAAAAAAATAGTACGAGCATACTCAGCAGCGTATGAAATAAATTGTCATCATACAGTCGTACCGTCATAGCATATTTTTTGCAGTGTTTTTAAACCTAAACTATGCTCATGCTATGTTTCATTAGTTCATCATTATAGAATTATTATACTCTGGGTTTTGCTTGTAAACAAAATCTTTAAAAACTTCCTCAGAATATGTATTCTCAGATGTAATCTAAAAACTATACAACTGTTTGTACATTATCCACAAATTTCCTCTTTTGCTATTTCTATGATTATATAGTACTAGATATATTTTTCCAATGTGATGTACTGTTATGTAAATTATAAACTGTTATAAAATCACTCACCCTCTGCAATATCACCCCTTGAGCAAGAGAATTTCGAGGGTGACATGTTACCAGTCACCGAGAACCTCTGTGCATGTATACACAAACAGTGGCGGTGTGAAGTCGAACGGTAAGCGACAGCCTCGCCGCAAACCCATTTCCGGTAAACTAATAGCGCTACAATGTGACCATGTTACGATAAAGTTCTGATCCATAACGTGAAAGTTTCATATGTGAAATAAAATAAGTAATGCCATGTTCTCTCAAGTTTTCTTTTTTCATTTAAAATTTACACAAAAACTCTTGTAGGAGGCTTATAGAGACATGGTTTTTAAGCATGTGCTGGAGATATGGGTAGTCCTATATTACGGATACTATTATATATTAAAAAACAAAAAAATTCGTAATGTTTTGTTTTGCATTAAATGATAATAAATCCGCTACATTGAAAGACGATGTCGAAAATTTACTACCTTAACGTCTGATTACTTAGTCTTAGTAGTAACTTTATATGTAAGGAGCGAATGAAATGGCAGTGGAGAGATAGAAAACTTGATTCTTCTTACTACTTACAATAATGAAACGAAACATAATTAAATCGTTATTTTACACGCGAAATCAATGTTTCTATGTTTTATTTTCAAATACAAATAAGAGATGCGTGCGTAATGTAAGATTTCACATAAAAACTCACAACATAGATAATTTTTAAAAAAAATTTATTACATTTTACAGGTCTAGTCGCAAAACTTCTAGCATATATTTTTCGTGTAAATGAAAAGCAAAGCGACAGGATTCCGCGCACTAAACACTATGAAACAGGACTACTCACCGGTACATGTATTTGTCGATGCATAATTAAAGGGGCAGTTACGTTTTGTAAAGCGGATTATCCGCTAATTCCGCTTTTGAGCTTAATTTAAGCGGAAAATCCGTCGACGAGCGGCGGCCTGAAAACGGCTCGTATTGTGTATTGAAAACTTTTCATTCTGCAATATATTTTATTCAACCAAGCCATGTCTGTCGAAACGAACTGGATATTCCACCTGCCGATATGTATGCAGTGTTCAGTGTAGAGACATTAATGCTGAAGTAAAGTAATAGTATTATACTGTGTTGTGACAAAAATACAAATAGGATTAAGTATATATACAAACTAGCTTTGTTCAGCCTGTCCGCTTTGTAGGCCGTAAAACCCCCGCAACTCCCTGTGAGAAAAGAATTATATAAAATCCGTTCTCAACTGACGTTTACTTGGTAAAAATAATATTGTTACCAACCTTCGAGTCATTAGTAAGTAGGTAATATATATATATATATATATATATATATATATAGCTTCCATTATAAATACATTTTATAGTAAATTTAACATAAATAAAGTAATGTAGTAGAATGTTTCACAACCATAATAAATTTGATTATGTTACACATATACACATACATTATTACAAAGACCTTTTCTTTTTCACAAACAGAGTAATATACCAATAAAAGACACACCTATATATGTTTCGAAATAATTATACGTATGTTACATTATACGCAAATTCGATTTTTTTTTTAATACCTAACGTGACTTAAAATTTTCATTACATACTTCGAGCGAGTGTTACATAAAAAAAACTCCACGCTAACATACAACTCGATACTTTTTAATTATTGCAAAATTAACTAATTAATCATGTAGTCCATTATAAACCAGTTACCCGTAACGATGTTTCGCGTAACCAGACCGTATGGAACCTTCGTTCAGCTCCAACAACCATGTAAAAACCGGTTGCCGCACGATAAACGCTAATAATCGCTACTTATTAATTAAAAAATTCACTGTGTGCATTAAGTTACTTGCGATTAGATACATACACAACAAGTACAGTTTATAATCAGCTGATAAAATGTATGTTGGTGTTATTTTACGAATGGAAATTTAACTGTGTCCGTGACACAGCACTACACTAAATGGTGTTGGGTATTTTGAAAACGTCTGGAAAGCCAAGTAGTTGTTACTGTACCATAGTAGAAGCTAAGTAAGAAAGCGTATACTATGCGATAAAACATCATTTTCGATGTTTCAAATTTTAAGTCAAATTTTAACCCAGTTTAGATACAGGAAAGATTATTCTAGATTATAGCATGTTTAATTGTATTAAAAATAAAACACTTAAGGCGTGTCTTGAACGGATGTTTATTTTTGTAGTTAACTAAAATAAATAATATTAATGTAATTAAATAAATAAACAAGACTAACTGCTTTTATTACTAGTAAAAAGCATTTACAACTATGTTAACAGAAGACATATACATAAAATTTTCAACGAATACCCTTACTTTTAGATTGACAAACTGAAAAAAAAACACGATTTTTTTTCAAACGTATTCGTCATAAATTAGGACAGTAATCTCACAATTGGAATTTTTTTTTTATTTATAATTCTATGAAGCGACTAGACGAGCGGGACGTTCAAATGATGGTAAGTGATACGCGCACCCATAACTATTTGGCGGTAGTTAAAATGTTATACACAGCACCACATTTTGCTCGTCGCCTTGGGATATAAGATGTTAAGTAACGTTACCCCAGTAATTTCACTAGCTACGGACAACAATAATGATTGCTTACTACCGTTGAGTGGCAGCATGTATCATCAGTAAACTACTGACGTCTACTTTAAAACGTGTATTTAGTAAGCTCTATATAGAGTCGATCAATATGTGGGACTGTCCGCGGTGTGAGCCGTCAACGTTGCCAACCCCCGACACCTCGCAGCGAAACTAATTCAATAATAAAGCAATTTCAGCGCTGCAGAACCAACAGCCCCGCGAAGTGCCGGCAACAACATCGCCGAGCTCACAATGTACGCGCCAGTTATTATAGCTGAATGCTGAGTTAATTAAAAACTTTAACGAACTACAACAAAATAGGAAAACCTGAAGCGAAATGGTACAGGAAGCCGAGCTCGCTTCACAATTTCAGTATCAAAAACTACGCAAATAAACACATTCATATATATCGAGTATATATGACAACAATAACTATACGTGTAAATAATAACTCTGTGCATATATTAAACAATACATTTAAATAATAGTTTATATATACACGTGTTTATGATTTTTTGTTTGCTTCCTGGTAAGTCTCTATTGCCGTTTGACCCGTTGGTCTAGAGCAGTGATTCCCAAAGTGGTCTATAACGACCCCTAGGGGTCTATGACAACCTGCAAGAGGTCTACGTCAGCGAAAAAAAATTTGGAGGTCCATGAAATGAAAATGGGGGTCCACGATAGTGGATCTCAACACACACTGATAGTACCTATTTACTTACATCATACTATCTTATAATATCAAAATATTTATATTATTTATAAAAGTACCTATGAAGTAAAAAATGTATTATATATGTTTATAAAATTGTGTAAGTTGTAGGATGTTGACGATATTCTTAAATACTTTTTCGTCATTCAAGATATTTAATCGATTCCCTACAGAATGTTTTCAATAAGTTTGTATTTTCAAACGGAAAGTATATCGGAAACAAGTTAAATAAATTCGTTACAAATTTTCCAAAAGTAATCGTGAATATCAACAAAATATCATAATTATCATAATATAAGAAGAATGTTAAGTAACATTGCTTATTAATTAGGGGCGTTGAAACTAGACCCAGTACTTTTATTATGTGCAAAAATACATATATATTATACGTTTTTATATAGAACACATTAGTGTGATGACAATTTTTTAAATTCAACGGAGCTGAGGTACAAGCTTTACGTGTCTCGAAAAGTGCGGGTTTGACCCCGACAGCTTGACCTTCCGGTGAAAGAGAATATTGTGAGAAAACTGAAATGTTCCAATAACGGCATTTTTCTTGGGCACGTGACATCCACCGCGCTTAGCCAGGGTGGTGGATTAATCATTTTGACACTTTCCGTGCGATAGAAGGGCAGTGGGAACATTGAACGGGCTATGTATTATTGTTTTATTACTGTTAAAATGATTTACGAAAGTGTTATAGTTGTTCAGTACTATTTTGATAAAAAAAAAAGGAAAGGTGTGGGTGGTATAGAGAGGGATTGTTTACCATTAATAAGTCATAGACCCGACCCCCGTGACACGCACTACATTACAGCCGCGTGTTGTACGAACATGAATTAAAACTTGACATTAAAAATATACTTTAAGATATTATCATTTTAACTACTGTATAAAGTATTAGAATGATTTTGGGATGTGCAGTGTTGACTGATAACATTGCTAACGTTAAGATCCGTAACGCAGTTGCTAAGAGATTGGTTGGTAACACAAAGGTATCAAGTTTGATTCCGAAGCCTCATATTGTGGGGTTAGTGGTAGAATTGTTTGAACCTACCTAGCTGCTTCCTACATATTGTAAATCTGCCACTAAAGCAGCGTCGTTGTGTTCGAGCTATCGACCTATCGAGAGCCCGAATATACAAAGCGAGTACGCTTTACCGTCAACGGCCTCATTGTCACTTAACACCATTTGAAATTGAAGTAAAATGTTATCCCCATAAATACCCCAATAAAGATAAGAAAATAAGTTTTCAGAGGATATATGTAGGTAGATGTACCAATGATTCTTTCAGTTGTAGAAATCATTAATTTCTTTTTGACAGGTCGTAACATTGTCAAAGAGCATATTGAGGACAAGTATAAGGTGTTTGTAGTTCAAAAAAATACTTTCGTCTATCTGATTCTATTTTTGGGTTTATTTCTTATAACTTGTGATAAGTACGTCAAACGCTATAAATTTAACATCTTCGAACATCACAATTGTTGGATTTGACGATTTTCTGATGTTCCTGCATATCATATTGTATACGGAGGAAAACCAGCAACTTTACATATTTATTTCTTAAACATGTCTTGATTCAGTAAACGTTGGTGCTCTCATTTTATACAGTATTTGAACCAGTGATATATTATTTTACAAGAGAAACTCCTTGAAGATTTTTATTTTAAAACGAAACGAGACACAGTATTGACATAGCATGTGTTGCATATTGAACGTGTATGTTACTAGACTACTAGTTTCCCTGTTGTCTGATTTTAAAATATTCAGGATGCATTAAGCTTGAATTTACAAAAGCTGTCGCATCGTGGGCATGTAAGATAAAAGAAATAAATCCCTTGACTTTTAATAATACTGACATAAAAGTTGTAAATCTCATTATGCAATATTCTTAAACGTTTCAAGATTTCTGTAAATTATTAATAAATAGCCTCCTTAACGTACCACCGCTGGGACTGAACCTTTTCTGACAGAGAATCAAGACCGTTACTGTCGCCACATGCAAATTCTACACAACAAATGTTTTATTATATTATAAAATTGTTATAAAAATGTGATAACAATCTAAGGGATTTAACCCTTGTATTTGTTCCTACCTTGCGCCAGATAATGTTTTGGAAGCGGCATCAAGTCGATGCTCGTTACCCACCAGAAAAGACCTCATAGTTTATTACCTGCAAATAAAAAACTTAGTTAAATATTCTAGAAAACATTTTTCGGTGGGATCAAAGCTGATTTTATATTTTCTTTAATATTGTAATTTTCTTTAAAAACATTATATTAACTTATGTACTATTATAATTATTAACTGCTTTTAAATAATCTGGAAACTACGTTTATTTAAGCAGGTACTAATATAGCCAGGGGTAGTCTTTTATTAAGACCGATATATTTCTTATTTATGATAACGTTTCTTATATGTAAAAACTTAAAGTTATTAGCCGGACTGTTATAGCAATAATTATAAATATATATCAGACTACGCAAGGGAATTCTTTGAATCATTTTACATTAAAGTACTTCACATAATTAACGTACTTGGACGGACGGAAAAACAAATTCAACTGATATAAAGTTTCCACGAATTTCCTTTTGATCTAAATGATCTTAAAAACCTTTGAAGGTATTTACATTAAAATTAATAATGAGATGTTATTACACAATGTACTCGTAATACTTTAGTAAGCTTAAAGTAATATTGCTATTAGTTACATAAATTATTTTATTAATGAAAAATATATATTTAATGAATTACAAACAATTACATAGGTCATTTGTGTGCTATTATTTTGTACATTTTATAAATTAAGATTTTCAAAATTTTATATCTATAGTCCACCTTTCTGTAGGTAAGCTTAGATCAGCTAGAATTAAATGAACGCTGCTTATAAATCTTTATTATAATTTAATATAGTCTACTATAACACACAGTATGTTCAAAATATAAATAAATCAAAAGTCGGACATTGCTTTGCTTAAAACAAACTTAAAACGAAGCTTTCGTCCGGCCGTTTGTTAAATGATAACTTTCAGCCAACGAAATTGTCATCCAAGCACATGTTTTACGAGACCTCGTTAATCTTTCAACTCCTTACTTTAGGATTTTAAGGATTTCAGTGGTTATGCCAAAGTAAGAAAATAATGTTTGTGAAATATTCAATAAGAGTTCTCAACTGTAATAAAAAGGTATGCTTAGCCCCATCAACCCTACTGCATGGGGTATTTAAAGAAAATTAATAGGTGACTTGGAATTATATTTTCAACTGATGAGATCAAAAATTTTATTTTACGTTGTATGCTGATGATTTACTTGTTTGTACTTTTTTATCTCTTCCCTTTTTTTGTTTTACGAGTACTGAACCTATACGCATACGCACGCAAGTAGGGATAACCTCGGCGACGTCGTAACTACCCCGACGCTGAACCTCCCCGGCCCCGCACTCGACCTGCTTAAAGGTCGACGACCCTGCCACCTTATTGAGCTGTCACACGTCACTATTAGTGAAGACACTTAAGGTAGTACTTAGCTTTTCTTGTACCAGAAAAACATTCTAGCTACTTTAAGATACGAGTAATCTCCGAAAAGGTTCGAACAATTTTATAAATGTTTTGGGATAAAGCTGTAATTATGAAATATGACAGATAATCAAGTATAGGACATTAATTAGCTGGGTATAGCAGCTGAGAAATAAACTTATTTTGAAGAATTAAAACTTAGCTCATAAAAAGATAAATCAAATAAATCTTTTTAAGAATTTGTTAAAAAAATAATTTTTTGAAGTTTTCTATATATCCGTAAATAATAATAAAAACATAAATATGTTCTTCAAATCGAACAAAACCAAACTGACGTTGACGTGTATTAGTAATAAAATATATCTTCATTGTATCATTCAGTATTTCATTTAGGTTACGTCGTCTGTATATCAAACACTGGAAACCGATCTATCATTTAAATCATCACACGTCCGCTGCAAGAGAATAAGGACTTTAAATACCAATCGCATGGAGTGCAAATTGGTGTGATGTTTGCACTGGAAACGACTCCCCCCATCAATCGGCACGAGCTGCCGCTTCACAAACATTCTCGATTTAGATTCAGCTTTCGTCATGAAAACCGATTTCGTAATCTCACTAATCAAACTGCGAATTTTAGACTAAACGATATATTTTAAACACTAATAAAAAGTTTGCTCTAAATTCTCTTCGTAGTTTTCGTTAGATATACAAAATAAAATATTGTATGTATGAATTTCAAATCAAACAAGTAATAGATGAAAAATCTTTAGCTTTTTAAGCACATTTATTATAGGTATACTGCATACCCGTACCGGAAATCTCTGTGATTATCTATGTTTAAAAATAAACTTAACGATTGCAATTCAAAATAGTTTAGTTCCTTATCACTTGAGAGAATATTGTAATAGTGTTAGGGTGGTAGGGTATGCTGTGCTTATTTGACACCTCTTCTGTATGAACTGTACCGAAACTCAATTAAGGTCCATAATTGAGTTTTGGTACAGTTCATATAGAAGAGGTGCAAAGAGTTAAAATTTATACATATTGTAAATTATTAAAAATTTATAAAGTATTCATTGTCGACATTGTCGTGATCTATCAATAAGGAAACCCATACATGTGTCGCCCTGGTCAATCAGGGATTTCCGTCTTAAAGAGCTTGTCGATAGTAGGTCCCTCTTCCTTTTAGTCTACAGACATGTTAACTTGATCACATATCAACACTTACCAGCTAAACCTCTTACTCTTCACGTCACCGAATCTATCTAAAGAGTGTGTGAGTAATGAGACGTTTATTTCTAACCTCCTACAGTAGGTAAAATTCCTCTCCGTCAATGACGGAAATACCATCGCGCTAAATAGGCCAGGGTTACTTTTCAGGTAAACTATGTGTGCAATGAAAATGATTAATCGTTTTAAAATATCCGGCTGTAAGGCGGTCGACATTAACGCGAAATGCAAAACACAAATGAAACAGCTTATACGTGTTGTGGTAAACCATTCCGTATGTTCCGAACTAATTGGGTTTACAGCTCGTTTTATGGTTAACCGATATTTGATATTTCCATGAATTTACATCTTAAATGTAATAAGGTCAAAAACGTTAATAAGACGACATACCATTAAAATTGTTTTTTTATGCTTAGTGACGAGACGAGCGAGGAGAACTGCACTTGGATGGACACACAGCTGAGTGTAATGATACGCCTGCGCGAAATTACGATCCTCGCTTTGACGTGAAAGGTCTTCTCGTTTTCCGTAATGTATTTTCATTAGCTACAGCATCCTTTAATCTGACATAATAATGATATTTTGCATGCTATCTATTTTCCGGCAAATTCAAATGCTATTTAGAAGATGCAGTTCAGTGCGCTATTGTCATCTTAATTGCTTATTAAAATAAGAAAAGTACTATTTTTCATCAACTTAGTGTTTATTGCCATTGAGAAAGATAATTTACGGAAAAGAACGTAAAACTCGTATTAATACTAAATTTGCTCTTCGTCGAAATGATATTATATGAACACAGTAACCACTGAATACTATATACAGGTTTCGACTGTTTCTCCGTGTGACATATAAAAAGACGAGTATAGAAGTACCCTGTGATTATTTATGTCATCTCATTTATTTCCCTTGTTTACTGTATCGTATTTCGTGTAAATTGCGCTGACGCCCTACGCGAAGCCCTATGATTATTCAGCAGACTTAATTGAATAATATCGAGGATGGGTGATAATTTTCTTCACAATAATTATTATAATAAGGTTTGACGTCAATTTTTTTCTTTATTTAGAACTATGTAAATTTATTTTTAAAATATGTGTTATATAATAGTATATCTTTTTTTATCCTATAAGTGATTTGTTAATATTCTAAGGTGAAATAAACACTGTTAAACCTTAATCTTAATATGGTTGGCTAGTGTTACGATGCTAAATACCCACTTGTCGTACAATGCTACGGAAACATTTTAAGACTGGCATTCTTAGAGGAACTATGCTCGAGCGACTATGTGCAGTCTAATCTAAGCCGTAATAACTTGCACACAGAGACACAACCGCAGTTCCGCGAGCATGGCTAATATGGTTTTTCATGAAAAGAGGGTTGGTAAGACATTGGAAAGCTAAATAGCCATTTTTATAGTATATGAGGACATTTCAGGTTGGTGTACTGGAAGGTATGTGGGCTTAGCAGATGTCCACTCGCGAGTGTGTCGTAATCACGGACGCAAACACACAAGCGTGTGTGCACACGAGCGCGGGCGGTGCGTGCAGTTACAAGAGCGTGGCTAATTGCCACGCAACATAACGGAATGCCGTGTAACACCGGACGGATTGCTCTATGTTGGTTTATTGTTACACTATAATTTCAGAGTAAAAGAAGGAAATTATTTAATTTTACTAATGGTAAGTCACTGTAGCAAGAGACCGTCTAGGTAGTTACCGCCACCGGGCCTATTTCTGCCGCCAAACACTACTGTGTTAACGTTACTATGTTCCGGTTTGGAAGGAGTTATAATAGCAAGTGAAATTACTGGAATAATGAGGATAATGAGATGCTGTGTATACCATTCCAACTAGCACCACGTTGTTATAGGCAGGCATATAACTTAACATCAGGTGGATGTCCCGCTGGTCCTCTACCTCGTATAATAAAAAGAAAATTTAGCCCGTCCTACGATAACATATGCCATCGTATCATTGAAATGACAAACTAAGGTAATAAAGGTAGTTAAGTCTGTCTGTAATTAAAGAATTCAGTCGCTCTTTTAAGACTCACCGTTCTTGAAAGACACTAGTATGCAATGATATATTCTCACTCGGAAGAATACCGCGAATACACCATAAACACACATAAATGGTACTTAATAGTAACGAAGGCACATTGCACGAAGGTCCGACTACCGATGAGGCAGTAAGGTTCTCGAGTGGCGCCCGCGTACCAGTAGATGGGAGGCGTCCCACAAGGTGGACCGACGATCTTGTGAGAGTCGCGGAAACCCTCTGGATGCGAGCAACAAGGGACCAATTGATGTGGAGATCTTTGACTGAGACCTATGTCCAGCAGTGAAATTTTATCGACTGGTAATGATTAACGAAATCAGATTTAGTTTATTTTAAAACATTTCTATAATTGATTGATTTATATTAAAAATTTAGCACATATTTGTAATATAGAGGGATCACTAAAAGAGACTAAACTGCTTACATTTACAAACTCGTCGGCTAGCAGTCATCAACTTGAAGAGTAAGATGAACAACCTTTTTCGTCCAGACTACCTTGAGCCCTAGAAACGGAAACAATAATGCCCGTGCACTACTTCAGCTTGACGACCGTCTACGTAGAAGACCCTACCGTTTGTGACACTACTCACCGGATTAACAATTAATTACTAGTATATATTTAATACAATATTTTCTAGGGTTTAAAATAAACTCAGTCAATAAATTTGTTAGGTTTATATTATTTAGCTGTAAAATAAATTTGGCAACTCGCAGCTACGCCGTAACCGCCTTTAATTTAGCTTTAGAGTAATAACCTTAACTAAGCACTAAAACACAATGCGACCCTTTAAGACTTCCTACAGACTGAAGAGACTAAGTTAAGGTACAGTCACGTGCCAATACACTTACGAAACTCGTGTAGTGTAACGTTACAAAAGCTTATCTATATTAGTGCACACGACTCTTACCCTGTGTATTAAAGAGCGGCGAAGGGGACGTAAGAGTTCTCAACGGGTATGAGAAAGATACGTCACTACCGGCTGAATTAGCAGAAACGCCGCTCTTTATTAGACTGCATTAAGATGAGGCAGATCAGACGGCGGTACTGTCGCTTACATAAACATAAAAGTACTAGCGGTAACACTAGAATTAGTACGTTTATTTATACAATAGACACTTTTTTAAATGTTATTTTATGCTGAGATATTCATTAAATATTTTTTGTTAGGAGGGGAGTAACGTGGAAGGAGTACATTGGATTAAATCCTTATGCAGCTCTACCACTTTCGTTAACTAGGAGAGATTTAAAAATCTAGACCTTAGTTGTAGATTCATGAGGATCCTATAAATGCATGTACATGCATGTCAATGCGTATTTATTTGTGTATGTCTACTTATATGTGTCGGTTGTCGAGAATAAACCTTACAAATAATCCTCGAAAATATTTGGACAAATTTACTAATCAGTTGATCAACCATCAGCAAAATATAATTAAAACAATTAGTATAATAATGTTCAGATTGATCAAGATAGACTAGACAAAAGCCTTAGGAGATATCATCGCGATGTGGTAAAGTAGTTTTTCGGATAGAAACTAACTTCGAGTTTATTATTACCGAATACAATCAATTTATACCACAGTGTGACTCCGGTACATCAAACATACGCACAGGCACCAACTCCATGATTACGGCGCGATTACCGTACTTCCAATAAACCAGTTAATAAACCCATTTCACTGTTGGCTCAGACCGCTAGATAATCAAGCTAACCGTTAAGATAACGTCGTTCTGTAATCAGTTAGTTCACTTGGCCTTATTGAATCTTTGACACTTACTGTTTTATTTGATTTTAAAAGCAAAAAAATCGATGCAGAAGAAATTACTAACCGGTTGCAAAATCGACGTTACACCACTTCACCATGGAGAGAGTTCAATTATTTATAACACACTTTTTTCATTGCTTTCTTTTTTAAACTTAAGTACCCAAGTTAGTACTTTTATGACCAAATTCATGATAAAAGTTTTATAACAAAAAAGGACAATCAAAATCAGCTCACTTTGTGCAAGGTTATGGGGGATTTTATGTCCATTGGATTCAATTTAAACCTTTACCTTTGTTTTCGGTGAATAAATTTTTATTCTTATTGTAATAATTTAAATAAATACAGTGTACCGTGACAGTTCGCAGGCGCGCTGCGGTTGTACAAAAGTCATTGTTCGTCAAAACATAACGGAGCTTCTGTCCCACGGGGTCACCGACAGAGCTCCTCTACATTAAAAATAGTTAATCGAAACATGTATATTAAATACAATTTTGAAACACCCTGACTGATAGCACCATAACACCATAACAGCCAATTTACATCCCCAAAGCCTACCGTCAATATGAAGGTGATGGGCCATAGTCACCACGCGGGCCCAATGCGGATTGGTGACTTCACACACACCTTACAATAAATTCTAATTCATGTGCAGGTTTCCTCGCGATGTTCTCCTTCACCGTTTGTTTCGCTGTTGTTACTAAAGTTCATAAATGTATATAACTGAACTATTAAAGTCGTTGGTACATGCCGAGATTCGATCCCGCGACTTTCGGGATGATGGCCGTACGCTCTAACTATTAGGTCAGCAAGCGACTGATATGAAAATCTCTTAAAAGTAAAACTAGAAAGCTCCTCTATTTCTCAATATACATAACAAGCAAAGAGGAATACTTACCGGCGACGGAGTTCCTATTCAAAAATATCGCAGGTGTCTTCAAGTAAAGAGTGAATGGACAGGCTGTTACTAGGTTTGCGCATTACCACGACAGACAACAATTTTTTTAGCTTTTTTTCTTTTATATCAACTCCGTTCTAACCTATTTCATTCAAAAATTTAAAAGATGTCCAACAGCCCAAAACATCTTTACTTAAAGCTATAAAGCATGTCAATCTTTGACATAAATTTATTTTAATTGAAGGTTACCGTGGCTAAGGTTTTTTTTAATTTTATAGGAAAATAATTTGCGGCACAAGTTTTTTCGCTTAAACGTGAAAAAAGACTGCTCTTACAATAACTTGAAAAACAGCGTTCCAGTGTAATTTTGTTCAGTGAACCGGAGGCGGGGAATCGAATCGATGAAACGGATTTCTTCATAGTACATAGAGTTGAACAAAAGATATTTTTTATTACACTAAACATTACAGATGTAAATATTTTCTAATCCTCCCATTATGTTTCTTTCAGTGTGTTATGGTAAAACAAGTAAAATGAATGTATTAATAAAATAACTATAATATTTTTACAATATCGTATATGCTGAACCACTTAGACACGTCAATCGTTAAAGGCTTAGGTAAACACGCACCGCGGGCGGCCCGCCTCGCCCGTTTAATGACGAAAAGGTTGGCCAGATTCACCACGATACGATATTTACGTAAATTTATACACCTTATAAAAAAACAACACCAATTAGAATACAAAAAAACTGAGTTTACGGGTAAAGGACCCTAAGCCGTGATGCCGTATGTAATTCAGTCGCCTAACTCTAGTTCATAAAGTTTCTAACAGGGCCGGCACAATTCCTGGCGCTGAAGCTTTGTTACAAGACGATTAGAGAGAGAGAGACAGAGGGACAGAGAAAGAGAGACAGAATAAATTTTCATTTTGTGACTTTTTATAGTAGGTAATATTAAAAAATGTGTATAATTACCTATTAAGTAATACAACGCGTTTGAATTTTTTTTTTTATATAGAGAGGGCGATACTTGAAAACCGTTCGGAACCTAAAATTTGATCAGCCATACTCAACCTGCGGCTCACCGAGATTTAGTTTATGGCCCATTTCATGGTATTCTTTACCTTAAACTATTATATTTGCAATTTCACAACCAGTACAAATGGTTAAAATATTATATGCGCGTTGAATTCATTGAAGTTGATTAATAAAATTTTAAACAATAGCGAAAAGCTACGAAATCATTAACTGTTTTTTTATACGGCCCACCGTACTATGACTAACACGTTTTTGAGGCCCCCATGACATAAAGGTTGAGTAGCACTAGTCTAGATCGATTCCTCCAGATCTGATATCATTAAATGGAATCTGTTTAGCCGCGGTTGTAAATAAAGTATTATATCGGACTCTTACCGAGTAAAACGCGACGGTCTCTCTACCAGCCATTGTTTCAAATTACCGAAATGTCGAAAGTACTTTATAACACCTTATTATTCTAGAAAATCCTGAAAAAGGTGCATCAGGTAGACAGCACAGAAATGGTTTCAGAACATAAAGGAGTGGACCGGGTTTAAATACTTTGAGTTAAAAATAATATCTGAGGATCGAATTGGTTTTCTCAATGTGATCACCAAACTTCAGTTTGAACAGGAAAGCTAATGATGTTGATGATTCTAGAAATGTTTTTCTAGACAAAAAGTTTCGAAATTTTACTTTTTTTTTTAATTAACGAAGCAAAGAGACGAAAGGATTGTTTATCTGATGATAAGTGATACGCTTGTCCATTACAAGGAAGCGCTAATAACGATGATATATACTGTAATACATTAAGTTCGTCGACTGGACACACGTGGAGGTTAAATCTCGTTAACCCAGTAATATCACTAGCTACAGCACCCTTTAAACCGGAACACAGTAACGTTTGCACACTGCTGTTTGACGGCTGATAAAGGCGCTGCAGTTGTACCCACCTAAACAGTATCCGCCAACAGACACTAACTACCAGTGCATATATCTTATAATTTAGTGTACGATTTGGGGATCGGATCTTTGAACTCGTCTATCGACTGTCGTCCTAAACTGTAACATACAAAAATAAAATGTGGTAAAAAATTACTGTTTTAGGTTGTCTAAAATGTAATAATCTTACAAAGCGACATTACGGAGGTTTTTTTAGTGCATTGCATAACGTGTAGCTATCAACCGGCTCTAAATTATTCTTACCACACAATAGCTTTTGACAGGTGGCGTAATTATGCACTGACCGACCGTATCGAAACGGGTTAGCTTAGCTTACTACTATTGGAACATAGTCCGACAAAAGACAAGAGAATATGAAATAGACGCCGTAACTGGTGTAAATACTTTCCTAGTGTGACACATAATCTTATATATAAAATATAGTTTTTTTAATTAGTATCAAGATTTTCTAGTTTTGTTAACCATGACTACGATATCGTCCGGAAATAGGGCAATTAGATTGATGTATTCGACGACAATATTCACGATCTTTCAATTTCCTTAAGCCGTTCTCTAAAAAAGAAGTAAACAGTTTTGTAGAAATTCTCACTAGGATATGATCCTAGCATTAATAAACCGATGAAAAAATACTTGACCTTTAAACAAACAAAATTATTTACTTATTAAGAGGTGCGTATGATTTAAATAGACAAATTGGTACTACATACCCCTCGCTCCCTTCACCTAACTCAATCAAAAGGTAAGCAACTATGCCGAAATGAAATTGCTAAGTTTATTTTTAACTACATATAAGCATAGAGATTTAGGTTAGGAAGGCATACCCCACTCGAAATCTCTACGTACTTTTCTGCCCATTAATAGAGCATGCTGCAGTGTTTGATAAATAAAAAATCTCCTGCCATGTTTCTCAGTCCACTATACAGATTATAATCATCATCATCATCATCAGCTGATAGACGTCCACTGCTAGACATAAGCCTCCCCCAAAGATTTCTTCATACAATCAGCATGACCTCCGGTACCGCCAGGAGCTAGGAGTCGACGTTTGTAGAGGTTCATATTGGGAGATTTGAGTCATTTTCCATCACGCTTGCTCAATGCGGATTGGTAAAAGCCAGAGCTTCGTTTGTTGATTAGCAGGGTGCACCACAAGCAGGAGAGGTCGGCTGGGGTTCCGTGGGTTGTTGTGCAAGACCCCTTACACTCTAACATACAGATAATATAGAAATATTGAAACTCTTGTTTACCAATAGCATAAGTCGCAACGCATAAGCCGATAACCTGCAGAAAAAACCAGCTCGAGGGATATTGGGAGCAACGATCCAGGCAATCAGCAATCGGGTCACGCGCACGGACGTTGTCGTATCCAGGTAAGAGTACGGCGTAGTAGCGCTCTGCATTATTAATTCGTGCCGCCAGACTGTGGGTCACCGTTACACGGACACGGGTACCTTCCCGGTCAGGCCTCCTGGTACTTTACTTCAGGACTTCTCCAGCTTTTATACACGCTCTAAATTTCCTTTATTAAATTAAATTTAGACAAAACAATGAAATCTTTTTATCGTAAGTCGATTTTAACTCTGCCACAGACAGCGGATCAATGGTAGAGCCTTTGCCTATCGTCAAACAATAATGTGTAAAAGTTGTCGATTTAGCAATTTTGCTTTTTAATTACATAATTAATGATCTAACTTATTATACCTCGTTTGCGAGCGTAGTTATTTTTATTTGACGAAGCGATGATACGAACGAGACATTCTCCTGATAGTAATGCGCTTGCTTATAATGACGTGGCGGTAGGAAGGCTGATGATATACATGGAACTACATTGTTCTAACACTTTAAGCCATAAAATGATAACTATCATTACCCTAGTCATTTCATGAGCTACAGCACTCTTACGAACCGGAAAACAGTATTATTTGTACACTACTGTACAGCGGCCAAAATCGGAGCTGAGGTGGTACCTACCTAAATGGTTTCCGGCAACAGAGATTCATCATCAGTGCTACTGTGGAATTTCGAAGTAAATGTAGAAGAGCATTGTAAGCAAGCAACTAAAATATGATTTTTTTAAGTACCTTAAGAAGGAACGGGCTTATATCATTAAAAGTTTACAGGGTGTTATATTATGAACAAAACACACGAAGTGGCATATCAAAGAAAGATATTGAGTTAGTAACAGGTCAAGATAGTTCTATTATAAAATAGAAAGCAGTCTAATTAAAGAATGAACAGAATCTCATTTCCTGCTATATATACAAGCACTCGGTCAACAGAAATCTGCAGGTGGAATAAGGGGAGCATTTCAATGTCAGCTCTATTCTAAGCAAATCGCATTACGTGATCGCGCAATAAACGGGTCTAATATTAATGCTATTCTAAGGTTTGCTTCCCGTGTAGACACGATGAAAACAGATTTACGATGAAAATAAAGTAGAAACGTTTGTCATAAATAATGCATCAATATTAAAACGGCACTTTGAGATGCTGAACTATATTTTTGTTGTAAACTATCTGTTTCAATTATTTGTTATTTAAAACAAGCTAGCACAGAACAGAAATTACGCATAGTGTTAAGTGATATAGAGATCGTAGATGATAAAGCGTGGTATCCTAAGATATGCTCTTGTATGTTAACTGACGATAAACAGCATTGCTGATATGGCGGCCGGTTTATATTAGAAAAGTGGTACCGTTTTCAAGTTAGAGATTAACATACAACATAACCATAAACCATTACTGTACTCCAGTTCGAATGTTTAGTGAAAATTGTCAAATAGGGAGAAGTACCATTTTCTATTAATGTAAAATGATATGCAGTAATGTGTGTTTCTAAAACATTTTATCCGACGTCTAGACAACCTTTAGCATCTAAATGTTATCTCGTTTTATTAACAAAAAAAGAAAAAATATATTATCAGTCTCAACATCTAAAACCATAAAAATGCTATGACTTATACAAATCAAGATAAAAACTTTTATTACCAAAGTAATAACAACCCGTAAGTGTACTTATACAATTACTTCAAGTCGTGAGAATTAGAAAGTCCTACTAGGAGGAAACTAATAGAATTTACTTGAAGTAATATCTTAATAAAAACAAGACTATTATTGTTCTTAAAGGTTTAAAAAAAATTAAAACGTTGGTGCGCAGTGCATAATGACCTTCTACCCAATAAAAGTCACATTTATGGTAGTTAAGGGACACTTTCTGTTTGGCACACAATACTATTTTGTTGTCATGACAAAGTAAAATGAGTTCTGAAGAATTGTACAAAGACTAACCTCCTAAACTAAGAGGGGAATGGTTGTAACAATTGAATTTATAAACAATATATATATATATTATTTTTGGATATACGACGAGGGCAGATAAACTCCTTACTATAGCATTATTAACATGATACCACTCAATGTACTCAAAAGTAAAAAATTAAATGTGTATTTTATATCAATAATGGGTTAATATTATAATAAGGGGTTAACATCTGACCCTATTTCCACATGACACGAAGTGAAGTGACCAGTAAATAGAAGTCAATAAGATTAGGCTTACCATCTATCTACCAATAACGGAAGACTACAATAGCCGCAGATTGACAATACGAAAGTTAAGAACGACAAAACAGGTTAAAAAAAAACCCTGTCATCACCGAGCCTCAATCACTCCTAATGGTAGCACCTAAACGCCTGTATCTGCCGCCAAACAGTAGTATGCAAACAGTACTGGGTTCCGGTTAAAGAGGCGACGTAGCTAATAAAATTACTAGAGTAACGAGCTTTAACATCTTAAATCTCAAGGTGTCGAGCAAAATGTGATACTGTGTATCTTAACTAGCGCCCCGTTGTTATTGGCGGGCGTATCACTTACCATCAGATGAACGTCCCGCTCGTCTCGTCGCTTCGTTTAATAATAAAACAATCCCTGTGACTACAGAATAGATCCAAGTACATCCCAGTTTACAAGATAAAAGGTTAGTCGCTGCTCCTCGAAGACATGAGTATCAATAACAAGCGTATTGCAAGATGACTAAATATATGAGTATTATTTATACATCCTCAACAAGCCACGCATAAGCAACGCCCAAGCACAAGTAGCAGCGCTGTTAACAGTATTATTATAATCTTTTTAACCATAAAGCTTGCCATTCACGCTTTCTAAACACGGCGCTTTATCGCGCTAACTGGTAATTATGCCCGAGTTCATACTTAACGCAAATTAAAACACAGAGATTATTTTTCTGTAATAGATAGAGATAGGTTTTATAACACTAGGCTATCCTTTATGCAGCTTAACTGCATTTGTCGAACAGCATTGCAGTGTTACCACTATGAACATATGAGATCCAAAGTATTTCAGACCAAAATCAGCCTTGTTATCATGTGAAATTGAGGTTTTGATATCGGGTATAAATCCGGTAGTAACAATCAGTGTTCCGTATTAATGGATAGCATAAAAGGCGAAGGTTTTATTATTTAATCTATTCATATAAAAACTTGGACAATGAGAAAAAGCATACCAATATTTTTTATAAGTAGTAAATATTAATAAATTGATTTAACAGTAATCATTGCCATTATACCACAGTAGATCGCTTTTGAATAAAGACTTCTTATAAAGGCGAAAATAATAACTATTCCATTAATCGACGAGATGAACAAGACGTTCACCTGATGATAAGTGCCTGCCTTTAAAAACGTGGCGCTAGTCAGGGTGATATATACTGCACCACATTGCACACACCTGAGACGTAAGATTTTTAGTCTCGTTACCCCAATAATTACAATAGCTACAACACATTTTAAACTGGAATAGGGTAATGTTTTCACAGTGCTTGTTGGAAGAAATAGGCGCTGCAGTGGTACCTAATTAGACGGTCTCCGGCAACATAGACTTACCACCAGTAAAGTAACTGTCATTCAAATCTTAATATATTTCATCAAGGCTACGAACTCAATCTAGGGCTTGTGTCATAAATAATTAGCCTATTACTTACTACCCCGGTATCGGTCAGTATACAAACGGGATAAAAAAAATTTATTCAACCGATTGTGAATTTCAATGCGATAAACTTACGAAACTTCTTTCTGTATCGGGGTTCAAAATAAATTTCAAAGATATATCGTTCTATTTATTATTTTTGTCATATAATATAAACTTTAATTCAATATTGTGTCATCTTGTTCTGCTCAACTGTAATATAGTGTTAAAACATAAATGTCTTCATTGATTCCACTCGATTAAACAACTGTTCAAAAAACGCAACCGTAGAAGTGCAACCCCTTATTGCATGCAAAATCAATACCCACCCCCTTGGTTACGACGCACCCCCTGAGCGGAATCTTTATTAGCCCGCGCTTGGGATGCCCCTCCGGTCGCTGCATGTCGTACTTCTATTATTATTAAATCTTTTATAATATTCATGGACATCGTCAGCACAACACTGTAGGACTAAATTTAACTTTACTATGACTACAACTTTTCTAGAGTTTTGTCCGCTTACCGATGTATGAAAGATTTTTTTTTAAAATAAACCATCCAATATACAGTTATCTAGTTTTAGACCAAACTACTTTGGTAGAACGTGTAAAGAATAATATTTATGTAAGAATTGTACACAATTTAAAAGAATATGAGTTATCTTATAAAAATCTCGAAAGAGTATACTGTGCCGTTAAATAATCCTTTGAAACCTAAGCAAGAAAGATTTCTTATTGTCAGACTGTTTTAATAAAGCACATACTGCATTTAGAGTTGAAAAGTAGTGAAAACAACAAAAGCTGTCTAAAAGTTCGAATACGATATCCTTTTTAACTAATGGAAGGTTGGTGATCTTTTAATCTTATTAAAAGTTTATCAGGTAACATGGCTTTATTATATGTTAAAACCAATTACATCCCACGGACAACATAAATAAGATACACATTGCATCGACCACACTGCGGAATGAGGAAAGCAGGACGATGTTATATAAAAGCAAAAAGACATTTACACGTCTTCCGTCGGCAGTAAGACTATTGGCCATTAAGCGGCCATGACAAAGCGAGCAAGGAAGCCCGGGAACGTTTAAACGAGTGCACCTGCACTTCCGCTTGGGGATCAGAATGTACAACAGCGCATTACTATGCGCTATATGTTCACAGAATCACGAGTTGGTTCACCGATGAAAGTAAATTAAAATTTTATGGTTATCTCTCGTCCTCGGAACTGTGATGGGCCAATAGTAATATACAGTGATATATTGACTTCACATAACGCAACATAAAACAGTCTTCTTTTATTCTTTGAGAAAATTAACTTTCTTCATCTATATTATATAAATTAATATATTATTACCTATTAAAGAGATAAAGGAAACGGTGATAAAGTATAATACATATTATTATATAATATATACAATATGTGTGAACGATTAACCGTCTATACCTTACGGCTATTTTTAGCTCGCGACGCAATCCTAACATTTCACGATCCAATATCTTCAAGTTGATACAAAGAATGAGCTAATAAATGACATCATGTTGTGATGCAAAATATACCTCTTAAGGGGCTTTAAGTATCCAATGATCAGAATGGAGTAGGGCGGAACATGTATGTCGGTTGTACACTGATGTCGTTTTGTGATCAATAATAATTAGTATATTATTATTTAATTTGAATAATAAAATACATACACTTCATGAGATACAAGACGTTATATCTTGTTATCCTAGTTATTTCACTAGCTGCAACCCTCTTCAAACCCGAACACATTAACGATTGCATACAGCTTGACAGAAATTGGAATGCGATAACAAGATTAAAGTCTAAAAATGGAATATATTGGCTGTTGGATACTCTTTGGTTTACGAGACAACATCATATGCCATAAAGCGATTAGCGCAATGTGGTGAGTGAACGTTTTTACTACCACTTGGTTTGTACGCGTTGACCTTACCCGCAGATTGAAGTTTCACTAACGTTTCCGTTTTCACGAATAAAACAATTTGTGGAGGTACTAGAAAAAAACAGTCGACGGAATTGGGTTTATCATAAAAGTGATATACATTGTATGAACAGCGGCCCAGTTCCCAAGTACCGGTGGCTGCAGTGGGCCTCGCAACTGGTTCCGTTTGTACCGTTACTAGGGCTAACGAGAGCGGAGACGAAATGAACAAAAAATACTGTCGTATATAAGTACATACTAACTGGGAAAGGTATTTTAAAGACTTATCTTTATAAAATTACGATTTCCTTATTTGTAAAAGATGAGATTTTTGCAAAAGACACAACGCAAGATGTATGAGAATTAAATTGCTACCATTAACGGCCTATAAAGCAAACCTGAATAAGTATTTTATAGTGTATATATACATAAACTTTATCATATAACGTGATTAGGTTTTATTTACGCTTGATTATTTCTGTTCTAGAAAAACATAACTATTATGATTAATGAATTTTAGTTCACATAAACGGATGAGACATATTAACATATACGCTGTATTTACGTTTAATGGAAAATGAGAGAGAAACGTTAATAACGGATCATCATTTGATAGTACACTAGTTAAGTAAACAAAATTTAACTAAATCGTTATACCAATTTATACTTGACTGTTGCTAAGACGATTTATTACTTTCTTATTTTGACAGAAATTATATATTTTAGTAGAAAATCCTGACCTCATTATGAGAACCGCTTTAATAGTTACAACGTATTATTTATAACGTCAACTATTTAACTATAAACGTAGCTTAATAGCGTGACAGAGTGGAAAATTCAATATCGTGCGACCTTTAGCGCGATTAAAGGTCACTGGAAGGCTGCCTCATATTCGGACTTTACAATTAAAATACACTTTATTTCAAACATCTAAATATGATCTTCAGTGGAAAGTTTGTCGTTACTAGCATGACTGGCATCCACACGATGGCATGGCAGACATCGTGTGGATCACGAGCTGTGACGTTAAACCGACCAGATGACGGAGACTATTAACATATACACCAGGCCAAGCATAAGACAGAGACAAAATAAAGAGAGAAGTAGAAAACTGCTCAAGGTATCAGACTTATCGGGCACAACGATAGGGAAGTAATAAAATCAAGGCAAAACTTGAGCAGCCTTGCTATCACTATTACAACAGGATGAAACGCTATACTGAAATAGATATTTAAAATACAAAAACTTCGAAAACAGGAACTCAATTTTTTAATGATGTACCGTTTAATGATATCCTTTCAATCTCATTATAGTGATGTCGACAGGGATATTTGAAATTCTAACTTTTCCTAAACATTATTCAGCGTTTAAAATTTCAATCAAAAATTCCATTTGATATATGAAGTTTGAAATTGTATTTACTTAGATAATTTAAACGTAAAAGCGAAACCATCACGTTAATAGGGTTTGTAAATTGCGTTTCACCGTCTACCCTCTTACCCACACACCCTTAGTCACACACACAATTCCATAAGTTAAACCCTGAGAGACTACTCATCAGACGGCCTAAAAGTTAAAAAGCATTTTCTACTAACGGACTACACTCTAGGGAGCCAGTAAACTAAGTACAAAGTGGATCTTAAGCAGGCACATTCGCAGAAATATTATAACTTAGAAAGTAACCGATCGTTAACACCTCGGAATTGATGTTGGTTCTGACCACAACAGGCAAGATATATGTCCTTGTATTATATGAGCTAATAGATGAACAGAAGTGCTTTTTTTTTAATATGGTGCCCTCTTCGAACTGAACTTTGGTGATCAGATTGAGAAAACTAATTCGCTTCTCAATCAACCCAAACTGTAGCGTAAAAATATTATTGTCTTCCGGTTTGAATGACGCTATAGCTAGTGAAATTACTTGGGTAACTGGATCCTATGCATAAAGTGAACGAGCGCGATGTGGTGCTGTGTATATCATCCTAAATGGCACAACGTACTTGCGGGCAGACGTATCACTTACGATCGAGTGAACATCCCGCTCGCCGCGTCGCTTTGTTGAATAAAAAGGCTGCGCCATCATATGTAATTCTCAAATGACCAATTATATTAGTGTTTTTTTTAAGTTGACTTGTACTAGTGTAATAGATATGTTTAAAAATCTGAAGGTAGTTTCAAAATTTTATTTAAAGTATAAGATATCTGTATAAGTTCAGCGGACCTTTTTGAGTTCTGGTTCTTTAAATGTGTTCTGATGAAATATTTGACTGCTATGGAACTTTCTATGATTTTCGCACCAGAAGCAAATTTAAGTTATATGATTTGTTACGTCTTAGTAAATGTTGCAATAAATATTTCATTCGGACAAATCTTGTATTTTACTTTTCTTATCCAGAGGCTAATTATTAATATTTACATAGTTATTCTACGATATTTTATATAGTTGTACAAAATTTATCTGTATGAAGCTGCAGCATAACCTATAGAAAACTAATGAACAAACTAGGAAATATTAAATCTTATTATTGCTTTTAAATAAATAAAAATAGTTTTCGTGCATGGAAGTATGAGATAAGAGAGATGAACTACTCTATTCTCTGATGATGTATAGAGTCATGATATTCAGATGTGGGATACTGGGCTCGGGGAGCCGGAGTCCGTAGGCTATATAATTTAAATCAAAATTTTTTACTACTTCTTATATTAGTATTATAGTTATCCGGCGGTTGGTTTTCAATTTTGTGTGTATGAATGTCTGTTGTACTGGAGAATTTATTCGGACGTTGAAGACGGGCCTGAAACCTTTCCTTGACCTTCACTTGTGTCGTAAACTCTCGGCGGTGGAATGAACGAGATAGCCCCCAATGAGAAGTAGAAGCAGACGAAACGCGAAGCTAGCGTCCTTGGCTGTTCACTTTGTGTTATCTAGCCGTTGTAAAAAAGAACTTTAGTGGGCAAAACGTTCAACTATCGCTTCACTTCCTGTCGCTGACGCCGCGGCTGCAGTAGCGTGTAACACGAGTAGTTAACGCTGGTGTACAGCGCTAAATAGAGCGCGAAGCCTGCTATTCCACTGTTACACGTAAAAAGTGGCCGTTTTGGTATCGCATTGTTAAGGCGCAGCGCCGTTCGCGATTAGCTCCGGCAATAAACATTACACGAACAACCCGAAACATAAACGCTACGAATCTTTATATCACGCACGCGAATATTTATGCTGGGCTATTTATATTACATTGGTTTACTTGTATTGACACAAAAAAAAGAAATCTTTCACTAATCAAACTGCATATAAAATTTTGTAAAATGATATGTTTTGTATTGATTAACATGCTGAGATTAGAATCAGGAATCATTTACCATGGTATTACTGTGTTATAGCTTGAAAGCTGCTGTAACTAGTGAAAATATTAATGCAATGAAGTTAAATACAATGTCCACCACATTGTTTGTCTTCCTGACTAGCACCACATCGATTGAGAATCATAATTTTTAAATCTTATGTTTATGTGTTGTACATCACAGAGATAAACTCTAGATAACGTTAATTACAAAACGGTTGAGATATGACTAATAATATAACATCGACTTGGCCTTAACACTAAGTATCGGTGTGACGTCACTACATGTAATCAATTTGGCCGAACTAATCAAAACTTGTTAAACGCACGATACTTTGTAGCCCATTTAACGCTTTATGGTTTGTTTTAATTTGTCGCTAAGGAATAAATTAACGTTTTATGATCCTCATCAGAACAGTAACCAATGTGGCCAAAGATGGTAAGGGGTGCTGCGTGCTCCCTATTACTGTACTATATTCTGTAACTATTTATATCGACCTCAACATAGCAATGTTATGTATAATACTTAAGTAGGTTTCCATCATTAACCACTTGTGTTTTATGGAATCGAACTAAATACATACGATTCACATAACAAACGTGTTAACTACTGCTCTACTGAAGCAGTTAGTTAAGAATCACACTAAGTACCTACATAGCACATAATGCCTTACTAACTAGTACGGAGTAATTTATGGATATTACGGCTTGATAACTGATATATTTACTACAATGTAATCGAATAGCTTTGTAGCAAGTTACGCAATATTTGTTACATTTTTATAAATATCACAGAAAGCCTAGACATCCTTGCTCGTAGTACCTCTCAGAGGTTGGGACAGTCGCTTGAACTAAGTTACCTGTTGTACATGGTATTCAACCCCTATATCCCCCTGTTAATCTAGTAGTAAGCGTTACACATGTATATAAGAATGAAGCACTAAAGAAACTGTATTAAGGAGTGTTCAGGTTTAGAATATAAATGATGTCATTAATAAATCAAATAACGTGAATATTTGATTGTCGCAAATATCGGTTGTGTAATACAAATTAATTTAAGCGGGGAGCCTATTGTTTCGCTTCATTCAATTCATTGCTGTTAGAGGTCAGCTCATAACAGCCGGAATACCGGTGAAGTATACTCTAACACCGAGTCATACGGTAGTAAAACGTTTAACACTAAGACACGCTTTTAAAATACCGACAAAATCAAATACGGAGACAATGGTTGAGTTATGAGTACACTTGAACTTATTTGCTAGATAACCTTTATACTAAAATGTTTTTAACTTCGACAAAATTATCACCAAAATAATTTATATAACATAGTGCTTGATTTTTTTTACATACATATTGAAGTAAGGTCAATCGTCATCGTAATTACTAAAGATAGATTAAGTGGGACTAGGACATTGTGGTCGTGGTTAAGCGGTTTTTGATTGGAATAATCTTAATAAAGAAAAACGTGTTTGCATATATCTTTTCATATGGCATATTGACAAAGGACGTCACGTGATAGTTAATTTGTTATTGCGACCGAACTACGAACTGCACGTATCAAGAAGGCGTGAGTTCGAACCTCTCTGAGCTTGACCGTCCAATGAACAAAAGGAGGAATCCAACATCCGACATCCGCCAACCCGCACTTAGCGTAGTGGGAGGTCTCGACGTTCTGCTCTTGAGAGAAGTAATAACATAGAGAATCTAATAATAAAATAATCACGTTGAATTCGATGCAAAAATTTATAAAAAAACATCCTTGCTGAAGGCTATTTAAAAAAATCGATTTACCGTCTATTTTCTGTAGAAACTTCTTGTTTTATAAGCCTCCGTTTATAATCATAATTTTATAGTGAAAAAGTAAACTCGACATTCAATGTGACAAAAATAGGTGGGTACTATCTTATACCTTAAGGCAATGAGCGAAATATGACGCTATGTAAACATCTTAATTAACTAGTGCTATGAACAGACGTATCACTTACCATTCAGTGAACGTCCTTTACTCGTCTCGTCGCTAAATTATACAAAAATATATTACATCAATATCATGTTGCTTGTTGCGACGATGTATAAAGCATGGCATTGTGCTCGTCGCCATGGTTCATAACATGTAATCTCGTAACCCTAGTAATTTAACTAGCTACCGCATCCTTCAAACCGCTCGGTGGTGTGCATCAGTGCATTCCGAGAGGCTCCGGGATCTCTTATAGAACGCACCGGTAGCCTTCTACACTTTCTATTACACGTCTCTGAGGAGCCTAATACTCCTAGGCACCATCGCTGAGCCATATACTGTCCCACGCAGGTTCGTTTGTTGAGCGATACGGGTCCCCACCCTTAAGACCCACGAAACTCCTAGATTCTTTTAAACGCCGTCTACGACAGGCAGGGATTACCTTAGTCCTATTCTTACTAGCCTGAGACTGCTGCGTTGGTACTTACCTAGACGGTCTCCAGTACGAGTCCTACCACCAGAAAAAAGTCCCTATTCGTCTTAATACAATATACATACAACGACAATTCAGACGAACGACCACGAATTAATAATTAGAGTTCACAGAATTGCTTTATTCTTGCGTACCAAGCGATTCTGCTTGTACGGTGTCCCTTCTACTGCTTGAACAGCTGCCGTAAGAATATTCTCCACTAATAATAATATTACCTTCAGAGCTTCATGTACTATTAAAAATTTTAAACCGATCGGTATGCTTATACACAGCGTTTGCTACTACAGAAAAATACTAACAACAGGATTTATACATGTAAGTTTTTATTCCATGATTGAAATGACTACATAACTATATAAAATTATTAATCACTGAAAATATATTTAAACCGACGGTTTAAATTTTAACGCTTTTTCGTGCGAGGTATGGGGTAAATTATGACGTTCCAACCAAGCCATATTTCTTAGTTTACACGGAGTTCAACATCACATTTATTTTGTCCAATTTCAAAGCTTTTTACAAATACAATAAAAAAATCTATGTTCAATATATTATAAAGATTCCCCACCCGCTCTGCTGTCCGTAACATCCCTGCAACTAACTTTAGGGATAGGATTTCATAAAATCCGTTCTAAGCTGACCTCTAAAGAGCAGAATATATCAAACATATTTTGAGTTGTTTGTTTACGTCTAATAGTTTCGGAGATTTTATGAATGAGTCAATGAATATTTCGATATCTCAAACATATTTCAATAACACCAAAAAAATTACACTTATCTGTATATAACATGGAAATTTCCAAAATTCAGCCATGTTACATGGCACTTAAAGTAACAGTCTATACTAATTGGTACTCAAAGTTTTTTATAGAGGCATCAAACATATGTTAATCATGACGTCGCAGGGCGCAAAAGTAAAATAAAAATTACTAATTTCATAGGTTTTCATGATTCCTTCAGATTTTATCGAACGATGAACAGTTTCATTATATATACACAATTATGAAAGAAAGTAACACGAGACCGAAAGTTGAGTATAGCTGGTCTATAGTGTATAGTACCTGTGTACCTAACCAATCTATAACAGTGGTACAGTTATATAATAACTGAAACAAAAACCAGAACAAGTTATATGAACCTCATGCATTTATTTAGAGCTTATATCCAAGTTGGCACAGCTCGATGCATAATCCAGTGTTGGACGGACGTTAATTTACATTTACGCAGTTCTGAGTGACCTGGAATATTAAGGACTGCAACGTTGTATATTTTGCATTTATTAAGTGAAAAAGCTTTACTAACGTAATATTGTTTTTTGGAAAGCAAAAAATTTTAGTACAAAAATTTTATGATATCTTTATACCGGACACATTCACACAAGAAAATTTAAATTTGTGATTTTTTTTCTATACATCTCAGCTACATATGAGGAATGAGTTGTCCAACGAAATTAACTGTTAAAACCATAAATTGTATAAAACTGGTGGCAGGTCTAGATAGGTACTATCACAGCTCCTATTTCGCTCGTCAAATACCAGTGTGCAAACATTACAGTATTTCAGTTTAAAGGGCTTTATTAGTAAGAGAAATTATTGGAGTAGCAACACAACATCTTATGTACCGAAGCGACGAGCACAATGTGTTGTGTATATAATCTTAACTAGGGCTACGTTGTTATAAGTAGTCACATTTACCACCAAATGAATACATCGTTCGTCTGCTCGAGTAAAAAAATGGAGGCCATTACTTATCATCTACCGTATATAGTAAATATCATACATAAACATTACACATTTATCCGACAATAAATATGTGTATATATATATATATATATAGTGTAGATTTCATCGTGTTTAAATATTTCAGCATCCCTATGTTCCGAGTACTATGCAGCAATCTTGATTACCAGAGGACCGGCGTCTGATGTTCTGACATCACAGCCATCAGGGCGTACCTAATCACGTGAAAACTAGTTGACGTATCGACATGGGAACATGACCAATCGACGCGAAATGATTTATAGATGGTTACAGGCTATTTATTTTTTCAATTTCATAGATCCTTCAGCATTTTACTTCTAATTAACCTTTATAAACTTTTTCATTTATTATTTATGCGGATGCTATAATAACGGTTGGTGTAGAAAATCTTTTGCGGTTGCGGATGCCTTCTAGAAATATTTCAGACAAATTTCAAGTCTAATTTTATAAAATATGTAAAATAGTAAACAATAGAAATAAGTACAAATAAATGTTACTTTATCCATATCTACACAATAATATTGTGTATTTGTGTATATATTAGATAGATAAATAGCATAAGTACAGACAATGTAAAAAATTAATAATTAGAAAAAAATTATATAAATTAGTAGTGAATATTTTGTAAATGTTGTAAATAATGATATAAGTTAAAGCCCTGAATAACAATATAAAGAAAAATTAGATATAAATAAAAAAAAAACGAATGTAGCCATTGTTTTGAGGTAATTTGTCATCCATAAATATAAGAAATAACACTGTACAATACTCAAACACTCAATTTGAAATACTCGGAAATATGGATAGTAATATATCTACTTAATAATACATTAGCTTTCTTCTGTTCTCTTTTAAATGTATTTATTGTATTTTATGAAGCGATGAGACGAGAAAGATGTTCACCTGATGATAAATAATACGCTTGCCCTAATCAATGTAGCGCTGGTCAGGATGATGTACACTGCATCATATTATTACACTCGTGATATCTTGAGACATAAGATGTTATAACTCATTACCTAGCTACAACACAGTTTATACCGGAACATGGTAATGTTTGTATACAAATGTTTTTGTCGGCTGCAATACGAGCTGCGGTGGTACCTATCTAGACGGCTTCCGGCGTCACAGACCTCCCATCAATAATAGGAGCTACCACCAGTACAACATTTGCAGGTGTAAGTAAAATCTTTGAAAAACCATGTCTAAGTTATGCATTAAATACTTAACACTTCCTTAATTAGTTACGATTAACGTTCGACAATTGTTTCAAACCTGTTACACATACATTAATAAAAAATTCAACCCTTTTGATATTTTCCATTTATATTATAACTAACTGTTCTTCGTCTGCTTTGCTGGCCGTAATATAGAAATAGACTTGAAATTTGTCTGAAATATTCCTTGAGAGCAACCGCAACCGCAAATGACTTTCTATAGCAACCGTTACTGTAGCATCCGCATAAATAATAACTAATGAGAATGTGTATAAAAGTTAATTAGAAATAAAATGATGAAGGATCTCTGAGATTAAAAAAATAAAAAGCCTATAACCATATACAGATTATTCCGCGTCGAATACACTTTCACTAGTTTTTGCGTGTTTGGTATACAAATAAATCTCATTTTTATTACATATATAGTAGATTACTCTCTATATATTTCTAACTTAAAATCTGCTCTACTTTGGATAATACTTTTGAATTGAGTTACTTAAAATAAAAATAGACATTAAAAACTACGGTGCGATGGAAAAAAAATTGTCAGTCTGTTTTCGGGCCGGTTCTGCATCGAATTTCGAAAACGAAACTCGAATATTTTCATTCCAGTTCACAAAACTATACACATCCGTAATTTCAAAGTTCGCTCTGTGAAAAAATATGTCATGAACATGGAGCTGTTATACGAAAATGGGAAACGATATTTTCAATGCAACTGATTTTTAGGTCATATATTTAACTGGCTGTTCCCCGCCCACTTTGCTGGCCGTGCTATAAAATTAGCTTTGAAATTTAGCGGCAACTCCCCGCCCCCTGGGACCCTTGCCGTTATTAACATCCCCTAAACCCCTTTTAGAGGGTAACATTTTTTGAAATACGTTCTTAGCTCACCTTTCTTCGGCAAAAGGAATATTCCTATCAGATTTCAAGTCTCTACACCTTATGATTCCAGATACTGTAAAGAATCGTTTACATAGGTGGAAATCTCTTATATATACAGATTAATGTTAATTTTGGGGATTTTATCGCGTTTATATAAATATTTCATTATCCCCACATTTTGAGAAATATGCAGCAATCATGGTTATAAGAGGACCGAGCAGACTCATGTTCTCTCCCCAACAGGGTCCCGCCTTGTCGTGGCGGAGGGGCTCAGTAGCTGTGGAGCGGTCACACGGTGAAGCGAAGAGGAACCTATCCGGCCGGCCCGAGGTGTAGTGCCAGGCAGGGGCGGCTGCTGCTCCAGGTTACAGCTCCTGTTCTAGTAGCTCACCACGGATGCTCGCCGGGGGCTGCAGGGGCGGTTTCATACTACCCCTTGCAGCCGAGGTGCAGTCGCGGAGAGAGTACCCTCTGCGACTAAGCGGTGCCCGCACCGCTGATGCGGCGGCGGTGGGGCCGCGGTGGAAGAGGAGTGTCGGTATAGCGATGCGCCGCTCTCCCTATGCTCCGCGGCAGTTTAACGGCGGCGGCGGTCCCAACATCGGATCAGCCGCAGGTAGCCAGGAGAGTTTTCTCTCTTGGCTGCCTATGGCCTCTGGGAGACGGGTTCGGAGGAATCCGCTGCCCGCGCGATTGCAAGAGTACCCCTACGGAGGTGGAAAAGGAGGGTTCTTCCCTCCCTCCCGAGGTAGAGCTGCGTAAGCAGTCAGCGCCAGCGGGGTCGCGGATGGTGCGAAAGCATTCCCGTAACCCCGCCATGAGGCGACGAAGTGGAACATCGTGGGGGTTTTAGTCGGTGCAAGTTCAACATAACCCTTCCTTGCCCCCGCGAGGACAGGTATACGCAAGCATTTCTCCCACGTTAAACAAAAAAAAGACTCATGTTCTGACATCAGAGCCATCACGGCGTACCTCATTTTTTTTAATTATAGTTTTTAATCCGATCTACACAGCATGAACTCATTGTCTTGAGGACTTCAGGCATTTCAAGCGTTTCGTATTTGATTTAATTTTATTAGTAACGGGATCTCATGTTGGTAGTATTACTGAAATATTTCTATAAAAAATTAGGTTTTTCATTTTGAAAAGCTTCGCGAATCCCTTGGTAGGAATTTGTATTCTTTTTCAAGGGTTTGTGGACTATCAAACCTGATATGATGATCCAAAACATAGTCATATTACAAATATCCTAGAACGTTGATATTTCAAATCCATTACGTATTCCTACACGCGGGCAACAACTCTCGTTACCCTTGACGTTGCCTAGAAAATATTAATTAAGTTGCCTAATTTAAGTTACCTTGAAAAATTAAAGAATCGTCTCTACATCACTCCATACACTGTGTCCTCACCTTACTGTGGTGACTGCTGTAGATACAATAAAACAAATCTATCCGATCAGTATTTATACACGTATTCAATTAATAGTATTGTTGTAACATCTCAGGAATGCGTAAATCAGCTATTGTCTGCTGCATACTGAACTACCATTGAATATTTATTATGGAAATATAAACGCTACTTTAAAAAATAGATGAGGGATGATAACGTCATGATCAGAACGGATCGGAGACAGCAAACACTCATCCATGAAATATGCACTAGATTACCGGATATAAAGTTTTCAGTCAAGTGGTAAGAAATCCGCGTAGTAAGTTACCGCTTTCAAATTATTAAACTGCTGCCATAATTACTACGCTCCAACAGACATACATGAAAGCTAGATGATCTTGGCAAGCCAGGCTTCACCGCCTCCGGCCTCGTTGACAATAAACACGGTGACAAATTGATATTATTAGCCCAATATAGATTTTAGACAATTTTTATTGTGATAAATCCAAATCTAGTTCTAAATACACGTCTGGTCATCTATTGTCAATCTTAATATTGAAATGTATCTATTTATTTATCTTTTTCCATCACTCTCTTTTTTATTCTTTAGTATCTTAGCAAATTATTTTAAACTACGTAATGTAGACATAATACATTATAATATTGCTTCTGTAAGTTAACCCCTTTAACTTATTTCCGTCTCCGTGTTTCGGCCATCACTAATATAATTTTCATGTACCCCAATTGGACCTCGCGTCAATTGGTGATTGGTCTCTAAAGTCGGAGACATCCAAATAAGTACCACCGCAGCGCTAATTTCTGCCACCAAACAGTACTTGTGTTCGGGTATGAAGGGCGCTGGAGCTAGTTCTATTACTGGGGTAGCGAAACTTAACATATGTGCCAATGCGACGCACTGAATGTGGTGCAGTGTATATCATCTTATCTAGCACCACGTTGTTACAAGCAGGCGTATCACTTACAATCACTGATGAACGATGACGTAAATGGACATTTACCTGATGATATATGATACGTCTGCCAGTAACAATAAGGCGCTAATTATATTAATTACTCAGCGCCAGTATAGCCTTCAATCTGAAACGGTAATATTTGCACACTACTACTTGATAGCTGAAGTAAGCGTTACTGTAGTACCTATAGGACTATTTTAAATTAAATTTATTGATCCCTGTTTTATTGAGATTTAAGTAATAAATTAAATTCTTAATACTTTGTACTCCACAAATTATAATATTTATATTTCGTCATACAAAATCATAAACCGTAACACAAAGGTAACAAGCTTGCGTGCAATTTTTTTTTACTAAATAAGATTTTAGTCATTATATTCCCTTAAAATATTTGTAATGTTATGTGTAATAACGATACGATATGATTTTGTGTCAATAACACTGAAATAAGATAATTACATAAAAAAATATATTGAAATCAAATTTCTGTTAATATAAAATATGCTTATAATTATAAAAATTTATACACGTTAAGTTATAGATACAGAAAGGTAAAACCATTGAAATTATACAGCTGTGAGACATTTTTAGCAACCAATTTTATACGCATGGAATAAAAATATAATACAGCGTGAATTTAAATAAGTGGCATCGGCGGAATAATTAGCTCTAACATACCTTCATGTCCGATACGATTTGCTGGTACAGGTTCCATAGCGGAGAGCAATCCTTCTCCGTAGTTCCCTCCATTGTCAAAATAACAACACAATACAACACAAGAAACACGAGCGATTCACCTCTTACAGTACATTATGGTCGCGCTGTAACGCGTATCCAACTGTTGCATTGCCCGATAAAGATCTCGTTGCACTCGTTCAAATTCCTACATTTCACAATGCAAACACAATGAAAACGGTTCAAATTATGATGTTACAACAAATCAATATTTATAAACAAGAATACCCTCCATTAATCGCGATTGGGGAATAATAACGTTGTATCGTTGCTTTATATTGCATAAATAATAGTAGCCGTTAAACTAATTAGAATTGTTGATGAAATAACCACGTATTCATTCAAGAAATTTAGTTTTTATCATAATTTTCATACACAAAACATGAAAATAAAAACTATAACGGCGCACAAATCTGCTAACAAGGGAGCGACTATCACATCGGCCCGGGTCAGTTTGTTTGGCTGCCTTCTGTACGGCGTTACTATTCGTCAATTCTTTCTATAAGTTGCCATTAGAAAAACTATAATTGTAAAAATCATTGTTGTTGTTTAATTCAATATAAAATAATAAACTAGAGAGTAAAAGATTTTTAAGAAGTTAAGTAAATTATTAAGAGCGAAATAAAAACATACCTTTTAACTTTTTGGGGTTACTATGCAAGAAGTCTTGTAAACATTATGCACAAAAGAGTATATTTATTGAAATTATTTAATGTGACTCATTTTAAAATTGATTTAATTTTCATCACTGTCATGTTGTAAAGTAATTAAAAAATAAATTTAATCACTACTCTAATAAATCAGTTTCAGTGCCTAAAGAAAATTTTTTTTTGGAACTCTATGATTTACGAATTATAAAAAATTCATGTTAACACTGTAGGTAATAAATACATTTTAAAAATGCTTTTGCGTTTATTTGTTTTATATTGTCATTTTCTATAGGAAACCTTTATATTATCTTGATATTATATTATATATATTTTGTCTTTTTAAACTCTTTATAAATAACGTTTTGTGTTTATTTCGCAACTAAAATCTATTGCTAACGTTTAAAAAAAATATTATGCTCTATGGTATTTTTGTAGTTTGTTATAGTACACAGAGAAATCACTCACTATGTTACCGTGTCAGTTTTTTAAATGTTTCATATTTTTTATTTAAGGAAATTACATAGTATTAAAATTCATTAATTATTAAAATAAAAGTATGTCGAAAGTGTTTAATAACGATGGCGCGAAGGCGGGTTGTATTTATAGAATAGCCCTAGAAAATTTTGTGTAAGTTTTTGCGCGCCATATGAAATCCGATGTATGAAATTATTTTTTCTACCTTGTTTCTACTGTTCTTACAGCACTTACAAAGAAGTCGTATTGTTTCCGAGCCAATCATTAAATTTAATTATCGGTCCAAATGGAACTGGAAAATCGACTTTTGTATGCGCTATTATTTTGGGACTATGTGGAAAAACAAGTGTTATTGGACGAGCCAAAAAGGTTAGTACACTTCACAGAGATACTTCTAATAGTGAAGTGGATGATATTTACTACTCACTTTTATTTCTATATTTCTAAATAGTATATTTACAAATATTTTTTACAATGATGTTACTACTACTAATTACTACTCTGGCGCAGTAACCCAAAGTGAGTCTTTCTCTGTCACAAGAGAGCGCCAGCATTGTCTGTCTCAAATGATGTATTTTTTTTTTAATGAATTTCTTTAATAACTTCAAATTTCGGATTCAAGAGGTAATCACCTCATTGTAAGGTGTGTAATGAAATGAATCTGCATCACATATTATAGCAGTGTGTTTGGAACAGAGAAAGCAGAAATATAGTAATGTTTGTTATATAGAAGAAATAGAATGTATTTGTAAATTATAGTAGAATTGAACAAACTAACAATGCTTTTAATAGAATGTGCAAAATATTATGCGACCCCAAGATACCATTTTCCACACCATTCCACATCTTAAAATGTTATGTTTCGTCAGTTTTCTTTTATGGTTGTGAGACATGGACTTTAAAAAGGAATGTTGTTGTTGAATACAAGCATTTGAGATGAGGGGACTCTGTCTGAATGTTTAAGATCATGTAGGAGCAGTTTGTCTCCAATGCTCAAGTCCTTAAGAGAGCTCATGACAACCTTCATGCAAAGAAAAGTTGCATTTTTCAGACATCTTCAAAGAGGATCCCTTTATGAGTTCCCAAGTTTGATCATGGAGAGCAATCCCTGGAAAACATGCACCTGGTAGAGAACATGAAATGATTTCACAACATAAAGGAGTAGACCGGGTGGTTTAAATACAATGAGTTAAAAAGAATAGCTGAGAATGTAATTGGTTTTCTCAAGCAGATCACCAAACTTCACTTTGAAGAGGGCACCTAATGATGATGATGTCCACTTCAAATTTATTATAAAGTAAAAATATTTTGTGATAATTGACTTTTTGCAGATATCAGAGTATGTCAGGAGTGGCTGTGACCGGGCTGCAATAGAGATAGAATTGTACCAACAATCTGGAAAACGCAATGTCATCATAACAAGAAACTTTAACCTCAGTGATATATCCACATGGTCTATAGATCATAAAACAGTTAAGGAAAAACAGGTCCAAGAGCTTATAGCCTCTCTGAATATACAGGTAATATTGACAGAAATTTTATTTGCATCAACAGACTAAAAATTACATTGAATACACATAAACATTAGATGTTGACCATATAAGTGCTGCTAGATAATTATACATCCCTGTGTTTCAATTACTTAATCAGTGTATTATACCACCATGTAGATATATAATTTGTCATTATACATGTGAAAACATTTTAAGTTATTTAGATAGAAAGTGAAATAAATACATGAACCAATGAAAAATATGTCATACTGTAAACCCAAGATAGATCAGTGTATGACACCCATTAATCTCTACTAAGCCAGAGAAATGAATAATAAATGGCCTAGAATGGAATGTTTTTTCATTAAAACAAACTAACTAAAAAGCATATAATGTTTAAGACTAGATACTTTTGGTCTTTAATTATTTAGTTGATTACTTAAAAGAGAAAATAGTTTAATAAAGTCATTTTAGTTCAGAGTTTTGTAACCTTTATATGCTAAATATAATCAAGTCCCCATTATTAACATTTTCAGGTGGACAATCTTTGCCAGTTACTTCCACAGGATAGGGTGCAAGATTTCTCTAAGTTGAATGCACAAGAGTTACTTCGCAGTACCTTGTCTGCAGTTGGAGGCCAGCAGAGTGTAGCACAACTTGATGAACTGATTGACATTAGGAATAAGCAGCGAGGATTGTCCACTAAACAACAAAATAATGTCCAGTTGCTACAGGAACAAATAAGACTAAATGAGAGGTAATTTATTATCAGGAAATATCTCAAGTTTTCTGCGTAAATGTATGAAAGGATTTTTTGTATCTGTAATAAGCCAATAGTTGACACAAAACTTTAATAAACATAAAATGGATGATTTTTCAGATTGAAAATCACAATAGATGGTATGAATGAAAGAAAGGAAATAGAGAAACAAATACAAATCTGTGAGAAAAAGAAACTCTGGTTGGAGTATCAGGAGCTGAGGGAGAAAGTTGTGGAATATAATAATGATAAAAGAGAAGCTATGAAGCTTGTTGCAATACATAAAAACAAAATGGAACCCTTGGAAGAAATTATCGAAAAGAAAAAAATTGGTATAAGAAAATTAGAAGAAGAAAAGTTGTCTGCTGTAAGTATATAAAATTTTTTTTACAAGACAACCAGATAATTAACTTGAAATTAGGTAATTTATTATAGCAATTTGGTGTTAGAAATGTTCTGTTTTATATAGTTTTTTAATAAAACATTTGTATATATATGTACTATGTGATTTAATTAGTAAGAGTATGTTCAACTGAATATAATAATTGAAATGTGAAACTGTGAACTTTGTTCTGAATGTTTTCATATGCCACTTAATATTTATTATGCTTAAAAGAAAATTTTATTGGTGCTTGGGTTTCTGTTGTTGGTGATTGTCTAGGTTGGTGATATCACAACATTTATTGCCGCCAGATATCAGTGTTCAAACATTGTAGTGTTCCAGTTCAAATGGTTCTGTACCAAATAAAATTGCTGGGATAATATAACAAAATTTAGTGACTAGTAGACTGGCAACTAGTGTGTTACATTCACCTCGGCTTGTTGTTTTTTCAAATATATTTCAAGTTGTTTGTATGCAGGAAAAAGGGTCATTTAGAAAATAAAAATGTAGTTGTAACTTATGAAACAATTTCACAATTTACAGAACCGAGAAATCCTCACACTAAGAGATAATGTCAAAGAAACTCTAAATTCAGCCCGACAACAAGAGTACCTTCTGAAAGACATAGAGGCATCTCTACAAGAGAAATTGGAACATCTACAAAATAGAGAAAGAGACTTGCATGAAGCTAAACTTAAGCTGAATAAATTGATAACTGACAGAATTGCTTTGGTGGAAACTGTTGGAGATGGTAATAAGTTATTTCTTATTTAGCATTTAATATTATGTGAAATTAAGTTACAATAAAGTAGACATCATGGTGCACTCGTTCAAGAACAAAATACGTACTTATAACCCTGGACATAAGAGACATTTGAAAATGCTTGTCACACTTACACTAACTAATAGAGAACAACTTCATTATCTAATTACTAGATGTCTTCAATTACTTACAAGATGAACATGTTATTCACTTCACGGTAAATGATACACCTGTCGATAATAATATCGCGCTGTTTAGAATGATGAACACAGCACTACAATGAAAGGTCTTATCTATCTATATGAGATTAATAATTACTTTAGTGTTGAATTCATTATGACTACAATAATAAATGTACTCACATGGATATTTATCAGCTGTAGATGAGAAGACTATAATGTACAAATGAATAATAAATTCCAGAGAGTCAAGTTAAAATGGAATTAGCAGAGTTACATAAGCCAATCGCGAAAACTAACGCTGCTATAGAGATGGTGAAGAAGCAAAAACTGGAGCTACAGTACAACCTGGAGAACAATATCTTACCGCAAATACGATTGTACCAGAATAGGTTGGGTTACTGCATTTTATAATTTTGTACATCATCATATAAATAAAACATAAACGCATCACACAATTGCTTTCTGGTCTCAGGAGTAGTTAAATTATATGTAACTTGGTAGTGCCTGAATGCCAAACAATAGTGTTTTAAATTGAAGGGTGGCATAGCTAGTGCAATGGAGTTATGAAATCTTTTTGAAACACTATAAGATACGTCGGTCTATTACTTTAAGTTTTAAAACGATAAACGTTATATTGTGCAGTTTATTCTCACTTTTGAATGTATTTTTATTGTCAGACTCTTTAGAAAAGAATAAATTCTGTAAAAAAATGTTTGTGATAATACTTACTATAGAAGACAGAAGAAAGTGTGAATGGATTGTGTGAAAGATGACATGTGTAAGAAGAGTGTGAATTCAGATATGGCGGCTGATAGAGGGATATGGAAGAGAAGTACATACTGTGCTGACTCCACATAGTTGGGAAAAGGGCAGGAGGAAGAAGAACACTTACTATAGGGGACATAAAATCATCATAATAATTCCTTTAATAAGTAATAACGAAAAGATAATGTATTATCTTTTCATTATTACTCATTTTGTATTAAATTGACATTTTATTTTACTACTTTTTAGTTTCTATTTATCCTTTTCTCTATTTGAATTATTTTTGTCTACATCAATTCATATTCTGTAACCATGGTTCCCTTTTTTGTTATTCAAAGCTATGAGACGAGTGGGACGTTCACGTGATAGTAAGTGATACACTTGCTCATAACAACCTGGCGCCAGTTAGGATGATATATACTGCACTATATTGCGCTCGTCCTCTGAGACATAGGATGTTGAGTCTCATTTCCCCAGTAATTTCACTAGCTACAGCGCCCTTTATACTGGAAATCAAAAAATTTTTGCAGACTACTGTTTGGCGACGGTGGTACTTATTTAGACTAAAGGTCTTATGTCCACGAATGCTGTTGTTTTTGAAACTTGTCGATCCTTGTATTGTTTTTCTTCACCAGAATCTCTCCTAGTGGGGTTTACGTTTATTTTGCAAACAGCGATTGTAACATAATAATAAATAAATTGATACTATGCATAAAATGTTAGCAGGTTTAAAAAACTTTTGTTGTCAACAGAATACGCAACCTGGAGGACGTTGACGTCAAACGTCTCGAAGTGCTTCGAGGGTACAGCGAGGATTGCTACAATGCGGTGATGTGGCTGCGGCAAAACAGGGAGATGTTTCAGAAGCCAGTCTATGAACCGATGATGCTTGAAGTGAGAACATAAAAGAATATGCTCATTATTATCAGATGATAGGTGTCCATATCTTAATTTTTAACAATTCATTGTTATGGGCTGCACTACTAAATCGTCTTGTGTGTTTAAAAGATGGTATAATTTTATATATTTTCCACAGATTAACTTCACAGATCCAAAATTCGCGCGCTATTTGGAGTCGGTAGTGCCGTCTCGCGACTTGGTCGCGTTCACGTTCGAATGTAACCAGGATATGAACCTTTTCTTGCGAAAAGTGAGAGTAGAGGGCGGTCTGAAGAGGGTCAATGCAATCTGCAGTGCGGGCACATCCAATGTGCAAAGAGGAGATATTTCACAATTGAGGTTAAATAATTAGTTTTAGTAAATTATAGTATAAAGTATATTAAACATTTTAGGAGAAAAGTAAACTAAACAGATTTGTAATAGCTGTGTATATGCCAATATATCAAGAAATAAAATTAAAGTTTTGTTAGTTAATCGAAAGTATTTAACTTTTAATACATTTTTCAAACTACGTCTTGTATTGCCTAAACTGAGGACTCAGAACTTTCTCTTACAGGAAGAAAGTAAAAACCGGCAAGGTCGACCATATGTCCACCGCGCTGCCTTATTGCGAACGGCATGTCATACGTACACGAGAGTTCTTTCAAAAAGTGCATTTCATCAAGAGGTTTTCCTTCACTGGAATCTCACACTCTGGTTTCAACCCGCACCTTCTCTATTTTTATAGTATATAGTGCTTTTGCAGTTACCTCGGTTTCTACACCTACCTCATAGACACGATTACGGGTCCCGATGCTATAATAAGCTATCTCTGCAAACAATACTCCGTGCACAGGATACCTATTGGCGACACTCACACCTACATCAACAGTGGGAAGGTGCCTGCAAATATAACATATTTCTTCACCGGTAAGACCGATTACTTTAATGCTTTGCTAACTTTTTTTATTCGTGGTAAATAACACGTTTCTTCAATTTCCCATGTTAAACGTCAATGGCTTAGAATATTTCGGCTCTTATATGTTGACAGCCAGAATATTGTAATTCTGTTATGGCGCGGAATTCACGGGGAAACCATGATATGTTACATCCATAACGTTGTTATAGAAAATCATAGATTCACCATTCGTATATCGGCGTACAGCGGTGCCAAATCGAGTTCAGTGGTGGAGATACGGCAAGCCCGGCTCCTGGCTAACACAGTGGATGTGGATCAAATCAACAATTACAACAAACAGTAAGTGTATTGTATCAGCTGAATCTTGCATATATTGTACTGCCTGTCATCGTCATCTCTATTTTATTTTTATTCGACGAAGCGATGACAAGCGAGACGATCACATGGCGGTAAATACGCTTGCCCATAACAATGTGGAACTAATTAGGATGATATAAACTGCACCACATTGCGCTTGGCCTCTGGACACGTAAGATATTGCCTCGGCACCCCTGTAATTTTACTAACTAAAGCACTCGTTTTGGTGCCAGAAATAGGCCCCGCAATGGTACTTTTTTAGACGGTCCCTGGCACCTCTCTGCCCTTATACTATAAACTGTTTGTATAATAAATTACAGACTATCAAACCAACAAAAAACCGCTCAGTCCCATAAAGCAAAACTGCAGGAGATGGACAACAAATTGTCAAACCTCGAGATTAATTTGAACGAGCTGTACACAAAGCGAAAACGGATTAACGATGGTGTTGAAAAGGTAAAGCTTGAATATGAAGATAAAGAGCATCCTCCATGCCTATTAAGTTAGCCCAGGGTGAACGACTACTTCCCGAACAGGTTCCCGGCTGTCGTGGCGGTGGGGCTTAATAGCTGTAGCTAGTCACCCACAGTGAAGCTAAAAGAAACCTACCCGGCCGACCCGAGTAGTAAAGCCGGCACGAGGTGACCGTCTCAAGTGGGCTCTATGAGCTCATCTCGGATGTGTACCGGTGGACAGAGGTGGAAAGCGGGGGTTCGCCCTCCTGAGGTGGGGTTGCGTGGTGCAGCCCGCGCTGGCGGGGTCGCTTAGTTGTGCGAAAGCGTTCCCTTGGTTCCGCCATAAAGCGACGAAGGTGAAACATCGTGAGGGCTTTAGTCGGTGTAAGTCCGACATAACGTGTTTTTGCCTTCGCGAGGGCAGTATGCGAAGGCATTTCCCCTACGTGAAGCAAAAAAAAAAGTAAACTACTAGTGTACTAATACGAGGTGGTCTTGTACTTTTGTCCAGACAAAAAAAGTTGTTTCCTTTATATCATCAAACCATTTCCGTTCTATCGGTGTATTTATGCAGCCTATCATCATCGCCTCCCTGCCCTGTAACCACTTTATGTAGAATCGGCCGCCCACGTAACGATAACCCTAAAAGTTCGGTTAAAAACTGCACACCGACGGCGTCATCTCACTCATTATGACACACTGCTAACCATCCTGCTACCTTCATCCTTCAGTCGTTCTTTACGGCCCCCATCAAGGGGATGAGGTTGTTGAAGATTACGCTTTCATATTTATATATTATAATATATATGTATGTATTACAACATAGGTACGCACTATATGTGCGCAAATTCGTCTGCAAGAGAAGAAAGTACAGGATATAGAAAACGAGCCTACTCTAGACATAGGAAGAGAAAAGCTTTTATGCAGAAGGCGACAAAGGGATTCTGTGATGACTATATGCAAGTACCATGAGGAGCTTGTAGGAACCATGAGGAGTTTGCAAGAGAAAATTATTTACGTGGAGATAGTGAAGGTATTTTTTTTTATAATTCGTTTTTAGTGTTTAAATTTATATCTATCTACTGCCACTACGGTGGAGCAGCTAACTTATATAGTATCTCTTTTTTGGACACGAGCAGAACACTCACTTCGAAGTGGATGATATTCCCGCTCATAACAAAGACGGCATAAGACAACATTCGGTGCCGTTAGGCATAAAAATAACAAGTTACGTTACACCAGTAATTTTATCACGTACTCTTTTCACCTGAACACAGTAATATTAACACTTTAGTATTTGGCAGCAGAAATAGGCAGCTACACTAGTTAACTTAATGTGTTGTGTGGATTCATCCTTTTGACATCAGTGTATTACAGTGACCTCCATGATGTACACAAGATGACTACACAAGTGGTTATATCGGAAGTCCGTGATCACCACCACCATCTTCGCTTTAAGAACAGAAATATAGCTTAGCTTTTTATGTCACTACATAACCCTGCTATAATTTTTTCCAGATACTTATACCTTTTTTAATGCTAGATTCTTTTTACAGGTGAAATTAGATTTCAGCAGAAACGCAATAGTGCAGCAAGAGGCCGAATTGAGGGAGTTGCAGAATGAGCTCAAAAGTGTCCAAGTTAGTAAGCATTTTATTATAAACTTGCTGCACCTCGCGAATGTATACGCTTAGAGATGTGATCATCGTGACATTCTAAAAACTATATCTAAAGTGCTTTCCATCAACTGTAGAACTCGCGATGGGTACTGCCAACCGTAAAAGACAGCGTAACGGCGAAGCCATGGCTGTGTTCCAAACAGATTGCCTGTGACTTCCACAAATGTTAATGACAACTTCCTAAAGGGTTTTAATGTGCAAGATTATTCTACAAAAATTACTTATGTAGTAATTCATATTGCCCTGTCTCTTGGCCTACGAGCACATTTCAAATAATCAATATAGTGTAAGATTGTAAACTAGCACCACATTATAGTCAATAGTATCCAGTAGCCATAACTTGTTATTATGCTCAACATAACACCTTTACAGGCGACACTGGACAGTATAGAGACTAGACTTGGCCATGCCAAAACAAATGCCAAAGAGAAATTAACAGAAGCGAAAAAGTCATGTAATAACAAACTGCCTCAGGATGCCAATTTTCCTTACAAGGATGAGTTTGAACAACTACCGTGTGACGTCAATGGTTTGACAGAGCATTGTTTTGGGCTGCAGATCAGGATGGACTGTATGGATGAGGGCGATGAACGAGTGAGTAGTGAATGATTATTTTTTTTTCTGTGTCTTGACTATGGTTTATATAATAAATCATCAATCGATGTAAATAATTTAATCAGTAGTAAATTAAACGGAGTCAAGACTCTGTTTACTAGTGACAAAACTGTAGGTCTCCTTGATTATTCCCACCGCAAATCCTATTTCTGTTTTCAAACAGTAGTGGGTTAATATTACAGGGTTGTGTGTTGAAGAACTTTGTAGCTAAGTTACTGGGGTAATGGGGCTTAACATCTTATGCCTCAAATGATGTTGTTGAAACTAGCGACGCCATGAAAAGCGGAAGCATTATCATCATCGGGTTTACAGCTCTTCTCTGTCTAGGTCTCCTCCAAATATCTCTATGACGACTAGCCTCATGCTGCTCGCATCTAACGACCTAACATACTATAATACTTGCTATCAGGTAAACGTCCGTTAAAATCAAGCTCAATCATCTTTTTAATTTCATACACTTATAATATAGCTATGAAACTATCGGACCCATCATATTATAGTTATTTTTGTTTAAAATAATTTTTTGCTAAAATTTGTTGAGGACATATATCCTTTTTTATCATTTAAAGGATGCAATTCTTTTAATCATAATATTTGAAACTTTAAAGACTAATAACGATACATTTATTCTAGGTAGTTAAAGAATATGAGGAGCGGGAACACACAATCGCGAAGTTGCGGTCCGACGTCGATAGCTCGAGGGATTCGAACAATCAGCTTGAACTTAGGATGAACGCACTCAAGTAATTTTTTTTTTCTAAGCTATAATTTGTTTAAAAATGTTGATTTTCGCTAACAGGTCTGATCATAACGTCGTCATGATTATTCAAATCGTCACAGAAGCCTGCCACCAGTTTTTCATAGTAATTTTTTGACTAATAATGATAATATTAAGAATATTTATCTTCGCAGATCAATATGGCTGTCTCCACTGGAGTCATTGCTACGCGACATAGACCGGAGTTTCGGCGAAATGTTCGCGAAACTCGGCTGTGCGGGAGAAATAAAACTAGACAAAGAGGGTGCTGATGTAAGTAATCTAATAGACAATGAGAAGGTTCATAACTCAGTACTATGTCAAAAGTCGACTATTCTGATTACTAGTGTGATCTTGTGCTTATTTCGAAAAAAAAACGTGGGGAAGTTCCAAGAACAACAACTTTCGCAGACATGTAATATCCCCCAAACGCAACCTGGCCCCTACTACTATGAAAGATAAATGCTGATGACTTTCTTCTTGGAAGAAAAGGTTCAGTAGTGGAAATATGATAAAGCTGTTTGTTTATAGGTAAAACCCTTCCTTCACAACCTCGCTTTGTCGTCATCGGTCGTTCGATTTAATCGTCTCAAGAGGTATCAGTTGCCCTGTAGTATAGTGTAAACAGAATTTTTTTTATTAATGTTATCAATTGAAACTTGCCACACATCTCCCACACCCTTCCTGCTTTCCGTAAGGACCTCCACAAGCCTCATTGGTCCTAATTTTAACTTGCTATATGGTTTTAAGACAAATCTATGGCTAACAGGAGATATCTATTGACTTGTGATGGTGATGAAGTTTTGAGCATAGTCTCTGAGAACACAAATAGTCGGAACTTTACCGATTCTGGTGTTTAGGAGGATTTCGACAAATACGGCGTGAGCATCATGGTGCGGTTCCGAGCGTCGGAGCCGCTGCAGCAGTTGACGCGGTATGCGCAGTCAGGCGGCGAGCGCGCGCTTACCACCGCGCTCTACCTCATGGCCCTTCAGCGACTCACTACTGTGCCTTTCAGGTAAGCGGAACCACCGCCATGGCAAGCGTCACATATGTACATTATATATTATTCGCATATAACACCACCACACTAATTTTCCCAAACTACTGTTTGGCGGCAGAAATCAAGCGTTGCAGTGCTGCTTAGAAGGCCTCCAACCACAGAGATCTATGACCCGTAGAAATATTACGTTACAGTTATTACGTTACAGGTGCGTCGACGAAATAAACCAGGGCATGGACCCAATCAACGAACGCAAAATGTTCCAACTGCTTGTGAAAGTAACCACCGAGTGTGATAATGCACAGTACTTTCTGTTGACACCCAAAGTAAGTAAGGTTTTTATTACATCTTAATATTAGACCTCAAGTTCAAATAATGTTAAGTAACAATGAGCCCATGGATGGTAGACACACAGGACCATTACTGTCTTATTATGACGGCAGGTCTACACTATGAGGATGTTAGCTAATCAAGTGGGATTAAAACAAGTACCACTAACTAAATTCCACCACAAACATGCCCCAAGGCGAAGTTGAGTCCCAAATGTAAAAAAACAGATGGTTAACTGCTGTGCCACGGTAGACAGTAAAGTTCGTTTTTCACAATCTAGAAACATCTATTTGGAATGATGGTGTGTCATCTTGAGGTGATGAGATATTGAGTAAACATTTTAACCAACTCACTCATATTATCGGCTGGTGTATCACTATTAGGCAAATGTTTTAAGTATACAGAAAACTGATGTTCCCTTGTTATTTCAGCTGTTAACAAACTTGGAGTATAACGAGAAGATAGCAGTGCACACAATTATGAACGGAAATCATATCATGAACTACAGAAAGTGGAAGTATCAAACATTCCTGGAAAACGCACACAATTACAGATTGCCATCGTGAGTCTGTAGTAATTTCATTGATTAAAAGGATTTTAATACCTTCTGTCTACATGGATGCGTTATGCACATCAACAGCTCACTTATACTGATAGGATTCTTAAAAGAGAGCTAAAGCAATAGCATTATGTAACTCTCAAGGAAATGTAGATGCTGAAGTTTTCTCTTAGTTTTTGTTGCAATTATTTATTATATACATTTAATTATTTAAGGAGGGTTTTTATCTTCTAAGGCCACTGAGACCTCAGATATATAAAATATATGGAGTAGTATGAGTAGTAGTATCAAGCATGTTATTGATATCCAGATTCAATAAACAATGGTGCCTGCATTCGTAAGGGATTATATTTTGTCCTAATGTACAGTTAGAATATTAGAACTGACGATTGACGAGGCAATAAGATCCTCGAATGGCGGCCGAATAACGCTGAATATAGAGCTGGAAGTCGCCGGATAAGATATAGTGACTCGATGAATATCACGGAGCGCCGCTGAAAAACTTATTAACGTAGGTAGAGATCTATAGGACAATATATGTCCAACGGTGTAAAAAATATATCATAGAGATATCATAAGTATATATTATGGTCTGTGTTATAAGTTATATACATCTTTTTCGAATCACAGTTATAAGATAATGATGATCATTTGAGACCCATTTATCTGACAAAAAGCTGTGAAAATCTAATCTGTACCATATCTAATGTAAAAGGATATTATTACATTAATATACAAGGTGTATTAAATATGTTGTGTATATTGATTATGGACTAGTACAAATTAACATTCAAATGTTTGTATTTTATGAAAACATAAATAAATTTTATTATACTTTTTCATTGAAAAATTTTCCTGTTTTCTTTTATTTATGTATTCTCTTATTCGTTCAAAAGTAATTAATTAGTTAATTCCATTTACTGTACGCCTGGTAACTGGTAACACAGAGGGAGTATTGCGTACCCCGAACCGGTTATCGCTCTCGTATTATGATTCTGCCGCCGTATCAGAACTACTGTGCAGAACTGTAGAAATATAATAGCTAGATCAAATAAAACCCAGAGTATACAGGGCGAGCGCGATTTGCCATACGTGACTTGATTATTAATTAATATGTTGAGGGCCAAGCGATTTTATAAGAACATCGACCACAAGCCACGATTATAATGCGACATGTTCTGGCAGAAAGGAAAGTTTAGTTTTGCGAGGAACAAGAATTTTCTATACTTCAACTTTACCTGTTTTAAATAAAACAATTATTTCTTTTAAAAAAATCTAATACATTAATTGTAAAAATGCATATTAAATAAAAATGTTAAGTAATTAAAAAAAATAATTTTTTCGGGTTTATAATATTTTGTCAGACAGCACCGACCAACCCACGACTGACATAGCACTCAACTTAGTAACACTATGTGAAACTAAACTCGGGCGTGAGCCAGTAATAAATAAAAAAAGTGGAAGTACATAATTTATAGTTTTGTTACGTGACGAGTATTAAATTAAATTATTTTAATTTTAATATAAGAAATTGATGTCATAATAAGCATAATAGCAGCGTTCGTCATAAAATAATATCTAGTTCTCCATCTGGACACCTCGGCCCGTCCATTGCTCGTCGAGCCGCACGTCGCACTCGAGGTCTCGCAGCGCGGACCTGATATCGAAGCCGAACTCCCGCGAGAATTGCTCATAAGCGCAATTCAGTATCGCCTCCACGCCCAGCTCTTTGAACTTGGAGTTGTGCTCTCGACATCTGGCAACCATGTTACGGATCGCCCAGCAACCGTTTTTCTACAACATCAACGACATAATTTGATAAAATCATCATCTCCAATAGTAGTCTTATTCGAGCAAGACAAAATAATTTTACTTGTAAAAAAATAGTGAACAGGTTTCTCGCCGATCATAAGCTGGCATTGAAATGGCTTTTTATATCCTTTTTGGGAGTATTTTTATACAATAAAACGAGGGGAGGAGCAAGGTGTTAGCTCGATTGAAAATGTTATGCCCCCACCCATAAAAATGTAGCGCTAATTAGAATAATATATACTGCATTACGTGCTCGCCCCCAAACAGTCTTCAGCAACAAAGACCTGTGAAATGTTACCAATCGTAAATTATAGTTTTATTTCATAAGCACATGACATCATCATCAGCCGATAGACTTCCACTGCTGGACATAGGCCTCCCTCAACGATCTTCACATCGATCGATCCTGCGTATAGGTATATATGAAACCGACAAAATTAAACAATCTTTAACCTGGACAGCCGCAATATTTTGATGCACCTTGAGGCATTCCACCACGGCCTCCGGCGCTCCGTTCTCCAAGAATTGTCTGCTGTGCGCCGGCTCGCGGAGGCTCAACGCCGCCACACACTTCAACATCAACGCCGACGACGTCGCGTTGCCCTGTTACATTTTTTGTAAATTCGCTTCACTTTCGCATGTTATAAATGACGACGAGACAGTGGATGGTGAAGGGTGATCGCCCACAATACTTCGGCCCTTATACGTCGACAGCCAGTAGTTAGATAGGCAGGTTTGAAAAAACTGCACCTTCCAAATTCTACAATATATGGCATAGTTACAAGGCAAGCATAGTAGTGTACATTGAATCTCGTATAAAAATCTAAAGTATGAAAAAATTTAACTTACCGAATATCTCGACAGAAGTGACACTATAACCGGAACTATACCACTTTTAACCAACTGCCGTTTCACGTCATCGTTGCCAGCCAACGCTGTTATCCTGAAACGAACAATAAATCCTTAATAACAACACTATGGTAACCATTACTTGTTAAATCGTTAACCACCAGAACACCGAACTTCACCTCAAAAATTATTGTTTATAATAACATCTACATTCAAAAATGGCCGCGTTACCAAACGCCGAGTACCTTCCGCTTAGTGATATTAATACCCAATTGAAAACGGTCCGATATTGGCACGATCATAATCGAGACGTACTCAAAGGAGAGGTAATCGGTAGGACCGATCGAAACACAGCCATCACCAAAAATTGCATTATAAAAGTTAACCAAACATCCTGCAATGACTTCAGAGACAGTACCGAGCAATTGGAGCTCAGAGCGAGGCACATAAACTACTGGAAAACAGAACTAGAAAGAGCCCTGCAAGATATAACCGCGGAGATAACAGTCTTAGAATCACTTAGACAACAACTAAAAAACGCTATGGATACACTGAAAATCCCCGAGTACATATCTGAGGAGTGTTTGAACTTCCGGCGGAACAGGATGCAATCAGACGCGATATACGACGAGCCTCAAGACGCGTTGTACAACGAGTCGGTAACCATTGACAATGTTAAAAGAGTACACAGCGAAGCACTGATGGAGATAGAGAACCAGATGAGGATGAACATAGCTGCAAAGGAAACCTTGGAAAGAGATTGGAGCAACAAATACCTTGCATTCAAATATGAAACCGACAACACCAAGTTGGAAACCAAATCGGATAACGTTAAACTAATACCAGGAGCTACGAGATTATCCGACGGACAGTCGCACGTACAAACATGGGAACAGTTCACACAAAGCGGTTTGGATCAGTTCAAAAGCGCAATTGAGACATCTCAAGGGATCCGCACAAAAATTGACGCCATTTTGATTAACGCGGCGAGAGATCTGCGATCTCAAGACATCAAAGTGAATAAGGCACTAAGCGATACAATCGGTCGCACCGAACAGGTCAAAACTGAACTAGAGAATCAACTACGCCTAACGCTCTCGAAGATCTCAGAGACAGAGAATATTTTGCAGACTCTTCACGAGGAGATGCTAAAAGTTTCGCAGAGGATACAGGTAGCTCAGACGAGATTGAACACTAAGAACATACGTCCCAACATCGAAAATTGCAGAGAAGGGTCTCTCGTGGGCTTAATAGACGAAGTCAGAGACCTCAGCGACAGCATGTCGCTTTTACAAAAAAGGTCTGTGGAAACGCACAAATTGCGAGCAGATCTAATTCACGAGAGATCGCGGTTGGAGACTGAGATTATCGTGAAGAAGAGATCTCTCTATATTGATAACGAAAGGTGTTTGTACATTAGATCACACTTCCAATCAGCCGAGAAACTGTGCGGATTTTAAATAATGATGAACCTTGGAAATATACAACACTACTGCTCTACACTTTAGTAATTTTAAATGTGATTTCATTAAATGTCTTCAATTAGATTATTAATTAGATAAATAGCAGTACAATATTTTTTTTGTTCCAAGAAGCCACGAGACGAGTAGGACTTTCATCTGAAGGTAAATGATACGCACGCTCATAACAACGTAGCCCTGACGAGAATCGTATACACTAGACCATAGTACGCTCATTCAATCATCATCAGTAATATAATGTAAAGAGCTCTTCAAATCGGAAGGCATTGATATTGCAGGTTGGCGACAAAAATGGACGCTGGTATGACGGTTTCCAGGAACAAGATCTACAACATCTACCTAATGGGTCGAAGCATCAATTATGTACTCACAATTTGCTCGCCTGTTGTATGACCATCGGGTTATCGTAATTATCAGCTAGAATGGTGAACAATACAGTAGCGCCGCCCTCCGCCACCATCGCGCAGAGTTCGTGACGCACCAGCAGCGAGGCGATGGTAAGCATCAGCTCCGACACTAGTGGCGGCTTCGTATTCTCTGTCAGACCAAGACAGGTGTTATCGTTAATTTGAATTATGAAACATGCAGTCTGAACAATAATTCTCATATGACGACTGAAACAAATCAATGTTATTATAGCAGCATATTTACATTAGAAATGTAGTATCTTATCAGGTGGGTTCCAATACGCTTTACTACCTGTGAATCAAACCAGAGATCTTTATATTACTAGGCAAATGTTTGAACTGGATTATGAGTGTATTATATGTGAACTATTGTATCATAAATATGGGATTATTGAAGACTGTTCAATTTGTGATGTGATAAGAAAATTATGATACAAAACATATTTATAACAAAGGTTTCATTACAAATAATATTCTAAGAAATAATATTATTATCATAACTTCTATTATTCAAAACATTTAAATTTCTACAAATTTAATGAAAATAGTTTACAAACCGTCTAACAGTTTAGTCAGCGGCCCCAGTAGTTGAAGGCCTAGCTCTCTAGCATGTTCGTGTGCCTTCCCAAACTCAACTCTCACATCATCATCTAATGTTAACTTCCTAATTAAATTCATAATCTCGCTTAATAACTGAAAACAAAAACAAATATTTTTTTGTTGACACCTACACTTGTATGTGATGAAGCTGGGTAAGCAACAATCTTTAAATTTTAAATCGTCACCATAAAAGCAGTGCTGTATTCTGGCTGTCTACTTATGAGAGCTGGAGTATCAGTGAGAATATGTTGTCTGATCCACAACACTATTGTCATGCAAAAGCATATCAAATTAATGTCAAGTGTAAATCCAGTATTGATAAAACACTTGGATATACCTTATCATTTAAATTTTCAAGTCGGTCACATATTTAATGAATATTAAACAATAAATTATACATAACACAATATATGTGATGAATACCTTTACTTTATCCCTTCTATTCAATAAAGATTTAAGGTTTTCTCCTATATTCTTTGTAAATATCATCTGTCGATTTATTTCATGTTTAACACAACACACAGCAGACCACTTCAAAGTTGCCACTAAAATGGATTCATTTTGTATTTTATCTAGATTGCTGCAAAATAAGATATTTTTTTATTTTCAAGATGAAGTTTTTAGGGTTAACTGATATAATATGCCATTGAACTGCAAAATTATTTATTTATATAATTTTGATCCTTTAACAAGATTAAATAAACAATGTAAAAATATTTAAAATGGACATAACAAAATATTTTTAAACAGTATATATGAATTGATTATCTAGATTCTTACAAGAATTGTAGTATGACAAATGCTATAGGAATGTGTTCTGATAAACCAGTAGTTTAATAAAATGCCTATACTTGTAGCACAATTAACAGATACTTTTTTTTTAATAATTAATTTCTTATAAGTTATCAGTGATGCACATATTTAAAGACATTTATGTTAGAAAACATTACCTTTTTATTAATTCTACTCCTTTCCTATTCAGTAAATCTGGTTGGGAGTCCATTAAAGAGATCAATGTATTCAGAACTTTTAAAATAAACTCTTCATCCTTTATATTTTCACACTGAAGGTAAGACTTTTGTTTTACTTCTAGCAAATCTATGAGTATAGTATAAGCACCATCTCTACCAGCTTTCACCTTATGGGCAATATCTTTATTGCATTCTGTCTGAAAATGTTGATTTCAATACTATAATAAATGGTAATGAAATAAAATTATATTTAAAAGCTACTTATATTTCGAAATAATTAAAATGCTAAGAAAGAAATATGTACAAAGTTTCATTTTCATCAGTCAACAGATGTCCACTACAAGACATACCTCTTCCCCAAAGATTCCCACATTGATTGGGGGGATTTGAGCCATTTCCCACCAAGCTGAACCTATGAGAGTTGATGGAAGCCAGAGCCTTGTTTGTCATTTAGCACAGTCCATGGGAAGGTGAGGTTAACATGGATCACAAATTTAACAAATAAGCACATAGAAGAGATAATATTTTGCTTAACAATGTATACATAGGAAAGCTAACATTACCATTAGTGTGTCCAGTTGTTCAAATATGAGTTGATTATCTTTTAGCTCCGAAGTTGATAACTCCTTGAGTTTATTAACTGTTGAGCTTACCAAGTGTTCCTCATTTGCGTTCAGAGACAAATCCTTAATAATGTTAGATAGATCTACACCCTGGTGATCATACAGATAATAAGAATATACTACTAATAAATTATATATTAAACTTTATGGCAGAATATATAAAATGCTTAAGATATTATCACCTGTGCTTCAAACTGTGCAATAGCTTCTTTAATAGCATCTTCTGGACTCATATCAAATTCATCTATATTCTCCTTTACAACTTCATCGTAGGTCGCTTGAGTTATTACACGGACCATTTTAAATCTTTTGCAAATAGTTTTTGCCCGTATTTTTAAAATAAATGTTGTTACTGAGGCATTAATCGATTATTTTAAAACAGCCGGTGACTCCACGCAACTTTTAAAAACAATCTGCAATCAGATCTGTCAAAATAATTTGGTTGTGCAAATTTTCTCTTGCCAGCTGAAAGTTTTTAATTTTTGTCAAGGAAAATCATTTTTAAATATTAATTGTATTGTAGGGAACATTTTAATATTTTCTAAAAATTGAGAAGTAGAATATTTCTTTCAAATCTAAAATTTTCTAAGATAATAAAAAATTTTGCGAAAGTATTCAAACAACCTGATTTGACAGAAAACTGCTTGTTGTACATTCGAAAACCAGCATCTGTTTCTGGTAAAAGTAACATACATTTGAATTTTGTTTATAATAAATAAAATATATAAAGACTTAATTAGGCTTTATATTTACTTTTAAATAATTATCCATTAAATCCATAATCAACCGTTCTATCATTTTCTCCAGACAAGTTAATGTTAAAGTGACAAAAAACGTTCCGGATACATATTTCAATTGGATTTCATTGCTAGTGCAGATGACGCATACTCCATTTAAAGCAGTGAATAAAACTATTAATTTTTTTTATCGTAAACGCATTATTATAATTGTTCTGTTAATTAGTATATAATTTAAACTTTTAAACTTAGTACAGTAAGCAATCAGAATGAGTTTCCTTGGTAAGTTATTCGGTGGGAAAAAAGAGGAAAAAGGACCAACGACGCATGAAGCTATACAAAAGTTACGTGAAACTGAAGAATTGTTGCTAAAGAAACAAGAGTTCCTCGAACGGAAGATCGAAGTAGAAATACAAACCGCAAGGAAAAATGGCACAAAAAATAAAAGAGGTAAAAACTACAAATAGGATCGATGTGTAACATCTTTTGTTGACATGCTAATGACCTTGTTATAATCGTGCAACGTTATATGACAAATTCTTCTCACCGTAAAATTTACATTAGATTTGTTTATATTCTTTTTAGAAGTAGTATGCTTTTGTTTTTTTTATATACAATTAAGCGACGAGACGAGCGGGACGTTCACCTGAACTTAAGTCATACGACTGCCCATAAAAATGTGGCGCTAGTGGATATAATATATACTGCACCAGATTGTGCTTGCCATGAGACTTAAGATGTTGAGTCTTGTTACCCCAATAATTTCACTAGTTACGGCGCCCTTCAAACCGAAACAGTAAAGTTTGCACACCACTGTTTGTTGGCTACAAAAGGTGCTACAGTGGTATCTACCTAGATGGTCTCCACCAACAGAGACCTACCACCAGTAAAATCATTCCTCTCTATCAAATGTCTGCTTAATAGTGACATGTATGATCATTATCATTTAGTATATAAAAATAAAGGATTTAATAATGATGTGTGATACATTTTTTGTTACTACCACCAGTGCAGAGACTAATACCAGTGTAGTGCAGCAGTGTTTTAAACTTTTCACTTTAAATAAATTAACACATTTAAAAAAAATATATTTTATATAAACTCAACATTTCCTATTCTTAGTATTAATGAATGTTGTGCAATTATTATCATGTTCCATTTTATGTGTTGTATATAGTGAAATTACTGTGGTTTGAGTTGAACTCACAAGCACTGTTCTTCATTTTTATTTAATTTTTTTTTGTTAAGCATATAAGTACTAAGATTAAGTATTTCAACCTCAACTAATAATCATATTGCTCATCTTGCTATTTGGTATAGTAAACAATTTTTAGTCCTTGGAAATTAATTATAAGCAACGCATTTCAATACTTACCACCAGATAAAAAGAATAGTTGAGGATTATATTGCTTTACTCAACCTGATCATTAAATTTCAGATTGAAAAGGGCACCTAATAATGATGATAATAATGATGTCAATACTTTTCTAATAATTGGGTATTATAGTTGTGGAATAGCCTATTGGAATACATAATTCTTTCATTTAACTCTTTTTTAAAAAAAGGCTTAAAGGACTTGCAGTTCTTATATAAATCAAATTCTTGGTCCAAACATTAAAATAATAATCATGAGTTCATTCATTGGAGATGTCTTAGTTTCCCTTTACTAGTCTATCCTTGGCTTCATAAAAAAAATTGCTAAGTGGTCAATAATTTTGGGTAAAGCATAGCATAACAAAGCATTTCTTGTGGACTGTTAACAATATGTATACATAACAAAAAAATTTGCGAATAGATAATGTAGATTTTCTAGTAAAAGGCCATATATTCCTACAGCTGCAATCGCTGCACTCAAGCGTAAGAAGAGGTATGAGAAGCAGTTAACTCAAATTGATGGAACCTTAACTCAAATTGAGGCACAGCGAGAAGCTTTGGAAGGAGCCAACACTAATGCACAGGTTCTCAACACAATGAAGGAGGCTGCTAATGCTATGAAACTTGCACACAAAGACATGTGAGTAAATTGGTAGCATAAAGTATTCCGGCACAACTTAACAAATCTTTCCATTTGTTAGTACCCTACCCTGATCCTTGTCATTCTTTAAAATGTCTCTTGTTTCTTTAAAGAATAATCTATTATTAAAGTTAACTTTTTTATATTCTTTGTACAGTAGAGATTTGGTATCCGTAGGAGTGTTTTTATTGAGTACTTTAACAAAATTCTAATATTTATTAAACTTCTCAGTTTTTCTATCATTATCAATAAAATACATATTTACCTCCAATTGAAACCCAGGTACGTCCATGGGCATATATACCACATGTTGGAAATCACTGGTATACAAGCTTGTTCAAGCTTATATACCAGTGTTTAATTACTTTTATAAAGAAATGATCTGTAAAAAGAATAAATTACATTATATATAAATCTAAGGACAAATAAAAATATTTCATAAAGCCTGTGTTGAACAAATATATATATAATTAATGTAATGAACTTCTTCGTTAAGTTGTGACAGCTCAGTTTGTAAAGTGATTGTACATTGTACTTTATATCTCACAGTGGCAAGGTTTCTATTACCACTGAGTATTAGCTTTGTGTAGATCTGACATCCACAAACTTTTAATGAAGTGCTGTGCTTTTCTTCTTCCTCTCTAATATTACCTGGAACATATTAAATATGGTTATTCTTAAAACATTTATAGCAAAATGTGAAATAAAAAGTATTTGCTATATTAATTACAGTGATGTGGATAAAGTGCATGATATCATGGACGATATCGCCGAGCAGCACGACATCTCGCGCGAGATCACAGATGCCATCAGCAACAATGTCGCTTTCCCCAACGATATTGATGAGGATGAGTTGGAGAGGGAACTTGAGGAGCTGGAACAGGTATATACAACTATGTTGTAGTCATAATAATAATTTTGATGATAGTCACTTAATTATCAAGGTACATAAAAAAATTCATGAGATTCTTCATCCCAGCCATATACATGCAATAATATTGAGTAGTATAAACCGCTGTAGTATATTTACTATTTCATATTTGTTTTAAGATCCCAGAATCATGGCCACTGTTGTGAAAGGTGGGTTTTCTGGTTCACAATCTAACTGGGTCTGGCAGTCTGGTCATTTGGGAGGACCCTCTAAGTGAGCCTATGAACAAACTAGGGTGAACAACAAATATGAAGTAGTTCTTAGTTTGTCATAATACAGTGATGACCCTGGGATGCGTGTACCCACCCCTCTGGCTGACCCAAAATTGTTTTCTTTTTTACACAAGGTTAATATTTTACAGGAGGATCTGGACAAGGAGATGCTTGGTATCAATGTACCTACAGATACTCTGCCTGATGTACCAGCTTCAGAACTTGTTCATGACAAACCAAAACCCAGCAAGTCCAAACAAGTTGGTAAGTGTTATTCTGTTTTTTAATTAAATAAGTAAGACTGGAATATACTTAAAAGCACAAAGTGGGGCTGGATAAGATGAAAAATACTGCATCACATTGCATTCATTATCTTGAGACACAAGGTGTTAATCTAATACCTACTGTACCATATAAACTAGGACACTAACTTTAATTGGTCAGAGGTCTCTGTAGCCAGAGACTGTCTATTCAGATACTACGCCAATTCTTATTTCTGCTGCCTAACAGTAGTGTGCAAACACTACTGTGTTCTGGTTTGAAGAGCACTGTAGCTGTAGCGTAGGTCTCAAGGTGATAAGTGTAATGTGATGCTGTGTATAACATACTAACTAGTGCTACACTGTTATGGGTGGGTGTAGCACTTAACATCAGGTAAACATTCCGTTCGTCTTGTTGTTAGGTAGTATATAAAACAAAAGAGTGCCAGCAAAGTCTACCATCTCTAGATATCTATGGCAAGAGACCTAACACCGGGATAATTGCCTCATTAATTTGCAAACTTTCATATCTTTTTCTGTTGTTTGTCTTTATGTTTAAATTACATGGTGTAATGAAGTATTATTTACTTTGATATTACAGAGGATGATGAAGAATTGGCGAAGCTCCAGTCCTGGGCTACATAAATGTGTGGACGATCATAATTTGGTTCACATATTAGTTGTATGATTGTGATATATTCAGTAATTACATCAAGAGAATAAGAGTTGAAGCTTTCTCAGTAATATTATACATATACTTATTAATATATATCTCCAAGTACATAAACTCTTACTATCTGGCTTATTCTAGAACATTTTTTTTATGTTTTATTTAATAAATTATCTAAAATGCAAAAAATGTTAAACAATGTACACCCATCATAGTATGATTAATGTTAAAACAAAACTTTTTTTTTTTATAAAATTGAATTTAATAAATATAACTATACTCAATATTAGCAACAATTTGTGTACCATCATACCATTTTTGTTACATATATATCATGTATTGCATAATCAACCAAAATAGCTGCTTGACAGTAATTTTTTTTAAGTCAAACTTTTTTATCAGGAATTAATAATAATAATAAGATTTTAATGTTTATAAACGATCACGATGGATGGCTTAAAGTACACAATAAGTATAGTCATGGACATTGCCATTCTTTTATGCGTATTAAGTATTTGCTGGCATTCTCTCGCTTGAAAACTGAAGACTGTGATTCTGCTTCAAAAAGTTTAACAGTTTCCCCTTTGGTATGGTGATGTAGATGAAAGAATTTATAAAAAAATTTAAGAAGAGATTTTAAAGGTTGTAATAAGAAAAAATTTAATGCATTATCTAACTATAGAGATTATTATTATTTGTAGTTGGACAAACATACAAATAGACAACAGTGTAATAAATTACTATAAATAATGAAAATGCAACTTTTCCTAACGCAGCCTTTCGTAATTAGACTAAATATTGATAGTTTAATGGGAGTAATGAAACGCTTCGTCTGTCAAAGTGGTGATGCTGCACTTCGTGGTGGTGGGTTGAGGTTATGATTTTGTATAACGCTAATTTGACAGATGATTTTAATTTGGTTAACAACATGGCGAGCGTTCGTTTGTAAATATATATGATTTTTATATATTATAATAAATATTTGAAAGTTGTATCACTTTAACTGTTAACGTTTTTCATAACATCATAAATTTTTCAGAAACTTATTCTATAACAATAGTTTATTTATTGTACAAATTAAATTTATTCGTTTCGCTAAACTTCGTTTACTGATATCAGAAAATAAAATTATGAAATTCGCAGTGTTGTAACTGCCAAAAAAATTAAGTCTAACCTTTTAGTGCCTACTTTACTGCATTATAGGAAAGTTATTGAAGCAGTGCTAATTTGTGCATAAGTTGTAATATATTTTATTTTCATCAAAAATGAGTTTTATTTTTTAATACCTTGAAAGTTATATATTTTTATTCTACGGAGCTACGAGACGAGCGAGACATTCACTTGATGGTAAATGATATGCCTTATAACGACGCGGTGACAGTGAGGATGATGTGATACTGTATACAGTATCACATGTACTAGCCGTTTCGAAACATCACATGTTAAATCTTCGTTTCCCAGTAATTTCATAACTTATCAAACCGGAAAAAGTTATGTTTGTATACTACAACAGAAACCAAACACGGCGGTAAAAATAGGAGCTGCGACAACTACTTATCTAGACGATCTCCGCTATCAGAAACCTACTGCGGGCAAATACTTAGGACAATATGATATTGTACATATATATATACTATAATATATCTATCTGTCTATTTCAGTCTTACAGGGTCTGTCTTCGGATATAGGCTATAATATAAACTTGTAGGTAAATATATCTACGTAAACGTTTCTAAGTATATATGTTATTATTAATAAAGTTTTAGTTAATTATTAAGTTACCACCTAATGGAAATCAAATATCAAATAAATTTATTTGCGAAAATGAGGGCACTAAATATATATGTTAATAGCAGAATAAAGAGCTCACATTCCACTTATTGTAAAACATGCAAATGTTTATTTATACAGTACTGACCCAACGATCAAACTACTTAAACTAGACAAAAAAATAACATAATAAATACCAAGGATCAGCACCATTTGTGACTGACAATGAAAAGTGACCTACTAGACTAGTAAAAATGCATAGAAGAGCGGCCGATCATCGTAATTTGAAGTGATCTACTTTACCCTTTAGATGTTGGTCTGATTTAGGCTCATAATAACTAGAAATATTAATAGAAGTTTAGTTACTTTAACAAACTATTAAAAAAAATTCGCCTATGTTATAACCTAATATTAAGTAAGAAGAGGTTACCTTTTGAAATAGTATTAAAGCTGGCTATTACTTAATATTATTGAATAAATGTAAACACTATTTATAATTGGGTTATAACCTGCTATAACATCCATGCTATACCATCACAACGCTTAGTATTCTAATTACGCTCTCTTTACTGTGCGACGTGGTATACGTGTGTCATTGTTGATAATGTGTACTCATTATTCAGCAACATCAGACAATGTGTGTGACAGCAATTTATTGGTAATCATAAGTAAGTTACAAAATAATAGATTATATGAAACAGTATAGGTTTGTCCAACTGTTACTTTAAATATTTTTCATTGATGAAGCGACGAGATGGGCATGATGTTCAACTGATCGTGATGACAGTGCCGATGATATATATTACACCGCATTCTGTTTATTTTCTCGTTATCCCAATGATATCACTAGCTACAACGCTCTTCAAATCGAGATACAATAGCGTTTGCCTTCATTTGTTTGATAGGTGAAATAGGTTCTGCGATGTCATCCATTTTCTTAAACTTCCTTTTCCTAAAATACATCTTTCAAGTAGTTCTGCAAACGGGTAATTCATTGATTTCATAATCTTAAAATGTACGCATTAAAAAACAGAAGTATTCGATTAATTTGAAAGTAAGGCAATCCGGCGGAACTCGCTAGTAAACGGTAAATAATAATTATGTAATTACTCTTACAGTGCGTGTAGTTAAAAGTAACAGACAATAGTTTAAACGATTTCAACTGTATGATTAATACTATTATAGCATGTTTTCGAGTGAATTTAACCAAAAACTTTGCGTATGTTAACTTGTGGTAGTTTAGTCGCATAGCCAAGGGATTTAAGTCTATATTTTAGGGCAATATGGTTCTTAACACTGACTACAAAGATATGAGGATTGCGAACGTCAATGTTGCGTATAATGTGTAGAGCAAAATTTTTCCTATCGATATTAATTGTGATTCGCCGAACGCCGCTAGCCTTGCAGGTGGAATTTTGATATATCTAACGACTTTCCCTTCAGGGCTTATTCTGGATACAAGGCCGACGTACGTTTGAAATGTGAAGTTATAATACCATAGATGTATTCTTAGGGCTACTGCTGTAGTGCATTAGAAATGTCCTGAAGATTTTCATCTTGTGTTTAAGGAAATAAACAGCTTTCATGCAACGCTATCAACAATTTTTCCAATAAAATTTTGATGATAGCTGCCAGATACAAAGCTCTATTAGGATATTACTGGTGGTAGGTCTCAATTGCCGGAGGCCGTCCATGTAGATACCATCGCAGCGCCTGTTTATGCAGCTGAACAGTAGTTTTCTTCTTCTTCTTCTTACTAGACCTTGTCCCATCTTTACTTGGGGTCGGCCTTCCTGGTCATTCTTCTAAATCTATCTCTATTTCATGTCATAGCTTCATTAGTTCATAGCTAAATTAAAAATAGGGAACTTCGTGCCGGACCCTGATGCACGCCAATGTTTACTGAAAATGATTTCCCAATGCCCGCAAGGCTTCGAAGCCTAGTTGTAACCCCGTCATACATATCCTTGAAAAGAGTAATATACTGTTCTGGAACGCATTGACTCCTAAGTGCATGCCAGTTAAGATCTCGCGGTATGCTATCAAACGTCTTCTCTAGATCTATGAAGATCATATGTATCTCTTCTTTGTTTAATTTATCTTTTTCTGCTAGAGTTTGCACTGTATGGATAGCGTCTGTTGTAGATCTTCCTGGAACAAAAGCGCACTGACTTGGAGTGATGACAACCAGTTCTTCAACACGTTTACTGCGCACTCTTCCCCATAGTTTCAATGTGTGCGATGTGAAGTTTATGCCTCTATAATTTTTGCATTCTCTAACATTTCTTTTATTCTTCTAGAACGGAATAAGTTAGCTTGTTCTCCAGCTATTCGGCATACGTCGTTGTAAAGCCATTCTATGCCAGCGTCCCCTATCACTTTCCAAAATGCAGAGGGGATCATTCTCGTCAGGTCCTGTGGCTTTGTGGTTTTTCATTTTGCGTTGATTTTAATTTCGTCAGATGATATGACGTCCATGGGACCTTGTACTATCTCCGTCGTTGGTGTAATGGTTCTGGGATTCACACAATTTAGAAGGTCTCTATAGTACTCACTCCATCTGTTTTGGATGTGCGTGTCTTCTGTCAGGAAGACTCCATTCTGAGCTTTTGATATATTTTACGGTACTTATATCTTTAGTAGCCTCGTTCCTTTGTTTCGCAATTTGAAGATGTCTTTTTCATTTTGAGCATATTCCAGTCTTTTCCAGAAAGTGTTATTTGATTCAGCTCTCGATGTGCTACTAAAAATTTGGCTACAGTTTTAATTTGTTTGTATGATTTTTTAAACTCTAGGGAGTTTGGGTTCTTTTGCCACTTCAGAAATGCATCTTTTTTGGATTTAAGTGATTGTTTCACGGTGTTGTTCCACCAGTGTATTTCTCTACCTCTATTCACTCCAGATTTCGATACACCCAAGACTATCTAAGGCAGATATCTGCATTTAATTTCAAACTGATCCCAATGTTCGTTTGCAGAGGTTTCTTGGTTTTTAATATCCTGCTATAGGTAATGTTCCATTTCTTGTGTGAATGCCGTATTATTTGATATATTGTGCCATTTAACTTTATAGATCGGTTTCTGAGATGTTTTTATTGTTTTTGGCAGTTGGAACTTAGCTCCCAAAATTCGATATTGGGAAGTCAGGGATTCTTCCGGTATAACTTTAGTTCTTAAAAAGTCCCAAGTTGTTCCTGTTGCTTAGGATAAAACCAATTTGTGTGTATTGTCTTCCACTTTTGTAGGTGATTAGATGTTCTTGGTGTTTCTTAAAGAAAGTATTTACGACAGCCAGATCGTGGCATGCCGTGCAGTCTAGAATGTATTCTCCCTCTTTGTTTTGGGCTAAACAGTCGTGTGCATACATTCATGTCTTCCGGTCTGAAGGGCGTTGTAGCTAGTGTAATTACTGGTGTAACGAGGCTCGACTGTCCCGTGTTACAGGCGACGTGCGTAATATATCATCCTAATAAGCGTCAGGTATCACTTACAACACTTAAAAAAAATCATTATGGATACGTTGTTTTCTTTTTGTCTTTTATAATTATGAGAAAGAATTAAATTTTACTTACTTAACTATGGATTCTAGGCGTTATATTAATTCAATATGAAACGATAATCTGAATTATATTAATTATTATTATAAATCGTGGCAATGTATATTCTTCGCTTATATGAACTAGATTCGTAACTATTACCGAGTGATATTATCATAATTATGATATCAACGAAGGTTCGCGTGATTTACGTAAGAAGTTACCGGAATAAGCCGTCCGTACACTAATTTGCATGTTGTAGGTAGTCTATATGAAGTGTAGGATGTTCGCGCCGTTCAGTCTTCAGTGCCGGGTGTACATCACCGCTCATCATGAGGGCTGTTCTATTCGTGAGTAAACAAGTCTTAAATCTATATTAAGAACAGTCTATCAATAGTAAAGCTTTTGGAACTTAGGCTTTCTAGATAGTAAAGCAAGAGTATAGGCGAATTCTACAGCAAATATAATAGTTTTAATGTAGTCTGCTCACCACCAATTTATTACAGATTCTTTAATTTTTTACCTGAAACTAGAATATTTATTTAGGACAACATCTTAATCGTATGATAGATATATCCAAGTGTATGCTAAGTCCATTAGCCAAAGGGCATTGATACTGTTGCTTGATAGCTTCCATAGGGGGATTACGACTATCATCTAAATATATTATTATATTCACAGATTACACTTTTATTCGTCGTAAGGGCGTTGACATCAAAAGCAACATTACAACACATATCGGACAAAGTGGTAACGCACATCAAAACATTGAAAGATAAAGCGGCCACCACTATACACCGGCTGGCCGCCGACGTAGACCTGAAAAAACTTGAACAGCTCGATTTGTTGAATCTATTGGCGAAGAAGCTAGTGAAAAAACCAGCAAAACCTGAACCCTTATTCATCGATCCTTACCAAGTGAATAGACTGAAATATTACTTCGAGCATACGCACGGCGCTAAAAAGGCCGTGATCACACCGGTGATACCTCACGTGATTCCACCGGTGGTGCCTCACGTGATCCCGCATAAACATTATGGGGTCCCTCATTGAACGTGTTGTTGTAGAAAAAGCCAAACAATTTGCAGTCAGTGTTGCCAAGTGAGTTTTGTGTAGATCTGGATAAACTTTTTTCGACTGTTTATATTACCATTTTAATACTCGTACTATGTAGACAAAAAATAAATGTTAAACCAGTTTCAAGTCCTCAATTTAACGCAAAGTTAAATAATTGTTTGACATCCTTGGGCATGATAATGGTTTGAAATTCTACATTTTGTTATAATCTGTACAACATTTATATGACAGTCTGTGAAATATTTTCTACAATTGTCATTTTGTCGATTTGAAAAGCAGTTACTTCATATTATTCTTTTCAATTTGATCGCAAAATATATCATTATATTAACTGGCAATTTAGCCCAATTTGAAAGTAAAAATTAATATAGATTATTCATTTTATACCCTATTCGAGCAAATTAAACGTTTTTAAATTGTAACCTTGTAGGGAAGTGATTATATACTACTATTGTATATTACTACTGTAGAATAAACAAATCTAAAATTACATTGTACAAAGTGCCGACGGATGATTCCGATGGTAATGTTTTTGATATTTTTGTAAATAAAACTTTATAAAAAGATCTATTTTATTCTAGCTTATTACAAATATCTAGATTAGGCACTTCATTGTGTTTATCGGCAACAAACAAGTGATACCAAGTAAATATCAAATTCTTACATTATTCATAAGTTTATTATAATATGTAGTACATGCACAAAGGTATCCTATTAAGATAAAATCAATCTTGATACATTTATTTAAAACTGATTTACAGAGTAAGCAGACGAGGACAAAAAATAGTCATAGATAAAGAAGAAATAATGCCTCATTAATTCATTGCCAACATTTAGGTTTGTGAAGAAGGGAAAATTATAATGAAAGGGTGCAAATATTAACATTTGTTTTTATAATAATCTATAATAAACGTCACCACCTCATTACCGGCTAGATTGTTGAACATAAGTCGTCCCTGAAGATACTAATCGGTCGGGCGAGCTTCACTAGACCGTCAAAGATATATAAAGTTATATATCTTAAAAACAATCATATATTTAACTAGTACAATATTTGTAAATAATTAAAGGGCTATATAAAATTCTAGTCTCTATTTCCCAACATCTAAATCGCTCAACAATTTATCGAAGACATCATCAGCACCATTTCCACTTTCCTTTTGTACAAATTCACCCAGTAGACCGTTCTGGTAGTCACCGAACTCGTCAGGCTGTCCGCTCGTGTCCAGCAAGCCTAACTCGGTCAGGAGTGAAAGGTTGTCAGTTTCCGTTTTGACGTCGCCGTCAAACCTTTCAGTTGTCAGATCGGGCAGGAGCTGCTCCGACGTGTCGGGATCTTGATCTTCGCTTTGTTTCCTGTTATTGACTTTACCGTCTTGTTCCTCTTCCAACGCGTCGTGATACTCTTGCATTTCTTTTCCGAATTCAAGATCATCGTCGTCTTGATTGTCCTGATCCAAAATAGTAATTAATAGATGAATATTAATGTTTTTAATTACATAATACTTTGGTTATCACAACTAATACTCAAGTTTGGACTAAGTATATTATTATTATAACAAAAAGAACAAAAAAAAACATTTTTTTTATGAAAAACAGATTCTGAAGACAAGATTCAGGAATATATATTTCATCTGTATGAATGATAACTTGCTTTTTTTTTACTTCAAAGCCACGAGACGAGCGGAACGATCACCTGATATATTATGGCGCTTGTTAGGATATTATACAGCATCACATTACGCTCGTCGCCTTGAGACAAGATGTTGAGTTTTATTGCCTGGCTACAGCACCCTTCATACGGGAATGCAGTAATGATTGCACAACTAATGTTTGTCGGCTGCATAACGAGCGGCAGAGGTACCCTTCGTAAACGGACTCCGGAAACAGATACCTACCACCAGTAGATTTGTCTTGTACATTTGGTTTGTAGGCGGTTCAACGTAGTGGGCGCAAAAATTTTTTTATTTGCTTATACTGTCTCTATATTTATTTTAACAAAAAATGATTTATATACATATAATCATAATTATACGGCATTCGATATCCGCCATAAATATAATGAGTACGTATTAATAAGTAGCCCGCATTCCGGTGACCAAAGACTAATAAATAGATACCACCGGAGTGCTTACTTCTATCACTAAACAGTAGTTTTTAGACATTACTGAGTTCCGGTTTGAACGGCGTTGTAGGTAGTGAAATTACGGGGATGACACCTCATACCTCAAGGTAGGACAATATGCAGTGTATATTATCCTAAATAGGGACAGATTATTATGACCTCACGTGTCGCGTGTCACTTACTATCAGGTGAACGACCCGCTCGTCACTATGTGCGTTCTATATGCTATAATATTACCTGAATGATTTGGGCTGTGGATTTATATTGGAAGGCGTTCTGCGATAGATCAACCTCTACCGGAAATAGTGTAGAGTTCTCTTTCAGATGTTCAACTGTCTCACTGGTGGGGAAAAGACACATATATGGGTACAAGAGTATTACCTCTATTTTTGGGTATTTAGATATATGAAAGAATTTCAATTATTTATTAGCCTGCGTTTCAATTGCTTTACTGACATCAATATCTGATATATGTAAATATATGTAATATAATTCGGAACAATAAACTTTCAATAGAAATTAATATCAACATTTTTCCTTTTCTTTTAATTGTACTAAAATCAATGTTTCAAGCAAGAAAATAATCATCAAATTAAGTAAACACTATAAATAGCTATAGTTTACTTCCGATGTCTTACTTGTGGTATACCGCCAATCCCTTAATAAATCTCTTCAGCTGATAGGCAACGTCCTGTGTTTTCTTATTGTCAAGTAACTCCAACTTAACCAGAACATCTGACCTGAGGCGGGCGAACCTCGTCCTGGCCTCCTGTCGACATCGCAGGATTAACCTGGGGAGAAGCAAACCTTTCGATAGTGTAGTAGGAAACTTTATGGAATTAAAACATTTTTTTTAAAAGCCTTCTCTAATGATAGTGATCTTTGCTACTCGTGGCTGCACTGGTGGTAGGTCTTTGTTACCATACCATAAGTACCACCTCAGTCACATTTCTGCTGGCACATAGTAGTGCGCAAATATGCCTGCATACTGGTTTGAAGAGAGTTGTAACTGGAGAAGTCACTGGGATAACAAGACTTAACATCTTTCATCTCAAAGCGATGAGCTCAATATGGTGAACACCACCTCTTATAATAAAATTGTCATTAAGGGGTGTTTGTTATTTCACTGTTTAATATTTTTATAATTGCAATTAAGAGAAACCCTAAGATCTATATTTACCTGTATTCATAATTCCCCGTCTCCACCCTATAAAGGGGTTCCTGGAGAGCATTATATCCGTATTCCTCGTCATCCATTTCCTTCACTTTAAGGCAGTAGGACAAGTATTCAAATTTCGTGTCAGCGTACTTCCTGATGGTAAGCTTCGTGTCGGGTATGGCTTTGTTGAGGTAGGTCCCCATATCAGCTAAAATCTAGTGATATGCAAATATCTATATAAACACATACAAAAGCGGTTGACTTCATCCACAAGCATTTTCCAGAATCATCAAGTTTTTGTCCAAATTTTTTTTTGGTACTTGTCTGTATTTCAGAAATTTCTTCCGTATTTATAAACAAATGTAAATATTCCCACTGCTGGGATTTTTAGTCAAAGCGATTTATCCACCACGTAAAGTTTTAATTACTATAAATAATATAACAATTTGAGCTTAATGATGATAAATGATTTAGTACTGTAGTTCCTATTCCATAAATTTTATTAGTACTGGTGGTAGGTTTCTGCTGCCAGACAGAGTCTAGATAGGTAACAAAGCAGCGCCTGTTTCTACAGCCAAACGGTAGTCTGCAAACATTACTGTGTTCCAATTTGAAGAGCCATGTAGCTGATCTAACGAAAGTAATAAGACTTAACATTCAAGGTGATGAGCACAATGTGGTGCTATAAATACCATCTTAACTAGCGCAACTTCGGCATAGACAAGCGTATCGCTTACCATCAGGTGAACGAGCGGTAGCTTGTCTTTTCGCTTCACTCTTAACTCTTCGCTTAAGATCTCCATATTAGTGCTGCACTGTCTATATCGAATGGTTTACTGTCGTCGTCACCATCGGTAAGGTTATAGCCTCTCTAGGCTCTGATTCTTTGATACCAATGGATACACGTTTTAGCTTCATTCAATTTAATAGCCGCTTATACAATAAAAAAGTATGAAGTTTTGGTATTGATAAAAGAATTCTAAAGAGATTTAATGATGCAGTGAAATTGTAAGACAAGTGTGAAATATCTGCTATTACCGGTTTTAAAGTCTTTAACATTTTGATGCCATCTCTCTCTAAATCTCGATGGTATTGCCCGAATTTGGTGAAAGCTTCGGAAGCCCTCGCCTGCGGTTCTCTCACACCGATGGCTGCGAACACGTCGCCTAAAGACTTATAAGTTTGTAGGAGATCGAAGTAAGACTTTAGCATCCTGAAAATAGAATGTAAAGTAGAAAGTATAAAAGTAGTTAATTACACATATGATAAAATTAAAAAAAAAATATAAAGGAAAAAACCAAGCCCAAATCTCCCCATATGAATCCCTACCTAAAGTTTGGACGAGGCCTATGTCCAGCAGTGGACGTTTATCGTCTGATGATGAAACAACAGTATCACATAAGTTAATATAACATCGTAATAATAAATGAGTACCTTTTCGCGTTCTCCACTAATCTCTTATACGTATTTTCCGTTTCCCTCATCTCGTTTAGCTTCGCGACCAGGGTATCGTTGCAGAGTATCGCTCTGGACAGTCCCAGGGCATCAGCTGTCCCGGATGACATGTTTTCCACCAACCTATGTTTCATTTTCTTCATGATAATATCCAACGACTTACCCTGCTTAGGGTCTGCATGTAGCTTGTTATAGTTTATTGTCACTTCATCCTAATGAATTATTGATTTTTTAAAATAATCATTAGAGACATAGAAATCCAAAATTGCTATGAACTTGATGCCTATTTATCATTTGTTTAGTATTTGATGGTAAGATAATTTACACCGCATCACATTGTGCTCACAGTCTTGAGAGATAAGATGTTAATTAAATGATCTTGTTACTCTAGTAACTTCACTAGTAACGTCTTTCTAACCGGAACACAGTAATATTTGCACTGTTGTTTGTCGGTATAAATAGATGAGGTGGTACCCTTCTATACCGTCTCCAGCAACGGGAATATACCACCTCTTCCTCTATACTCGAAGAGGAGAAGGTAATATAAAGTTCAGCAGCCAAAAAGCTGGATTTATAATATTACCTCGCAGTAGAAATAGATTGTGTTTTGGCAGTTTAAATATTTTACCTACTTTGAAGTTAACTTACAATGTTGGTGTGGATGTTGCTTACAATCAGACAAAATCATTTACGTAAAGCTAAGTAACGATAGTAATAATAGACAAAGAGCAATGGAAAGAGCTATGCTTGGGGATTCCCTGCGTGATCGCATCACAAATAAGGAAATTCGCAGGAGAGCTAAGGTCACCGACGTAATCCAAAAGATAATTAGCTAGCCTAATGCGGCAATGGGCGGGACACATCGCTCGAAGGACTGACAGCCGATGGGGCACTAAGTTCTTCGAATGGCAACCGCGTACCAGAAGACGTAGTGTTGACTGCCCCCAAATCTGATGGTCCGACGATCTGGTGAAAGTTGCGAGAAGAAGCTGGTAGCGGACAGCGCAGGATCGATCAATGTGGAGATCTTTGGGGGAGGATTATGTCCAGCAGTGGACGTCTGTCCGTTGTTTATAATGATAATGATGAAGTAACGATAGTAAACTGCTTTAATACTTTTCTTACCTTTGCTGCTTGTATCATCTTGGCCACCTCGACTTTGGTCTTCCCTTTAACACTCTGTCCGTTGACGCCGACCAACTCATCACCACTTTGTAAAGTGCCGTCTTTGGAAGCTGGCGTATTGTCGAAAATCTGTAATTGTGTTATAGCTATATTAAATTTATTATTCTATTATGTATCAAGATCAACAGCGAGCATCTAACAACAGAACAATTTTTATTATCTTCAACATCAAATAATAGAGAAATGTAGATATACGCAGACTTTCAAAGATTTTGGATAAAATCTAAATAAAAAAAATTCAGTTTCTGTTCTTCTGTACACATGTATTTTTGCTTTCGTAGCTTAAAAAAGATTAATTTAATTTAGAGAAGGTTTTCTCTTTCTAAACTATTCAAACTCACCGTGCTTGTTATAGTAGATTTCGCGTTCAAGCAGTCGCAACTGGTTTATCATCATCAGCTGATAGACGTCCACTGTTGCACATAGGTCTCCCCCAAAGATTCCCGTATCGATCGGGTAGGGAGTCATGTCGTGGGATTTGGGCCGTTTTCCACCATGCTGGCCAAATGCGTATCGACGGGAACCAGAGCTTTGTTTATTAATTAGCAGGGTACACCATGAGCAGGTGAGGTTGCCTCGGGCCCCGTAAGTTGTTTGCGGGAATTCTAACACCCCAGCTCATTTATAGACTAGATATAAATATATGCAGTGCAAGTTGGATAACCACACTTGGATGCGTGTATCTGAATAGTTGCTTCCTGGAAGAAGCCTTCGAGCAGCAGATATGTACCGCAGATTGATGATAATAATAATTATAATGATTACCTGTACTATATATAAACAGGGGCAGAGAGGTGCACCCCCACCTATGCTGATCCCTATTAAGTTCTTCTCATCCTTACTCAGCACTACACTGCCCGATGTTACCGTCATACCCCTGAAAAAAGTTTTTCTTTGAATTACATACTGATTTAGGGTAGTATAACATATTTGTGTGTCTTTTTTTAATATATTGAAAATAGAACAGTTATCGAAATGTGTATGAAAATTGTCGACATCTTATAAGCTTCGAAAGACTATAGAAGACCGCTGAAAGGTTCAAGTTGAGAGTTTTAAAAACACTGATTGCATCTGAAATATTATAATGACAGTGATTACCAGACCAAAAGTACTGGAAAATACATTATTACCTACTCCTTAATATTTTATATCTGATAGTTTTACTGTTTTTACGTCAAATGAAAATGTATATGTCTATGTCTATATTATCGATTTCAATCCTTTATTATAGTATTTTAGATGAATGTTATTGATATACAAATATCTATAATAATTAAGTACTAAAACATTAATGAGCCAGCTTAAAATAGTAACAATAACATAGCTTCCTTTCTACATTAAAATTCTATCTAAACACAAAGAGGAAAAGGATTTGAAATAAAAGATGTTTCAGTAGGTCAAAATTTATTGCCCGATTAAAATAGAATTGCAAATATATACATATTGTGTGTTAGAAGACAGCTTCCGAAAACGAAGACAGATGATAGTACTAATGATACCTTTGATGATCGGACGGAAAAAAACTAAGCTGATTAAAAAAAAATCATATTTTTTAAACGTTTTTACTCTCTATCATATTAGTAAAGCTAAATGGAACGATAGTTTCATAAAAAATATATTACTTTACTAAAAAAAACCTTCAATGAAACACAAAATCAAAAGCAGCTGATACTCGGAACAACGGACGCACGGACGCGGCGGGAACTTGAGATGTATTTATTTGGTTCCAATTTGAACCTTATCTCATAGGGCCACGGAGCATTTAGATTGCACGCCCAAGCGTTCGTCGATCCGAGCATCAGTCGTTTTTGATTTTGTGTTTCATTACTGGTTTTTTTTAGTAAAGTAATGTATTTTTTTAACCTATCGTTTCATTTAGCTGTACTAACATGACAGAGCGTAAATAATGCTAATAAAACGTTTTAAAAATATGATTTTTTTTAAATCAGGATAGTTTTTTTTCTGTCCCATTATCACAGGTGTCATTAATACTATCGTCTGTCTTCGTTTTCGGAAGCGATCTCCTAACACACAGTGTTAGCCTTTTTATGTCTTTAGTTTAAGTTATACGTCACCATTTATATAACTATATGTCTATATACGTATATATAAACATATAGCTTTGTGCTACACTGTAGAACCCGTTGTAGCTTTGTTTGATAGCATTTTCTACATCTATCTAATAAATATAGTGGTCTGCTGGAAAAGTTTATAGCATTAGCACACGGATCAATACCATCTCTAGCAAATTATAACAGTTCTGGACTACAACACTTGCATTAACTCCTGGTGCTGAATCAAATATCTCTCCTGTCTCAAATCGTTGAACACGCAGTCTGCCTCATCTTGGTACTTATTCTCCGACGACCTAAAATGTTAATAACTGTAGATTTAGACAAATGGATTGACAATTTTATAGTATCCTGTTAAAAATACTTATATAGAAGAATTAATATGTGCACTATAGGCGAAATAATGGTTCAAAGCGATTTCTTTCGAGTAACCTTTATACTAAACTAAAATCGTATGAGTAAACAATAGCGTGATTCAGAATCTTAAGTTTTCAAGTAAAATAAAAATCGAGAAAATCTTAAATACTAGATATCATCGTTATTCGGTTATTAACCTCCGACCTAATGGTAATGGTGTTCCAAGATAGGCCTCTATATTGTTATTAGGTTTTTTAGCGGAGAGTTGTACTTTTTGTCCAATAATATTGTATTAACTATTTTATTTGCAATTTCACTGTTTCGTTTCTATTTCGACAAAGCGACAAAACGAACAGGACGTTGATCTGATGGTAAGTGACATGCTTGTCCATAATACTGCGGCTCTAGTACGGATGATATATAGTGTACCACAAAAATAGGAACTGTGGTGGTACCTACCTAGACATTCTTCGGTAACAGATACCTACCACTAGTACATGTGCCAGTCGGTGTGTCGATATATGACAGCGTAACTGCCATGTGGATAGAATGATAGTGATCCCGGATTAGTATTGGTAAAGAGTTTGTTATTAGCTATAACTGAAATCGGTTTAACTGTTCGCAGATTATCAAGTTACTATGGTACTGGTCGTTTTAATATGAGACTTGTATGCGTCTGTGAAGTTCTTGTTTTAATAAATTTGTCTTGTTTAATATTATATTAACAATAGTAACTATAAAATTAATATTTTTTAGTATCACAACAATTTAATGAATTTCAGTGATGAGAGTTTCTGTCTCTGTACCACACAATTGTACTTACCTTTCTTTAAAGTTTAGCCCCATCTCAGCACTGGGATCTTCCAAAACTACTGAAGCACTACCAAAATTTAATTAAACATCAATAATAATATATAATGAAAAAAGCAATATAATTTATTTATAAGTACTCACCTTTCTTCTATATTCATTGAAAGTAAGAGTTTATTTTTTTCTTTTCCCCCAGTGCGACTAAACAAATATAAAAAAAATTTACGAAATATATAAAAAAATTTAATCATTCATTAGTCTGTATATGTTTTCTGTACAGTATACGTGGAATGACATAATGTAGAGTTTAATAGTGTAAACATTTGTATATAAAATAGTTATATATTCGTCTTCATTATTTCCTATACATAAGTCCGCACATTAAGTTTCTTTTAAACACTTTTAGTCATTATTTTGTTAAAAACTACTAGATTATTTTATATTGTGTTAATAATAAATAACTATACGATATAATCGCTATATACTTAACTAAAATGTTAAACAAAAACAACAATAATTAAAACAGTATAAATAGTAAAATCTAATAACAATTGTTACTCTAAATGTTATTATTTACATTTTGTCTTCGTACATGTTGTGCTGTAGTATGGCGGATAGTTGCGGACACACTCTCGGCTCGAATGAGTAAACATTATTATTTTGCCACATTATTTCACACGTAAAACCACAAAAAGAACAATTAGATCACGTCTAAAACATTCGCCCTGTTGAATACAAACAACAGATAATTCTGCAACACAAAAGGAAGGATGTTACGTTGGGACAAGATAAGCAAAACTGTCGGATAACGGAAACTTATTTGTAACACCAAAATAAGACTCACATACATTTTGTCCTCCTCGAAGAAGAAATCGTCATCGTACTCCTGCATCATTTTTATTTATTTACAATTGTAAACTGTACAAAAACATTCAACTTAACACTTGTCATAAATATTGATTTTCGCAATTCGTATTTACGCAGAGCTTCTGTCGGTAAAGCAGCGCGCATGCGCTTTACGAAAAATATAATTTGAAAACTAGCCAGTCTTAGCGAGAATATTCGGAGTAATTATAAGAAGAAACTCAGGAGTGTAATTTTTTTTTCGTATTATATACTGACAATTTTTTTTAAAGAGTGCACAATTATAAAAATCGTAGCAATTAGATATTCTAACGAATTTTCTACTACACAAAAATCGTTTTAGTATGGGACAAGATAAATGTACTGTACACATAATCTCTGTGTATAATTTTTTTTATCCAAATAAGCGACGAGACGAGTGAAATGTTTACCTGATAGTAAGTGATGCACCAGCCCGTAAAAATGTGGCGCTCGTTAGGATGATATACACAGCACCATATTGCTCGTCGCTTTGAGGCGTAAGATGTTGAGTCTAGTTACCTCAGAAATTTCATTAGCTATACCACCAAGAGACTTGCCACCAGTTCCTATAACCCAACTTTGCGGTTAATCTGACACCTGCCAACTCAAGCTATCCCAAAGCTTTCTATCTCCTTTTTCATAATCAGTTTTTTTTTATTTTCTCTCTCTCTCTTTCTCGTTCTTCCTTTCTGGATGGTATTGCTTCCTGCGTTCATAACTGGTAACTTTTGACTGGGCGGTGAGGTCTTGCCCAATGCTGGCGGCAGTAAATGACCCCCGTGGGTTGTTTTTATTCTTTTAACGAACATAATCGGTATTCACTACTTCGGAGAATTCTAAATAACTGGAATGGAAATGATGTTGAACTCCTCCATCACTAGTCTCGCAAAGAAACTCCTTATGGTAAGTACAAATGGAAAATAATGAATTTATGATGAGTGATATTTTAAAGTACTACAAAACTTGTTTTAAAATTTAAGAAAGAAATCAGCGCTAAAATCATCAAGGTATAAATAATCATTGACTAATTATCACATTTAAGTGATATATAAAAAAATCTTAAATGTCACTGATACAACGGTGAAACACGTGATCACTACTTAACACGGACAAACTCTTTAGTCATTAACAAAATTGTAAAGAAACAAAAATTACTTAACACAAAGCCAGTACAAAAAAATAAAGTTGTTGTGAAAGAATGCACGGCTGTGTACGGAACCGTAGTATTTGGCAGTGGTGTTCAGCAGGTCCGTGACGCAAGGCTGTATCAAACCGGGCATAATGATCCGATGATTGGGCAACCAGACCTGAACTGTTTTTAAATGTGATATTGCATCAAACAAGCCCCCCGGCGCACAGTGCAGTCGAGAGACTCACGCGAGCTGGTTCCATTACGAATTAAAGCAAACAAAAAAAAAATGAAAAATATCATCGTAAGTTACCGACAGAGGTTACCGAGTCTCTGTCAAGTTAAAACTAACTGCGGTTTTATAACAACGGTTCCCAATAATGAAGTGCATTTTCTTTTCCAGTTATCACTTCTCGCGTGCACAGTGTTGTGTCGGCAAGTGAGTGCGGGCGATGTCGGACCGATCGGTGCTTTCATCAGGGCGAACGTGGTCGGCCAGCCCCTGATCCACGAGAAGCAGACTTGGATATTTGATCCTGACGTATCGCTGCGGAGGAGGAAACAGTTCGTCCAATTAAACGGCGATAAAGGGGAGAAACTGATCGAGAGACTCGGTTTGGGCGTTGACGGGTACGATGATGAAAGATTGGAAATGCAGAGGGAAAGGGATGAGGGACATTTGGGTGGTGTAAACGCTTTTCTGCCTTAATATTTTTAATCATCATATATATTAGTGATTAAGAATTCTTTTAAGTTATCTATATCTTCTCTAATCCTTGAAAATATTAATATTAATAATCTATGTACCACTGTACATTGGTATTGATGATGAGTATTTTCCTTTATTGACGCTATTTAAAAAAACCCTTCTCTCATATGTTTAAGTATATTAATATTAAATGAAATATTTACACGAGTGACCTAATATTATTAATGGGTATTTCTAGTCTGCATATTTAAATATATATAAAATACATACTGATGTAATGTAATGTTAAAGATTGCGGATTTCATTACACAGCTACAGAGTTGTGATTTTTTTAGATATTTAGTATATTGTAGTAAATGTTAATTGACTTAGTAATTGTTTTATTTATACTAAAATCTTTTTTAAAAATTCTATGTTTGTTATATACTCAGTACAGGTATTAGATTTTACCTAATTATACGTAAATATGTGTTTTACTTTAATTTTCTAAGAGCATTTTTATCATTCAGAGGTTTGGCTCTTAAAAGATTCACTGGTGGTAGGTCTTCGTTGCCGGAAACCATCTAAGTGGGTACCACCACAGCTATTATTGCACCCGACAACCAGTAGTTTGAAAACAGTACTGTGTTTCTGTTTGAAGGGCGCTAGAGCTACTAAAAGTATTGTAACCTATATCTAATATCTTGTGTTTCAAGGCGAAGAGCAAAATGTGGTGCTGTGTATATCATCCTAACTAGCGCCACGTTTTTACGGCAGGCATATCACTTACCACCAGGTGTACGTCCCGCTCGTTTCGTCGCTTCGTATTATAATAAAGCTCTCGTTATTTCTGTTACCATCGTAAACGATGGTGATGTAAGCTGTTTTATTACAAGCTATATTTATGTTATGAAATCATTGTTTGGAGGTTGCGCATAATTTAATATAATTGCTTGAATTATTACAAATGCCGTCAAGGTCATACAATCGCCATTGCTTAGAAAAAGTAAAATATATTACTGCGGCTAACCGCTTGTCTTTATAATATACTAGCTGTTCCCCGCCCGCTTTGTTGGTCGTAACACCCTCGCAACACTCTTTGGGAAAGGAATTTTTTAGAATCCATTCTTAGCTGGCTTCTAAATAGCAGAAGCAATATCTCTACCAAACTTTGAGTGTTTACGTTCAATAGTTTCTGAGATCTCGTCATTGAATCTCTGGATATCTGGTTATATGTATTAGTTGCCACCCGCCGGCTTTGCGAGGCGAAAACTCAATAAATATTATACATTATATTGAATGTAAAGTTTTATCTGTAGTGATGCTCACACTCGATCATATATAGGAATCGAACCGAGAGCTGACGCTGCAGCCTCCCAGTCTTAATATGTTAATGAACTGTAGTTCGAAACGTAACAAACCATTAATACAGTGGAGTTGCGAAATAGCTCGTTGCGTTATAACGACATTGAACTAATGCGTTGAATTTTTTTTTGAATATTTAAATACAATATCTTATTTGAATAGTTGCTTGGTGACGCAGTGCGTCCTCTAGGAAGAACGATCACCTATCATTATCAAGTCATAGTTCAGATATTTTCCTGGTACAGGCTATTTTAGCGGTAGAAAAATGAGTTTCGAAATGAATTCGCGTGACCTAAAAGCTAAAGATGACAAATAAGCAGAAACCTTAATATAATTGTAACATCCCTCCCGAGGATAGTCATCTCTGATTCGAACAGGAAATCTCAATTTTTTTTCTTACTTCATGTTTAAAAATTGTGTTTCGCTTTATTTTAGTTTCTTGTATAAAGAAGTGACAATAAAACTTAGTAGTAACTAACTTACACTTATACTTACTAGTAGATAATTTTTTTACACGTTACATTTTGTTATCTTGAAACAGGAAACAATGTAGATGTAAGATCTTTACTGTTTTATTCTTTCTTGATTTCTTTATTGATTAGTAAACAGTAGTTTAGATTCAAGTAAACTGTTTTTTACCAAATAAAACAGAAGATGCGCAGAACGCTGGAAATCCTGGATGCGAAAGGGATAAGGCAGCCAATTTCCTAAAACTTAATTTTGTGTTTCGGTTTGGAGTTTTTGTTTGGGAGAGTTTATGACTAAGTGTTTTTCATAAACATTTATAGAAAATTCGACTTTAAGGATAAAAAAATAATATGATTTCCCCACTCTAATCCTTGTTAAAACTTTGCGTTTTTCAATGTGAATTAATCAGGGGTCCAGTTCTCAAAAATAACACGTTAACGTAATATTTGAACAGGATCGAAATGAAATACAGTCATTCAAAATATTTTCCTTTAATTCTCAAGATATTACAGTATCAAATGAAACGACTCTATTAAAACTTACATTAATGACGAAAATTCACTAAAAATATTACGAAAATTATTAGGAATAGAAAAACTAGCCAAATTTTTAAATATATTTGGATTATAAATGTTTCCTCTGATAAGATTGCGACACATTGATACTCAAATAGATTTAATGTTAAATCTCAAATTTATCAAGACATTTATAAGGAAGGGTCGTGGGTGGTTGGGAAGAGGGTCCTTGACACTGTCATAGAGACCCTGGGGAGAACGATTGTTGTGGTCCAACCATAGGAGTGCATTACAGAGTGCTGGTGGCAGTTTCATGCAATCCCCAAGATGAGCTAAGGGAGCATAACGTCGGAGCCATTTATGATCCATTTATAATGTATATCATTTCTAATAATTTCATTAGCTCTTAATAAGACGGGATAGGACATTCAGTGAAGACAAAACTACATTTACAGAGTATACAAATCCGATATATGATTTATCTGTCGAAGACTCAAAATTATTTAGTGTTGTATGAATTCTTTATACATTTGAGCCTCCGAGAGATCTATCACAATAACAATGTACACTTAGCATTAATAGACGACAACTTCAGACAAATCAATAGAAATAATTATTTTCTTTAAGTAATATGTTATATATAAGTTACGCCAGTTTTGTAAAAATCTTTTAAAAAATTAAGTTGCTTTGCATCTCTAATGTAAAACAGATCTAAAGATTTGCCTCAAGTTATCCATATAAAAATAAAAAATAATACAATTGAAAAGAAAATGTAAATGCATATTACATAAAAGTGGTTTATTATAACTAATTACTTAGTAATTTTGTGACTGTTTCTCTTACAACAATAATTTTAAAGTTAACACAACAGAAATGAATTGGTTTCTGAATGTATGATGGTTTTTTTATATTTATTTAGTAAGGCACCTCAATATTTTGGTTTTTATTAATGGAATAATTTTATAAATAACATTAACAACATTCATGAGGATAGACTGCACTGCCCTGTTACCGGAAGAATAACGAACATACTTTACTTATTTGTGACATAATTTGTGACTTTAATAATTAAAAACTGAAATAAAGAAAATCTTAATACCTTATACGTTTAAAACGTCTGAGACTAACTCAAATAATCTTTTAACAGTTTTCCCAGTTTTTGCTGTATTTGAGATTTAATGCAACACAGTCTGTTTTATAAGTAAATATTATTAATGTCATAGAGAGTACACACAGTTACTTAAACTAACAAATTCTAGATACTGGTAGCATAATTCTTTAATTCTTATCATCTAACACGAACACCAAAGAAATAATTACCGTAATATGGCATTAAAAATCATAAATAACGATTTATAATTATCCATTAAAGAGATCAAAATACATTTAAAAAACATTAACTCGTTGATTTATTGTTTTGGTAAATAGACAACGGAACAAAGAAAAAGTTTTAATCAAAATAATTTTTTCAGCGCCATCTATCAGTGTATTGGCGAATTACTTGTTTACAAAGAATTATCTTTTAAATAAGTATATATGAATAAATTATAGATGGCGCTAACATTAAAAGTTTACTTAACGAAAAGTAATTTTGGTGCGCGTAAGTTTCAATCCTTTTCTGTGACTGTTATAATTCGTTATTTCGTCTATTCTCGTGTTTGTTTCGTATCACCTTGTTCTTCCGGTCGCAGAAACGTGTCTTCATTAAGCCGTGGACATCGCGGACCTGAAATTGGATGAATATTTACATTAATAAACTATTAAATAAAGCTTGTATGCAATACTGCTTAATATGGATAAATATCCACCAGCCCACACAGGTTTGAATAGCAGTTACATGACCTTAATCCATTTGTTTCAAGAGACGATCCCAAGTCTAAGTAGGAACTACTGATGACTTTATAACAGTGTATACTAGAGCTTTTAAGTTATAAAATTTATTCTAGGTTTTTATAAGATTCTTTATAGCTCATTTGTAAAAGGTAATCTATAATTTTATACGTGCTCTATCACACAATTGTTTCCTCATTTGTTAGATTTTAGTTTGAGTAAATTATGTTTGTAAACATAGCCATCACTTTTATTTTGGTAAAAGTTATTTTAACACATACCGGCTCTTTTATTACTATCGCCATGTCAAAAGTCAAAGATAAGCTTATATGTCCGCGCGATTAAACTGGGTCGTTTAAAAATTAGATCGGCTTCAATCACACCGTCGACTTGTATATTTGTGGGTGGAAAAATAATATTGTTGTGAAGTAAAATTTGTTTTGTGATAATTTATATAGACGACAGATATTCAATATACTCGTGTGTATTGCCTGAAACATTAATAAAATTTATTTTTGGGTTATATTTGTTTTAATGAGTGATTTACTGGTGGACGGTCTCTGTTGTCGGAGACCGTATAGGTAAGTACAACCGCAATTACTGGTTAGCCAATGATGCCATGAAAATAGTTAATAAACTTTACTTCTATATTTTCGGCGGTAAATATAATCAAAATTGGTCTCCTCACGAATCAGGTGGGTGTATTGAGATGTTACAGGACGGTGTGACGGGCGGCCGCGTTGTCCTGCAGTGTAACGGTTCAATCCAGTTCCTTTTTGGGAGTGTGGGAGAGCCGCCTCACACCGCGCCGACTGATTTGTGAACATCGCGTTCACACCGACCTCAATCTGGTGGTTCCGTTTCGGTTTATTGACAGGGTTTATCATTTTACTGGTCTGTCTGTATAGGTAGGTACCACCACAGCGCTCTATTACAGCCGCTAAACAGCAGCATGCAAACATTACTATGTTCCGGATTGAAGGGCGCTGTTGCTAGTGAAATTACTGGGGTAACGAAACTTAAGAACTTATGTCTCAAGGCGACGAGCGCAATGTGGTGCTGTGTATATCATACTAATCAGCGCCACGTTGTTATGGGCAGGCGTATCAGTTACCATCAAGTGAACATCCCGCTCGTCTCTTTCCTTAATAGAATAGAAAAAGTCGGTGAGCTGTTGCAGGAAAGAAGAAAACAAGAATATGTTAAGATAACACGGTATATGAATGAAAGCTAGTAGATAGAAGAGATAGTCGGGGAAAAAAAAGAATAAAGGAAAAAGAGAGGAACAAAACTACCCCGGCCAAACAGCCAGGGGAAATAATTAAAAAAAAAGGTGACCTTAATGTCACATAGTTAAGAGACTATGAACCGGTGGATGGTACGTACTCGCTTGGCATATTCTATCGGTTTCAACGTGAAACCGGAACCGACAGCCGGAAGACAACGATGCCGTCATGGCGGCAGATTTACCATATGACGGTAATAGTTACCAGACCACCAGCTAGACGAAGACATTGTAAGAGCAGTAACAAGTGAGTGATATACGGAAAGCGGAGCACCGTATCTGGTGGAACACATTGGAAAAGGACATCCAGCTGTGTACTAACAAAAACTGATGATGATGAACTCAACTGGTAACTACCGGGCGGGTTCAAGAAAACCTTACCAACAACACGTGACCATCCAACGACCGCAAATCCAATGGTCACAAATCAAGCAAAGACAGTTACACTTCCAGTCTACATTATCATCGAAAATTGAGGTTATGTTAGCTATAAAACTTGTTATTACACTGTGAAAACATGTTTCGCAATATAATATTTAAATGATTGTTAATTTAGAATAATATTCACATTGAAAACAATATTACTATTCTTTGACGATAATGTACAAAGTTTTTGTGATCGTAAATGGGCGTGGCTTTGTTACACGCCCGCCATTTTGACTTTTGTGTTATCTACCTATATATATGCAATGAAAATGGGTTTCCTTTGTTCGCTAATCACGTGAAAACTAGTGAACGTATCGACACGAGGTTTTGACTATCCGACGCGTAATGATTTGTTGATGGTTATAAGCTATTTATTTTTTCAATTTCATAGATCCTTGATCTATGAAATTGAAAAATTGAAAAAATTATTACTAATTAACTTTTATAAACATTTTCATTTGGTGTTATTTATGCAGTTGCTATAGTAACGGTTGCTATAGAGTCATTTGCTGTTGCAGTTGCTCTCACGGAATATTTGAGTCAAATATAAAGTTTAGTTTTATATTACTACCGGCAAAAGCAGGCGGGGAACAACTATTATTATAACTAGTATTTAAATAAGTTTAATTTATGTCATTACACATTTGCTCTATGTAGAAAACTTTTTGATTCCTTGTGATAGAAGACCTGAATCCCAGCTGTGGGAAAATGAAGAGAAATATTATTTAGTATATATTACATGTTAATGAAGTGAGATTGGTTATTTTGATATATACGTTTTTATAAATAAGTTATCATTGTTTTTTTGAAAAGAAATTGTTGTATAGTATAATAGGTTTACGTTGCCGGAGAGAGTCTAGGTAGGTACCGCCGTAGCTTCTATTTCAGCCAACAGGCAGTAGTGTGCAAACATCACTGTAGTCTAGTTTGAAGGGTGTTGTAGCTAGTTAAATTATAGAGGTAACGATACTTAAAATCTTGTGTCTTAAGGCGACGAGCACAATGTGTTGCCGTGTATACCCTAACCATAGGGTGTCCCGTAGCAGATTTAGGATTTGAAATTCGAATATTTTTCTAACGGTTTCGCGGGGAACCGGGGAGGGGTTACAGTTTGGCGCGGCATTTGTCCGGATTGGTCAGTCACGATGTCACAGTGGACTGTTGTCTCTTTCTGTCAATGGAACAATTGGACCGTTTTTCTTTGAAAATTCTCGTGCAGCAACCGTAACCGTTGTTGGTGATGTCTATCGCCGCATGCTTTTATACCGAAACTAAGAGAACATCCATCGAACAGGTCTCACACGTGGTTTCAACAAGATGGCGCCACGCCTCACACAGCAAGAGCCACCATGAGCCTCCTTCGCGAGATACACTCAGAATACTCTCGGAAGATTCCGCGAGTGTGTACGTCGCGATGGAAAACGTTTGGACGGAGTGATCTTCAAAAATAAAATCCGCATGTCTCGTCTTTCTTTTTATGACAAATATATGTATATTCTAAAATAATAACATCCTTTAATTTAATTAAGAAATCCTAAATCTGCCACGGGTCACCCTATAGTACCACGTTGTTATGAGCGGCGGTATCACCTAATATAATGTGAACATTTGTGCTGCTTTCGTACTATAAATAAATAGTTACGTTTCAAATAACTTTTTTTGTTACTAAAACCTTTCCATACTTATTTAACTTTAAGTAACTATTCAAAAAATTTACACCTGTTTTAAAACCTGTTGCAGTTAAGTTTTTAACTGTAAGTAGATCTATTTTATATTCTAAACTGTGTACAGTACAGTTCATTACGGCTTTATACTGGTTAATAGCCTACCGTAACGGAGTTATCTATGGTAATACCAATTAAATATGCGGGAAGGAAGTGCGGACACCTGATACTGCGGGAGTATATAGGTGTTCTGAATTCATTAGCGTCAGGGCAAGTTTAAATGTTTATTTAATGCGTTTAGAATTTACGCGGTTACTTCGAAACTATTGGATATACTAAAAATACTTAAGGACGTTAGTATCTAGCTGATTTAAATAAGTATTGTTTGGTTAGTTAGTGATCTTTTCCTAGATCCAGTGCCAAAAAGTAGTTATGAGTTAAAAGGTTCTAATGTTAGAAATAATTTTTCATTGTAAATAAAACATACTGCCACAAACTGTGCTCCTCGCCTTGATACCTAAGTTGCCGTCTCGATACCTCAATAATTCCACTAACTACAGCGCCTTTCAAACAGGATTACAGTAATATTTGCACACTATTCTATGACGACGGAAATAGGAGCTGCGGTGGTACGTAACTAATTAGTCTCCGGTAACAGTCAATCAACGTTATAGAAACTATGAACCTTGAGATACAAGACGTTAAGTGTTTTTACAGTAATTTAACTAGACACAGCATTCACACAGCGAACATAGTAATGTTTATAGGATAGTATAGCGCGGCAGATAAAAGCTCTACGATGGTACCTACTTAAACTGAGAACAATTCATCGTAATATAGAAAAAAACACTAGCCATTTAAACAAACAAAAAGCTACACATATGATAACAGATGGCGCTGTAATTAAACCTGATGAGCTACATAATTTAAACCACCTGATGAGGTTTAAATTATGAAGTTCACGAGAAGGAAGTCAAGTTCTTACAGCTGTTGCATTATTATGCTTTTTTAATATAGTAATGATATTAAAATATACCGTTAGATGAACTAGCTGTTCCCAACCAGAGTCTCGTCTTTGATACCCTCCAATTGCGATTGGGGATGAAATTTTGCAAAATACATCTTAGCCGATCTCTAAATGACAGAAGCAATATCTCTACCAGAATTTGAGTGTTTGTGTCAAATAGTTTCGGAGATCTCGCGATGAGTCAATGAATCTGTACATCTCCTGTATACATAGATAAAGAATTTTCGTCGAGGTAAACACATAGCTACCTGCATGCGGTGGTACAGCATGAATGTCAAGGTACGAACACAGCGGATCACAAAAGAAAGACAGTAAAATTCAAGTTCAATGCGACATTTACACAATGGCGTGCGCCGAAGCTCCGGTATCGGACCGTAAACAATGCGTGTTTATTTATATCGGAGGTTCCGAAACCTACTGCAATATAAACCACATGATACTCGACCATATAGAATATCTTATTATTGTAACAAATAAACCTTTTCGTTTAGTTCTTGTGGGGGACGGTACAGGATGACATCCCCATCGCTTTAGTAAAATATAAAGATATTTCACTGGTGGTAGGTTAGTAAATTTTATGGTTTTCTTTGTTGAAGAAGATTACTATTAAATTGGTTACATAAAAATTGTGTTGTAGAGGTAGATAGGTTTATAAAGATATCAAGGTTAACTTGTCCTATGGGGATCAGGGTCCAAAAATAGATAAGAATAAACAATACTGTTGATTGTATCCCTACATACTAAAGCCTAGGTATACCAAACCCTCTTACCTTCTCGCGGGCAATAAATTTGTTTTTGCGTGAAACCTTTTTTGCACCCCCTCTTACATATTCAATTAAACGTTATTGTATTTCGCGCTTGCCTTTATTTTTTTTTTACTCCCGCAGCACAGTCCGCGTAATTGTGAGAGGGCCTGATCTATACATAATTCAAAGATTATTTATAGACGTTCGGACAACGCGCTGAACTGGACACTGAGGCAAAAAACTGGATTGCCAGCTTTTTGTGCGGCGATATCTCTAGATGTACGATTTCACGTTGAATAGAGATACGGGGGATGTGAGATGGGTTAGTGGCCACCTAGTAGTAGTGGCCGCGGCAGACTAGGCCTGGGGTGGGCAGGAAAGCGTCTCAAAGTATGAATTAATCGATCTGTTCCAACGGTTTTGTCATTAATACTATAATACAAGACATGGTGGTTCCTGGGGGGGGCCAAGGTCCAGTAGTGGACGTCTATCGTCTGATGATGACTATAACACAAAGGTTAAATAGGCAATGGGTAAATAAAATATACGGTGGTTGGACTCATCACATCCACCCACGAGCGTTTCTACATTCCGACTCTTTTTGGAGTTATCAACTGATGACGTCATGAAGAGACAAGATAAGCAGGTGCAGGTGAATAGGGATTTAAAATAACAAGTTTTAACAGGTGTAAAACCAATCGCTGGAGCCACTGGACTCAAAAAATGTAAGATCAGGTTTTGTGGAATTAATTAATTTTGGTTTAAATAATCAAACAACCTTCTTATTGAGTTCAATGGCTGGAGGAGTCTATGGGCCAAGCCAACCTCACTTGCTTTAATGCACCTTGCTAATCAATAAACGAGGGTCTGGCTCCACGGGTTCAAGTGGACACCACCACCTAACACCACACCTGATGGCAGGTCTCCGTTGCAGGTGACGGTCTAGGTGGGTACTTCCGCAGCTTCTGTTGCAGCCGACAAACAGAAGTGTGCTAACATTACTGTCGAAGGCGTTCGTAGCTGATGAACTTATGTTCATTTCTACTGGTACCATATTGTTATGGGCTGGCATATCAGGTGGTCGTGATCATATCCTCGTTTTGTGTAATAAAATTTAGTTTACCTATCTCGCGTGTTTTAACCGATTGGAATTTTAAATCATATTAAAAGGCAGTTATGTTCATGTTAATGCCGCTGTATGGCCGAGGTGTGGTACACCAGGTCGCGCGGTGGGGCCGAGGCGCACCCATCCGCGCCGCAGTCACCGCGCCACCGCAATTAGTACCAAACGCAAATTGCTGTTGTATATATATACTATAGTTTAGCATACACCACTTTTATATAAGCCAAGAAGCACGGATACGAACTGGACCTTAAGGGGTTTCAGGAATAGTTTTCGTAGTCATGTTACACTAATCCATATTTAGCCAGCGTGGTATATTGGTATTGATTTTCTTCTAGTGAAAGTTGCCCACAATTCCCAGTTGTGGGGATAGAAACGCTGTTTTTATTTATTGTCTACGTCTCTACATCTGTGTGTATATCTGAATCGTATCTCTTAAGCAGCTAAATTGATCTAGCAGATTTTTTTTTATATACAATTTTCTTCTAGAAATCCTATAGGATATCCTCTTTAGAATATTACCTATGTTTTTATATATTTGTTTATATATATTATTAATATAATTCAAACTAAATAATATGACGAAGATTTTACACAAACAGCAGTCTCCGAGTCAAACATGGGTGTACATATATATTGAAGAAATAAATATATATGTATATGTGTGTGCAAAATAAGCTCTGGTTGTCTCCGAGGAGTGTCAGCACGCCATGGAAATGTAAAACATTGTAAACCTGAAATAATCGTGTAAAAGGTTTTCCACGAAGCATCCACGTTGTGTTGCTCCGTGTTTGTAACACCGGATATGACTCACTACCCTTCATACCTGATGTTGGCATGTTATGAATATTATAATAAAACTTTAATAACATTGTAATGGTTTTATTAATGAATATTCATCAATTCAGTATACAAAGCCCACGCCTATCCTTTATAGTTTATAATTACCTTCGTGTACTGTAGTTATCCTTAACAAAAGGATTTTTTGTTTGGAATCGATAAAAACCTTTTTTTTAAACTGCTTTATAAAAGTCAAAGCCAATCTCTTACATTGGAAAATCACAAAAATATACCAAATCATTGTATATAATCATTGGTGATGGTGCAAGTACCGGCAGTCTCCTGTGGTGGTATTTATGTGGACTATTGAAAACATTTACTCCAGTATACATGGTGTACTGGAATGAAGAGTGTTAAAGGCATATTGGTTGGTGAGAGCAGTTATCTGGTAAGTCATTGGGACAGCTGTTTCTGGTTCTATGGAGTTTTTCTTTGAAAATATGGCGGTGGGGATATACTAACCCTAAGAAGCTAAACACGTCTGAAGGAATCAGTGTAAGGTACAAATTGAGACTGAGGAATGTGGTGATGCTCTGATGTAAACTGAGCAGATATGGAACTGCATCTTATGAGCATAACAATATTCTTGTCATGATGAATGTTTCTTCTGCTTTGTTACTTTTTTTATATATTTTTGACGAGATACTTACTTAAGCTAGAAAACTATAGATCTATATATAATAATGAAGTGATAGATAAATTATTTACGCAGCATCACAGTGTTCAAATTTGAATGTACTTTTTAGTTATGTTCAAGAGATGAGTGTCACATTAAACTGGTAGTAAGAGATATGACTGTTTACTAAGATAAACAATACAACCTTGCATTCATCAGAGACGGCGTTATAAAACTCGTTACCATAATAATTTCCTTCTACATCAAAACAGGTATCCTACTTGATGGTATCCGGTAACAGAGCTAAGTAAAAAACCTACAGGTGGTAAAATGAAGTTACCACCACATATCGCATATGTTTGTACCATCTAGCTGCTAATAGCTCACATAAATGGGCTTTTAATTACACTTTCGCGCGCATCACGAACAATTCTAAATATTTTAATGTGCCGGCCCCGAAGGCCCCAGGCTTTAGTTAATTAGACATGCAAATTGCACCTAGACCTTGCTGCAACGCTTTTACCGCGACATAGGGAGCGGTAATCAACGAGATAATGAACCGTATTCATTAATTCTTCACTGCCTTTGCGGTGTTCCGCTATAACATATTTTAAATGAAAGCCATTTCAGTGAGTCAATGGTGATTGCGATCAATGTCAATTTACAATTCGAAGACAAGACGAGTGAGCGTTCGCCTGATGGTTAATGATACGCCTGCCCATAAATAGTGCTTGTTAAGATGATATACACTGCAACACTTTGTGCTCTTTGAGACATAAGATATTAAAAGTCTCATTGACCTCTTGTTTTCAGTGGCCATAGCGATTTAAAACCGGGCCACCGTAATGGTTACATTGTTTACTGCAACGTGTTTCTCCCTCAACAGCCAATTTACGTCTCCACTATGCCCAGGCCTATCCACAATATGAGGGCGATGGGCCATAGTTACCACGCGGGCCCAATGCGGATTGGTGACTTCACACACACCTTACAATAAATTCTAATTCCTGTTCAGGTTTCCTCGCGATGTTCTCCTTCACCGTTTGTATTTCGCTGTTGTTACTAAAGTTCACAAATGTACATAACTTAAATACAAAAGTCATCGGTGCATGCCGAGATCCGAACCCGCGACCTTCGGAATGAAGGCCGCACGTTCTAACCATTAGACCAGCGGACCCATACTGTCATGTGTATATTAACCTAACTAGTATCACGTTATTAAGGGCTTGGTTATCATTTACCATCAGGTGGGCGTTCGGATCGTTTTGATATAAAAAGTAATGTTAGTATTGCTTTATAAATATAAAATTTGTATTGTAAATTTATTTCTTTACATTTGTAAGAATTTGTATATTAAATTAAATGATAACTGCCCCTTAAATAAGTAAAATTTAGTGGTAGTTGTTTCGTCTATCTCCGTCACAGAACAATAGTTAGAAAACATTATTGTTACGTTTTAAAGTTCGTCATAGCTAATGTGCACTTAAGCTTAATAATTATAATGGGTAAAATTTATGGAAAACGAAAGGAAAAAGTCATGGTTGAGGAATATCAGGGAATGGACTGGCATATCTGAGGCGTCGGAATTGTTCCGTCGAACCAGAGACAGAAAGGATTGTACCACGCGGATCGCCAACTTTCACTGGTTGGAGAGGCACTTTAAAGAGAAGAAGAATAGCTAATGTAATTACTTGGCTAACAAGATTTAATACCTTGTCTCAATGAATCCAGTGTGTTGTAGTACACATATCCTAACTACCGTCACGTTATTATGGGATATTTTATTATCTACCACTAAATGTATGACCGCAAGTCTAGTTACTTAAATGTATAAATAAAAAAATGAATAGTTCTTACAATAATGATAAGTAAGTAAGCGTTGTAGTAGACTATAATGAACACGTTTAATGCAATCGTATATTGAATATTTCCTAAGCAACGAATACCTCATACATGACATATCACGACCGTACGCGGCGCCTAACAAAATGCGAAATGCCAGCGACGTCGCCGACCACTCAGGCGGACGGGGCCGGAGACATTGCAACGGAGAGCAAAGCCTCCGAGTGAACTGATCAAAATAAATTATGCACGCCGCTGTACCATGAACAGAGTCTATCAGAAATTAAGACACAAAGAACAACATAAATAAAATAACAAATCTGATGCAAATACAAAACGGATCTAATCAAGAAATAGAGAAATTGAAGTCTTTTCATGAACTCATACAAGATGAGATAAGTCGACGCTCTGTTTCTAGCAGCTGTTAAGTAACACTGAAGTAACAGATTCGAGTCAAAGGCTACTTATTGTGGAGATGAGAGAGACGTTTCTGTGATGGTAAGTGATATAGCTGACCTTAACAATGTCGCGCTAGTTAAAAAGATAAACAGCCGAATATTTTGCTCTTCCCTTGAGACAAAATTTATTTAGTCTCGTTACCCAAGTTCGGTAGCTACAGCCCCTTTCAAGTACATATAGTACGCTAATTAATAATAAATATATAAATTAAGTCACTTACCAGAATTATTAAAGATACAACGTAGGCACCCTCTTTTGTGCTCCAAGAGACAGTTTGTTCCCAATCTTCTTGTAGCTCTCGTTTTTATTCCTAGATTTTGGTTTCTCGTTTGCTTCGACCGGACATCCTTTTAGCTCCCACACAAGATTGGTTAGAGACTTAGGCCTACTTAGTTTTCTACATCGCTTCTCCGGCAGCTTGGGCCCATTACCCGAATCCCCCGATGTTCTACCGCCTGAATGGCTCGAGTCTAAAGTACCATCTAATTCCATTGCTTGATGTATGTTTGAAAGACTTTTGTATCTAATGTTGAAGATAGGGGAATCCCCTTTAGTTAAAGGCCGTATTGGACTAGTAACAGGACTAGGGGTCTCCTTGGTTGGGGAACTACTTTTCTGATTGAAGACCATTCTGCTTTTATTGTTACTGACGTTGTTCTTAATGTACAGTTTAGGTAGGTTGTTGGGAGAGGGTGCGACCGAGCATTTTTCTTTGTAAACAGTTATAGGAGTTTCTTTAGGATTGACAGCAGTTTTCCGAGTGCGTTTCTCTGCTTTTGGAATGTTAAGCGGCTTCTTTGTTGGTATCGTTTCGATTGGCGGCGGTTCCGGTTTGATTTCTGTAATTAACGGCATGTGGATTGGTGTTGCCGCTGGCGACGCTGGCGCTGATTCGTGACGCGTTGGCTCATTGGAGTATGAAGCTTTTATGTTTTTAGGGAGCGGCGCAAATCCTCTCACATAATCATATATTTGATCGATTTCATCGTATTCATCGGGAATGCTATTTTCATCTCTATGGCTGCTGTATATGTGGTTATGGCGCGATATATGCTTATGATGATTAGCCGTATCCGAGGACATACTCCGCCTTAAAAAGTAACCAGTTTTTATGAGCGGCGGCGCATGCAGGGGAGCGTTCAGAAGCCTTTTCGGATCGCCCAATTTTCCATCCAGCACGTGAATTCGATCGACGACTTCTACAAGTAAACGGTTGCATTTTTCAACCAATCTTGAGAATTCCATAAAATTTTTTATTTGCTCCTCATTTTTGCATCTTAACATTTTTAAAGGCGCTGCAAGAGGTAATGCAATTAATGCGTTTCCTTCTTTTTGTAAAGGCAAAGCAAACACGTGATCTTCTTCGAAGAAAGATAAAAGCCGTAGTTCTGGAACAAAGTGGCTTGCACTCTTCAACCCTCTCGGAGTTGTTCCGTGCACGAGCCTCACTGTTATTGGTAGTCTTTTAGTTAGAAGAGTTTTTGCTGTATGTACACCACTTATGTTCTCCTCCTTGGCCACAGCAGAGAATTTTCCTCTCTGATCGAGACTCAACAGAATCATATCGCCTTTAGTATCGGTACATTTTAAATATTTGCTCTTCCCTAAAAATGTTTCACCTCTGGGCATAATAACTTCACCCGCTGGGAGGTTTCTCGCACCATCAGCTGTTACGTTACCGTCTAAGTCTATCTTTGCACATATCACTCTTACGGGCTCCCTTACTAAACATCCATCTTCTAGTTTCCTCCTTGCCAGTTCTCCAACAGATTCGATGCATCTTACAGCCCTTCCTTCTTCACTGAGTAATTCAAAGTAGCCTTTGTAAGTTTCTGGTATAGCAAGCCTTGGTCCCACGCTGACCATTCGCCTACCTTCTTTCAATTTGATCGCTTGAGCGATGATCTTTTTCCTTTTTCCGGCCGAAACTAGTAAAGCAGTGCTCTGCAGTCCGGGACTAGGCAACGTTGGGACACCGAGACCTCCATACTGGCCTTTGATAATCTTGGCTACGTTCGGCAGACGATTTTTTACGACGAATTCTCTTAAATAATGGCCTTCATCGGACCAGCGGGATGCTGCGACCACGACTTGGCCGTCCGTGGCTGCCATCGTGGGTTTAAGTCACATCTGAAACAATGCGAGAATAATACGTTAAAAATAGTCATGGAAAAAAAACTGTTATATTTTAATTTATAACAATGCTATTTCTACTCCAGAACGGAGCAGTTATTTTATTAGTTTAATGCATACGTTAACGTGTCTGCGGTGTATAATTCTCGCCAGCGATGTTAGAAAAGATAACTGGATCTACAGGGTTTTTAATAATTTTACGTAGCTTCACTACTAAGAGATTTTCGTGTTCAATAGGGGTTGTTAAATTCAGTTTCTTTTTACTTTGATTTCGCTATAGATTTCGCTCAAATAAATTCTTTAGTTTCGTTAAATTTAAAAGAAATATTTCTGACATGTAAATGTGAATTAGCGTCATCTCTAAGAAGTGATTACACAGTTTAATATTCTGGTTGTTCATGTTAATATTAAAGATGCACAGGTTCGGTTCCATTTAAGACAAAATCTTTTAAAAGATTTGCCACATCTGTCAAATCGCATGTAGCCTGCGTGGTTGATAAATGATTTTGACTCTCTCTTTAGGAGAGAAGACCCTGAGTCTCAAAAATGGGAGCATGAAGATGGGCTGTTTATTTATTTATTTAAATGTGAATTAAATGAAAGTGAAAGATATTGTCACATTCTAAAGCAAGGAAATCATCAACAGCTGATCGGTACTAAAATATAGAAAACGAACAACGCGAAGGTTTTTTGCGCACCTTTTATAAGAACATATTTTGAAATTCAAGGTCTGATTTCTGATGGTGTGCCAGACAAACTATAGTGTGGTATAAGATTTTACTTAATAGTACGAAAAAAAATGTACATTTTCTCATGTATAAATAAAAACTGTTTTTGGTCAAACTCGCTGTAATACAGTTGTCTTAAAATTCTGTTCCTTGCTGAACAACTACTTGAATGTTGCTCATGTTATTCTTCCGATTGTTTGTTTGTTTGTTCTATTAATTTTAATATTAATAAGGTATTTTCCTTGATATGTAATTTCTTGAGAAATGATAAAATTCTCAAACTTATATACTTAAGTCTATTCCGTCTTATTTTTGACTAAAAGAAGACATACATAAATAAAAACTTTATTAAAATTATCAAAACCTAGTAATAGGCTGAAGTGGTGAGCAAAAGACTTTTGATGATGGTAAAGCATGCTATTTGATTGAGGCACTACTCTATTAGCATTAATAGCACTCATGGCATACATATAAAGGAATGACAAATCTCGTTACCGAAGTAATTTGTATATTCCAATATAAAAATGCGCTTCTATTAACTCATCCCAGATGTTTCCAATAGGAGAAATCTGTTACTAATAAAAACCTTCATATTATTGCCTAAGCCAATTTTTTTATTGATACCAAGCTACAGTGTATTAAGCGGTAACGTGAGGCACAGAAATCCTCACCGGACCAGACTAGACGCCTCATGGTACATCACCACACTGTTATACAATACATATTCATGAATCAGTTAAAAGTCCGGTAAGGTTCCAACGAAGATCTAATCGGGAACTGAACAAAGAATCCGCTTAAATAACTGTTCAGTTTGGTGATTATAGTCTTTGCTTGTGTGTGTGTGTGTGTTTGTATGTGTGGTAGTCGTAAAGACTCGTTTCGGACGTTCGAAGCTTGTCTTGAAAGCGTTTTTTTAGCAATATCGCCGACATTAGTTGGTAACAGTAAATCACAAGCGTACAGTGTCAAAAGCTTAGATACTAAAGGCGAATATACACTAGTGTACTTATTACTAGTAGTTTTATACGATTTTTTTTATTCCATTAAGTGATTAGATGAGCGTGAAGTTCACTTAATGGTAAGTGATACGCCTGCCTATAACAACGTGGTATTAGAAAGGTATACATTGCACCACATCGCGCTCGTCGCTTTAAGACATAAGATGTTGGGTCTCGTTACCCCAGTAATTACACTAGTTACAGCGCCCTTCAAACCGGAACATATTAATGTTTGCACACTACTGTTTGACGGCAGAAATAGGTGCTGCTGTGGTGTATACCGAGACGATCTCAGGCCACAGACACCTAACATCTGACACCCTAACCAGCTTCGAATTGTTGGTCATCTATAGGCTTTCCCAGTAAACCCTGGGTACTGGTAATAACTAATGTTAGCACGTTAGCTTGTGCCGGTAGAAATGGACGCTGCTTTGATACCTTCGAAGATAATTACAGGCTTGGACAACCAGCAGTAGACTAAGAGAAATAACGCATTGTTTTCTTGTTGCTGGTATTAGTTTAATGTAAGATTTTTTATAGAGATCTAGATTTTTACGCCCAGCAGTGGATATAGGCAGTGGTATATTAATATCAGCTAATAGACGCCCAATGTTAGAAGTAAGCCTTCTGACAAAGATTTCGCCAGCCATAGGTCCACCTCTAGCGGTTTTCCGCGATCTTCACCAGATCGTCGGTCCGCATTAGTGTGTACACATCGCCGTGGCACGACCGGCGCCGTAAATCTTTTGACACTAAAGTTAGGGTTTACTGCTCCATTATTCAGGTTACACACAGTTTAGGAATTAGAGACTAGATCATTTATTAAATTTTAATAGCTTTTAAGAAATTACGAATTTACTTTAAGAGTCAGAAGTTTTAAAAGGTTTAGTATCCGCTATTGTGAAAGGGATTAAGGCGTATATACTATTTGTTCCTCGTCCGCTTTGCTGGCAGTAATATGAAATTAGACTTGAGATTTGACTGAAATATTCCTTGAGAGAAACCGCAAATACAATTAACTTTCTATAGCAACCGTTACTACAGCAACCGCTTAAATAATACCAAATGAAAATGTATATAAAAGTTAATTAGAAATATAACGAAGGATCTATGAAATTCAAAAAATAAATAGTCTGTAAACATCTACAAATCATTCCGCTTTGTATGGTCATGTTACCTTGCTGATACTTTCACTAGTTTTCACGTGATTGGCGACTGAACAAAATCCATTTTCATTAGAAGAACAAATAACGTTGAAAGAAACAATTTTTGTAAAAATCTGTGTAGAATTTATTTATAATAGATGTAGTGTTAACTGAGGTCTTTTAAACCTTACATGGTAAGGCTTTCGCGCTGATTGGAGCCGGAAATAGGCGCGGCAACGGTACCCATCTAGATAGACGTCGGCAAGAAATATCTGAAACCTGTAAAACCACAGCATGTTCTCGCGACTCGATATCCATTTGTCACAAAGAGTCCAAATGTTAAGTGATAATTTACTTACGTTACTTTAAGTGTTCATTGTGAAGAAATATTTGAGGAAGTTAATCCCCGCCAACCAGCCGGCCGTTGTGTTTCGGCGTTACATCAGCTAAGTACTATTGTTTGTGTACATTGACCTATAGTTTGTTACAAACTATGGTCGCCATTATTTTTTGTACAATATGGGACATGACCATTTAGTCATTTTTGTTTTAAGGTCTATTTGTGATAAACAGCTGTTGATAACTGGTGATAGATCTCTGTTGCCGGAGAATGTTTAGATAGGTGCCGCAGCTCTTATTTTTGCCGTCTTCGTAAACATTATTGGCTTCCGGATTGAGGGGCGTTGTAACAAGTGATTATACAAGGGTAACGAGACATAACATATTGTGTGATCAAACAATAGTGTTATAGCAGCAGATTTAAAATATGATAGTTGCTAGCGAGGCTATTTGAATAAACACTACCACCGTATGTTTTCCCGGAATCGAACTGAAGACTTTATCTGGAGACTTTCCTGATAGTGAGTAGGCTGATTACTTTTGTGAATACCTTTCCTCATGATCCAGATTTTATTTTAGTTTAAGAACCACTGATAAAAGAATTTTATGTATTTTTTTGTTTAATACAGTTTTTGTATTTTTTATAGCAACGGTACCACAGATGCAGTTAATAGCAAAAATACAATAGTATAAAAATATGGTTTACTATAATCGATAGATTTAAAAGAAAAGACTGTTCCTCGATAAAATAAATGGCTTGTGGTCACTGTGCGACGAACTTACGCGATACAGTTTTATACGGAAAATGAGTTGCATAACAGTTCCGGCCGCGGTAACGGTCGTTACCACGCGGATCCGTTTGATCGCGTAATGTGTAGCGACCGAACACTTAACACTACACCTCTTACCACGACAGTGACACTGGTGGTAATTCTTAATGGCTAGATATCACCGCAGCTGCTTCTGTCTCTTAATGTCACCGAACAGTAGTGAACTAACTACTGTTACGCTTTGAAGGTAGCTGGAGATATTACCGAGGCAAGACAATAATGTCTCAAAGCGGTGATAACAATGTGGTATAATGTATATCATCCTATCATCGTTATCAAGCGTCTCTTACCATCAGGTGAACGTCCTACTGGTCTCCTCGTCGATTTAAATAAAGGATAATAATGCAATTTACAATTCCGAGGCTACAAACTGAATGCTTAATAACTTAATAAATCTCTTCAACTGTGTTAATAAGATGTTATTGTGACTAAACTATGGGATGAGGAGGACGTTCACCTGAAAAGCTTATCTTCACACTGCAGTGGATAACTGTCTTGTAACACGAGGCTCCGCTATTCGATTCCGCCATCATATATAATAGAGTTCTGATTGGTGATGAAGTTTTTTTTAGCTTTATAATGTAAATCTACATCAGCAATGCTGTGTATGTCAAAGATATCTTTAACATGTCATTTGATGAGGGAAATCTCGCTTATTTCGTGTTAAAGATTAAAACCCTTCAGTTGTTATATTATTGTATTAAGAAAGGTGTCTCAATCCCACTGATGATTTCTAGAATATAAAAAATTGGTTCTAGAGTGAAGAATAGTTCTTGGGGCTCTCGCTGCGTTCCGATAGGGCAACCTATATTGGGCGCCTTCTGAGGGTTTTCTGTAGTCTTTTAGACTTAAAGACTTCTTCAATTGTCTTTAATGAAGTAGTATTTTATACAGTCCGTTACTAGTAATGTATATATTTGTTTTTGAATAAAACCATTGTTATTATTTAAACACGAATCGGTAAGCTGGACGGTTAAGCCGGATGGTAGTCGTAGCGCGTAAAACATATAATTTCAGTGCCACATAATAGAGATATCAAACCAGCGACACAATAGAGCGACGCGGCTTTTTTCGTACGCGACGCCATTTTGTTGAGTGTAATTTTTTTTTATTTTTCAATAGCACCGCCGTCCGGCCGTACGTCACGATCGGATCTCAGCTCGCACGGTTAGCTCTATTGTGCTCGTTGAGATAATATTGCGTCTAACTGTATACGATCGTTCCGTAGACAAATAAGGAAGGCACGGGTTCCGCCACAGAAACGGCGGATAGACAAATATAATACTGCTAGGGTTACCAAATAAATAATAAAATAAATACTATTTTGTATGGGTATCATTACTTTTGATGTTTATTAAGTTGGCAACATTTAAAATATGACAACACGAAAGGGACGCCGACAAGATGGCGCAGGGCTCTAAGGAACGCGTCGGATGGTTAGCGAGAGCAAAGCGAGGATAGTTATTATTAAATGGCTTATATATATATTTCATAGTTTATTGATTAAAAGGTGTAAGTAAGATCTCAACCATCCATTATTTGTCAAACTGGAGCATAAGCTAACAAGACTTCTTCAATTATAAAATAACGGCAACACTGATCCGATATACGTTAATATCTTTAGGATAGATCTATATTGAGCTGTGGACTTTTATTGGCTGAAGACGATGGTGATAAAGTTTTTTAAAACCGTTGTAAAAGGACAAGAACCTTGTACAGAACTACATGTTTACGTTACTGCTTTACGCTTACGCTCATGGCTGTGTGATTTACTTGGCTGGCAGGTCAGATCCTTGATAATCTCTATGAAAAAAAGGCTATCCAGAAAACGAGATCTGTTAGATATTACATATACGTATTAAAGTTTATACTCTACTGAAAAAACATCTGTCCCAACTCTTAAAGTTGTTTGTTTTAGATAAGTTATCTTTTGGAAAAAAACTGAATGTTATGATTTTCATATGCTGCTTTAATTTAAGAAAAAATGTTTAAGATTTCCCTTTTTTTTAGTAATCCTACTTACTATTTATATTTACGTTTAAACTAAAATAACAGAAGAATAAATTTAGGAGTAGACAATCACGACAGAATCTGTCGGGTTCAAATAGTTATTGTCTAAAACTTTCCAACGGACAGCCAAAGGAAATATTATGAAAAGATTGAAAGTATAAATAAAGACAGTAATCCATAACAGATAAGTTGCTTAATATACTTAAAGGGTATACTTATTATTTCGCTGTATTAGCAGCTCCACGCTAAGCTAATGAAATCGCGCTTTCTGGGGTCGCATTGTACGAGCAACGGCTGACAGTGCTCGGGGCAATGTTTCCCATGATGCGAGCTTATTTATTACAAGTTGATTTGTCCAGCTTGCCGTCCTAATCAGGAATTGTTATGTTTATGACAATCATGATCATGGGAGATATAGCTTTTTCTGATGCCATTATGTGCCCCTTTGTGGAACTGTTGCGTATTATTGCATCGGGTTATGGATCAGAATGAATTGCTTTGTTATAAATACACTTTTTTTTTAAAACCAAAGGAAATGTAAGTTATAGATAGACTGATATCTAGTTTTTTTTATTCAACGAGACGCCTGCCCATAAAAACTTGGCGCTAGATAGGATGTGTTATTAAAAAATTCTGCTAGTCTAAAAGTCTACTGGTATCTTTGTTGTAAAAGAAGACTTAAAGCTTCTTCAGATTTAGGGTTTTAATGTTGGGATACATCATTCATTCAAGTAGTCCACACTAGACCATATTTATCATCTTCGTTGAGTTCACTATCTAGACGATGAAGGTTCCTTTTACTTAAGTATTTATCCGCCGAGATAGTCTCTCCTAGACTTCTAAATAAAGATGTTAATTTTATATTTAATTTAATAGAATTTGTACAACATGATTGATGTAGTATCTAAAAACGTTTAAACCTGTTTCCTCAATAAGTTTCATCACTTCCCATAGCTGCTTTCTCTTAAAAAAAAAAACCGTTCCGTACCATTACGTCAGCACCACATCGCCTACCATACAACACAATTAATAACGCGGTGTTATGTAAAACTTACCGTTAGAGAATATAAATAGCTACTATACCATCACACCAATGTGAACCTTATGAGCGTTGCTTATAAGGTCCAATATCGTTTGTCGTCCCGTCCGATGAGAGTTACCGCCGTGAAATCCGGGCCAGCATTGACGATTATCCACGGCGTGTTTTCTCTAATTGTTTATTTAATTCCCAAATGGGACACGGGCCCACAATTGCCAATTGTAACAGGACTAACTGTAGACGACTCGTTCCAGTTTAGACAATTGGTGGGCCCAGTTTCAGAGGCCAATTGACCTCGTGATGACAACGGCAGTTGGGAGACATAACCCCCGGGACTTTTAAAATTTTTGTATGGGCATGTGGATGGTTATAAGGGTAGAGGAAGACCGACGAAAGTGTGGATGGATTGTGTGAAAGATGACATGTGTAAGAAGAGTGTGAATTTAGATATGGCGGCTGATAGAGAGATGTGGAAGAGAAGTACATACTGTGCCGACCCCACATAGAATGGGAAAAGGGCAGGAGGAAGAAGAAGAAGAAGTATGGGTATGTTTTCATGTAAATTAATTAAAATAATGAGCTTTCTTTCTAGAAACAGTGTAATATATATATATGGGTTTGGTGTGAAAGATGCTGTAGCTATAATCGTATGATCTTATACATCAGGACTCATACAGTATAAATCTATCAGAGAGAATAAATATGGACATAGATCTATTAAATGATCATAATTAGGATGTTAACAAATACTTTGTTTCAGTAAAAAGTATATTTTCGAGTAGAGAATCCCCTTCTTTTGGTCGGTTAAAAATATTTATAATCCGGCGATTTGTAGCGGATGTGTGGTTTGGTTCAAAACACAGGGTAGAAAGAAAATGGGAGTAGTTTCGTCGTAAAACAAATTCATTGGATTTACCTTACAACTGAAGTTATTTCTGTGGTTTCAAGTCTCGCTTAAGAGCAGTATTCAGGACCATCCAGACCCATCTATCATGAGTACAGCAGGTTTTTTAAACAGTGAAACGGCGTCATTAGCAAAACGTTCACATGGCTTTAAAGCTGTCCATAGTATAGATGGTGTGTAGATACTTACTGCAGCAGAATGTGTTCATTCCATACTCCAGTAATTCCACTAGTAATAACGCCCTTCAAATCGGCCTTCCAAACACAGTAATGTTTGCACACTATTGTTTAGCAGCTGTAATTGGAGCTAGGTGGTACCTACCTAGATGGTCTCCGGCAACCGAGACCTAATATCAGAGAACTGTACCAGCTACAGCGTCCTTCAAATAACATCACGGCAATATTTGACTTGATAATAATGCATCCGAAATAGGCTTTTCGGTGGATCAAATATACTTATGGAAATCCGTTTCCGATATGGTTCTTTCAGGAGTTTCCTATAGTACCACCAGTTTCTACTGCCGATACACTTGAATACAGACTGTACAATTACGACTTACAGTCGTATGGTGGTGGTAATACTGGTTGTAACATTATATTTTGGATGTTGTAGTGTAAGTGGAAGTATATTACACCTGAATTGATCTGCCGGAACTGGTAATTCCTCTCTCACACTTGGGGAAGCGTGTTCAATTGGTACCGCATGTTCAGAACGGTTACATAATTTTATTCCGGTAATTCGTATTGGGCCATATTCATTTGCATAATCGCGCTCCCTTTGGTGCCGCGACTGCTCACCGGCTGGCTCCGGTGACCGGATGCAACTGCGGACAGGTCTGCACCGTTATACCTGATGAGCAGCGTTCGGGGATTTATAACCGGCCGCGTACACTTGAAGACCGAAAAACGGCGCCAGAATTGAAATGCAATACCGCGCTTCTATTTTTAACAACCGACCCATTGGGAGTTTAGATATATATATATTATACTTATTAATATATTATACTTATTAATATGTGTCTGTGTATATGTATGTTTTATTTTATGTTCCCTGTGGCTGGAACGTTTTTTTTTTCTGAAAATGTTACACCTGAAAGAATGCAAGCGTTAAGCAAACTCTTCGAAAAAAATTTTGGAAGTTGATGCTATAAAAACATAGATTAATAAATATATGAATACCTAAATAAACATATTGATATAGTAAAATTACATAGTTATATACAGAGACAAATTGTCATAGTAATTATAGCATCAAAATAAACCACATGTATGAATAAATAAAACTAAGTATTGCTATTGCAACAAGTAATTTGTGTACAATAACAATAAGTAACATATATTAAATTTATTATTAATTAGTTATAATAATTATAATTAAATGAATATTTATTGTGTGGTGTATGATCATGTTTAACCATATCATGGGTTAAAAAGGAATATAAAGATACGTTCTTATTATTGAAATATGCCTCATGTGTTATTTACAACGGAAGTTATGAGATGCTGGCACTCTGTCACTTTCGTTTGTCAAAATTCAAGATTCATCTTGAACCGCTGCGCTAGAGAAATAAGTCAAGAAGTTATGAGACGTCTACTGGAAAAGGTTTTTTGATATAATTTCTAAGAATAAGTAAATGATTCCGAGGCTTAATAACGTCTATAACGAGCCATAGATCATACAGTTTGGATAGTTGAACCATTTTTGGAGCTACCTCTTCAGCTGCTTCATAATATTAGTCTGCCGCCAAAATACAGTTTCTGCCAGTTATATAAGTCCGGTCTTCACCATGTGAACGAAGGTCGACTGTAAAGTGAAGTGGTATCGTGACTGAATTTTATGTAATACGTAATTTTGCGCGCTAGTGTATCTCGTGCAAGTGTTTTTGCGGAGCAGCGGGTGAATGTCCTGCACGAGTTGGGGCCTAAATCGGATGCAATTGATTAACGTGGCCTCACCAATGACGACCTTGTGGTTTTAGCATTGACGGTTTGTATTATAGTTGTGAAGGGTCTGATGATCTTGCAGCTATCCACGATCGTCTGTGAATGTGATAATAAAACGGTAGTGTGAAGTGTGTAGGGAGTTGTAGCTAGTGAAGTTACTTAGGTATCGAAACTTAACATCTTATGTCTCAAGGCGACGAGCCTAAGTCACATAACCATATTAACTAGAGCCACGTTAAGAGCAAGCGTATCATTTACTATCAGATAAATAAATATTACTTCAAGGGTATATGCTTGACATGAGAAAGAGAAGAAGAAATTAAATCTGTCGTTTTTAAAGTGCTCTCAAAGCTTGATGTAATCTTGATGGTAAGTAATCATGGATGTCCACGAACAGTCACAAAACCAGAGGAGTCGCAGTTACGATCCAGATTTTTATCAGCGTTCGTAATATCTTTGAAACTGCAATAGGTTTATTTAAGCTAGCGTTTTCAAATTTAAGGATATATATTTTTGAATAATCTAGATTAAAAAATGATTTATTATTAGTACATAAGGTGTTAGTTAAATATTTTTTTTATTAGTCCCAATAACTTTTAAATGGCGACTACATTTATTAACGTCATCCGAGTTGCATTTTTAATTACGTCTCGCAAAAAGGCTGCTCAGTAATAAAGCCCGCGGCTCGTTCGAGTTGTTTTATTTGTTGCAACTTTACCAGCTCGTCCAATTTCCGGGAACGACATCTGGTCGATGAGGTATCTTTTTTTTTCCACCGTCTCCAGCGGACGGTACTAAACCTGTTCCATGTGTATACCTATAATATATCTACGTTACAGGATCCTCATCGAGATAGGCTTGATAGTTAGACATGTCTACATGTAATTACTCTAGGTTTCTTTTTGTTTTTTTTTTTTTTTTTTAAATATTTAAGTAACACAATCGTTTGAACGGACAGATTAACAATCATAATGTAGGATTTTCAAGAAGTGGGCCGATGCATTGAATAAGATTAAGATGCAAAAAAGTAGGTTGCGAAAACGAAGGTCGTCTGACATTGACAACTTGATACTGCAGGTTTCCATCACTCGTTGAAGATCCACAGGCAGATCAAAGAGGCATCGAGATGTCGAGGTCAAAGCATAGTATACGAAAAAGACAAAGAAAGCTGATCCCACCAGCACATAGGGTAACTAGCTGTTCCCCGACCCTCTTTGCTGGCCGTAATATAGAAATATATTTGAAGTTTGTGAGAAATATTCTCACCTGGCAACAATCCACCGCCCCCGGGCACGTTCCTATTATTAACACCCCCGAAGCTTCCTTTAGGGTAGGAATTTTGTAAAATCCGTTCTTGGCTGACCTACACGTGGCAAAAATTATTCTTACCAAATTTCAAGTTTGTAGTCTTTATGCTTCTAGAGATATCGAATCTCTACACAAGTAGAAATTTTTATGTGTCCACATATATATATATATATATATATATGCATTTATTTATTATATTCATTGCTACTTTAATAAAATAAATAAATAAATAAAGCAAGAATGAAACAATGCTGCATTCTTCACCGCGTCCGTCGCCAATTATTCCCTTATTATCTTGATCAGCCCCGGCAATAATTATCATTCGTTCGGACGTCTTCCGAAGGTATCTCGCATTGAGGTGGAGGAAATGAAAAAAAAACCAAAGTGTTTAGCGCGACTGGACACGCGATCCTGGGTGCCCGCAGCCGACCCGTAACTCCTTCCTGGATCAAGAATTATACTGCCGTGGTGTAAAGTTTACAAGTTTTATTTTAATAATGTTATCGACCTTTAAGTTTTTTTTGTAATGAGGCTAACAAAAGCATAACGGTGAGGCTATTGATGGTAAGAATCCTTACCTTAGGAGGAACATTCAACATCATCAGCCAATAGACGTCCACTGCTGGACATTGTCCTCCCCCAAAGATCTCCATATACAGTCAGCATGGTCTTCGGTACTGCTGGGCACTAAGGGCTGTCGCATGTAGGGGTTCATATGAAGGGATTTGGGTTATTTCCCACCACGCTGGCCCAAGCGGGTTAGTGGGAATGGAAGAACATTAATAATTGTTTATTTAGTTTGATGGCAGAAATTGTAATTTTTTAGATATAGATACCCATCATCAGATATTCTGGTTGATTGGTGGTAAGCTGCTGTTGAATACTACCTACGTACCATCACGCTTATTTCTGCCGTTACATAGTAGTATGCAATGGTGGTATATTTAGTGATATCACCACGGTAAAGAGGTTTATCCTCTGTCTGAATAACGTGTCAATAATTTGTTGCAGTGTGTCTCTCTTTAACTAGCGCTACTGTATTATGGGTCTCGTCCCATAGCTTCGTCATATAAAAACGCTTATCGCTTGCCAATCATCACTTGTACCACACGGCAGCAGTACTCGGAATTGATTGAGATGAGGGTCTAATTTAACGTTAACTACCATTTAACGGGGCTCGGCGTTAATAGGCTCGGGTTCGGACGTGTGAATTATTTCGTCATAGTGTAATCGGGTTTAAGAGTCGCTGGTGTGTGTTAGTACTAAGTATGCAATAAAGAGCTCTGCTTATTTAGTTTCTAAGTAAATCTTTCTACTATGGAATAGAACGGAAATAACTATTTCATAGTTAGTGGTAGTCTTCCATATCCTTCTTTCTAGCACCGCATCAAGTTATATGTATAGCATTTAATGGTGTTAGGTCTCTAGGGTCGTAGTATGGTCTAAGTACCACCGTAAGTCCTACTTCTACCTTCCAATAGTAATTTGCTAACCTTACTGTGCACTGGTGAAATTACTGGTGTAAAAAGACTTATCCTAAAGCGACGAGCACAATATGGTGCAGTGTATATATATTTTCTATATATATCATATACTATATTCTAGACAAACAAGCTTCATCATATACAGCCTAATTGTCACTTAATACTATGTGATGTTGAGGTTAAGTGTTAGTTCATTATAGATAAAGAAAGAGCATTTAGTAATAGAAATGGTTTCCGGTTATTTTGAGGGCATTACCTTAATGTGTATAAACGAGCAGAAAAATCGATGTTATGGAGATCACTGAAAGATATAGAGGAAGAGGAAGATCATTGACACTATGAGAGAGCAACAAAGAGGTACAGGAAATAAAGCAAACGTGGATATTAGGAAGAGCCTTCTACTCATGTTGTCTAGCTTAAAAAAAGTGCCAAGGAGAAGAGAAATACCTTGAATCAATATTAAACCTTTGTCCGCCAAAGTGAACTTGGCAATCATGGTAGATAAACCTTGATTCTCTTTTGAGAGATGTGCTAAGTCCCAGCAGTGGGAACATTAAGAGGACTATATATTTATAAACTTTTACTTCTCTTACTTATGGAACACAGTTAACAGTACGGCGATATTAATCTTTTGTTGCTAAGAGCTATATACTGCAACGATATTGCGCACCTGTTACATTAGCTGCAACGCCCTTTAAACCGGAACAGAGTAATGTTTGTTCCCACCTAGACGGTCTCTAGCAACAAAGACCTACTACCAGTAAAATCGTTACTTTCTTATCAAATGTCTGCTTAAGAAAGATATGTATGATCGTTATCATAAAAGTATAATAAAAAAAAAATGATATGTGATAGGTTTTTTTTTCTGTTTCGCACCACAGCAACGGTCCAAGCGATTTTACCGTTGCGTAGTCATTTCATTATCTACACTTCCGCTTTGCTAATCGGTTACCACCCATATATTAAATGAAGCGTACGGTTGTCAATGATGGTTTATTGGTTTATATATACGAAGGTTTACAGTTTTTTTTTATTTAACGACGCGATTTGAATAGGTCGTTCTCCTGATGGTAAGTAATACGCCTGCTCACAATAATGTGGTGTAGTTCGTATGATATATACAGCACCGCATTGAATTTGTCGCCTTGTGTCATAAGACACTTGTACTAATGGTGGGAGACCGTATAGCTAGGTACCACCGCAGCTCCAGTTTCTCCCACCAAACAGTACTGTTCAGACATTACTGTGATCTGGTTTGAAAGACACTATAATTAGTGTATGTACTGGTATAACAACACTCAATATCTTTAGTCTCGGCTACCACAATGTGTTGCAATGTATAACTTCTAAGCAGTGCTATGTTGTTGTCAGGCGTATCACTTACCATGAAACGTGGACCTTGCGAGAGGTAGAGAAGAAGAGTACAGACGTTCTGGAGATGTGGTGCTGGAGGAGAACGCAATGAGTATAGACTCATTGGTACCAAAGTATAGACTTTGAGAACTCGGCATTAAGCAGCGTTTATCATCTTTGATACCTTCTCGTATCCTCACATTTTTGGTCGAGAGGAGGTAGCTATTGACCGACTTGTGGTCCAGATCAGGCCACGAGGGAGAACACCTATGAGATGGCCCGACCAGATAAAGGCGGTGGTAAATGGCTCATTGCTTACTTGCCTGCAACTTGCCACTATATGAATGCACTAGGAAGGCGGCCATCAGAGAGGAATGGTGACGTGTTATTAAGCTTGCGACCAACACCTGGAGTGATGACCACGACCACTCTGTCAAGAGTGATACCGACGAAGAAGTAAAAGAAGACCACTTACCATTACATGAACGTCCCGTTCGCCTCATTTCTTTGTTAATTAAAAAAAATCAATGTATGAGACATATTGTTACGGTTTGTTACCTCAGTAGTTTCACTAGTTACAGCGCCCTTTAAACCGGAACACGGTAAAGTTTGCACACTACTGTTTGTCGGTAGAAAGAGGAGCTGCGGTTGTAGATAAACAGTCTCAGGCTACAAAGACTCACCAGCATTGCGTTGAAGTGGAGAAACTGATTAGGTCATGTTATTTAATAACTTCATTATCCACAGCATCCTTCATTGCTCTCCACGATAATATATAAATAATTTATTTGTCCGTCTGTCGTGTACGTTTACGTGAATGTATGTGAGGCGACCTTCTGGCGAAGGTTCTCGTCAGTAAAAGTAGAGTGACGTTGTCGTGCAGCTATATGCCTTTATATGAATATAGGACATAAATTAGATATACCTTTTTGGGTGCAACATACCTTGCCTTGGTGATAAGATAGTGGGGTAACGGCATACTAGGTGTGACAGTTGTTCCGTCGGTGGATACGAGAATACTAGCATATGTATATACTAGTTACTACACACTAATACTAGCTGTTCCCCACGCGTTTTGGTGGACGTAATATATAATTAGACTTGTTATTTGTCAGAAATATTCCGCTGCCCCCCGGGCTCGTTTCCCTCATTAATACCCCCACCCTATAAAGTAGGAATTTTGTAAAATTCATTCTTAGCTGACATCTAAATAGCAGAAGCAATTCTCTACTAATTTTTTAATTTTTTACGTCTAATTGTTTCGTAGATCTCCTGATGAGTCAATAAATCTCTGGATATCTATATATATATATGTATATATAGATATGTATACATATATATACATATATATAGATATGTATACATATATATATATACACATATATATAGATACCTATATCTATATAGGTAGGTAGTACACATAATACATTGTATATATAAATGGGGTATAAAAAGTCCTGCACAAAACTCACGTGAACACTTTTATACGTCGGGGAAATGTGCTTGCATAGCCCTCGCAGAGCCGAAGTGTGGTTATGTCGGACTTGCACCGACTAAAACCCCGACGATGTTCCACCAAATTTGCTATACGGCACGAGAACGCTCTCGCACATCTCCGCGACCCGCCGGGGCCGACCGCACCTTGCAACCTCACATCGGGGGAGCAAACCCTCCTTTTCACCTCTGTAACGGTGCGCTGCAACACAGCACGCTCTCCTCTCGGTCTCTTATAGTCACCTGGGCAACGGATCCCCCGAATCCGTCACTTAGAGGCCATGGAAGGCAAGAGAGAATACTCCCGACTCCCTGCGGAGGATTTGGTTTTAGGTTCCTCATATCTTCACAGTGGGTGACCAAGCCACGGCTACTGAACCCCACCGCCACGACGGCGGACACCTGTTCAGGCTCTTACGACGTCAATAACTCACGGGACCCAAGCCAACCTCGCCTACTCGCGATGCAACCTGGTAATGATCAAACGAGGCTCTGGCTTCCTCCAACTCGCATTGATCCAGCGTGGTGGATAATGGCCTATATCCCAAATATGAATCCCAACCACATGTGGGAATTTTTAGAGGAGGCCAATGTCCAGCAGTGGACGTCTATCGGCCGATGATGAGTATATATAATGCATATAGCAGCCGTATGAAATAAAAGAATTTCAAAGGGTTTACTATTGCATATCACTAGTTGTAGGTCTTTGTTGCCGGAGCAGCTATGTCTGACGTCAAACAGCACTGTGCAAATGTTGCTGTGCTCCGGTATGAAGGGCGTTGTGACCATTGAATTTACTGGGGTTAGGTGACAACATCCCATATCCTAAAGCAAGGAGTAAAAGGTAGTGGTGTATATACTCGTATAATTCTAACTAGTATCAAATTTTTGGGTAACGTCTCGCTCGTTTCTTCGAATAAATTGAATTGTTCACGTCGCTTTTCAGTAATTAAACACGTGCAGTAATACCGGAAGTGAACACTCATTTATTTTATCAGTTAATTGTTTTTAAAGCAATAATTACTTAATTACCTTACAAACAGTGGATAACGAGATTATTCCGTTCTTCTCTCGTAGTTTTCACAATGTTAAATGTCGGCCTCTGAAACAATGAAAAATATCTATTATTAAAATATCAGAAAAACTAGTTTTGTTCCTCCAAATATGAGTATTAGAGAAATGCTACTTACTGGCTTCGCTTAGGCCATCATCATCAGCCGATAGACGTCCACTTCTGGAGGGCCCTTCTAAAGATCTCCACGTTTGTAGTTCTTATAGCTCCATGCGGGTTGGTGGGAGTCGAACCCTCGTTTTTTAATTAGCAGGATGCACCAGGAGCGGATGAGGTTGGCTCGGCCCCGCGAGTTGTTGTATGGGAACCCTTTTGGATTCAGATGGGATTCGTATTCAAACACTAGACTATATTGTCAAACAATATAGACTCTCAAGTTTACTTCAGGATACCTTCAGTCTATTGATATTCTTTGAATTTATAGCCTTCGCTTATATGGCAATTGGCCATAGTTTCTATGTATAAATTTGATTTCAATATTACAGAATCATCAGGATCCAAATTAGTTTCCATCAAGTTTGACCAATGGATCGCATCATCCATAATTACAAATTCAGTATATTCATATACAGGTCTTTAAGAATTAGGTATGGACATGTGTCTTTATCTATTAGGTAGCTTCTAGATTTATAGTCTCTAAAGTATAAGTAGACAATAGGTGAAAAGCTGCCGAGAGTCCATTTATGAACACTCCTCATCATAAACGCGGGAACAATTAAAAATTAAGTTGTGGTCTATAGTCATATGTAATTGTTTTGACCAGAAATGATTACATTTGTGTGATAGTATATCTTACGGAGTCCAAGCCAACTTCACCTGCACGGGATGCTCTCAGTTGAATAACATACGAAGCTCTGACTATTTACCAACCCGCATTGGGCTAGCGTTATGGGAGATGACTCAAATCGCCCCATATGAACCCCTTACAAACGACAGACCTTGGAGCCCGGCGGTACCGGAGCTCATGCTGAGTAGCGTGGGGCCGATCGATGTGGAGATCATTGCGGGAGACCTATGTCCAGCCGTGGACGTCTATCAGCTGATAATGATGACAATGCATATTTGTATATTTTATCTGTTAACCAAAGCAATGTTACAGCACAGCATCCCAACTAAACGTTTGTGTTATGAATTCTGAAATTATATGAAGAGTATATGAAGTGCGATTGCTATGTCATTATTATATATGTTTGAATACGCGAACGGCGTTTGGTGTCGTGTTGTAAAACTAACATAACATCGGAGCCAGTAAATGTCCACCCTGCATCGAGTTTTTAACAGCAACATAAATCTGTTTAATAACATCGGCCATTTCACAGAGTGTCCGGCGCTCGTAAAACGTTAGGAGCTCGTGTAGGGAATAGCATATTGTATCCGCTATCCGCTATCCGCTATCCTCCATCCATGTAAAATATTCTTATGGGATTTTTTCGAACCGTGGGTGGTCTACGCCAGTTGTTCTTAACTCAAGATTTTTACTGCAACGTTAAAAATCGCTTAGACATAACATAAACGTTACTTTTTATGTTCTACTGCTGAGACTCCGCGCTTTCTTTACAGCCAAAGAGATAAAGCGATAAACCTAATCCTCTGGCCAAGTGTGGGATGATGAATAACCTCGAAAGCTGTTCGATAGTAGTGTATTAGTATGCTCTCCAAGTTTCCCTTCATTGCAAGCACATGGTCAGTAGTAAACGAATCTTTTAGTCATGCTAAGCGTAGTTCCACTCGCATTTACAAACTGAGTTACTGAAAAGAAGTATGTTCTAGATGTATATTTTCCAACAAGAAAATAATTATTGTTAAAAAAAGGTTGAGAAGCCCTGGTCGCGGCTAAGTGTAATATAAACTCTGAATAAGTTGATCGTAGGTGGATAAATGCGAAGGTCAACTTGCCAGTTCTAATGCTTTATTAGGATAGAGTACAGGTACTGGTTAAGTTGTGGAAAAAAATACTTTTCTTTGACAAATTCTTTATGGTTATATACTATCTCTATGGGATTTAAGTTTTAATCTAAAGGATGAAATACATGGGAACAGGCCCGTCCTTAAATCGATTTCGGGACCAAAGAAAACAGAGGGAGGTTCTTTATAACCAGCTTTCTCGTATGCTGTATTAACTGCCATCAATGTATTGTTCATACTAGTAATACATTAAAGAGTATTCAGAGAAGCATACTTCCTTATCTGCGGTGGCATTATAACTTACTAAGTTATAAAAAAAACTACTTTTAGGTTCATTTATAAGTGTACCTAGACTAGAGCTGGAATATATCTCCGAAACTAGTTATAGGTGTAGCAAGTCATTAAAAGCAATTGTAATGACGAATATGTTAAACTGAAAAGCAAATATTTAGGAAGAGCGCAAAGTGGTGCAGTGTCATCATCATCATTCACCAGTCGTCCAATGCTGGGTATTGACCAAGATTTCCCTGTGTCCCTATTCTGTCCACACTCAACGATTATTAGAGCCCTTCACCAGATGGTCGGTATACTCTAGGTCTTCCAACATTACATCCATGTAGTGTAAATCATCTTAACTAACACCATACGAACTTGCTGCTCAGATCGTATTAAAAATAAATGAGAAATGATGATGATGATGATGATGAATAACTAAGAGAAAAACTTTGTTTATTTTCAGCAGAAACTGGTGACACTGGAAGGATTCTTAACAAATAGTCCAGTTAAATTTAAGCACCTATTTCTTTACCTCTAAAAATAAGTTAAACGAGAATGAATGCTTATACTTAAGTTGCATTTACTTGGTAAAATACATTCGGTGCTTCTCGAACATCCTTATGTATTGACAATGCTTTTGACCTGACCTCAAATTATACTCCAAGTCAGAAGCGAAAATATTTCGATATCAGCACCAAATCATCGATGATTCGAAGACTGTGGAAAACCATAGAAATAAGAGAATAAATAATTCTGGTGATCTGAAGCCTCCATGACATATCAGCTCTGAATTATAGATTAACATGTTTTGAATGGCGGTAGGGTTTGGATCCGTCTCACTAGCTACCTTCGGTTTATTATTACTTTAAGTAGGTTACGTTAGTACTTGACAAATATCTCATTTGGTGTTAAGTTGTTATGTGGTATCTGGTGGTAAAGTGCAACCAAGTAACGGGCTTCATTATTTTCTTGAAGACACTAGCGTCGTATTTGTACAGGAACAATGGCGCTTTATGAAGAACGAGAAGCTGAATCTCTTTGGGGATGTTTTAACATAAGGATGGTGAGTAGCCGTTGATCTGGTTGTCTGGTGGTGAAACGGTGATGGGGGAACAAAACCATGTAACTCCAGCGCACACTTTCCTATGTATCCTATAGAGAATTGTAAGACAGGCCCATGACGCCTGTGTTCAAGGCTGCTCAGTTAAGTTATGACAAGTTCCTTATCTCCAATGAAACTTTTAAATAGACCTTTGAATAAAAATGATCAAAGTAATAGTCATCTACGCCATATTGTTCAAGTCTTTAGTAAAGTAATTTCTAAGTAAATTAAGTAACGTTATCAAAAGCTTTGGTAATAGAGACAGGCAGAGGTCTCTATAAATCTTCTCCAAGTCTTCATCATTTGTGATCTCATTTTCACTTTAAATCACGTGAAATTGAGATTAAGAGTTGGTGTGTAGATGATGAAAAAAAAAACTGGTCCCTCACGCCTTGGGCCGCGCGAAACAATCTGACCGTCCCGTTAATGAGATACCGTGCGATACGCGGGTGAGAGGTCAGCTCTTGACTTTGGCTGGTAAGCGGACGGTACGCCGGTTGTAATAACCACACTAATGCCCAACACCTGTATATTTGTGCGGTAGAATTGTAGAATAATATACGTCTAGATATAGATAGATATGAAGGTAGTTACGTTTAAAAAAAATTACATACTACCTTTAATTCTATTATCAAATTTTGCTTGACTAAATAAATAAACTAAGTTTATTGTTGGTAGGACTCCGTTTCTCTGTTCTGTAGTCTTGGGCTATTGAGAATATGACTAAAGTAAGTGATGGTATGCGCATGTCAAAAGGTACCCGGCACACGGCGGAAGAGAAGACCAAAGCTGCGATGGCTAAGGGTAGTGACAAAGGATATGATCTGCTGCGATCTCAAGGAATGCGATGTTCCAAATAGAGCGAAATGGAGTGAAAGAAGTAGGAAAGCAGACCCTGTCATAAGACGGGACAAATACTAAAAAGAAGATAAACCTCCGACATTAAGAGTAAATTACGTTCAATTCTATTATTTATCTTGCTTGACTAAAGATCTGAATTATGTGGATATATTTGGAGAAGCCCTATGTCCAACTGTGGATGTCTATCGGCTGATGATGAAATAGAGAAACTAAGTTTATTGATGGAAGGTCTCTGTTGCTACCAAGAGGATTTTAGTGAGATTTTAAGCCAAAACTAGATCCGCTGCAGGCAGTCGGGAGAGTCTTCTCTCTTGCCTCCCATGGTTTCTGGGTGAGGGATTCGAATGGGTTCGTTGTCCCTGTGACGATAAGAGACCGAGTGGAGGCCTTTTATAGAGATGGAAAGGAGAAGATGGAGCAGCGCGGTACAACCAGCGTTGGCAGAGTAGTGAAGTTGTGCGACGGTGGAACATCGTGAGGGTTTTAGTCGGTGCAAGTCCGACATAACGTGCCTTTGCCCCTGCGACGGCAGGTATGTGATGGAATTTCCTTCACGTAAAATAAAAAAAAACTCTGTTCGGCCCATCGAATAAGGTCATTATTGTTTACTCGCCTATTTAGTTCAGTGGGCGCGTTGTTGCGACACCGCCGCCCGTCGTCATAGTGACGAAAGTGACAATTGACAGCGAGTTTTGCAATTCCGTTTAGACGTTGTATTATTTGACTGGTTAAGTTTAAGTTACTCGATGTTAGATATGAAAGGTAAGTACCTCAAAGTTTAAACCGTGAATATCGCAGTTCAAAGCCAGTTACTTTGTAATAGGATTGGTGAATGGTATTTTCTTCCACCTGCCCTTTTCCCAGCTATGTGGGGTTGGCACAGTATGTACTTTTCTTCCATATTCCTCTATCAGCCACCATATCTGAATCCCCACTCTTCTTACACATGTCATCTTTCACGCAATCCATCCATACTTTCTTCTACCCTTATAACCATCCACGTTCATTCTCATCACTTTCTTTGTTATATATCCTTCATCCCTCCGCGTAACATGCCCGTATCACGCTAACCTCTTGCTCCTTGACTTCTCTGTCACTGGAGCAACTTTCAGACTTCCTCTAATATACTGATTCTCAATTTTATCCATCATAATCACACCACATATCCGTTTAACATTGGCAGGATTGGTGAATGATATAAAGATTAATTATATACATAAAAATAAAGATTTTTTTAAACTGTCGAAGAGACTACATAGATCTACGACTTATGTATCCTTTTACAATATGTGTTACTGGTAACATATGCTGTGAGCTGTATTTATAGTAGTGGTAACACGTCGAGTATTTTCAATCTCTTCAAACCGTGCTGGTGGACATTTAAGTCTGTATACTGTTATTACATTACCTATTTAGGTGTTTGAGTATTCTAGTAAGAAACTAGTAATTTCTAAAACAAGTAAAGTTAATTTTCGCCGATATAATACTAACTATGAAATAACCAATTAAGTTATATTAAAGTTATTTGTTTATGTAATTTTCAAGTGAACATAAGGTCGGCCTTTTGATCGATGCTTTGTGAAATTTTAAATAATGATCGTATTTCATTATTGGTGACATAGCTGGTGAATACTATAGTATTAATCATTCGTGGTGCAGTGAGTAACTGGTTTCTATAGTATCTTGAAGGTCCCCAGTACAATTCCAGGATCATACATATGCAGCTACTACAAATATATAGTAAATCAAATGAAATGATATATCATCAGCCGTTAGACGCCCAACGTTATACATTGGCCTCCCCCAAAGATTCCTACATATATGGTGGGAGCCAGAGCCTCGTTTGTTGATTAGCAGGGTGCACCACGAGCAGATGAGGTTGTCTTGGATCCCTTGGGTTGTCGTGCGGGAACCCTTACCCCCTAAATGAAATGATAACCGGATTCATTAAGACAATCACGCTTTACTATTTACAGTCTGATGATCACTTAAGACCATGGAAATTAGGCTCATCATCATCATCATTAGCTGATAGACGTCCACAGCTGAACATAAACCAAACTACAAAACTATATTTCGATAAGAGCCAAGAACTATATAAGCTGGTCATTGAGGTAATGAAACAAAGAAGAGAACATATATACCACAGAGTTAAAGAACGAGTTATTTTATTTTGAATATAGAAGAAGAGATGCTGGTACATCCACAAAGGTAGATAAGCTTATCCTTCACGACTAGGATCTAAGAAGAAGGTAAATAGAAGTTTTTTTTTATCTAAAAAGGTTAAAACTTAAAGTATATCATTCAATAAACGTTACATGTTATTTTAATGCATTAAGCAATTAAAATAGAGGTTGGCTTGAACAAAAAAAATATTACGTAACCACTTAAAGTTATAACCATTTGACATTTAAGTAAATGGGGGAACGACTGATGAGGTAAGTAATTAGAGAGAAAAAACTTTAAACACGATAGAGGTTTTTTTTTTATTCGACAAAACTAGATGGGCGAGACGTTCACCTGATGGTAGCAACCCTGCCCATAACTACTTGCCGTTAGATAAAATAATATACACAGCATCAGACTGTGCTCGTCACCTTATACATGAGATGTTAAGTCTCATTACCTCAGTAATTTCTTAGCTATAACGCCCTTCAAACTGGAACACAGTAATAATTGCACACTACTGTTTGGCGTCTGATATAAGCGCTGCCGGCGGAGACCGTCCAGGTATTCCCACCTCGACGTTATCCGGCACCAGGGACCTCCAGTGTAAATACAACGCGTTGAAATTACGTAGAAAATATATTAGTTAATCGTTTGCAATGTTACAGGTTACCAGTTCGATTCCTGGTACAGCGGAAGTCATGTTTTCACCGTCACAATCAGCCGTTATAATAGATTGACGGTCAACCTAAGGCAGCTGGAGTATTACGAGCACGTCAGGCTTCATTGTAACTTAATATCAATATGTAAATAAGTTAATGTTCAAGTATACCGTATATAAAAAATTAGGAAGTATATTTCGCTTTATATATATACTAGCTGTAGACTTTAAATTCGTCTGAAATATTCCTTGAGGGCAACCGCTGATGACTTTCTATAGCAACCGTTACTATAGCAACCGTATAAATAATAAATAATGAGAATGTTTATATAAGTTGATTAGAAATGAAACTGATAAAGGATCTATGATATTAAAAAAGTTAACGTCTTATAACTATCTATCGAAATTATTCTACGTTGAAGAATTAGTTTACAATTTCAATAAGTTCACTTGTTTTCACGTGATTGGCTGTGAAACGAGATACATTACAATATATATTTATAGATAGATATTTTGATGCTATTTTTAATCTCCCAGTTTCAGTTTCAGTTATATAAATAGATTGTGTATAAATGTAATTGTACTCGGCGGAGCTGTTGGGACGTCATTAACCGTCGCGGTGCACAATGGACGAGTTTACGACGCGTCGGGAAGTCACGACGGCGTTCGACGCTGTGTACACCGGGACGCAATACTGATGCTCACAGATTTACACCTGAACAGCCCACTGAAATCTCCCACCGCTGAAATTTATGCCTTTTCTTAAAATAACGAAATTAAGACTAGTACGACACTGCTTAAAAGAAAAACGAAACGGATTTTTCGTATAATTTTTGTATATCTCTCTGTGGGATGGCGGATCCCAGCGGTGGGAACGTGAAGAGAAATTTCATTATTGTTATTAGCTGTGTAGTTGAATAAAATATGTATTTGTAGTTATTTTCTAAGTACTGGGCCGTATAGTATTCGAGACGCGAACCCGCTAAGCACGCTGGGTCAGCTGCTATTGATAAGGGGGTCAGGCGCGCGGGTCAGGTCACAACACTCGGACCCTTCGCAGAAACTATTAGCCCCGTAGGCTAGTAGGTAACGGGTTATAATGGATGCCGGGATGCCGGCTCAAGTTAGAAGACGTTTATGCGTTTGTATTTATTTGGCACGGTTTCGGTGACCCTTACAGAGGTCATGTTAAATTTTAAAATTCAGTTAACAGTTTTAAAATGTAGAATTGGTACTTGAGCTTTTAGATATTTGCGTTGCATCATAATGCAGGTCTTTGTAGGAGACCATCTAGGTAGGTATCACTGCAGTTACTACATCTGCCGCCAAACAGTACTGTGCCAAAATTATCGCATACCGATTTGAAGGGCGTTGTAGAAAATGAAATTGGAGTAAATGGCTTTATGTCTAATATCTCAAAGCAAGGAGAACAGTGTTGTAGTCTATATCATTCTTAATAGCAGTCACGTAGTCATGTAGTTATTGGCAGGCGTTGATTTACTTTCATCTATATACATATATTGTACAGATAGAGATTGCTTTCGCTAGTTCGATCGTGACGAGAATAGCTCTTATTCTCAAAATTGGGAAAGAAAATGCGGATAATTTAGAAAATATATATAAAATAGACTAAAATGACAATGAGTTTTAATATTTGATCTCAACTTAATGAGGAGTTAAGAGACAATGAGAATACTTCGTCCCTCATGTTGTGAAGCAGAAAACAGCGATATATAAAAGGGGATAGATGTCCAATACAATAGTAGCTTGCAGTCGGATCGAGAGAAATCTTACCACCAACCAAAAAATAAAACCAACACTCGCCTATATCAAACAGTAGCTATTCTCCATCCCGTTTGCTGGCAACAACCCCGCAATTCTCTTTGGGGTAGGAATTTTGATAAATCCATTCTGACGTCTTAATACCAGAAGCAATATCTCTATCAAATTTTGAGTGTTTCCTCTAAAGGTTGCGGAAATCCCGTGATGAGTCAATGAATATATAATTATAATATTGGATTATATACATGTTATTTGTGTGTTTTTTTTCTAGAAATCATGTTTTTTTATGTATTTCTTTTACCGACCGACTTCCGTTAGTTGCTCGCAAAATGCACAGTTCAAAATGAACACAATGCAATCGTTATTTTATAATTATAACGTCGTGACTCCGTAACGGTGAACGCTATATCGATACCATAACAAAAATCGATTCCGGGAAGATCGGTAAAGCAACGATTATACGATCCGGATATGGAATCGATTCGGTTTCACGTGACATGCATTCTATTAATGTCTTACGGTCGGAGCAATACACACTGCGTCCGAGAGGCGAATGTATCGGAGAACCGTTCTTTCTTATCTCTGCCACGTTGTTAAGGGCTGACGTATTTCTTACCATCAAGTGAAGGTCTTGCTCTCGATGTAACGGATAACAGTAATGTTTACACACTACTGTTCTTCGGGTGCAGTAGGAGCTGCGGTGGTGGCTACCTAGAAGGTCTGCGGCAACAGAGACCTACGACCAGTTCAGCTAATTGCATTACGTGTAAGAAAGTAACAAACTGGTGTTAGATCTCTGCCGGAGATCGGCTGGTTAGTTACCATCTCACCGCCTATTTCTGCAAAAAAATATAAGTGTACAAACATTACTGTGTTCCGGTTTGAAAGGCGCTGTAACTACTGTAATGAGACTCGAGATCTTATGTCTCAAGCGGCAAGTGTAATGTGGTGCTGGTGCTGTGTATCATCCTAATTAACGCCACGTTCTTATGGGCAGGCGTATCACTTACCATCAAGTGATCGTCCCGCTCGTCGCGTCGCGTAATTGAATAAAAAATGCACTGCAGGAGTTTTGTCATATATTATTTATTTCTTTGTACCATTGAAGTCCGAAGGTACCGAAGAAGGCTTCGCTTCTGGAGCCACATGTTACGTAATAAAATCACGGGTGTGAATCTCACCTGCTCGTGGTGCACCCTGCTAATCAACAAACTAAACTCTGGTTCCCACCAACCCTCATTGAGCCAGGGTGATGGGAAATGGCTTCTATCCCTCCATATGAACCCCTACAAACGACAGACGCTAGTGCCCGCCATGCCAGCAGCGCAGGACCGTTCGACGTGGAGATCTTTGTAGGAGGTCTGTCTAGTTGACGTCTATCGGCTGATGATTGGTTCATTAATTGACTGTTACTTAATATATAAAAATTAGTATTTTTACCATGAGTTTTATATACCTTTCACCAGCAGGAGTAGTGTATCAATCCATATACCATCTAACTAGTCCGCGGTTTGTATAGATCTGTCGAAAGTGTGAAGGCTCCGGTTTCATCTGCTAAAGATTGCTACGGCTTTCACATTTACAGCCGGTACACATGCAATGCTGAGATGACAACAGGTTTACATGAGGGTGGTAGCCAGCTCATACCAATCATCATTCAAACTCCATATAGCTTCAGAAGCAAGGAAGGAACCTCAATGGTATATGGCAACAGTTTATACTCTGACAAAGCTTCTGCAGTTTTTACGATACTAATTTGTTTGTTTTTAATTGTTCTAGTTTTTTGTTTAAACAACATTCATTTATTAAAAACTTATCTCACTTATTGTTAGGTTATACACGTAAATTTTGGTGTAATTGAGCTAAGCACAAAAGTTTAATTAATAGGTTATTTCCTTTAACTCTCCCAAGGTAGAATTCATCAACTTATAAAGACAAGCTTTCATAAAACTTTTATTAAGATAGATGAGCTGATAGTCTAGGTTATAAAAAATATTGCTTAGATATGATAGATTATCGTGATAGGATTAAAATAGCTTTATGATTAAAACTGGAATAAAAGCGAACGCAATATCAAGTGTGTCAGGATTATCAGCAGGAGCGTTGGGAACTGGTTCCCAGCGGTGCGGCCCGTTGTAATCATTTTCGAAGCATATTACATTAGAAGTGGCTGAGGGATTATGCAAATGAAGTGGAATTATCATGACGGGTGCGTAATTAGGTTTCTAAGTCTTTTTTTCTCCCTCGCGAAGGAAAGCCGGATGCTTGTACGAGGGGAACACTGTCGCCACTGTGCACTCGCGTCTCGGACTTCGCCTGTGTGTACACTGCAGCGGTATTGAACTACAGATTAAATATATACATAAACAGCGTTCTCATTCTCAGAATTCTGTTTCAGGCTTTCTTCAACAAAGAGTCAATTCAAATTATCCACCACGTTAGCCAAGCTAGCTAGGAAGATATTATATTTCTATGAAAGTTATTGATCTTGAAGCGACTCGGTCTCCTTAAATTTTTTTCCTCTTCCGGAAGCTCAAACTCGGTGAGGATCGAACCCGCACGTCGTTGAGATATACACAGATCCATCATCTTACAAACTATGCTATTATTTTAGACTACTGATAGTCTAAAGTCTCCAGACTGATAGTCCGAAGTTACTCATTTCTATAATTGTTAGCCTTGCTTCATGAGGAACAACATATTTATTGACTAGCTGTTCCTCGCCTGGTTTGTTGACCCTAAGAACCCTTTGTAAAATTCCTTTTAAGCTGGCCTGTACTTGACAAAAAGAATATTTCTACCAAATTTCAAGTCTCCAGGCCTTGTGCTTCCAGAAGGTATAGTGAGGACTCTTTACATAGTTGGAAATCTCCTGTATATCTTGCTTTGCCACAAGACATTCTCTTCCATTCATTATTCTGGATTGAGAATAAAAAAAACTGCAATAGTACAAAAATACTGTTCAATCTAAGGATATTTAAAATCTAATATAAATTATTAAATAACTGAAACAGAAAGGACTTTTTAAAATATTCGTTAAGATGATCTAGCGGAAGTACTATTTTAGACTCTTAATAGCTCCTCGTCACGCATACTGAGTAACTAAAAAGACTTAGAACTAAATAAAGATGCGAACAGTGTTCAAGCTATCAGGTTAAGTTTCAGTGTTACAGCATCCTTACGGTGTGATTCTAAATGCAGATGATGGGTCCAGTTCAATTTATAATTACGCGAACAGTTACTTCACGCCAAGTGGTATGGTGAGCGGCGCGATAACTTATCGCGATGTGTCGGCTTAGCCGTTACTTTAACCATGCTACATTTGAGCTGCATTACTAATAAATATAGTAATAATACAGTTAATTAGATTACTGCTATAATATAATTAACTTTAAGTTGAGATTCCGAAACCTGTATACGATAATCTTGTTTGAAAGGTGACTCATTAGTGTTATTCGCTTGACGCTACTACACGGCTTTGTTTAACTTATTATTGATGACAGAAGCTGTTTAATTTTTTTGTTATATTACTAATATGAAGGTTCAGTACACACATCTACATATACACTAAAATATATACCCAACATACACACACACGCGATATATGTGTATCTAATTCATTTTGTATTGTTCTATCTAATAATCGTTGCTATGAGTTTTCAGTATCATTTATCTTGTATTAATCATCATTTTAGTCGATAGTTGTCCACTGCTGGACATAGGAATTCTTAGTGTTTTTATAATTGTAAAATTTACGTTCCATCCATCATCATCATCAGTCGATAGATAGTCCACTGCTGAATATAGGCGTGCCCCAAAAATGTCTACATCGATCGGTCCTGCGCTGCTGTCAGCATCTTGCACCGCCGGGCATTAGAGTTCGTCTGTAGTCGTTCATATGGGGAGGTTTAGGCCATTTCCCCCTACGCTGGCCCAATGTGGGTAGGTAAAGCCTCGTTTGTTGATTAGCAGGATGCACCATGAGCAGATGAGGTTGGCTTGGGTGCCGTGAGTTGTTGTGCGAGACCCTTTACACCCTTCGTTCATATGTATTCAATTCTGGAAACGATTGTGCGTTTATTTCCATTGTCACAATACAGGTACTATTTCTATTCCGGAAGTCGCATCACTTGTCAACTGTTTTTTGTGATTTTCGCTGAGAACAAATAAAATAAAAAAAAGGTTTCGATTGATATCGACACCACAGGGACGTACATATGGTCGCTCCGTGGTGCTGCCATCTAGCGGAAAATTAACGTAACAATGTTTTATTGTTTATCTGTATTTATCTCGATTTGTTACATGAAATTGAAAAGTCTTGCAATTGACAGTTCCGTTATGTTGACACTGTTATTCCCGCCAAAAATCGAGGACTAAATTAATTATTTAAGACATTAAATAAATCGTAATTTTATATTGTTGTTGTAATTACCGTGTCAAAAATATTTATATATATATATATTGTCATGTTGTGGATCGATTACTGTTATTTTGTCTCGTGCTCTGTGCAGTACTTACTCTGTAGTAAACAATTTTTTTCCATACTTCAAGTATGTTTTTAATATGGATTTTGAGGATAATCTCGGCCACTCTCCGACGTATATATCGGTAAGGTTTTTTTTTTTAAATATTCCATGTAAAAATATCCGCTCACTAGCCGATATGTCGTGGGAAGAGTGACTGTAATATGATCAGGTTATTGCCTTCATAATTACCTTCGGGTGTATGGAGGCGATGAAAAAAAAACCAGTCTCGGATGCAGGCCCTGCATACGTTACCGGTAACTACTTGAACGATATCCAATGTCAAAAAACGCAGTAGCGTGGAAAAGGTTTTTATCTTCCCCCGATATAAAATATATTATATATTCAAGACTACGTATAATTGTTATTTTTTAAGACCAGTGAGACTGTACCTGATGGTAACTGATACGGCAGAGCATAGCAACGTGGTGCTAGTTAGAATGGTACAAACAGCACATCATTGTGTTCGTCGCCTTGAGACAGGATATTGTCTCGTTACACCAGTAATTTTGTTGCCTTCAACTCCTTTCGATGGAGTACACAGTACTGTATGTCAGCTGCAATAGGAGTTGCGGTGGTGCCTACCTAGGTGTCCGGCAACAGAGACCTAGTTACTTTTCAGTTCGTATATTTAACGTACTTTCTAATAGTAGACCTTCAAAAGTCCTCCTTTACCTTCATAAGAGCTTTTTAAAGCAAAAATCCTTTCGCTTCTTAAGCAAGTAATCGTTATAAATAACTGGTTCTCTGCAGCGACCCAGTGGCCAAATCCAACTTTCACTGGTGCTAAATATCGCGCAAACACTAAAACCTCACCTCCATAGAGATGGATGGATCATCGCTAATATACATTTAGCGCTGGACGCCTTGATCTTGACTCCGAAACGCGGTTCGAGGTCGAACCAAAAAAACTTGCTAATTAACTTGTCGTTTATGGACCTCCGCTATGAATTGGATAAAGTGCGGCTTTAAAAAAAACATTACGTTTTTTTTTATAATTAACAACATATTTGATCTAACTTAATGACTTGATTGATTGTTGTGTCATTATTAAGGATGGAAACAATTTTGTGGGTCCACTGTTGGGAATAGAGTTGTCCCATAAGGTGGTAAGACTCTGTTGCTGCAAAACGTCTAGGTACCACCTTAACTCTTACTTCCGCCAAACATTATTGTATTCCAGTTTGAAGGGTGCTGTGGCTAATGAATATGTGGTATCCAGTGCTGGAATGGCGACCCCGCATCGGAAAGCGCAGCATTGGCAGACCATCCCCTAGGTTGACAGGGGATAAAAAAAGATTGCTGGGGGCCTCTGGATTCCAACAACGCAAGACCGTGGTTCGTGGAACACTACAAGAGACCTATGTCCAGCAGTGGACGTCCATCATTTGAAATGATGATGATGATGACACTCGACATCTTATACCTTACAGCGACGACTACAATGTGGAGCACACAGCTGTGTGAAACATCCTAGTTCCTAGTCAGGTGCATCAGTTAATGCAATAATGCTTGCACACTACTACCTGTCAGCTGCAATAGGACCTGCGGCGGTACCTACCTAGACGGTCTCTGGCCATTAAAGACCTAACACCAGTGTGACTGTTCTCTTGTATGAATATGGCAATATCTAAATTTATTATTATATAAGTAAATGTTGCTTAGTTTATTTAACTTAACATGCAAATAGTTAAATATTTTCGCTTTATACATACAACAGGTTTATATTTATATAGGTAACAGTTAAATATATAAAGTTAACTATGACGGCAAACACTTATGTATGCATTTGATCAGCGCCTATTTGTTGGTCGGAGAAGAGTAAATATTTTACTACTATACTATCAGGAAGGATATAACATATCGATGGTACACAATAAATTATACACAACTTTTACACCGTTCACGAAACGTGTAGTGTAAATAAAAAAAAAGTTCTTGAATTAAACTGGTGGTAGGTGTGTTGCCGGAAGTCCTGTAGTCTTGGGCTGTTAAGAATAGGATTAAGGTATTCCCTGCCTGTCGTATAAGGCGACTAAAAGGATCTTTCGGTTTGTGGGAATTCAGGGTTGAGCATCCTCAAAGCTCAATAAGCGAGCTTTAGGAGTATGGAAGATACATGGTGGTCTTGTATTTGCCGTAGCACAGCGCGGTGAAGAGGGCTTTGCCCTTCCGTGGTATGTTTTAGCCAGTGTAAGTAGGCACCGATGCGTTTTGTAGGAGATCCTGAGCCCCTCCTAATGCACTGAGGAAGACCATCGACGTTTTAGTAAAGCCGCTCAAAACTTTGTCTTCTCTACAGAAGCAAAGGTTAGTAAGTACTACCATAGCTCCCATTTCTGCGGATAGACAGTAGTGTGCAAACATTACTGAGTTCCGATTTGGAGGGTGTTGAAGTTGAAAGTACTGGGGTAACTAGACTTAACATATGTATTAAAACGACGAGCGTAATGTTAGTGTTGTGTATATCATCCTAACTAGCGCCATCTTGTTATAGATGAACGTTTCATTCGAGTACTCGGTTCATAGAATAGACCAAATCGAGAACATAACATAGACGTCTATTGTTGGACATAGGCTTCTCTGTAAGATCTTCCTTCACTTGGATCCTGTTGTAGGTATCCAGCTGTTTTCCGTTACATTAAAATTGGTTTATCTTGTAATGCATTCCAGTAACATCTACCAGATAATACAGCATCATCTACCTTAAATATTTTTGCTCGACGTCTTCATTATCATCATCAGTCCATAAACATCCACAGTTAGATACATGTTTTGCCTATTGGCACTTTAGTGTAGCAATCCTTGAAGCTCTATCAGTGATCTTTATCTCTTACTGATCTCGTTGACTACTGGATATGCTGAAGGTACAAGGTAGAAGATTAGAAACAAATCGTTTCTAAGAACGGACCAGACAAGCGAGTCGTTCACAAGCGGCGTTGGTTAGGATGTTATACACTGCACCACATTTTGCTCATCGCTGAAGCATAAGAAGTTCACTCTTCTTAGCGCAATAATTTCATTAGCAACAGGATCCTTGTCTGCACACTACTGTACAGCGGCAGAAATCGGAGCAGCGGTGGCATCTAACTTAACGGATCCCGATTAAAGTAGTTTGTGTATAACTTATGTTAAGTTATGAGAAAATTGCTAATATGTTAGATTTGTATGCGAAAACGAGATACTTGGTAACTCGGCGAGCTGGTGGAATGCAATTATGCAAAAATTACGTATGTTAAACCGTTCTGTGGCACCGCGGGAATTATAGAGCGATTTCTTGTTGTGTTAAACATATATGCACACTTATAATTATATATGTTATCATCTATAAATATAGGTGTGTATATGTACTAAATTGTGTATATATATACAAATATTTATATATGATGACGATGATAATGCGACAGCGATCTACCCGCCGTGAGTAGTCCACCGCGGCAGCTTCGCAACAGACACTTATTATTATGCTAAAGCTGTTTCCCAAAGAAAGAGCATATTATGAATAAAGAAATCCTTGAATATTAATGAAAAAAGAAATTACAATATGCATTAATAATTAAAAAAAAGTCTTACTAAATTTAGTCCTTGCAGGTCAATAGTTATTTCCTGCTCGCCTTACTGGGCGTACTGTACTATTAGATTTGAAATTTGTTAGAACTAACCCCGCCCGGCGGCAACCCGTCACCCCGCAACCCCTTTTGGTAGTAAAATTTTGTAAAATATATCCGTAGCTGACTTATACTCGGCAAAACGAATATTCATACCAAACAGTCTCCAGGTCTTATGGTTCCAGATATATTGTGGTGAGTCTCTACATAGGTGGACATCTCTTATATATAAACTGTACCTCTATTTTCTGTGTCCAACATTACACTGGACCTTTGGAATTAAATCCGCTATTTCGTAAATTTTCTTATATGAGAAATTATAAGGGGTGTAAGGGTGTAAGGCATCATAATTTATGGGACCCGAGCGAATCTCACCTGCTCGTAGTGCATCCTGCTAATCGACAAACGAGGCTCTAGTCTCTCAACGACTTGCATTGGGCAAGCGTGAAGGTAAATGGCTTAAATCCTCTATATGAACCCTTACAAACATGGAGATCTTTAGATGGAGGCCTATGTCTAGCAGTGCCCATCTATCGGCTGATGATGAGGAAGTAAATAAATATACACATACATGAATGCATTTCGCCATCGAAAGATTAGACGTACGAGTCCCATCCTAGCTGTTTAGAATCCCAGTTTGAGAACAAGGACTTTCAACCCCTCGTTCTTCATAGGAATATAAAAGGAGTGGAACAAATTACTGATGTCGGTGTTCCCGGCCAAATACGACGTTGACTCCAAGAGAAGATTGAATAGGCCTTTACTAGGATAAATGCGCCTTACCAACACAGTCTACATCACCACTTAAAATCAGGTGGGATCGCGGTCAAGCGCTAACCAAGTAGATTAAAAAAAAAAACACGCACACACAAAAGCGGGTGCTCTCATGCAGGTGCAGTAGTGTTAATAATGATTAATAAGGGTTTTGCTAATTGCGGCAGTCTATAATTAACTAATGCAATCAGCGACAAACACTTGTACTATACATACATATATATATATATATCCAAATATTCATTGACACATCTCAAGGTCTCCGAAACCATCAGACGCAAACACTCAATATATGGTACAGATATTGCTTCTGCTATTTAGAGGTCAACTAAGAATGGATTAGGATGGTAAGATCAGCAAAGCGGGTGAAGAAAAGCTTTGTACTCGTAATAAATAAAATTGAAATAGGTTTTTTTTTTCTAATTCAACTGTACCCGAGGTTCAGCTAGACGTGTCACCGGCTCGGCTGCGCCCACGCAGATTCCGATCTCGCTGCAACAGCCGCGATAACCTTGAAGCCGTGACCCGAATGCTGCAGACGTAACGCCGCGTGGGCGCCCCGCCGCGCCCCTGCTGCCCTCCTGAACCTTCTCTTCTATTACCCATTTTCCTTTACTTCTCTCATTGATGATCTCTTGAGCTCAAACTCATATAGCTAGCTATATAAGCGGATCTTATATAAAATAAATCTTTAATTAATGTACACATACTAACGTAGTCCAGCAGTGGACGTCTGTGATGATGATGATACTAACATAGTTACGGCAAGACTAGTAAGAGGGTCTAAAGCCCTGCATTATTAGCCGAGAAGACAGCCTCTCAATTATTTATAACTTTATTTGCACACACAAAAATATACATGAAGGTACACTTGTTTCTAAAGGAGATTCTCCTCCACATCCTCTAGGGTTGAGCAAAGAACAAAAAGATGAAGTATCTTGGTACGTAAGATATTGTTAAATACTCGATGTAAATCATAACAGCTGTAATACATCACAAATGTGATTATCACATAATGTAAGAGAGGTTAATATATATATATATATATAAATATATAGAAACATATGTTACTACTAATAGAAGTCTAAATCTTCTCTCGCGAGAGAAGGCTCCTATTCTTGGAGGAAGCCAGAATATTCATGATAATCATGCTCCATCTCCGGCATGATTCAAATAATATATAAAACCGTTTGATCAGTGTAATTGTAGATATATTCCACTCGGTACTATATTACATAATGGAATCCCAGCATCCTGCTGTATCAGCAGTAGGCAAGTTTTGTAGTGTTTACCCAATATTGTCCAGGTGTAAAGAGACTTCTATAAACATAAACAATTACACGTAAACAATTCATAAGTCTTAAAGAAGATATCTTTAAGTTGCAGCGTCTGATCGAGCGATAACGATGATCAACATCATCATCATAAGATAAGATCTAGAGATATGAAGTCGGCCCGTTGTCTTCTGTCGACTATCTCATAATATCTAATAAGCTTTATTTGGTATCTCGCTTTGGTCTCGACTCTCCACTTATGAGAGAATGCCCAGAGTCCCAGTAGTGGGAAATAACATGGATATTTTATATATATAATACATTTATTTCATAAATAAATAATAAACTGTTATAACGTCAATTTACGGTTAATTTTTTTATGATTATACGTTTTAACTATGTCCCCGTGCGCGGGAGTTGCGAAACTGTCTAATTTATATCCTTTCTCGGTGTAATCACTCGCGAATTACGTAAAATCGCGTGTTTAATTACGTTACGCGTACAGTCCTGTAATTTTGCGATCGTAAAGGTACAGTCGCGTATAAAAACTATTAAATCTCCGTACACATTGTGTAATTAGTTAAGCCGCTGGCATTTCAGCTGCGGAGGTTAGGCGACGCGCTCGTCGGCGCGCGACCTCCGGCTGTTACTGGTAACTAATGGAACACGCCGGTGTGTTGACAAACCTATTGCGGATCTACTGACGCAGCTGAATAAATGTTTTTGTTTCGTAATACACCAGGGCCTGTAAGCTCAGTGCAGCAGCACGCACGGGCTTTACATCTCGAAGAGGCCCAAGTTCGATCTCCACTAATCTGATAGTTCGTGTTAAGATATCATGAAGATATCAATATGTTCTATGAACAAGAGCTTCTGTGATGGGATATCTATCAACTCGCCCTCGATCACATGGGAGATAAACGTATTTAATTAATTATCTCCTTGTGGAAGGAGACCCCAAATATAATTTAATCATTAAGAGAGTTTTTTTTTATGAAAATAAGGTTGAATGGATCCTTTCAGAGATAAAAAATACTATGTTTTGTAATTTTCAATCAATTGGAGGATATGTTTTTACTACGAAGAGATGAGACGTATGAGATGTTCAACTGATGGTAAGTAATACGCCTGCCCTTAACAACGTGGCGATGGGAGGAAAGATCGTATACTACACCACATTGTGATGGGTAAGTATCGTTTACCCCAGGAATTTCACTGGTTACAGCACCTTTCAATTTGGAACACAGTGGCTGCCGGCAGAAATAGAAGCTGTGGTGGTACCTTTCTAGACGGTCATCGCCATCAGAGACATCACCACCACGGTATGGTTAAAACATTGCCCAGAAGTGTGACATCCGCCCCTTAAAATGTATTGCTAGTTAAAATCTATATATTATTGGCCGATGCCCAGCAGTGGACGTCTATCTAGCTGATGATGATGACGATATTTACATTGTGTTACTGGCATTGAGATATTACTTTAGTAATTTTAATACTTCCATGCCTTCTCACTTCACTTTGGTAGGGATAGATTAATTAGTACCTGCTAGTCATGGACAGGTACTAACCATCGCTAATTAAAAAAATAATATCTAGCACTGAACATATGTGATCAGTTATATTTCTTACTACTTAGGGAAACTCCTAAATTATTTGTTACTATAAAAAAAAATCATAGCTATAAGTTTCGCTTCAGCTTATACAAGGTACATTAAGAATTCTCTATCGCAATGTTATAGGTGATCACTTTAAACAAATAGATTTGCTTAGCGATACTTAAAAAAAAAACAATCCAAACAGTACATCCCGAAGGCCTTAAGGTCCTAACGAGAGTTTGAATGCGGTCTTATTTTGTTTTTAATTACTTATCCAGAGTTAAAAAGAGAAACAGGATTAAGTACAAGCGCGAGTGGAAATTATTTGCAGCGGTATATTTATATGCGAGCGTCTTCGCCCGAGGGGTTCAGCGGTTAAAGTACCGGCTTTCGAGGGAGAAGTACATGGTTATATATAAATTAATATAATGATTATATTAACAAGTAAAAGAGGACGACAGAAGCGAAATAATATGCTGTCTTTCTACCATAAAACACTGTTTCGGATGTACGTATACGGTAGTGTACGTACTAGGTAGTAGCACCGGGCTGATGATCTTAGTTACTTAAGTAATGTCCTAAGGTCTATCGGAGATGTCTATAAGTAGAAGTAGGAGTCTCATTACCCCATTATATATAGCTGTTCCTGGCCAGTAACAGAATTGGAAGAAATTTATCAGAAATATTCCCGCGTGGCAGCAACTCACAACCTCCAGGCTCCTTCCACTTAACACCCTGCAACTTCCTTAGAGGAAGGAATTTTGTAAAATCTATTCTTAGATGACCTAATAACAGAAGCAATATCTCTACCTAATTTTGAGTGTTTACATCCAATAGCTTCAGAGATCTCATGGGACAATGGATCTCTGGATATCTCTTATATGTGTAAACACTTTATAACATCATCATCATTTCAACCGATGAACGTCCACTGCTGGACATAGGTTTCTTGTAATGCACAAACCACGGTCTTGCGCTGTTTGAATCTAGTGCCTTCGCTGATATCGTCTGTCCATCAAGTGGAGGATCAGCTAACGGTGCTCTTTCCAGTGCTATGTCCGGTGCTAAGATCCCAACAATATACAATAACATGCAATATCTTTATTAGGGTAATTATAAAATTTTTGGCTATAAATTTAAATTGTTGTCTACCCCATGATATTGAGGATTGTTGTATACATCACTCCATCATCATTACGTGGTTTTATTCAAACTGAAGTTAAGGTTCAATTATCCTTTTCAACTTCAAGTCCAGCCCCCCTCGTTTCCATCGTAAGACCATATCCAGCTACTGGTACACTCGGCGACTCGTGTAACTATACTAACACAATCGCCATAACCGTTTTACGAATGATATTAAAACTTTACTGCACAAAAGGCCCTAAAACTTTAAATAAACGCTCGTAAAACCTTTCCAGGTACCGTCAGCAACAAAGTATACACTTGAGCTGATGCACTAATAGGCAGTAATTCGGCAGTATTGCGAGACGTTTAGACAAATAACGTAGGTTTTATCTTGGGCATTAACTTTTATGTACTGCACGATAGCTTAGTTTGTGCATAAGTTACAACTTTATTAATACTTGAATATGTTCAGTAGACGGATTAAATTGAACGTGAATTATTTCTTTCATTAAGCGACGAGACTATTGGGACGTTCACCTGATGATAAGTGACAGGCCCGCCTATAACAACGGAACCCAAGTTAGACACTGCATCACATTACGCTCGTCGCCGGAGACAAAGGATGTTGAGTTTCGTTATCCCGGTAATTATATTGGCTACAGCGCCCTTCAATCTGGAACACAGTAATGTGTGCACAGGATTGTTTGTCGGTTTCAATAGGAGCTGCGGTGGTATCTAGGCGGTCTCCGGCAATAGACCTACCACCAGTACAAACATTTTGCCTGCTGCCTGCCATTTGCCAGTGATGGTTATGGCACCGAGACCTGGCCGCTTGCAATGGGCTTGGTGGCTTCAAGTCGCACCGATGGCAGAAAGGGCTATGCTCGGGGTTTCACTACGTGATAGAATCAGAAATGAGGACACCCACTGGAGAGCTAAGGTCACCTACATAGCCCGAAAGATTACTAGCCTCAAGCAGTAATGGGCAGAACACATCGCTCGAAGGACTGACAGATGATGGAGCACCAAGGTGCTCGAATAGCGACCGCGTTCTGGAAGACAATGTTGGCAAGTAGACTATACCACCATCAGGTGGTCCGTCGATCTGGTGAAGGTTGCAGGCAGTGCAGGATCGATCGATGTGGAGATCTTTGAGGAAGGCCCATGTCCAGCAGTGGACGTTTGTCCGCTGATAATGATGATGAGTTAGTTAAATATAGAAGATAATTTATTACTATTACTACCGTTAGTATAACCTGGTTTATTAAATTTTAATCCAAAATTTATTCTCATTTATTTTTCTCACGGAACCCTAAATCTTTTTCTTACAAACGAAATTAACATGTGTTATGATCATTAATCGCTCGAAACAAACAAAGATGAAATTACTTATCTAATTAAAAACACACTTTAATTTTATTTACTAGTATATATAATTAATATACTATAGTATAGTATAGCTGTAGTAGTGTAGTAATTTTTCGTTCTTTATTTAATACTCAATTTTTTTTTCGACGAAGCGACGAGACAAACGTTATTGATGATAAGTCTCTGTTGTTAGAGACCGTTGAGGTAGGTTCTACAGTGTTTATTTATTCCGCCAAACAGTAGTATGGAAAAATTACTGTGATCCTGTTTGAAGGGCGCTGTAGCTAGTTTAATTACTGGCTTAACGAGACTGTACATGTTATATATCAAGCGACGAACTTAATGTGGTGTAGTGCATAATATAGATACTAGCGCCACCTTGTTATAGGCGGGCGTAACACTTACTATCAGGTGAACGTCCGGCTCGGTCTTGTTGTTCAATTGCATAAACATAAACAGAAAAGCGAGACGTTTACCTGTAAGAGAAATGTGTGCATATAACGTGGTGCCGGGTGATATACACTACACTATATTGTACTAGTCGCCTTCAGACGTGAGATGTTTACTCTCGCTGACTAAGTAATGCGGATATTTGCAAACTACGAGGGTGGATCAAAAAGTAGTGAGAACGACATATATACTCCTTGGTAAGAAAATAAATAAATAGTGGCATAGCTCAGATACATATTTGTAACATTAATAAACAAAAAAATCTTCGATTCTCTTTTGCTTCTGTCTGTATGTAGTCATTTGTTTGCTTCGTGTCGGAGCGTGCTCTCGGAAATGGAGAAAAGCGAAGTGCGAGCCGTTATTGAATAGCTCTGTTTAAAGAAGTTAACGACGCAAGAGATTCATTGCGGTTTGGAGGCAACATTAGGAGAGTCTGCTCCGCCGTATTCCACTATCGCAAGGTGGGCTTCTCAATTTGGAGTGGAGAGAACGAGCACGGAAGACGAAAATCGTTGCGGCCGTCACCACGTCCATCGACGTCACTCACCCAAGAAAATGTTGCGAAAGTCGAGAAAATTGTATTGAGCGATCGAAGAGTTACCATCAGATACTTAATTCAAGAAACGGGCATTTCATATGGAAGTATTCAATCCATATTGAAACAATCTTTGAATGTGAGAAAAATCTACGCAAGATGGATACCGAGAGTGTTAACCGACACTCAGAAACAAAACCCGACGACGACTTGACATTTCAAAGATATTGTTGGACAAGTTTCAAAAAGATTCTGAAAAGTTTTTGTCTCGTTTCGTAGCAATGGACGGAACATGGGTCCATCATTTTGATCTCGTGACAAAACAGTAATCTTCGCAATGGAAACGGCCATCATCACCGACCCCGAATGAAGTTTCATGCCATGGCATCGGCTGGCAAGGTTATAGCCTCAATATTTTAGGAGTCGGAAGGGATATTGTTGATTGATTACCTGGAGCGTGGAACCACTATTACAGGCCAATATTATGCAGCTTTAATTCCCAAGTCTGGGGAATGCCATCAAAGGGAAACTTCGAAGGAGAGTGCTGTTTCATCACGACAACGCACCCGCGCACAGGTCAGCAGCTGCAATGGCTGCCATTCAACAAGCTGGCTTCGAATTGGTTGACCTCCACCCTTATTCACCAGATCTGGCGCCTAGCGATTTTTATTTGTTCCCAAAATTTAAAGAATACTTAAAGGAAAACAGGTACGAAGACGATAACGAGGTGATGGATGCCGTGAAGAGCTTTTTGCAGGACCAAAACAAAACTTTTTTTTTAAAGGGTTTGAAGCCTTGGCAAAGCGCCTGGACTCGGTGTGCAGAGACACTCGGAGACTATGTACAAATATAATTATTAAGTTATCAATAGTCATCATATTCTATCTCATTCTCACTACTTTTTGATCCTTCCTCGTAATCTCTCAAGAAATAAGGCTACATTGATACCTATCTAGATGATCTCTGGCCACAGATCTATTATCAGTAGTGGCTCGTTTTTTTTTAATTAAAAACGGTTGGCGCTTGAGCACTATCCCACCTGATGTTAAGAGATGTGGTCTGTGGTGGTAAGGCACACCAATTTGGTAACAGTCTATTGAAGACACCCAGGTCTTATTTGTACAGGAACACTGGCGCCGATAAATTGTTTTAATTCTTTTCTGTTCTTATGAAGTACGAGGAGCTTGACATCTTCAGAAGCTGAGGATGTCCAAACAAAGATAGTGACTCGCTGTACGTCTGGTTGCATGGTGGTGAAAATGGGATGTGAGAATAACATCGTGCAATTCAAGTGCAGCTGTATCCTAAAGAATAGCGTGGGACTGGCCCCACGGCGCCTGTATTCATGACTGTCCAAGCCTAGTTATGACAGGTTCCTGATCACCAACCAGCCATTTAAATAGACATTGATGTCTAAATTATCAAAGTAAAGGTCATATAGTCCATATTTTACAGGACTTCACTAAAGCAATTTCTAAGTAAATCAAGTAACGTTAAGTAAAGCTTTGGTATAACATTACGTCGGTTTAATTAAGCGGCGGTCATCTTGGTTATCTAACGCGGGTCCGTTACACCTGTCCATGCAAGTTTGCGCGCATCGCGGAAACCTAACCGTACCGCTTCCTAAATAGGCGTGGGAGCGACTTGTGCGACCGACTGTACCGCTAGCGCCATACATCAGCCATACTTTGTTACATGTTCTTTAAATCTACTGGTATGTTTCTGTTGATCGATAAGATAGATACCACCGCATGGCCTATTTATTCCACCAAATGGTAAAGTGCAATCATTACTGTGTTCCGGTTTGAAGGGCGATGTATCTAGTGAAATTACTGGGGTAATAATGAGGCATAACATTTTAAGTCTCACGGCGATGAGCGCAATGCAGTGATGTATATCATTCTAGCTAGCGCTACGTTGTTATACGCGGGCGTATCACTTACCATCAGGTGAAGGTTTCGCTCGTCTCGTCGATTCATTAAGTAAAAAAAAAAACATAATAAAAAAACCCAATATTCGATATATCGTTTCCACAGATATCTTCAAACACAGAGTTATGTTATAAATAGAATAGAAATGTCAAGGAACACTCGATTGAAGTGTCTACGATTTTTATAGCTCTTTGGGCGCTACTTGATTGAGAAGAGGTTTGAGATGGGGCTCGGTTACCTTGAACTATATTTAGGGAGATGATGCCAAGGCCTTTGTGAGGTCTTTGTTTGAATTTTTCATCAGCTTCCTGTTTATATATAGGTAACTAAATTACGGAATACACAAACTAACCTTTTAGGCATGTGTTTTTATATCAGTAATTAGTAGGTTTTATATTGTATGAAAAATTTGGTGATTGAGATGAAGCGATGAGACGAGATGGATATTCGCCTGATGGCAAGTTATAAGCCGGCCTATAACAAAGAGGTGTTAGGATGATCTATATAACATCACATTCTGATCTTCGCCGTAACATATAAGATGATGTCTTGTCAACATAGTAATTTGACTATCAGCATAAATAGGAGCTATGAACTTACCTAGACGGTGCTCCGAAGAAATAACTTTACAATGACGTTGAAATCCTGTGTAGCTACTATTCTGGTAGACTTGATGATGCCACCGGAAGGTTAAACTAATTAGTAATTTATATATATATATATATATATATATATGAGTGATAAATTATTTAACAAAATAAGCTATCACTGCTCCAATATGAAAATTGCTTGAAATTAATCTAAATAATATTAATATTAATTACCTTTCTACAGTTCAGCTTTACTATAATCTGTAACAAAAAAAAATTAAATGATAAACCTTTAATATATATATTTTACTGGTGGTAAGTCTCCATTGGCGGAGACCATCGAGATAGGTACCACCGCAGCTCCTACTGCAGCCGACAAACAGTACTGTGCCAATATTACTATGTTCCGGTTTGAACGGTGCTGTAACTAGGCTTAACATGTCTCAAGGCGAGCGCAATGTGGTGCAGAGTATATCAACCTAAATAGAGCAATGCTGTTATAGGCGGGTGTGTCACTTACCATCAGGTGAACGTCGAGCTAGTGGATTACAGAACTATAACTAGTGGTCACGTAAGTTTATTCTCTTTTAAATTTCATTTTCATACATTTCATTTTTAACAACTTCATGTAAGTGACGTCTCGCACCGATGGCCACCCCTGTGCTAAGTTATCATTACTTACTTTGAAAGCTAGCTTAAAGCTCAACAATAAAGTTGGAAATCCGTTGTGTTATACAACCGTGGTAGTACATAGACGTTGGATGCAGCGTTGTACAACAACGGACTCTATTGTTAACGACATAAGGTCCATAATATTTCAGGGGTCCGTAATAAGCGTTGCAGAACGAATCGCAATACTTTTGCTTTGGGTGATATTTTGCGCGGGAATTATGTGCGAGTACTGGACCCTGTACGTATAAAATTACAGGTAATTTTTATAAGGCGAAACGGGTATTCGCGTATTGCTATTGTGGGTTATCCAATTTATTTATTTCTTTTGACACTTTTTATAACGTCCATATGTCTTTTATAAGCGAATGCTACATTGTAGCGATTGTATCTACAATAAAGGTATCTATAGATTCAGTATAGTATACCTAAAATTTTAGCAAGGAACCCTAGATGGACCTATTGAACAAAATTCAAATTCAATTAATTTTAATATCACTTTTCACAAAATACAAACGAATTACAATTATACAATTCGAGCAACAAATTCATTCTTTACTTAAATTGTATAATTGTAATTAACTTGTACTTTTTAGTTCGGCATTACCAAGAAAAAAAAATTTATTCAAAATAAAATATTACAATAATTTTTTTTTTGAGTAATAGAAATAATAAAGTTTCTTATACACGTTATTGTAATGCAGATATTTTTTTTATGCACTTTAGGGACGAGATCCGTCGGACGTTCACCCGATGGTAAGTTATACGCCTGCTCATAACAACGTAGCGCTAGTTAGGATGATATACACAGCATCACATTGTGTTGATCAGATGTTGAGTCGTGTTATCCCAGCAATTATACTAGCTACAGCGCCCTTGAAACCGGACCACAGTAATGCACACTATCGTTTGTCGGCGGCAACAGATGGGGTGGTACCTACCTAGTCGGTCTCCGGCAATAGAGAGTTACAACCAATAAAGTTATAAAGATGATGTATAACTTGAAGTTGTGATTTCATTAAGTAAAAGCGATTGTTGTTATATTGAACGTAATATTTCTAAGTAAAAATCATGGTTCTCATTACTATGGGAGCGCGGTCGTTTCCCCTATAAGGATGGGTCGGCGTGGACGTCCTGCCGACTGTATACGGCACATATTAATCACCTTATTGGTTGCTCGTCCACTGCGTGCTATTCAGATCTAGTTGTTCTATGATTTTTTTTTTATACAGGGAGAAATGGCAGAGCGAACACGTTTTTTTTTTATTCGACACGATCACGTTTACCTGATTGTTAGTGATACTCCTGCCCATAACGATATAACGCCAGTTAGTATGATATATTCGTGATATACACCATCTATGTATTAAATGAAGCGTACGGTTGTCAATGATAGTTTACTGGGTAGGTCGTTGTCCTGATGGTAAGTAATACGCCTGTTCACTGCAACACGGTGTTAGTTCGGATGATATTCACAGCATCACGTTGTACTCGTCGCTTTTAAACGTAAGATATTGTCATTACCTCGGTAATTACATAATAACGCCCTTCAAACCGGAACACAGTAATGTTTTTTTGTTTGTCTGCAAAAATTAGAGCGAACTATGATATTTTCTTAGATGACTATAAGATTTTCAAGTTTTCTGTGATCGCTACTTAGAAGAATGCAAGTTTGTTGTTCACTTAAACATTCGTAGTAACTTAATAAAACACTAACGGCCAAGTTCAAAGTATTTTGGTGTCAAACACGTGGGTGGGAGACAAGTTATTATTTTGTTCCAGATCACCCTGTGGCTCATTTGATGATTTCCATCGATTTTGAATTCCTGAACTAAACTCACCTGCTCCTGGTGAACCCTGCTCCCAGCAACCTACTATTGGGACAGCGTGATGGGAAATGTCGCAAATCCCCCCTATAAGAAACCCTACCAACGACAGTCTCTAGTGCTCGGCAGGTCGTGGGAAGTCGATGGATGCAAGCAGCTCAGGACCGATCGATGTGGAGATCTTTGGAGGAGAACTACGTTCAGCAGTGGATGTCTATCGGCCGACGATGATGATGATGAAAAGAATTATAAAATTAGTATAATTATCTACTATGTAATAGGAGGTGATTGATGATAAACGGTAGGAAACCCATGTAGATCGCAGCCCTTCTCCGCAATTCTTGACATTTGGCCATTGTAGTTTCAGTTACTTCGTCTTTAGCCAGGTAAGGTTAAAGTTTAATCCATTATATATTCTGGTTAAAATATTAACTCTATGATCAATGGTAACACTAACTATATATATATAAACTACCTAAACTTGGACATGTAGATATAAATATGTCTGTGAATGTATTCTGGTGATATTTACATGCGGAGCCTCAGTCTATCAGGGAAAGCGGGCCCCGTCGAGCCAATCTCAATAAAGCTCGTCTGCCCACGGTCCCTGGTGAAGGTGGACGTACGCGGAAGTTTATAATCGTGCTGGCGACGCCGGGGACCCTTTCAAACGTTACTGCGACCGTCGCCGCCGTCCGTCACCACACTGTACTCAGGTGTCAGTTGGATACCCATACCTTTAACGTTCAAAGCTAATTTATTTCATCGATTTAAATGTTATTCAATAGTCGAAGTTTGGATGTGGTTACTACTTAAGGATCCTTCTAACCGAGGAAAGGAAGGAAGTTCTTAATTCTCTAATTAATACTGTTCGTGTTCTTTGTTAATACATGAGTACGTACACATTGTTATACAATGATACGATTTACTGCTCATCCGTTTCAAGGTGGAAAAATTTAAGGTTAACTATAACAAATACTAGTTTAACTGTAACTTATAGTATTTATGTTGAGATTTTTTATAACTTTGTAATTCTTAATGATTTTTTATATTACTAAGTTAGAGATGACAAATTTATGAAGTCAGTCATCGGGGTATGAAAACAATGCTTTCAAACTTCTTTTCTTAATTATTTCGAAAAATATTCTAAAAAAAAATCTTGCATTATTGAATAACATACCTCCACACTAAAATCAGAATATCGTTGTACTCGTATATGTAAAAAGTGGGGGTAACCCAGAGGTGTTCCTCGCGGCACCTTTGATTCCCAAACGCTAAGGAAGTACTTAAACACGCCACACGAACTTTTGTTATACAAACAGCGGAACTAAATTTTATGTAACTCGAAATAACGAGGTAAGCTTCCAAAGGGGGCGCTGGAGGTGTTAAATGAGTGCACTGCCCTCAGAGGTCCGTGTTTATCGAAGACCTAGAGGTGAGATGTTTGTTAAGATGTGTTACGTTTGTTTACCTCATTGTATCAGTCTCTTAAATGTTCTCGCACCGTTGGTAAAGAACTTTAAAGTTATATAACAAACTATATACTGTTGTTTAGTAAAAGGTCGAAAGACTTTTTTTATCTAAAATAGGCCATCACGAACTTAACACCAAATGTTAAGTGACAATTGAGCTCTTACATGTACCAGCATATTTTTCTCTAATTACTCCGGCTCTCAGGTATTGTCAGCCGGAATATAACAGTGCTGTCATAGTGGTAAATTTCCAATACGAGGGTAGTAGCTAAAAACCAAACTCCACAGGCCTATAAGCGAATCAGGGAGTACATGGCTAGCGCTTAGTCTCTACTTCAGCGGGCAGTTAGTGTAATAATAAAATAATAACGAGAGGAATACTATAGTAATGAAAATCAAATTGTCTTATTAATTAGTTGCAAATTGTTTACAATATCTCTCTCTCTCTCTCTCTCCCTCTTACTCTTCCTAACTAAATATCCCATAAGGCAGTAGTATTATGTTTCTTTATCTTTTGACTGTTTACAATATATTAAACAAATCTCAAAGCACTAATATTTTCTGAAATATTATCCACGTTAGATCTAGAGGACTATTTGCATATTACTTTTAAATGAATGTTAATTGTTTTTCAGGATATCAACTCTTTAATGGCATAGTAACCATAGACACAAACCCATGGTTTTTTGTTTGTACCATCAAGTAATCCCTAGCTACGCCCCGAGGCTCAAAAAGAAATAATCGCACGAAGCAAATTGATGGCTCGTTGTGTGCCACTCAGAAAACAATTTTCATTTGCATCTGCTACGAGCTCGTTGTGAACGCATAATTGCATGTTATATTATCGAAGGCATAACAAGAAACTTATAATAATCTTGATTGAATCATGATTAGAGGTCCGATGGTCTAATGTAATGGGCCACGGATCCTCTAACAGCCTCACGGGGTTGTATTCTTGCAGTACTATTATAACCAATGTATTTACTTTCACAAGTGGACGGTGTAAAGTAAATAGTGAAAAGTTCATCATCATCATCATCATCATTCTGTGGATTGAGAATAAGAAAATTCTGTGTTAGTAGGTTTCAGCTTTAGAAATCCACAGCAGCTCCTATTTCTGCCACCAAACATTCCAGTGATCCCTTTTAGAAGGTGTTCCTATTAGTGAAATTACTGTGGTAACGGTACTTATATATCAGGTGTATTATCGTCATCTGCATCAGCCGATTAACTTCCACTGCTAGAAATGGGTCTCCCCAAAGACCGCCAAGTTTATAGGGGTTCATATTGGGGGATTTGAACCGTTTCCCTCCACGCTGACTCATTGTAGGTTGCTGGGTGCCAGAGCCTCGTTTGTTGAATAGCAGGCTGCACCACGAGCTGGTGAGGTTAGCTTGGGTACCGTGAAAGCTTGAAATTTGGTAGGAACATTCCTTTTGCTTAGTATAGATCAGCTAGGTGCGGATTTCACGAAATGTTAACCCCAAAAGTGATTGCGAGGACGTTAATAACCAGAAGGTACTCGTGAACCAAGAAGTTGTCGCTGGGCGGGAATAGTATTGACAAATCTAATTCTATATTATGGTCAGCAAGGTGAGAGGAGGGGGTGAGATATATATATATATATATATATAAAGAAAAGATATCCAGAGATTCATTGACTCATCACGTAATCTCTGAAGCTATTAGACGTAAACATTCAAAGTGAGGTAGAGATATTGCTTGTATCATTTAGAGGTCAACTAAGAGTGGATTGCACAAAATTCCTTCCCCAAACGTAGTTGCGGAGAGATAGGGTGGTAGCAGGGCGGGCGGGGAGCAGCTAGTCGCGGAGATAGCTGTAAATTGATCAGTATGGACGTCCGGGCGGCAGCTGGCGGTGGTCGCGGCGCCCCGGCGCATGTTAATGCGCAGCTATTGTTCATCACAATAGGCCGTGCATTTTAATTCGCGTTTCTCGCTACTGCAATTAATATATGCCTGTGTGACATCACTATGCTTTCTACGCCATATTTGATATAATTTCTAATCTTTCTTTCGGCACAGGTGCCGTTTATATCCGGCGCGGTATGATCCAGTATCGGAAATATCCGACGTTCAAATGATCTGTGTTTAGTCCTGTCGTACTTCCGGCGTAAACTAGCGCTGTATATTTTTAATAACGACGCCGGATATATCAGATGTACAGATGTGAAGACCTACGAGTATGTGAAAGAGCGTCGGATTTATCCAGTGTCCATATGACGCCCTGTGAACACAAGTACCGTATATATTCAGCATACAATCTGATGAGTTGTGCGAACGAGAGCCAGGAAAATTCAGCGTCCATACCAACCTGATGTTATGTGCGAATGAGCGACGGATATATCCGGCTTCCATAAGACTTGTGCTGATGAGCTAGATACATTTACAGTTGGTTATATTTTATTTTATCGATGTATTAGATGAAGAAGAGGAATTCATAGAAGTTCTATATAATTGTCATATAAGGTTGGGAGTCATGTATACAGTTAGAAGTCATATATAAGGATAAGAGAGTGTTCTAGCAAAGGATTTCATTGAATCTTAACTCAGGCTATACTTTCACTATAATGTACAGACAAATTAATTTCCTATAACAACAAATGATGTCTTCCTTCCGCTGCCTTCGAAGAGACCGTCTAAGTTTTTAACTAAGCTTTTAACCACGCTGTGTAACTTTAGCACTATCGCAGCGCCTTATCAACTGCACACCATAGACGTACCACCTTAGGAAAATCTATGGCGACGTAGTACACGGTCGTCATCACAGCTGCCGCATTCTTCCCTACGGGTGCATTGTTCGAGGAAAGCTGAACTTGAGTGCTTGACTCAACATTCCGCAATTACATGTACGTCGACGATACCAAAACAAATAACTTTATATGACTTATCGGAATAAGTTGAGGAATTTAATACTGAAATATGCTTTGGATTTGCTGACGTTTAATCTGAACTCTTAACTTTAATGTAAGTCAACTTAAGTTAAAGTGAATAATATTTCTGTGCGGTACCTGACGTATTGCTGACGACCAACTGAAGATCCTCATCTTGACAAGAAAATAAGGTCTCAAATGAGTTCCGGATATTCTTTTATATGATGGTGTACATGACACCTAATTGTGTTCTTCCCTTTTGAAGGTGTTAAATCTCGTTATAATAATTTCACTAGCTACAGCTCCCTTCAAACAGGATGACCTACGTTTGCGCGCTATTCTTTCGCGTTAGAAATCGGCGCTGCGGTTGTATTCACCTAGGTTGTCTATTACCATTCTAAGCTAAATATTTGCAACATGAAAGTATACTTAAGTTAGCTCATTATATAATATAGAAGATATCGAGAGATTCATTCAATTTAACAGATCTCCGAAATTATTAGAAGTAAATACTTTAAATTTGATATTTATGTCAGCTAAGAATGGACTTAACAAAATTCGTACCCCAAAAAGGGTTGTGAAGGGTTGATAGCGAGAAGGAGCGGCGAGAATATTTCTGACAAATTTCAAATCTAATTATATATCACGACTAGGAAAGCAGGCAGGGTAGCAGTTAGTCTTATTTATTAGAGTCTTTAATGTGGAAACCATTAAAGTAGTTAGCTTTAGTGAAACGAGTAAAAAAAAAAGTGAGTGTTTGATTTAAATTCCCCGTCCGCCATTGACGTGGAAAATGCGAAGCCTCCTTACAATAAATAAGCGAACCGCAAAGCTAACCAGATAATTCATGGGTTGTTTAAAAATAGGAACGGACCGTCGCGCTGCATCATCATCAAGACCACATCAAGACTAATAAAAAAGGAGCATCAGCGGAACATACGAATGGAGTCTTCACCAAAAAAAGAAAGAGAAAAGAAACGACTAATACGGCATGATAACAATGTTAAGAGGACCAGGTGTTATTTTTATTTGTATTGAAAAAGGTTTTTTTAATATGTCGCCTGAGTCACTGTTATGTAGGCAGTTTAAGCAACAATGAAGGGAGGGCCTTGAATTCAATGGGGTGTGGGGGAAATTGGAATTCCGACTAAAAGGAATTTATACGATGAGGGAACAAATATTCTTTCTGTGTCTGTTCTAAAAATTAATCCTTATATCAACAACTAACTATAGTTATTTCAAATGTTCAAGTTGATACATATTATACTTCAATAAGTTTAAAGTTTCTCACAAGTAATATTATCTCTTTGGTAACAGTAACAGTTTGGTAAAGTAACAGCAGATTATTCTATTGATAGAGAATTAGATAATTCAGCTGATTATTAGTCATTACAGTAATATATATATATATATATATATATATATATATATATATATATATATATATTACTCTCTCCAGTAATATTTTTCTTATTATTAACTAGTTATCCCTTCATCATAGTATAATTATATTAAACCTTTTGTCACCTTAAATCCGACTTTAAGCTAATAATTATTAAGTTGTTAACTTAACGCGTATTATTAGCTTGAATTATGTTATGAAACAGTTCGCTTTAGCGATGGTACAACGACCACACTCTTCTTGGAAACACTTACAGGAACATGACTCATCGAGAGCGAACGAGAGCATAAAGACGAATCCCTTTAAGTGTGTATCGTAAAAGCTCTTCTACTTTTTTTAACCGGCTTCGAGGTACAGCGGTTAACCGCTGGCCTTGTAACACGGAGGTCCATGGTTTTAGTCCGAAACCGTTCAAACTGAACTGTTTTTACGAATCCACCAAGCTGACTACTGCTGACGTTAATGACTAATGATCCTCGTCTTCAGCCTCATTGTTATTGAACATCATAAGAAATTAAGATTAAAGAACTGTTGGTTGTAAATAGAAATATAGTTAAAATTGTTTTGAACCTAAGCTATCTAGAATAACTTATTAGAATGATTTTAATTATCATCATAATGAAGAGCCTTCTTCTAACTGAAATATGTAAATTTTTTGAGAAAACTTTCGGTCTTTAACTACTCTTTTCACTTGAAATTATTTAGATCCACTCTTCATCTTTCTTCAGCAATATACTAGGAGTAACTATACCAGCGATTTTGCCCAGGATCAAGCTTGGAAACTCATAATCAGATCTTCTTAGTTGATGTCCGAAAAAGCAACCTTTCTTTATATAACATAGTTAACATTAGGTTACTAAAAAAAATTAAGAATAATAATCCAAGTTCGATGTCCGCAAGTAAACTTAAGTTACGCGCAACCATAAAACGGTAACATAGCATAGCATACCATTTGCAACTTAAAAGTATACCACTTAGAGCATTAAACAATGCGTGATGTGGAATGTCGGTTTTATTCACTTTTCCTCGTTCGAAAAAGCAAAAGTATCCACACAAAGCATTCGTTTTATTGTCCCCAACTTAAGCCAGTCTCCACACTGCGCCGTTCAAATTGAACCTTATCCTCTCAACATAGAGTTTAGTATACTTTACACAAGTTTAAAACTTAACGTGACTACGCATGTGTGACCCTAATCTAACATATAGATGAACACGCTGATTCAGAATCGGAATTCGTTCAATATTCCTATAAAGGACGTACTTTTATTTTTATCTACAATGGATTATAATACTTCACTTCAAATTCACGCGATTTTAAGTGACGTTAACGCCAATGATGTTGAACCTTGCCCAGAATGCTCCGGCTCTCAGTAGACAGCCGAAATACTGCGATGCTGCTATAGCTACAGTTATACAGCTAGGTTAGAAGGTGGTATTTAAAAAAAAACCTTCATGCCAACATGTGGTCATGGAATCGAATTATAGACCTTCATTTTATATGGGAAACGCTTAGTTACTGCGCCACGGAGGCAGTCGATTTTTAAGACACAATGTTACAGGAAGTACAATTACTGGGCTAATGGACTTTTTGTCTTAAAGCGACGAGTACAATGTGTGTGCTATATACATCATCTTAACACGTTATTATAGACGTATAACTTACCATCAGGTGAACGTCCTGTTTGTCTTGTCGCTTCGCCGAAGAAAAAAAAAATGAGTAAGCGTGATATTCTGATGGCGCCAAATGATTCATGAATTAAATAACTCACAGAATTCCAACCACATTAGTATTCTATACTTGCTTCGTGGTAAGGATTGCTTGTATGCGCCGTAAATATCATTTGGGACTCTGCTGATTATAATACTTTTTTTTATATAATCAAATGATGAGATGAGTAGGACGTTCACCTGATGGTAAGTGATACGCCCGCCCATAACAACGTGGCGCTAGTTAAGATGATGCACTGAACTATATTGCGCTCGTCGCCATGAGACTTAAGATGTTGAGTCTCGTTACTCTAATGATTCTACTAGCTACAGCGCCCTTTAAACCGGACTACAGTCATTGTTTGTATACTACTGTTTGTCTGCAGAAATAGGCGCTGCGGTGGTACCCACTTAGACGATCTCGCGCAACGAAGACCTACCACCATGTTTCTAAATAATGTGAGAAACATGTAATAGTAGTACTCCATCACAAGCTTCCAGATGTAGTCTACTATTTTCTTTAATAATCAACGCCTTCTTTTGAAGGTGGACGCCTTCCTTGCTCCCTAAGTGAGCCCGTGGTGGACGAGGAATATGAGATAGTCTCGTATTTGCAATAATATGGTAAGGGTTTTGCGAAGGGTGACGGCCTTCTCTGGAAAAGCTTAAACGCAGTGCAAGGTGGCATCGGTGCGTTCCATAGGAGATCCCAGGACAACTCCTAAGGATGACCTCAGCCAGGTTTTATTAAATACAAACGAAGCGAAACTCTAACTTCACTCTAAAACACGGTATATCTTGAAGATTTTCATCTCGACATAAAAGGGTATAAATGGAATCGGTATCACATCACCAGAAGAACTTTTTCATCTCTCGTAAGACATCCGATTATTATCGTCGTGAACAGCCAACCTTCAGACACCAAGAATCATATATATCTATCTACATATATATAATGAAAATAAGTTTTGTTTGTTCGCCAATCACGCGAAAACTAGTGAAGTTTTCAATATGAGAACTTGATCCTTCGACGCGGAATTATTTATAGATGACATAGGCTATATATTTTTGAATTTCATAGATCATTCGTCGTTATACTTATAATTAACTGTTATAAACAATATCATTTCGTATTATTTATGCGGTTGCTATAGTAACGGTTGCTAAAGTAATTCGCGGTCGCGGTTGCTCTCAAAGGAATATTTCAGACAAATTTCAAGTCTAATTTTATGTTACGGCCAGCGAAGGGGAACAGTTAGTACATAAATAATATGAGATACGCTACAATAGTAGCTATAATAGTAGTTAATATATATTAGATGTTAGAAATAAAGATTATTATTATTATTATTATTTAAGCTTCATGAAATAGTATACAAAATGGCGGCAGAAATAGGCGCTGCAATGGTATCAACCTAAGCGGTCGACAACGGAGGGCTTCTAGTTAAAATGCTATTATGTGAGACTTAGAGGGGAAGAGTGGCAAAGGAGAGTTGGTGACACAAAGCACCATTAATCAGTCCTCGATAAATATCCTTTTTTTTTAAAAAAAAATGTACAACTGTATTCCGTCGCCCCACTTAACGGGAAACGGAATATGTTTGTACATTTGTTTTAACAATGGACATTTTGAATGGAGGTAACAAAGAGCAAAGGTGGGGCTTTGAAATTAACACCGATGTGCCGGTTGGTTTAGTGATGTATTTTACATTGCTCGCCTCTTAAGGGGCGGCTTTACTCTTTTACAGTAAAGTATACTCGATATATTACCACTTCTATATCTTTCGCCGGAGCCCGTCTAGGTTGGTATTACCGTAGCGTCCATATCTGCAGTCTAACAGTACTGCACAAATATTACCGTTTTCTCAATTTTAAGATGTCTTAACTAGTAAAATTACTGAGGTAACGAGACTTAACGAATTGTGCCTGTATGCGATGTAGTGTTTGATCATCCTTACATACGCTTTATTGTTATTTATTGATTTCAGGTATTAATACTTGAAATCGATTTTGTAGAATTTCAGCAACTTGCAATTGAAAAAGCAATTGAAAATTGTGAAGCGCTCTCAGCATTGAATCACATCCCTGGTTAGAATCCAGGATCACAAGTGGAGTTAGTATGAACGGTGATCGATGATTTATTAAATAAATCTATTAGCCTCTACTTAAATCAGATAGCGAGACAGTCGCGTGCGCGCCCACATTTATACCCCTCCATTTTCCTTGCCCTCCACTTCGTCTCTGTTGACCTCTTAACAAATCTATCGAAACATACACTATGTATGTGTGTTGTGTTTTCATGTATCGATAATCCGTTAATATATACCTTTATTAATCGATATATCTGTCACTAATGTTCTGAACTTTAAGTATATCTAATAAATCATTAAAGGGTGTACTCGTATTGAAGTGTTCATTATATAGATTAATATCATTTAGCATCGGGCATCTTAATTAGTCGGAGAAGCACTTTAAGACTGTATAAATATCCTAACTAGCACCTTATTAGGCAGTTGTTTAATTTAATATTGCATGAAAATTGCGCTTCTCTTTCTGCTAACGATCTCAACTTGACGATGACCTGAGTCTAGAAAGTATGCGACACTAAATTCCACCAAAATAGAAGAGGTCTTTAATCACAATGGTTTTTGAATTAGACAAAGCTGCAATACTTGGAAATATTCAAAGCCATCATCATATTCAGTCCTCTCAACGTTCCAACTGGAGGTACTTGGGACCTTATATCTCAAATAGAGAATTTAGGTCATTTACTGGATGGAAGTTTACTATAATTTTTTTAATTGTAAAATAACTTTGTTCGTTAATCTAAAACGACTCAACAGGTAGACTTAACTTATTGTTTAATTTCTTCGAACATGCTTAGATCGTTTTTGAGATTAACATTTAAACGATATCTCATAGACACATGCTTAGTTGCATTCAAACGATGTGCATTTCTAAGGTCATGAGTTCTTAAGCCAATTTTTTGTTATGAAGCGCCCTTGTAGCCTATTAAAAAAAATCGCCCCCATAACCTCTTTTTCTCACCACGTTCACCGCCTACACACCAAAACAATATTTAAGTAGCGAATCATTAATTATAAAGCATTGTGCTCCGAACGGATCAACTGGTGTCGTATGTTCATGTACCCACAGCATTGTGTGCTGTATGTTTTGTACAGTAAGATACAAACTGATATGACCACAAGGTCACAGTTGTGGAGCTTGATTAGATACAAAATTGACCCGTATTCGAATATTTTAGAGGTCAAATTAGCGTAATGTGGCAATGCAATTGAACGAAATAGTGTCACAACCATCTCCACACGAGAATACAAAGGCATAGAAAGTTTTTACTCAGTTGCCACCTACGCCATTTTTAGTAGGTTGTTTACCATCGCTTCCGTTAAGTTGTTCTAAACCTTTTTATTTTTCGATGATATAAATAAATATAAAACGAAACGGGAACAAGAGTTATTTCCCTACATACTTGTCGATACGTGGAAAAATGAGATCGAGATGTTTCATTCATCCCCACTTGAGTTATTTTAATGACGAAAGCAATGAAAAACTAGATGTTACTTAAAACAGTTGAAAGTTGTGTTTAAGTTAATGCTGTACCACGAGTTAATTGCAAGCTAAGTTACCATAAGAGGGAATAACATTTAAACTATATGGTACATAAAAAAGTGATCCTATGACTAAAAGATGTTGTCCTAAATGACAATTTTGATTTCATCAAAAACTTTTTTAAATTTGTAAAATAGGGGTGTAAGGGGTCCCACACACAACTAACGGGAACCAAGTTGATAATGATGAAGATGACTAAAAAATAAAATAAAAATATGAAGACATTACCAACGTATTTAGGGCTCGACTACTACATAACTGTTTTTTATATAAACTAAGACATACTAGAAATTTGGATTATATGGTCATGTTAATATTTAAATAATGTGGAATGGAAACTAAATATAATAGATTTAATAGTGTTTATTTTAGTTACTAAATACCTCTAATTTCAATAGAAATAATCGGGCACTACTATTGGCTTAGGACCCTATTACTAATACGATAAAATCATACACCAAGTACACTACCAGAAGACTTCAAGACCTATTGAGATCATTTTGCATCGATTGCACTATAGACAGTTAAAGAGCTGCAGGTACTCCGAGATGACTGAAGTTTGAACCTATTTATTTATTCAAGTAACTTACGAGATGAGGAGGATATTCACCTGATAGTAAGTGATACGCCTGTCCATAATAACATAGTACTCTTTTTTATGAAGTTCGCCGCTAGTTTTATTGACAATCATAGGAGTTTCATGGGATTCAGGGCTCGCTGATCTGGTATCCGGTATAATATGGCGCTAGTTAGGTTGATGTATATAGTCCCACAGTGCGTTTATCGCCTTGAGACATATCCTGGTCTCATTACCCCAGTAATTACACTAGCTACCGCGCCTTTCAAAGTGGAACACAGTAATGTTTGCACTATACTGTTTGTCGGCTGCAATAGGCGGTACCTAGGCGGTGTCCGGTAACAGAGACCTCATCATCATCATTTCAATCGATAGACGTCCACTGCTGGACATAGGTTTTATGTAATGTGTTCCATAAACCACGGTCTTGCGCTATTTGAATCCAGTGACACCTGACAGTGACAGAGACCTACCACCGATAAAACCGCAGTTAGCTTAGTCCTTGACTAAAGCAGCTTCAAAGCACCCAAAACGTAAGAATAGTAGATTTTTGTTTTATTTAATAGATAATCATTAGTATACAACACAATGGTGTCATTAGGGAGTGGGGGGGATCAGTTACTACGGTCTCATTGTTACCCATTGCGCATTACTCGCACAGGGCGCAGTGAAATTGTGCGAGCGTTGTACGCTTTCTAGATACGCCTCCGCAGCTTGTGAAACCGCGACTTATGGAGCACAGCATCAGCGCGATGGAGACGCAATGATACATTCCACATTATCCTTAAACGTTACCACATAGACGCCTCGATTGTATAAACCTTACAATACATAGATAACAGGTTTATCGAACCATTACACAACACAAACAATATAAACATTACAATATTTACATTCACAGATAAACTAGATTTACTGGTAGGTCTCTGTTGCTGGAGACTGTATAAGTACCACCGCAGCGTCTGTTGAGGCCGACAAACAGTACTGTGCAAACTTCAATATTCTCAGGTTTGAAGGACGCTGTAGCTAGTGTAATTGCTGAGGCAATGAGTATTGACATGTTATGTATCACGGCGACGAGCGATATGTGGGGTTGTGTATATCGATGTAACTAGCGCCACGTTATGGGCAGGCGTATCACTTATCATTAAGTGAACGTCCCGCTCGTCGCGTCGCTTAATGGAATAAAATAAAAAAAACATCACTGCGTTTCGATCTAGAGGACGTTGTAGCTAGAATAATAGCTGGGGTAACGAGACTGACTATATTATCCTTACTAGCGCAACGTTGTTGTGGGCGGGCGTATCATTTACCATCGTTGTATAAAAATATATATATAACAGGTTTATCTAATCACTACACAACACACACACACACAATACAAACATTACAAAATTCACAGATATACTACATATATATATATATTAAGCGGGGAGATGAGAGAGACTTTCGCTCGTTATACATATACGAGACGAGCGGGACGTTCACCTAATGGTAAGTGATACGCATGCCCATAACACCGAGACGCTAGTTAGGCTGTTATACACAGCACCACATTGCGCTTGTTGTCGACATAAGATCTTAAGTCTCGTTACCCTATTAATTTCACAAGTCACAACGCCCTTCAAACCGGAACATAGTGTATGTTTGTGACAGTTCGGCAGCAGAAATAGATGTTGCGGTCACACTATCACCAGTAAGAGTAATGTACACTTTTTTTTTGGTGGTAGATCTATGTTGCCGGAGACCGATCTGGGTAAACCAAACAGTAAAGACGCTAGTAAGTACAGGTTTGAAGGGCGTTGTAGTTAGTGTTATTGCGAGTGTAACAAGACTTAACATCTTTATCATGGCGAGGAACGGAATATGGTGATGTGTATATCATCCTAACTAGCGCCACGCTATGGCCAAGCGTATCACTTATCATCAGGTGAACGTCCAAAAATGTAATTTAATATTAATAATGTTTTATTATGAACCTGTCAGTAAACCGTAACAACCCTCGGCCACCTCACATCCGGGCAGTTATTAACCGCATTTTAATCACCCGGTCACCCGCCGTGCGAGACCAACTTCTTTGTTACTTAATCTTTTAAAGTTAATGAAATAAATAACTTAATAAATTGGCCGTGTTCAATTAAGCTTAAAGCCATTGCTTTTTTATTTAAAAGCGGGAAGCAGCCTGATGGTGTTACGTTTATGTTAATGTGATGGTAGTTAGGATGGTAAACACTGCATCATATTATGATGGTCGTCTTGACAAAGTGTTGATATCATAACACTGCCAATATTTGTATATTGATTAGCGCTACGTTAGTGAAATTGTTACCAATCTAAAGAGTTACTAAGCTAAAGTGCTGCCAACTTAAAGTGATGCCAATCTAAAGTATTGCTAAGCGAAAATGTTACCAATCTAAAGTGATGTTAACCTAAAGTGATGCCAACCTAAAGTGATGCCAATCAAAGTGTCGCTAAGCTAAAGTGTTACCAATCTAAAGTGATGCCAATCTAAAGTGTGGCTAACCTAAAATATTACCAATTTAAAGTGTTACCAAAATTAAAATGATGCCAATCTAAAGTGTTGCCGATTTAGTGTTGCTAAGCTAAACTGTTGCCAATCTAAACTGTTGCTGAGCTCCTGTTCCCAAGCTAAAATTTTACCAAGCAAGTGTTGCCAAATGTAAAAGGTGGCCAACGTAAACTATATCCGCTTTAGTTACAAATACACAACAAATTTTAGTCGCGGTAGATTATTTCTTTATGTTATTTACTACGCGATTTAATAACAGGTAATAAATACTACATCCATACGAATAATCCTTCGCCGGTCATTCCAAAAACATATTTAATAAATAAATTCTGTTACTTCAATGTTGCCAGTAATAGTTCGGAAATTATGATAAGACATTCCAAGTGCGAGTTCAGCCTGATTGCTGATTAGGATCTATCTCGCCGCGAACCGGTGACCGGCGGTCAGCGGGAGTACAACGTGAAACTAATAACAGATTACTATCGCAAAATTCGGAACGGAATTCGGCTTAGCCAGATCACAAAGCCACAGCCACTGCCCTCAGATCACCAAGTCTTTATCACGAAGGTTGCGCTCTTTAAGGGGTATAAGGGATCCCGCACTCACGGGCCCCAAGCCAACCTCATCTGTTCGTGGTGCACCCTGCTAATCAACAAACGGGGCACTAGCTTTAACCAACCCGCATTGGGCTAGTGTGGTGGGAAATGGTCCGAATCCCTCCATAAGAACCCCTACATAGGACAGCCCTTAGTGCCCAGCGATACCAGAGCCCATGCCAACTGTATGTGGATATCTTTGGAGGAGACCTATGTCCAGAAGACAAGGACAACTATCGGCTGATTCGGACCATTTCCCACCACATTAGCCCAAAGCGGGTTGGTGGAAGTCAGTGCCTCATTTGTTGATTAGCAGGGTGCAACAGGAGCAGGTGATGTCGGCTTTGGTCTCGTGAATTGTTTTGCGAGCCCCTTACATCCCTTTCTATTAAGATAATAAATATTTACAGTGACCAGACTGATAGTAGATTGGAAAGATAATGCTGACTGTAGCACAGTAGTATACTAACGTTAATGTTAGCTACAATATAGTAGTAGTAGTAGATAATGGATTCATACTTAAGAGATTTGGAAAGAAACTGTTGTGTTTGAAATCGTTAGTTTTTTTTTATGGGGTTGTTAATATAACCTATCTATAGGACTCAAATCGAAATTTTTAGATAAGTCTTATAAAAGAGACATAACTTTTACATCGCATCAGGCATTAGAAGTCGGCATCAGAAATGCTGTTTGTCATGTCTGCAAGTGATTTAAGAGTGGAATCGTATTCGGAGTAAAATCGTAGATTTCTTCGCAGCCGTCAAAACTGGATCTTGTCGAGGTGAAAGTTGTTATGATGCGGTACATCATCCGTTATGATTTATGTACCTGACGTCATTGGAAGAAATGGCGGAGTATGGCAAAAGGTTCAGAATTTTGGAGAAAATATATTTTAACGTTCCCTTACAAGAGTCTGAAGAGCAAGATGTGGAGTAAATTGGATTAGAAATTTCGTTAAAATTTTCTTGATTTCCGTCGACTAGTTTTATCCCTCTTATGCTATCTACAACCTGAATTATGCTTTATCAAGGTTATTTAATCAATTAATAAGTGTACTGGGTACATTTTAATGGTGGCAGATCTTTGTTACTGGTGACCGTCTTTAAGAACCACCGCAGTTCTAGATTCTGCAGTCAAACAGTTGTGTACAAACATTACTGTGTTCCGAATTGAACGGAGTTGTAACATTCTATGTTTTAAGGTGAGGAGGTGATGCAATGTGCAATCTTAAGTAGCGCTACGATTTTATGGGCTGGCGTATCACTTACCATCACGTGAACGTTCCGCTCGTCTTGTCGCTTCATTGAATAAAAAAAAATACATGAAGAAGTAAACAAATATCTCAAAAGCGTTCTAGGTTTTAGGTACACAGGAAGATCCTCATCTAATTCTTTAAGGACATATATAGGTACTATGAATAGAAACAAATAAATGGCAGTGGATGAGAATGACTAGTTAAAAGGAATTTTCCTGTGTTCTGGCTCAGACAATATATTTTTCAAGTCTCAATATATATTCTTCCGTGTATAATTTACTTTGGACGAGGTTAGGTTGCGAAGAGCAAATCTATTTGCTCGCGAACAAACGGACAGGCGGGACGTAACAAATGTAGACAATAGAATTACTTACAAGTTGTTTACTTTCTACGGATGCACAGGAATGAATGGACAAAGATGCGCATTCCTAGCCTCAGTGTTCTCTATGTACAGTTTAACAGTAGCTTCGGAGAATTCTTAGGAGAGAGAGTGCAAGACGAGCACCAATATTTGAACTTTCTTTGAAAAATTTACGTGATTTTTTGGGCAATGTTCAAGAGAAATGCTAGAGCCAAATGAATTATGAAACCCAACCATTTTAGATAAATGACAGTCATTAGATAGGTTAACAAAGAAAACTAGCAGCAAATGATATAACTAAATATTTGATAATAAGATCAAGCTTTAAAAAATTCTTTGGATTTCAATCCAAATAAAAATATCTCAAAGATGTACATGATATATAGAATTATTAGATAGGGATTTTGTAAACTTTATAGATATATCTTAAAAAACCCTTTCGCATGAATCAAATTTAAATGCAAATCAAAACCAAAATTCTCTTTTCTATATTAACAAAGCGAAAGATGAATAGGAAGTTCACATGATTTTAAGTATGTTTGCTTCCAACAATGAGACGATAATCAGAATGTTTACACAGCATCACATAGTGCTTATTGCTATGACATTAGATAGTACCATAAAATGAATACAAGACGTATTGTAGGAAGATTACTTTCCGTTGTTAATAGCTGTAAAATATTTGTATGCAAAAAATTGTTTATTACTTGATATAAGAGAGATATAAAAAGTAAACGTTTTGGTGAAACGTTAACATAAAATTTTAGGAATAATATAGAAATTTGTTGAGTTTGTTCACGTTGTATTCAAATTGAATACAATAAACAGATCAACAAATTCAGGACGAGAGGTTCGGATAAAGCAAGAAATTCCGCCTTAAATCTGGCTGAGAGCCAGCGGAGATTGGATTTAGCTGAACGTATATATCCTCGGCTCCGTAATTTGTTACTTCATCACTTCGACGATTGAATCAACAATTGGAACAGATGGAGACTGTGGAGCTTTATTTATTAATAAAACCTTTTTGAAGTCTAAACTATATACACTAGATTATAGGCAGATTGATGGAATCTAGTGCTAGAGATATAATAAACCCGTCCCTCGATTTGCACGGTACTTGAATTACACGGTTTAATTTAATATTAAAAAAAAATTTTTTTTGGTCTTATTTTGATAATGTTGTATTATGTCATTTATCAGTATCATTTTGATGAATTTACTCTTTTAAAAGCTCGTTCAAAGTACCTTTTTCCAAAACAATACAGGGCTCTTGCTTGCATCAGCCCCTTTTTTGGAAGAATAAGAAACTTCAAAGTCATATGTTCTGATTGAATTCTAATAACAGGTGATCAATAAATCCTTAACTCATTTTACACGATTATAATGAACCTATTTTCGAGTTATCTTTGTCCTCTTTAGAGCGATTTACACAGTTTTCAGGTTAATTGAACATATCCGTTTACTTTGTATGAACTTTGTGTCTCGTTTTACACGGTTTCGTTTTGCACGATTTTCCCAAGAACGTATCTACCGTGTAAATCGAGGGATGAGTGTATGTATATAAAAAGGATGTTAGGATATAAGATTCGTAGAAATCGTCCTATTTGAATCATCATCATCATCAGCCTATAGACGTCCACAGCTGGACATAGACCTCCCCTAAAGATCATTGTTATTGTTGCCGTTTTGAATATTCTACTTTATTTAAATAAGACTGTTATTTATAATTTTAGAACTATAGTATATATAATTTTACTAACTTTTTGATCTTTAACGTTCTTATTAGTCAGGTTGTTGTGATGCACCGTTATGTACTTAGTGTTCATTCTGAGAAATATTTCATCCTTCACATTTGCGGTTATACGAGGAAATGCTTAACCAATAGAAACTAAGACAAAACAACAAGTTGTTTTGTAATAGTTATTCATAAGAATTTCTCGAAATTTGTTAATAAATTAGGTTATTTCATTCTTCATAATTAATGTACTTTAGTACTTAATTAACTTAGACTTAAATCTGTTATATAGTTTTTTACTAAACCTAACTTTGTTTAGTCATTGTGCGATTTAATAATCTTTACACTTGTAGACATTGGTTTAATTTTATTATGAACCAAGCTTCCGGTCTAACCTAGAATTAAGAATCTTTATAATTCAGATACAAAGAGCATACAGATTCTTCTACGGCATTGCGTCGATCGGTATCATATCGAGAACCATTAATTACGAGTAGTTATCTATTGTTACGAATCGGGTCGATACTGTCCGTTCAGTTTCATCTCATAATAGGGTTACTACATAAGACCTTTGAAATTTCTAGACACGAATATTTGATTGCAATGAGAAATAAGTTCATGGTAATTAGATTGAAAGCTGCAAATTATTTTTGAATGACATTTTTCGCAAGTTCTTTTGGTAACACTTTAGTATATTTCTTCCGCTCAACATATCTAGTTCATGTGTCCCTGTTGCCAGAGGCTGTATTGATAGCTTCCACTAAAGTAGATACAACTGCCGACTAATAGTACGAATATAATTTCGGTCTCAAGAGGGTTTTAGCTAGTAATATTACCGAGGTAACAACAGTTGACATCTTGTCTCAAATCGACGTATATATTAGTTTGATCATTTCCACTTCTCCGCTCGTCTCACCGTTTAGTAAAAAAATATTTAGTAGACAGGCGTCCTCTATGAAATTTAAGATACTATCTTAATAGGGTTTTAAAAAAAAATCGACACAGCATCACAATGCTGCAGACGGAACATCTCTATCATCGAAGGAGTAAGGTAGGAATATAATCTTCCCGTCATTTTAGTTATTAAAGTACTATTAGAAGTAGTTTACCATTAAATATTATTTGGAAAGATACTTTATTCTTTTTTTTTTCTTGACTTTCGATCGATTTAGTTATTTTTCATTTATCTCTTTCTTCAGTGAAATTATTCCTATTTGTATTTCAAAGAATTTTTCGAATCCTACTTAAACAGATATTGTCTCTGACGTATCCATTAGATCTTGCTCAAAGCTAACAAGATAACTGAATCTGCATGTTGACGATTGAATCAAGTTTAAGCACAGTTCCTTTGATTGCACATAATTTGTGATGCAAGACAAAATTACGTTTGCAAATTCAAGCTACTCTTCTTATTTATCTATCACTGGTAGAAATAAGAAGAGTAGCTTTAATTTGTTTTTTTCAATACTTTAACAAAATTGTGATGGCAAATATCTATTACATGATGAATTATACAATGTTTTTGATTGCATGAAATTAACTTAAGTTGACATTATACCCTTTGCTTAAAATTCGAATGGATCAATTGAAAAATTTCTATCGACTTTGTTTAAAAATTACTCGACAGTTTTTATTAAATTTTAACATATCAGTAAGCAAAGCTACTACAGTGAAAGATGAATCAAATCTTACTATAGGTTGGTTAATAAATGAATTACTTTTATTATTGACGCAGGGTTAACAACCCTAATATCACACTTCTTCTTCTTCTTCTATCTTCGCCTTTTCCCAGTTATTTGGGGTCGGCCTTCCTCGTCCTAAGTCTCCAGATAGCACGACTCTTAGAGGCTTGTTCGTTAAGGTTGATTTCCTTCATATCCCTTTGGATCGTCGTCAACCAAGTGGTAGGTGGTCTACCGCGGGTTCGCGTTGTCAACGGCATGTTTAAGGCCAGTTTGACCATGTGATCTTCAGGTCGCCTCTGAACATGGCCATACCAACGTAGACGTCTCTCTTTTAGTTTTTCCGGAAAACCCCAATATCACACGGTGTTGAATAATAACGACTGAGTATAATGATGATAGTAGATGAAGAAGTGTGCTCTCTGTGTGTTTAAAAATACTCTGATTCTTATATATGGTGTGGTGGTCAGCAATGATATTGATTGCAAATTTACAATAGTTTATTTGGTAGCCAGGCGCATTCCAAAATAATCTTATCACTGTCCAAATCGCACACCCAGGGGGTTCGTTATCTCACCAGGATTTGGCACGGTTAGTCACTGCGACGTTGGAGCAGGTAAATTCCTCACTAATAATAACACATGCATATAAAGGGATAGAGTTTAATTTAAAGATCTAGAAGTAGAGATAAATGTATGCAAAGCGCAGCTGCGAGGAGCGTTCGCCCCACAACAATTGACTCAACAAATTTAATTGCTCACTAGTTAGCAATGCAAATAGCATAAATAACTTACGTCCGTTTTACAATGAAGTAACTTGTCCCGAGACAATGATTTACCGGAGTACATACTTAAATGGAGAGATTAAGTATGACTGTAATCCAACGTTTCATCACCAAATCCAGAATGTTGTATGAAATGTCGAGGAACTCGATTTCGAATTTATCAGCTTGTCGCCGTCGCTGAGAAATATCGATCTTATCTTATCAACTGATATTATCTAATTAATTACCTTAAATTAGGCTCACTTCGATCATAGAAGTTAAGGGAACAAGCATTCTCAGATCATTGCAGCAGATCTGGTCTCGGGTACTGCTGTCGAATATTCTTCAGCTTTGGTGAATAGAGAAAGAAAAATCACTCCTTTTTTCCCCCGTGGTCTTTATTTGTGAATTGTAGTTAAAATATATCTCCTGTATCTAACACAGTTTTGTTAATGGTGCTTCTGCTTCTCAAAGATTTTATCTATTTTATAGGGCCTTTTTTTAAGATATTTTCGGAATTCTATTTTATCTGGTTCCAATGAGAATAAATTCCAGCGTAGTTTTAGTTTTAGAGTAGCTTCGGGCATCAACCGACGTTAGAGATTCGTAGCTTTAGTCTTTGTATTTATAAGGGTGACGATGAACTTCGCTTAAATTCTATTGTTAAAAAAAATTAATGGTCGGAAGCGAATTCTGAACACGTCTCTGGTGGCGGTTATAGAAAAAACAACTTTGGTTAGGTCGATGCCACCGCGGTGGCGTGATCTTAACCGTTCAGTTTTTATTTCGGTTAAACTGCCGATACTAGATTGCTGAAGTGAGGTCATGCTGAAGGGCAATTAATGCATTATTAAATTGCTGATCGGTTATCGTAACCGTCAATTATGTTATAACCGCAAAAAGTTTATAAAAAATAAACATCATCCTTATATTGTAAATTGGTTCAGCATCTCGTTCTTGATAAGAACAGCACGAGTGGAACAACTTGTCGGCGTCGGTGTTCCCGTACAAATACGGGGCGGGTGTCTCCAAGAGAAGGATGCATAGGCTAGGTTCCACCTTCATATCACTTAACACTAGATGAGAACGTGGTCAAGTCCTAACTTTAATTTTTTGTTTATTATTGATACTTAGGTTGTACTATTGATAAGATGTTCTCACGAAGATAATGAAAAATTCTACTTCGGGGCTCAGCAATAATAGTTTTTAACTCCTATGTTTACTATACTACAAGTATTTAGAAAGCAATGACAAGTAAATAATCTGTAACTTAAGTTCATATTCTTCATTCTTTTATATTAGTGATGGTTATCTGACACAGACTTGTTTGTCTTCTTACCGTCTTATCTTACTCGTCTACATTATACGCTAAGCAGTTGTGTGAAAGTTTGAAGGACTCCGTAGACTACTGTCTAATTATCTGACTAATTTAATTAGATGAAGATGTCTGATCACAATAGTCCGCTAGTGAAGAAGTTGTTACTGTCGTATAGGATGCACACAATACAGGATGTTTACATATACCTACATTGGGGTCAGTTTTCACCAAAAACTTCACAATTTCAATGATGTCGAAACACGCTCAAGATAAACACAACAATTTCTATTAAAGCAGATTTACAAAATAAGGGCGTTAGCTACTTAGACGGGTATATTACTACACCAACCCCTCCAAAATTAACAAGTAACTATGCAATCGAAGCAAGGACTACATGATGTGAAGCACACGGCCGCTGAGTAGCAGAGGTGGGTTTTTTAAACGGGTTAAAAGGCGCCGGCGGTTTGACGGCTTCGAAATAAAGAGAAAAAAATTAAAAAAATAAAAAACAATACATAACAGATTAAAAATATTAAATAACATTACATCACAGTGTAATTAAATCAGTGGAACAATTCGCCACAGATTAATTCGGAGCGCGTTTTTTCCCGCTGACACTGTGAACGTAATAAGAAAGTCGCGCACGATAAAGCGATTTGGTACAATTAAACGCTATAAATTTAATTGTCTATCACATAATCTGTGCTTCAAGGATATCCACACCTCTGATTGGTGGAGACCTTTCAATATCATGTTTCATTATAAAGAACTGTAATGGTAATAAAAAGTTAAAAGAAATCTAAACCGGAATATTATTGATGTTGCTTAACTAATATCCTCTCAATGTTGTTTTTTCATACAAATAAGCGACGAGACGAGAGCTTCTGTTACTGAGCTGATCGGATACTGGACACGTGGACCCAGGACCACGGCCTTTCTATAAAAAAAAAGTGTAGTATTTTCCGCGTTGTGTGTCTGGATTTTTGCTTTCTGGCGAATCTAATCGGTCGTCGAAGACGGGCTCGGGACCGTTCTCCGATCACCTTCGCCTGTAACCAGAATCTCTGGGCGGTGAGAACCATCCCTGATCGTGGCCGTGTCTCTGGTTTGAGTTTAAAGTCGAGTGCGACATTCACGAACCAACACGATATGGGGGCCTTCACGAGCCAACATAACATGGAGGCTTTTGAACCAATACGACATGAGCGCCTTCAAAAAATTGGCTTATTATTCCCTTAAAGGTCGGCAACGCAGCTGCGACCCATCTGGAGTTGCGACTGTCCATGGGCGACATTGTTCACTTTCCACCAGGTGAACTGTTCGCCCTTTTGCCTACCCTTCCTATAATAAAAACCTTGATGTTAAGTTATACGTCCGCAACGTGGCGCTAGTTCGTATGGATATACTGCACCGATTTGAGCTGGTCACCTTGAGACATAAGATGTTAATCTCGTTACCCCAGTTTATTATACTATTACACTAGCTGCAACGCCCCTCGAATTGGAAGACAGTAATGTTTACAGTATACTGTTTCGCGGTAGAAACATAGCGCTGCGATGGTACCTACCTAGACGGTCTCCGACAAAAAAAAAACACCTTTTTTTTGGCTTCAGAAGCAAAATCTTCGAAAGATAGCCTGCTTCTGGGGGAAGTCAGAGTTATGTGAGATTCTTACTAACACCGCTCCGGTAATCTGCATCGGTGCATTCGGAGTGGCTCCGGAATCTCTTATAAAATGCACGGGTGCCTCTGTCCTCTGAGGAGGAGCCTAACCCTTCTAGGCACTCATCGCGGAGCCATACGCTGTCCCACGCAGGTTTGCCTGTTGAGCGATAAGGGCCCCCACCCTCAAGGCCTATGAAACTCCTAGATCCTTTTAGTCGCCTTCTACGACAGGCAGGTCTTAACTTAGCCCTATTCTAGCCAGAGACTACAGGGCTGATGGGCTGGTGCGTCCATTACTATCGCTCCGGCAGCAGAGACCTACCACCAGTTAAAAGGTGATAATGATGTTAAAATAAAGCAGAGCTGTGAAAACTTAGAACTTTATTAATATATACTGAAGTCTAGGTCCTCTTTTTCATAAGTTTTTAATGTAACGACATGGTTGTGTACAATTAGGAAACACGCCACTACTCCTAAATTGACAATTTCGCAATAACTTAAGTAATCCGAGGAAGTAATGAATAGCTTTGCCGTTTGAAACGTGTCAAGGTGTACCGGCGGGCGCTGACGGCGCAGTGCTAGGGCGCCCGCCCGACCGTAAGGTCGCGGGTTCATCTATTATGTTAAACCTAACATTTAAACTCTATCGTATGCTGATTGCGAGTTATGAAATCAATTTTCATCTTTTAGTCCGTTTGATGATTAATTGTACGGTTGACAACATAATAGAGGTGAACTCTTCATTTCCATAAATGATCTCATGATTCCTGATGAAGTTCGATAAAATACAAAAGTATATAGATTGGTGTAAGGGCTCACGAGCAACAACTAACATTACCTTTTTTTTTCGAGGGAAATCTTCGAAAAGATACTCATGTCTTCTGGAGGAAAGTCAGAGTTATGTGGAGATTCTTACCCATTAAAATCTCCTCGCTGGTCGCCTTCAGCGGCTGGAGAGGACGCGGGATCTCCGTCCGGAACACAACCGCGACCTCGCTAACGCTATGTTGGGATTGCCCATCCCGGGGTCTGCTTTATGCAGACCTAACAGGACCCCAACCTCACCTGCTTGTGGTTTATCTTGCTAATCAACAAACGAGGCTCTGGCTTCCACCAACCCGCATTGGACTAGCGTGGTGAGAAATGACCCATATCCCTCATATGAACACCTACAAACGACTGATGGTCGCGGGAAGCCGCTAGATGCGGACAGTCCAAGACCGATCCATATGAGGATACTTGGGGGAGGCGTATATCCTACTGTAGACGTCTATCGGCTGATGATTATAATGATGATGTGGATACGACCCCACATTCTATTTGAGCTTCTAATGAAGAAGACCATCGCGGTAAAACCGATACGTTATAAGAACAGCAGCTGTCGTATACCTGAGACATATTCAAGTCTTTCCTTTTTTTTTCTACGAAGCGACGAGACTGGCGGCACGTTCACCTGATGGTAAGTGATATGCCGGCCCATTACAACGTCGCGTTTCTTACAATGGTAGATTATTTTCTTCACCTTGAGCTAAGATATGTAGTCTCGTTACTCCAGACATTTCACTGGATACAGCGCGCTTGAAACCGGAACACAGTAATGTTAGGCGACGGCATTAGGAGCTGGACGGTTTCAGGCAACAGAGACCTACCACCAGTAAATAAGCTGTTACTACGTTAGTACGATTGTCTCCATTTATATATTGACCTCAGACTTAAAGTTAAGAATATAATTATTCTCCAATAAGACATGTGAAAGGATAAAAGAATAAAAATTGTGTCGTCCGGCGCGTAGGTCAAAGTTGCCCTCATTAAAATTCATTCAACATTTTTGCATAATTGTACGAGCTGGAACTGGTCGCTGAGGTCAGGCCAAACCCGTCCATCAATATCTGAGCCAATTATGTTCATAAAAATGCCGCGAGAGAAATAATAATAAAGAATATTTACTGACTTTTTACAGTGGTAGTATTATATTTACAATTTTTAGGACTTTAATAATGATGACGTCCACTGCTGGGAATAGGCCCCTCCCAGAGACCTCCACTACGATCAGACCCGCACTGTTCTAATTAACGCGTTTTGCTAACATTTCACAGTCAGCATGACTTCCGGTGCAGCCAAGAGCTACTTTAAATATATACTTTTTAAAACAATATCATTATTCTCAAAACTAAGTTTTGGTATAAAAATAGTAACTAGACTATCTTCATCATCATCAGCCGACAGATGTCCGCTGCTGGTCATAGGCCTCCCACATCTCTACATAAATTGATCCTATACTGTCCTCATCCAACTGCTTCTCGCGACCTTCACCAGATCGTCGGACCACCTAGTGGACGGCCTGCCAACACTGCGTCTTCCGGTACGCGGTCGCCATCACATACATCACACATCCATCCATCTTAATGGTTAGTAATCCGTTTGCTCATAACAAGATGGCGCTAGTTAGGATGATATACACAGAACTTTGTGGACGTTTTCTCGTTTCGTCAGTAATTTCACTAGCCTACAACCTCCTTCAAACAGGAAAATGCTTCTGTTTTCACGGCAGAAATAGGAGCTGCGGTGGAAATGAAAATGAAATTAAACAAAATCGTTTTTCCTGGCGGTAGGTAGGTCTCTGTTGTCGGAGACCGTCTAGGTAGCTCACTCTTACTGTCACTGCAGCTCTTACTGTCAACATTAGTGTGTTCCTGTTTGAAGGGCGGTAAAGCTAGTGAAATTGCAGCTGAAACAAGACTTAACGACTATAATGTGCAGTGTATATCATCCTAACTAGTGCCACGTTGTTATATGCAGGCGTATCAGGCTTTGTTATATTAAAAATAAATTATATGGAATATCTCATAGAAGATTTATTGTCCAGCAGTGGACAGTCTCGACCACATCCTCAAAAAATCCTTATCAAATGTTTTATGACCAATTTCTTTAATTCTTTATTTTATACTTAAGAAATGACGAGAACCATCCTCAAGTAGTTCGGTTAGAAATAGACAGGAAACGGATGAAAGAAACAAATGAAAATGGCGTGCACCTTACTGTGTGTGCTTCGGTTATAATTTCGCGAGCAATTGCCCAACATTATAAGTCCAGTGCGCCACTTATGGGTAGCCCACTAATAAGATATACCGAGCTAAATAGCACCTTCTTCCGTGCGTTTCATTACGGGTCTCCATATTTGTTTTGCTAGGGCTGTGTTCTCACCACAGATTAAAAAATAAATAGATTTTCATCAGCATTAAGATTTATATAAAAAAATGGGACAGCACAAGATACGTTTGATATGTTGTAACAACGGTATTAGTAGCCTAAGTTTTCTTTTTTGAGCCAATAGGGCTGACATATCCCTAAGGGATATAAACCCTCCCCCCAAAAAGTATAAAAAATAAATTGTGCTTTTTATTTGTTCGCCAATCACGTGAAAACTAGTGAATGTATGGACACGGGAACATGACCATTCGACGCGGAATAATTTGTAGATGGTTATAGGCTTTTTATTTCATAGATGCTTTATCATTTTATTTCTATACAACTTAGACATTTTCATTTGGTATTATTTATGCGGTTGCTATAGTAACGGTTGCTATAAAAAGTAATTTGCGACTGCAGTTGCTCCGAAGGAATATTTCAGAAAAATTTCATGTCTAATCTTATATTACGGCGAGTTAAACGGACGGGGAACAGCTAGTGTTTTATAAATATATAAACACCAAGGTCACCGACAAAGCCCAAAAGCTTTCTAGACTTAAGTGGCAGTGACGGCCGATGGGGCAGTAAGGTCCTCGAGTGGCGCAAGGTTGACAGACGGTCTGGTGAGGATCGGGGGAACCCACTGGATGCGAGCAACGCAGGACCGATCGATATGGAGATCTTTGGCGGAGGCCTATGTCCAGCAGTGGAAGTCTATCGGCTGATGATGATAATGATGATGAATCACATAAAAAAACACTAGTCCATTTAATGTTCCCATTGCTGGGACTAGACCGGCTCTCACAAGGTTCATAATTTTTCTCATTTCATCATCTTTTCTATACTTTAAGTATAATCATTAAGTTTATTATGTTATGAGTATTGCGTTTTTTTTAATTAAGCATTCTCATGCTTTTGTACTTATATTTAACAGTTATTTTTTTAAAAAATTGATTTGTCTAAAAATTATCTAGTTTTATAATTAGGGTATGCGGTTAATTACTATTCAAAATCAATTCAAAGGATGCTTCGTGTATAGATTTTAGAGTTTTTGACAGCCCTGTACTAACCTGTTTGGGAATAAAGCCAAACTAGACGTACTCGAATAGTAGCAGGGTTCAGTACGTTTATATTGGGCAGTTAAGATCACGCTTGCCTAATAAATGGTTTCCTTTAAAGAAATTAATTGGGTCCCGCCGCGGTGTTCAGGTTTTATGGGGCCTTTTAAGTGTACACGAGGCGCTGTGTGGTCCAGCGGGTTGGACCTTTTGAACTTAAAGGGGAAGTTTTTGTTTTATAAAAACATTTGCATATGTGGTAGTGACTTATATACTGTACCATATAGAGCTCTTCTCCTTAAGACGGTTAAGTCTAATTATCCCAGTAAATTCACTAGCTACAGCATCCTTGAAAGTAAAACACAGTAAAGTTTCCACAGTAGTACTTGTCAGCTGCAATGGGAGCTGCAGGTGGTATCTACCTACATGGTCTCCGGCTATAGAGATTTACCACCTGTCTATCAGAACATATGGTTAAGGATGTGTTCTTCTAATAGTTCATCATCATTATCAGCCGATGGACGCTTACTGATATAGGCGTCATTGCAAAGATCTCCGCTTCAAACAGTCCTGCGTTGGCCGTATCCAGTGGTTTCCTTCAACCTTCACTAGATCATTGGTCCACCTTATTGGTCTTCCAGCGCCACGTGTGCCAGTACGAGGCTGCCAATCTAGGACCGTATAAGCCGTCAGTCTTCCGTGCAATGTGCCTTGTCCATTGCCACTTAAATCTAGCAGCCTAAGGTCTGCGTCGTTGATCTCAGTTCTTCTACGTATCTTCTACATAAATTAATTATTTAATAAATTTTAAAAAAGTACATAGAAATTACATTGAAGTCTAGAAATGAATAATTCATGAATAAATTCATACATAAATGCTCGAGTATTCAAGAATCACATTTCTTACTATTGCTGTTAGAAGAACTTAAACAAGTCAAGACAGCCTCCCATGTAGGGTATATCGAGATTTGTTTAAGTAAAAGAAATAGTTCCAACCCTCCCACCCCCACTTCATTACTTTATAGATGGACAGAAGGAAACTCTTGGATGATGAAGTTGTTTTTAAATAAAAATACTATAAACGATGTTTAGGACGTACGGATACTTGATACTTGTAACATTCTCCACCAGTTGACATGGATGTGGTGGAAATTGGAGGTAGGATGTAATGGTGACATATATTGAAATCATCGGTTCTTTATTAAGGTATCAGGTGTTCATAGGTTACCACCTGAACGAGATTTTACTGGGTACAAGACCCACATAATCCTTTCTTCCTTTCGAAGGAGGAAGGGTTTTGAAGGTTTACCCAGTTATTAGTAAGGGGTGAGTATGTTCATCTCATGCGGTAGACCTTACAACAGCAAGGTGTTGTTCATAGTGGTATATCTTCACGATGATCGAATTGGTTTTCTCTATCTGATCACTCAACTTCAGTTTGAAGAGGGCATCTAATGTTGATGGGGATGATGACCTAATTATGGAATCTCTAGGAGGGATAGAAAATATTACGATGGCCATACCAGAATATGAATACCAGAATCGAACCTGTTACTATATATTTTGAAAGCTTTCCAAATACTTATTGGTCTGGTAAGAAAATGGGTGTCGTAGCAGTGTGCATACTTTACTCACTTCTAATTCGATGAGTGCTGTAACTAGTTAAATTACTGGAGTAACGAGATTCAACTTCTTATGTTTCAAGTCGACGAGGTAGACTGGTGGTAGGCCTCTGTTGTCGGAGACCTAGGAAGGTCTCACCGCAGCATCTAGTTCTGCCGCCAAACAGTAGTGTGCAAATATTACCACTCTACTAACTCGACATCATATTGTAATAGACGTGAGTATTACTTACCATCAGGTGAACATCCCGTTCGTCTCGTTCGTTCATAGTATAAAATAAATGTGCTGTGCATATCACCCAAATTAGTATCACTTTGACTGGACAGGAGTACTACTTACCATCAGGCAAATGTCTTACTCGTCTCGTAGTTTTAGATATAATATAGATATTTTTACACTACATCTTCATGTCAGACTCAGATATACTGTACATTAAGTGTAGAAGTGCGTGACGAGATAGAATCCGCTACTTATCTGTACTTAAGCACCTAAGCTAATGGCCTGTCAATCATAAACCATCTAAAGACCTTTCATGATCCCTCATAACGATTAAAAAAAGCGAACCAAAAAAAAAATTGTTAAACCTCTTTATGGACAAGTGTGCATCTATTAAAAGTCCAATTGAGTTTTTTTTTTTTTTTTACGTTTGAATTCAATTAATCCCACCACCAGCGCGGCGGAGTCATCGACATCAGCGTGTGACATTTATACACGAGAAGCGACCGTCGCTCCCACCAACGTAATTAATAGTTCGATCAAGCGTGTGTCGGCTCTTACCTGCGCACACGTAATTACAGCGGACGTAGATTATGCATAGTTTTGTTCTTATTCGACGAAGCGACGGGACCAGCGGGACGTTCACCTGATGGTAAGTGATACGCCCGCCTTAAACAACCAGTCGGGATGGTATACACTGGACCATATTGTGGTCGTAAAAAACATAAGATGTTAGGTGTCATTACCTCAGTAATATCATTAGCTACAGCGCCCTTAAACCACAGTAATGTTTGCACACTACTGTTTATCGCCAGACATAGCTGCGGTGGTACCTACCTAGATGGTCTCCAGCATCAGAAACCTATCAACAGTAACAGATACGTTTGAATCTTTTTCCTTAAACTCCAGCCACCGTTTAACGATGAGATTTATTATTCACGTGACGAATGGATCAGGAATTCGAAACCAGTCGATCTTCAGCCGATAGACGTCCACTGCTGGACATAAGCTTCCCCCAATCTCCACGATTGTAGGGGTTCATGTGGGGGATTTGGGCCATTTCCCACCACGCTGGGCCAATACAGGTTGATGGGAGCCAGAGCTTCGTTTGTTGATTATCAGCTGTTGACTTGGGTCCCGTGAGATGCTGTGCGGGACCCCTTAATCCAGTCGATATTCTCTATGTTAAATATATTAACTGTTTCTTCATATTAATCAACTACTTTTGACCTCAAATTATTTAATTTACAGCAATAAAGCGACCTCGTCGTTTTGTTATGGTCACCAACCCATGCAAAAGGGAACACTTTTACTATCGGATCTAAATTACGAAGTGCCAACAAAACGCTGACTTCCCCCGCAGCAGCGGCTCCCTTTCTCCTGAATCAAGACAATGGTGTTACGAACAATTGGTATGCTGCGACTGGAATGCAATATCGTGGTTACAGTGCGCTATAACACTTACGCAATACCATTTAACTACTGTTCGTGGTTAAGAGCTGACCTAATAAAACGGAGGTCCTTACTAGATTTTGGTCACATATAGACTTTGGGTAGCCTAAGAGTTATCAGATTATCATATCAATATGATATAAGTCATAAGAAAGCTCGGATTCTGACATCAAACGATGGTCGGAGAATCTCTGCGTGATAAAATCAGAAATGAAGAGGTCTGCGGGAGAACCAGGCTTACTAATATGGACGTATGAGTCGTAAGGTTGAAGAGGCAAGGCAAAGCACATAGCTTGTAAAACGTTGGAGACTTAACCACTGGAACAGCGACTCCTAACTGGAAAACATCGTTGGCAGACACTCCAAGAGGTAGAAAGATGACATTGAAAATATCGCTGGGAGCAACTGGACTCAAACAACACAAGACCATGTTTTGTGGAACACATAACTAGAGACCTATGTCCAGCATTCCATCGGTTGAGATGTTGATTAGAGCCACTCCAGATTCATCTGGTTAATTAACACCTTTATGTTGCAAATCTGCCGCCTTATCAGCAGTGTTCCGGTTGTCAACATATTACAGCCAGGATACTCTAGGTGGGTTCGCTTCACCATTTTTTACCTCATTGTTACTTAAAACCAAATGAAGTTAAGGCCATGAGTACTTAAAAAATATAGACTTATTGATAGCTTTAACGATGATATATATAGCTAGTTTATATATATATATATATATAGCTTAAATGACCAATACTCTATATGCACAATGAAATTGATTTTGACAAACACATAATAAATTGACCAAACTTAAGTTTGAAGAAGACTCATGATCATGGAGATGAGACGAGAGATTCTGGTTTAACGGATACGCCAGCCAACAACGACGAGGTGCTAATTAAAATATTCGCATAGCGTTGATAGATTACGTGCATGCCAAATCTCGTTACCCTTGTACACCAGCTACAGCATCTTTAAGATCGGGGTAGTAGTCGTACAAAACAAACTAGGCACAAAAGTAGGAGCAGCAACGGTACCTACCTCCTTCATGAAGGTAGATCTACAAACAATTTTTTGTAGTTCCATCTTCATTACATGGCGCTAGATAGGATGATATAGACAGCACCGTATCGTACTCGTCGCATTAAGACAAGACGTTAAGGCTCGTTACCTCAGTAATTTTACTAGCGACAACGCCCTCTAAACCGGAACACGGTAATGTTTGAATACTACTGTTTAGCGGCAAAAATTGGAGTTGCTGTGATACCTAGACGGTTTCCGGCAACAGTCATATGCGTAGGGTTGAATGGTCAATATAGGGTGATTGGCTATGGTAACGACCTCACTCTCCTGGGGCAAAGTAAAAAGGAAGTGGAGTATGCTGTTCAAGTTCGTGCGTCCGAAGCTTCCAGGGTTGGGTCCAAGATCAACCAAGTCAAAACGTAATATCTTGACATAAAGCTTTATAAGACTATAAGACAAAAGCGCGAAGATGTGCGGGTAAAAGATGTTTCGTTCAAGGGGGCTAATAAATTTAAGTACCTAGGATGCACCATCACGGACACAACCACACGGGAAGAAGAAATCGATATCCGGATTCAAAATGCCTCCCATTGTAGTGCCGCTCTCCACAAGGTGCTGCTATCCAAGCTTCTGAGCAGAAGAAAATCATGTGTAGGATGTTCGGCCCGACCCAGAGAAAGGACGGTAGATGGCGAGCCCGACAAAATATTGAAATCGAGAGGCTGGTTGGCGAACAGAATATCATAGGGGAAGCCAAAGGCTACAGATTTCGCTAGATGGGCCACTTGCTAAGGATGGGAGACGATCGTAAAGTCAAAAAGGCGTTTCTCGGTACCCCGATTGGGCGCGAACTGTCGGCCGGCTCAGATACCACTGGAATGATGCCGTAGTCAAGGAGCGGACTGGCAAGAGGCAGTGCAGGACAGACAACGCTGGCGTTCTCTTCTTTCGGAGATCAAGACTCACTTGGGTCGCTGCACTAGAGCAGTAAGTAAGTTTCGGGGCGGAAATCTTCTAAAGATACCCTGCTGCTGGGAGGAAGTTAGTGTAATGTGAGATTCTCACTCACTAAAATCCCGTCGGTGGTCTGCATCAGTGCATTCGGAGAGGCTCTGGGATCTCTTATAGAATGCACCGGTGTCCCTGTACACTTTGTGTTGCACGTCTCTGAAGAGGAGCCTAACCCTCCGAGACACCATCGCTCAGCCATACGCTGCTTCTTTGCTGTGTTCGCTTGTTGAGCGATAAGCACCTCCACCCTCAAGGTTCGCGAAACTCCTAGACCCTTTTAGTTGCCTTCTACAACAGGCAAGGCTTACCTTAGTCCTACTCTTACTAGCCCGAGATTACAGAGCTGAACAGAGCTCTACCACCGGTAGTTTATAAGTTATTAAATTTGCATGTTGGAATTTGATCAAACATTTGATCATTTAACCAATATCCAAATGTATGGGCATTGATCTTACCCACTATCAGTTGAACAGACGTAATGAAATCGGATTCAGCTGTATCAAATGTCGATGAATAAATTTGATTTATTTTGAAGTAGGTTAAGGTTTTATTAAAATTATTATACATATACATTAAATATGTATTTATTGAAAAAACTTTGATAGCGATATATCAGTTGACTGACCTTTAGGCATCCTCTGCCATTCAAACCCTGGATATTCAGTCTGATTAAATCTTAGTAATCAACACATATATAAATGAGGTTAGTAATTTGACCTGAATACTAATATTAAAAAGAAACCGGAGAAAAAAGAACACTAGGGTGGTAGAAAAAAATAAAATGATTTATGGGTTTTAATCTTTTTAATAATATACAATGATATATAATGTATGTTTAATATAAAATACGTCTATTTTGACAGACATGTGGATCTGTATAAATCATTCTAACTAGCGCTATATTGCTATGGGCAGGCGTATCACATATTATCAATTAACACAATATATTACTTATTTATACGAGCCGGATTCCTTGGTGACTTGTAACACAGGTTTATTACCTATGACAGATTCCAGTAATTCACATTTATATTGTTAATACAATAGGATAATTAAAGAGAAGGATTAGTAGCTTATTTTACTTTGTGTTAACAAATTATCTTTTATTTTTATAATAATTTTAATAATTATCAATTATCTTTTTAAATCCCTTCGTATATTTTACTATTACGTTGATAGATGGCGCTGTCGTAAATTTAAAATTTCGTAATAATTATGATATATTATTTACTTATTGATTGATACACCAACAGCATAACATGTTATATACTATCTTACGTTCTAGGTATAGTGTACAATATTAAATATGTATGTCTGTTATAGGCGTACACAGCTTTGGCCATAGTTTGGATTATAATATCGTTGCTCGAATTTTCAATTAATGGTCGTAAAGAATAACCAATGCAGCTATTAAATAACTTATTTATTCACTGACATTCATTTTGTGTGGATATAATTAATTAGATTTGCATTAATAGACTCCACACATTGTGATCTCAAGTTATCAGTGTTTGAACAACAATCACTTTCGGTTCTATCTCAAATAATAAAAAGATGTCGGGCTCGAATCCATAGCCACATTAGATGGTGGTAGTATTTTTATTAATACTTCTTACCATTCACCAGTGATACACACGCAGGTACATACAGCACGATGGCATAAAGACATTGTTGTGTTCGGGCTCTCATTCTATCTCTATATCCATTGACTCATATTTTAGTTCGCTCAAACAATTACACGTCAACACTCACAATTTGGTAAAGATATTGCTTCTGTTGTTTAGAGATCAGCTAATAATGAATCTTACAAAATTCTGTTAATAACGGAAAGGGGTTTGGCGGGTAGCGGGTTGCCACCGGGTGGGAATATTTCTGATATATTTCAAGTACGTATATAAGAGTCAGAGTATTCTTGGGGAGCAAACATCACAATCTTCGACCTCATTGTAAATTTCTTAATACACTTCAAAACAATTAAGTAAAGGAGATAAATAAATATACTTTTAATATAATTTTCATACCATATGATACAGCTTAGATACTTTACGATAGTGCATAGAACACTATTAAAAATTTGATTAATTTCTACAGAGTTTATTTCATTAATATTTGTACACTACTGCTTTTCTTCTGAAATTATTCATGTTATCTAATTGCAATGTTTGCAAGAGAGATGATCCAAAATAACTCGCTAACTTTCAGTAAATATTCTGCAAGTTTACTGAAAAAAAAGATTAATTGTAGCACCGACTATAGAAGTTTAAAAAGAGGTCACCGTCAAAGCCGTCACTTGATCGACACCTCGCCTCATTGTTGTGTAACAATGAATATATAATAATTACAATACTATTCTTTAACTGCCTCCATAGCGCAATGGTTAATTTCTTTCATAGTAACAGGTCTTAGATTCCGAGGCGACACGGAATTTTTACTATGGACCATAACATAGTTTTTCTTCAACAGAAATTGACGCTCTGTATACGTACTTAAAAGTTTAAGTAAATTTCTAGACAGTCTTTGCATACAAGAATTTACTTGTAGTTTCCTCTTCTTCTTTATCATTAACGACTTCTTCTCCTATTTTTAAAAAATTAATTATAGTTTAAAAATCTATATCAGTAAATGTAGCGAGTATAACTTTCGGCTTAAGTACAAATGCACACGACATATAAGTATGAACCCTGACTTACTTATATTGTATAGACACGTCTCAATTTTATTTACGAAATCTCATGCGTTTGAAAAAAAAAATTAGTCTTTTGGACAAAACGAATAAAGTCTTAACTTGCCTGAGGCGTTCTTTAAGCGATTAGAAATCGTACAGTACAACATGAATTATTAATTTAATAGTAACTATTGTAAGCAAATCTCAATAAAGCGGATGCAATCTTTCAAGTTGCTTGATTGACTCGCGTGTTGGAGAATCGTGGTTAAGTAACTGCTTGGAATAATACATCGTGTATCTAATACGCAAAGGAATGAACAACATTTTTAATTACCGGCTAAATTACAGGATTAACTAATAGTGAACTAATTACAAGATAATGCTAATTAGTAAATTAAGTTTGCTCTGTTAATGCTGCAGGCGGATATAACCAATAAATAAAACAACCCTTTAAAAGGTGTACCGCAAGGCACGTGGATTTTAAACTAGCTTTAGAATTGTTTGATCATTATGAATTCTTATTACTTTATACAAACTTCAGACGTATGTTATTAAGTCTCAAAAACTTAAATATAAATGAAATTTGTGTCAAATGTTAAATTAAGTTCAATCCTATTAATTCGTTAGCTTTACTCAAAAATATTTAGAAGTGTCTAGTATTAAAGTCCGTCTAGGCAGGTACCACTGCAGCGTTTACTTCTGCCGACAAATAGTAAACAGTGTGCGAATATTACTGTATTTCAGGATGAAGGGTTGGCAGAGCTAGTAAAATGATGAGGGGCTTAATATATTACGTCTCAAAGCAAAGAGCACAATGTGATAGTAATTCTAAATTGTTAAAAGCAAGCGAGTAACTTATTATTTGGTGAACGTTCCGCTCATTTTGCTTCGTTGAATACAACCCAAATTTCTTTGTATGTTAAGTAGATAAATAGATTTAATCTCTTCTTCATTTGCTGCTGTGTGTATCTAAGAGGAAAATCGTTGGAACTCGGCGAAGCTATATAAACTTTCTCGTCCATTAATAAACCTTGATATAATTTATGTAATACACGCCAACAAAATATACTGCTGGCTTTAACAATTCGTCACACCAATCCAACCTCGGCGCGGCTAATGCGGGCCCGTATAAGTCCGGCTTCGAATCTGTTGCGAACGCAGCGTTTCTAATCACCGTGTCATCAGGTTCACTATGATTAATTTCACACACGCTCGCCTCTTCACGCCGCTCTCTATAAAGGATAAAAAGCTCGACTGGTCCCTCCTATATATTTAGAATTTTGCTTTATAAGTCATTAATAAAAGAAAAAATACATTTCGAAATTATTTGTAAGGGGTAAAATTATCTTGCAATAAAAACTTGCTTACTGCTTCTGCACATATATAAATAATTTAACTCATGCACTTTAAATGTCTACTACTGTGAATATAAATAGAAGCCTTTTTACATCTATTATACTATATTGTTCTTATTCATTACCACCAATCGATACATCTACCGCTGGATGTAGATCTCCACCAAGTATCTATACATCGATCGGTCTCACATTGCTCACATCTCGCGTTTTCCTTTGACGTTCTAGACTGTATCTAAATTTTCGATCCACCTCGTCTACCGGTATACGGTCCCTACTAAAGAACTTACTCTCTCATCTTTATTAATCTCGAATTTATATAATGTACTGTAACTTAACAGCCGTATGTAGGGTGAGTGACTTACCTTTTCTGAACTTGATATAGTCTGTAACAAAAAAAAATAGATCATTAAAAACATTGTAATAACCTTAGTTTTAACACTATACTTGGTAATAGCTATCTTTGATGAAAATTATGAAACAGTTTAGGTTATATAGTATAAATTCGCTGAGGCAATAATGGAGGGAACAATTTCAAGGAAAGAACAGCAGGTTCCTTTCTTATCGTTATTATTTTAGACTGGTTACTCTTCATGAGAAACGATCTGGTGAGAATCGCGTGAACCCACTGGTTACGAGTAAAGCGGGTCCGATCAATGTGGAGATCTTTGGGAGAGGCATATGTCCAGCAGTGGACATCTATTGGCTGATGATGAGACTCTTCATGGCACGATTAACAATTACATCAAATACTCTCTTCAGATTAAATTTATGTTCAGTGGTTGATATCAATAGACCACAGATACTTTTTTTAACGAAATTAATCATGACCTTATATAATTTATTTTAGATAGTTAACATACTTTTAGCTTGAGGTTAAGTGACAAAGAGATCGAAAAGTCATAAGCGTGCTTGCAAACAATAGTTTATATAATAACATTCAGTATCTTCAGAAAGAAAAGTATCTTATACTCTTGGACAATACAATTCAGTACTTATTCCACCAGTGCACCCATCTACAGTCAACGAAAGACTGCCTAGCGTCTCAATAACAACACTGCGCTAAAACAGTGTTGCCACCTATATAACGTGTAGCAGTTTCCGCTTTAGTTACCTAATTAACTAATATTTGTCGCTAATTATGTGTAATGTTATTTCTTCTTCTCTTTCGTGTACTTCATGACACGGTCTTGTTTGTCCTGAAATACTCTTAATGTCTCGTCAACCAGCTGCCTCCATACCAATCTGTTCTCGGCATATCTCAGGGCATTCGGAATGTTGGTGCCTAAGATTGTTTGTATTTGATCGGACTATCGGGTAGGCGATCAACCCCGTGATCTCTTGCCCTCGATATTTTCTACTCCAACCAGCTTATCCAGATTATCTGTATGTCTCCGGGCAATATGGTTAAAGTAACTTAGGACTCGTTTGTATCAAGCGGTGGATAATTTGGTGGAGATTTAAAGTTCATCGAGAATGGATATTTGTTCCTTCTCTTTGCTGTCCAAGATATGTGCAGCATTCTGCTCCAACTCCACATATCAAAAACTTCGATTTTTTTCGCTGGTCTGCGCGGATTGACCATCATTCGGAACCGTACAGGAATGTTAATTAACATATGATTTGTTTACTAGTTATAAACTCTATATTCATATAAATAATCTTTTGCTACTAAATTAACTTCTTAGTTATTTTATAGTCATTGGATCAACCGTTTAACAATAAATTTAGATTTCTCAATCTTGCCAAAATATTAGGTATGATAACCCAATGAAAAAGGACATAGCAATGTATCATAGTAATGTTGGGGTGTAAGGGTTCCAGCATAACAATACACGGGATCCAAGCCAACCTCAGCAGCTCGTGGTGCAGCTTGTTAATCAACAAACGAGGCTATAACTCCCACCAACTCGCATTGAGCTAGCATGGTGAAAAATGGCCTGAATCCCTCCATATTAATACCCAATATGAATGCCAATCTATGTGGGAATCTTTGGGGGAAGCCTATGTCCAGCATTGGACGTCTATAGGCTTCCGATGATGATGATGATAGTAATGTTCCCATGATGTTTTGTAACGTTATTATTATAATAACTTAATCGTTATATTGCGTACAAAACGCTGCCTATTATTTCTGCATAAACTAATCATGTTGTTACAAATACAGCGCGATGTAACAATTGGTTATTGTAACGTTTAACCATCGATTGTCCGGTCGGTCTGTCTGTCTATATGTACACTTAGTACAGATGAATGTAGTGTAGTCTGTTGAGGGTAGTATTTGGATATATTAATGATGTGACTGCTTCCTTTGATACATAGAGGTCAGTATGGATATAAATATAAATAGTAAAATTTTTGAAAATGACTACGTATGGTAAATTGGTGCTAGTTAGGATAATACACACTACACCATGTTCGTCGCTTTGATATACTTGTATTTATTTATTATTGAGTTTCATTATATTAATAACCTACAAGGCATCTCAAACGGGAACAAGTGATTGTTTAAACACTTCTGAACTTGATGGTAATTTCCGGCAACAGAGGCTTACCACCAGTACATTTTACTACTAAGGGACAGCAAAAGAGCAAACAGTAGACGTAACTACACCATTACAACACTGTTAAAACGTTAACACTATTTATTTTCCAATTTAAACAATCAACTTCGAATTTGTACAAAATTACACCAACGCAGCAACTTAAATACATCGCCGAGTAGATAATTTCTATAATGAGAGCACCTCGTCACTTCCAGTACGCGAAGTCAGACATTCGATAAGTGACCAGCGTATACAGTTTCATGTCGGTCAAAGACCACGTGGTGTGGAACTGGGTCACGCTCACTTTCGGCCATAAAGACCAGATGCTGTGTCTCCGCAACTTTGTTATGGAATTTTTAAAAGCTGTAAGACTAAAATTATTGATGTTTATTAGTATAGACCTAGAGGTTAGTATAATCTAAACTAATATTTAGATTATCGCTTAACGAAGCCGAATGAGACCGAAGTCGATGATCGAATGAGACGAAAGTCGATGGTCGAATGGGACGAAAGTCCATGATCGAATGAGACGAAAGTCGATGATCGAATGAGACGAAAGTCGATGGTCGAATGAGACGAAAGTCGATGATCGAATGAGACGAAAGTCGACCATCGAATTTTATCTCATTTATTAAAAAAATATGCAATTTATTGTTTAAAATGTTTATATACAGATTTTTTTCTCTTTTCACTTTTAATATTTAACTTTGGTTGCGATACTTAAGTAAGATTATTTCATGTATCAAAACGTTAAAAAGAAAAATTGTAACAGCTCGAACTAGTTACTGTTGACAGGTTAGTGATTTAATACTGAAAATTTAGTTCACTGTTTGACAGTAAAAAAATGTAGTGTACAGTATTCGAAGGTCAGTTATTTGATATTTTGTACAACTAATATATCTTTCAGCGTTCTTTTTTAAACATGCTACAAATAGAATAAATATTTTTTTATTTAACGCAGACGCTAGAAAAGCAAGATCTTGATCTGGTGATGCTATTCACTGCACCACATTCAGCTTCAAATGTTGAAAGATTTTTTATTTAGATCTCTTTTTATTCTTCGAACGACGAGACGAGCTACACGTTTACTTTATGGTAAATAATACACCTGCCTATAATAACGTGGCTCTAGTTAAGATATAAGATCTTAAGTCCCCTTAACCCAGTAATGAATCAAACTAAAGTCCAGTAATGTTTTCATACTACTGTTGAGCGGCAAAAATAAGAGCAGTGATGGTACCTACATAGACGGTCTCCGGCAGCAGAGACTTGCTACCCGTACATTTTATAAATTCTGGTGAAGTAAGCGCTTGACAGCCACAGAGACTTTTACAGCTCATCTGATGCTGGGCTCGTGGACCTGGATCCACGGCCTGTTCCAGTACCTTTTGTTTTGACTAGCGGCAACACCCAACTAAATGGAATATAGTCGTATTTGCCAAGTTTCTTAATGAAATACTTTAAGCAAACACTCGGCCAGGTATTCAAACTTTAACTTAAATAAGAATTTGACAGAACAAAGTATATACACTACGCACAACAGCGCTAAGAATGATGGTAAAACAATGATTCGTTAAATTTAATTATTGTACAGTTATAATGGGTCTGCTTACAGAGACAGGGCTATAAATTCTTCACTGTCTATATCCACGCGAATAGCAATCTAGGTCTAGGTATTTTAGCTTTAAAGACTATAATTGCTCAAATGGTTGTACAATTAAGGATGTAGTACGGTGTACTTCAAAGAATTTAGCCCAGAATAACTCCAACGCAGGACAATAACGTCTGAAATCGACTGCTAGGATATGCGTCCAAGCATTCTAGACATTCACAGCTTGTAGGCTTTACCGTTGGGGTTAAGAAAGGACTAAATGTGGTCTAGAAATGCAGCGGCTAACGTATAAGTACCTGTCTGTATTATTTTAGTATAATACGAAGCTATGAGTACGCTACAACAGATTTATTTGTGGTATCTTTTAAGAGACTGTCTAAGACTGCTGCTTCTAATTCTGCTGTTAGTAGTTCAGTGTTTATATCGACTTTGCCTTTGGCTTCAGCATGTCGTAAGAGGCGACTAAATAGACAATAGTTTAAAGGGAAACATCAGCAGTTATGCAGGTGATCAATTCCAGGAAACCATATTATAATATCTTATAAAATATAATAGTGGTAGGTCTGTTGCGTGAGCCCGTCAAGGTGTGTACCACCGCAGCGCCTATTCCTGCTGTCAAACTGTAGTGTGCAAAACATTACTGTGTTCAGGTTTGAATGGCGTTGTAGCTAGAGTAATTACTGGGGTTAGGAGACTCAACATCACGTGTCCCAAGCGACGAACGTAATGTGGTGCAGGATATATTCTCCTAATTAGTGTCACATTGTTATGAGCAGGCGCATTCTTTAGCAGGAGATGAAGCTCGCGCTCGACTGGTCGTCAAATTTAATAAAATTAAAAAAAACTATATATTGAGTTGCCTATATTTATCAGTGGATATGAATAAGGATAAAATGGTGTCCATTATGACTGTTATTATTATCTACGAGGTGATAACATTAGTCGGCTAGTTAGGATATTTACGCAATAATATATTATTGCTACATTACCGTGCGAGCAACGCGGGACCGATCAATATGAAGATCTTTGTGGGAAGTCTATGTGCAGCAGTGGACATCTATCGTCTGATAATGATAATGATAGTATTTTTGTTCGTAGAATTTCAATAGTTACGAATATTATCATTATACGTTGCAAAGCGACGAGCGCAATGTGATGCAATTTCTTTGTGACAGATTTATATGATAGATATTTTTAAGTTCCCCTGAAGGTAATATTTGACCTTAATTTCACTTGATATTTAGTAATGAATACTTTCAAAATGACAGAAAAATAACAATGTATGACATTTCATATATTTTTTTAACAATAAAGCCATTACATGGTTCATAAATGGAGTGTAAGGTGTTCCGCATAACAACTCACAGGAACCAAGCTAACCTCCCTTTCTCGTGGTGTATCCTGCTAACCAACAAACAAGGCTCTGGCTCCCAGCGAGCCGCATAGGGCTAGCGTGGTAGGTTATGGCCCTAATTCCCTATACTGAGTGTTAGTTCACCGCTTCCGAAAACGAAGACAGACGATAGTACTAATGATACCTTTAATGAATAAATAACCTACCTTTAAGAAATAAAATAATACAATGATACCTTTGATGATTGGACAGAAAAAAATCAGACCTGATTAAAAAAAAAAATATTTTTAAAACGTTTTATTGGCATTATTTACGCTCCATCATGTTAATACAGCTAAATGTAACGATAGTTTCAGAAAAAAAAAATCAGCAATGAAATACAAAATTAAAAACAGCTGATGCTCGGATCAACGGACGCACAGGCGCGGCCGGAACTCGAGATGTTTTCAATTTAGACCTTATTCTTTGGGGCCACGGAGCATATAGATTGCGCTCCCGGACATAACATTATCGAGTGTAAATAATGCTAATAAAAGTTTTTATTTCCTTCCTATCATCAAAGGTGTCATCAGTACTATCGTCTGTCTTCATTTTCGGAAGCAGTCTCATAACACGCAGTATGAACCCCTACAACCGACGGCTTCTAGTGTCCGGAGGTGCCGGAGGCCATGCCGAATATAAGGTCGAAGGAAGCCGCTGGATGCGAGCAACGCAGGATCAACCGATGTGACGATTTTTGGAGAACAATAGGCTGATAATTAACGGCTCATAAATAGCTTTTAGAAAGTATGCGAAATGTGATGACACCAGATCGGAATTTGTTGATTGTGAACCAAAAGTTACTGAGCAATGCATTGTTCTTGCTGTAGTATCGATTGAAGTATAGATGAATGATCATAGATGATCTATTATCAAACATAGATTAATCAATAGCACGGTCAATAGATATTAACAAATCGATTAACCCAAGTGAAATGTTCGTATCTGGGTGATCTAAAAAGTCCATTGTTTTTAATCCATTGTCTCAGACCGGATTGAATGTTAGTGGGTTAATAAACCGTTTGACAGTTTGGTCACAACCCAACCTGCCCCCACTCTGCACCCTCTATCTCGACTGGAGCGTGATGATAGCGGCCTTGATGGCAGCTTAGTTACACCACCAACCATTGTTTTCTAACTCGTATCATCTAGAAATTGTTTTGCAATGATTAATGACTGTTTAATCGACTATGTGTTTGACCAGTGTTACCAACTTTCGTAACAGCCTGACGCAGCGTTGACCAACTTGCCTTGTAATCCGACAGTTTCCAGTACGATTCCAGGACCATGTTCAGGTTATATGATAATCTTTCTGAGATTTGATAACACATCTTACTCTTCAACATATTTGGCTTTATTATCATTTACTGTCTGCTTCTTTAATGATTTACAAAATTTAGACGCATTGGATAATGACGATATCTCTGCAACCATAAGGCCTGGAGACATGAAATTTGGTAGATATATTTATTTTGCCGAATATAGGTCATCTAAATTTACAAAATCTTGCACCCAAAAGGGCTTGCGGAGTGTTACGCCTAGCAAAGTGGAGGAGACAGATATTGAGAAAAATATAACGAATATCTCTCTTTTTAAGGTTATTACAATTAAACTACTCCAAAATTTCTTATTGTTTATCCTCTCCTTTCCATTTGGTGTAGAGAATTTTCTGAGAGGCCAATGTCCAGCAGTAGGTATCTATCGGCTGATGATGATGATAATAATAATAACCTTTTATCTTAGGCATCTTTTAGTATCAGTGAAAGATTTTGTTAAATTCGAGAGACAATCGAGACTTCGTGGTAGCTCGCGAAACCAAACTCCTTCATTAGCATAATTATGTGGCAGCTTTCTGCCGACGTGAAATTGAGAGTGGCAAAACGGAAATGATCATTATTTCGATCGTTCGTGATCGTTTGTATAAGCCAAAGTAATGACTGATATGTTTATATATATTTAATATGTATTAGGATGATTTAGGTCTCTCTACCTTTTGGAGAAGCTGCGGTCGTACTTACTAAGGTCTCTGGCAACAGAAACCTACCATCAGCGTATGTTGACAGCAATGCTGTTATGGCGGTAGATTTACAATATGATCTTGGCTAGCCAAGAGGGCCAGGAAATCCCTAACATCATCCAAACTCCACAATATATTTGACACCAGAATCGTACAACGACCTCCGTATAAATAAACTAAACTATGTTAATGAAATGAAAATCCAATGTTCATCATCAAGTTTATACCTCTAGTCGTGATGATCAATTCCGGTACATCATCTCCTAATAGTGACATCATTATCTGAACTGCTAACTTCCTCATATTGGTGCCTCGACAATTAGTCACGCGTTAGTCTTTTTATCGGCTTCGGCTAAGGTTAGGGGTGTCACGGATGATTCGTAATCGCTGTAACTGTGGACTTAGGAAATAATCATCGCATTATATCTCATTGTATAATAAAGGAAGCTTTCATTTATTTTACCACGCGATTGAAAAGAAGTGTGCTGTAAAAAATTTTTGTATATCAGCTATATTATTGATCTGAAATTTTTTGTTCATCTCTTTTAACTTTGTAGCTTTCAAATGGCTGAACCGATTTTTATCTATTAACTTTTAATAAGCGCTTTAGATAGTCCTTTTCCTACACAAATAATTATATTATAGATTTTTTTTAAATAAACTACGAGATGAATACGACTTTGATTTTAACTAAATCTTATCTAAGCCCGCCTAAAGCAATGAGGTACTAGTTAAGATATTTACATTTAACTACATTCTGTTTCTCACCTTAAGTGTAGTAAGATGGTAAGTGTTACTCCAGTAACTTCGTAACTACATTGATTTTCACACTGGAATGGTATGGTTCGCATACTAGGATTTGTTATCGTGACTAACCTAAAGAGTCTTCAGCAGCAGAAACCTGACGCAACAGTAGAATAATTTGAATGGAACAAATATGCTAAGGAAGTATTGATAGACCAATTTATAAATACGAAGTTGCGTGGGTTTAATCCTCAATAAGCTTGAGCTTCCGTTAAAGGAAACCACTTGGTATAACATGATATCACTTAACCAGCATTTGGTGGAAAAATGTCTTTAACCTTCTTCATGTAAGAGGATTAGAGCCCCTGTAGTGGACATATTAGTTAGGCGTATGTAATGGAATCACGTCGGATACGAATATACACCATAGATGAGGACCAGAAGATTTCTCTTAGTGCGACCGTCAAAATTCAGTTTGCATAAAGGATGTTACGATGATGATCCACGTACAAAGTTTAAGCGGTCGCTGTGTTATTGGTGTCGAGTGTTACCGTCATCTCCGCGACCATCGCTCACGACTTCATAATCATCAGTTAGGAAACAGCTCGCGCGCATTAAATGCGTACAAAAACATTATTAATACGAAAACCGTATTTCGGTAGATCCTCGTAACTTTGTTGTTTTTTTTTGTATGTTGGTATTGCGTGTTGATAATGACGATCAATTTGTTATAGTGATTTTCTTAGGTATACAAAATAAAAACAGTATATAATATATGTTAATCGCGTAAATCATCACGTCTACGGAAGCTGCGGATTTTTTTGGCTGATGCGTCAAATCATTTATTAGCTACGGAAAGGTCAATTTGTTATGACGTTAATGAAATGATTTAACAACCAACCAAAGAACGGAGGTCACTTGTAAGATTCTGAAATCAAGTATCGTGGAGTTTGGATGATGTTAGGGATTTTCTCCTGGCTAGCCTAGATCATATTGTAAACCTACCGCTATAATAGCATTGCTGTCAACTTACGCTGATGATGGGTTTATAACCAATATTAATAATATGTTTTAACCAACCACATAAGAGAAGTCCTTCGTTGCGAAACTTTGCTTTTGTTCCTTCATGTCCTCGCTTAACTTTCTTTTTACTACAATCGACTAATCCTTATCTTAACTATCGTTTACTAGCTGTTCCGTTTCCGCATTGCTGGCCGTAATATAGAGTTAGATTTGAAATTTAGAATTAAAATTTGTCAGATATATTTCCGCCACCGGCCAATTATTAACACTGCTACAACCCGTTTTTGGGGTAACATTTTGTAAAATCCGTTTTTAGCTGACCTATACTCGGTAAAAAATTTCCTATTAAATTTCAAGTCACCAGGGCTTTATGGTACCAGAGACATCGTGGTGAGTCTCTACATAGGTGGATATCTCTTTTATATTTATTTAAGCTTTATATGGCGATGCTGTAGTGGCACTAGATTTATAATCATCATTATTAAAACTGATGAGCGTCCATTGCTCTCGTGAGTTATTTTAGCAAAACTCGTTCTTGCAGTGCTTAAATTCAGTGGTTCCAGTGAATCTCGGATTTATAATATAAAGGTGGTAACTGGCTAGATTCGAAAAATCCTACCATCATACAATCTCGGACTACAGATCTCTATTTTAAAAGGCAAACGGTTAGCCGTTGCAACGTAGAGAGACAACATCTATTACATATAGTTCTATTTTAGCTGACAAAAAGTTTGCTTCTGCCGATTATAAGTCTAAAGAAAAACCTCAAGGATTCCGTGAAACCCTTATTCTTTTTTTCAATAACAGTGGTCTCAATAATGCCTTAATTCTTCAGGTGTTGCTGACGAAGACTTGATCATAATTCGTTCAGTTATTTCTGAGACTACCCGAAACAAACAGTCAATCATTTATAAATATGTTTTGCTGTAAGGTACCATTCTGTTGTTATTACAAACAGACACTTTATTTTATTTTTATATATATATATATATATATACAGATATAAATATGGTCAAGGTCCGCTAATAAATGTAATAATGTGGCCTGCATATGAATTGCGGCGGTGTAAATCTGCAAACGAGTGTACTTTAAACAATAACATGAGGTAACAATGAACATTGTAGTTGTGGGTAATGGAGTAGATGCTATCGCCGTGGGAGAGTAACTTGTTTAACAAGATATATAATAATTATTACAATTTTTTTTTAACGATTACTTTTGCTAAAAATAGCTTATACAAATCTGTACGTATTTCATTCCTCAGTGAAAGTTTTACGACAGGTTTTTTAGGTTTTTCTGGATATGAAAGAATAGTTTATTAGAAGTTAGTATCTGTTGTTTGCTGTTGTCTTACTTTGTCATTGTCTATTTTTTTTTATCTACATTGGGCTAATACTAGACCTAATTTCAAATGGTGTGTGCTTTCTTAGAATACTCTGGTTCTTATATATTGATCAACGCAATATTCCTCTGAAGGGATTGCTAGTGAAACTGCTTCATACAACCTCAATAACATTTAAACTCCTCTACGTTTGTCGTATATAAATCACAAAATTTGTGTCTTGACATTTAAGTTAACAATAGACTATAACTTAGACCCGTGCTTAGTATTCTTAGCATTCAAAAATCTAGTCTGATTTATGAGAAAATTTTGGAATCCTTCAAAAATGCAGTTTTTGAAAAATAGTCTATGGGTAAGCTCCAATACACGTATATATGTATATATATATATATATAATAAAATATGCTTTTGAGTCCTAGTTTCGATTCTAAGGGTATCCTTTGGTTGGTAATCTCTTCGTTTTGCAAATTTGTGGATCATTTGAGACTTATTTTTGTGGAAAACATGAAAGTTAGAGTATTCTATGGTTTCGAAAGTTTCCAACAAAACATTAAATCTCACTTCCAGCTATGCTAAGTCATTTTGCCTAATAAGGAACAAAAAGATATAACACTGTGGTGCAGTATAAACATCTTAATGTATGGTAATGAAAATAGTTTGATTACTTAAAAAAAATATTTAAACACTTAAGTATCTTCAGAAAATTTGTGACCGTATGGAAAAGCACTAACGGAATCGTTTTTATAGTTAACAAAATACACATCCGACGCAAAAACACATCGGGCACTGACGAGTGGTTAGATTTAACCGTTGTTAATCTAACTATAACAGGAATGTGGTTACAAACCATCCGTGACTCCATTACCGGCTTCATGGTTAACTGAATAAAGCCAAGGCGTCCTTGTGTGGTTATCTAAGATAAGAAGGTTTTTGTTCGATGCAACTTATTGGAGAACTTTCGGAGCAGTTCTATGGGAGATACGTTCTTTGACTCCATGACCGTTACGGAAGCTGTGATGTTATACAAGTGCTTGTTTTTTGACTATACTGTTTAAACCCTATATCTTAATTTAGACTATTTTTTAAAGATCTACTATCTGAAAAAACTGCTTAAGTTACCTTTTTAAATGTACGCGGAAACATTGTAGAGATCGTAGCGATGTATATTAAACAATTTGTGTTTGTGATATCACAGGTACTTAAAGGCTGGATAGGACATTAATAGATTAATTCTACCTCTGTAGGTCTATGGTTAGCTGCTTTGTTACCTTGAGTTTCCTGGTACGAATCCCGCGGCTCCAGTCATTGCTGTAGCGGAATGCGTCAACCTCAATCTTTCGCCATCTCGCGCATTGTCAGGTAGATAGTGCTTGAGACTTCTCTGGTAAACTTTGTACAGATAATATTTAAATATAATAAACTCTCATAAGCTTCCGGTAAGAGACTCACTGCAATAATACTTTCGTCCATTACATCTTCAAGTTTAAAAGTGACAAAGATGACGGATCTGTCGACTTTCTTATGAGGTTGTTTGTAAGTATGAATAGGGCACTAACGAGTCCCCTCCTTCATTGTTTGAGTGGCTCGCAATCTGAATATGAATGTGTACCAGTGTGACCATGTGTTAAAAAATTACAGTTTGTAAATTTTTTTAATAGATATACAAAAAAATTTTATTCCACGGAACGATGAGTCGAGCGAGAGATTCATCTGATGGTAAGTAACACGCCTGTCTATAACAACTTGGCGCTAGTTAAGATGATATACGCAGTACCAAAGTGCTCGTCATCTTAAGACTTAAGAGAGTCTTGTTACTTCAATATTTTCATTAGCTACAATGCCTTTCAAATTGGGTTATTTGCAGTGGTAGCTATCTAGAGCTACCATCAGCGATGTCCTGTCAAACGTTCTTGTATATATTTCTATTTTGTTGTCTTCCCTGAAGATGAAGCTTGTGATAGCTCAGTGAACGGTTGCACGCGTTGAACATCTCAGGAGATTATTTCGTTGAAGATCTTGAGGAAACCTATACGTTCCTAAAACGGGACTAGTGTGGTGGATAAATGACTTTCATTTCCTTGTGAAAGTCCCGATTCCCAGCTGTGGGACTATTGATATGTTTGTTAATTTGTTTAGTTTCCGCTAACAAAGTATCAGCTGTTCTAGTTCATTACGCGAGTAATTTTGATTTTTCTTTTCTTTATACGTTTAATGCAATCGTAGTGATTTTCTTTAGTAATTATTAAGGTTTTACTAAAGTAACAGTAGTATAACTGTGTATCTGTTAAAAAAAATACATTGAAAATGTGTACTGTACCTTTTTTTTTTAAAACGGTAACACACGAACGTCCGAACGGTAACCGTTTCGTAACATAACCGATTTTCTTTTCGGAACAGTTCCGATTGTTTAACTGATTTGTGCGCGGGTTGCCGTGTAGTAAGTCTGGTTAATGTACGTCTTAGTGTGTTATAGTTAAGTATCAGTATGTGTAACCACTCCCACATTACCACTGTGTGTATGTACGTACACACACGCACACACCAAGTCGCGTGCACAAATAGCACAAAGCAAATGTACGCATAGTACACCGCTAATGGGGTCTTCGACCCATCTCATTCTCGCCTCTTTTGACTTTCTTTGCCCATGATTAATTGGTCTTCGCGTCCATTATGAGTTCAGCTCAATATATCTCCTTTACTATTGAGGTTGAATAACTAAATATTTTAACTTTGTTTATGGATGTGATTTGTTATCTCAGGTTACGGTTAACACGCTTTATTTGAACCGTAACTGATAAATACAAACCGTGGTCACGTATATTTAAATTTGTGGCTGTTAAATCAAGCAATTTAGGCCAGGAGTTCCAGGGTTTCAGAGGAGCGACTTAATGTGGGATATGAAAGCAATATGGGTAATGTAGATCTAAGAAGCTAGTAGTATTAGTTTTTCAATTCGATGAATCGACAAGTCGAAGGAGGTGTTCATCTGATGCTAAATGATACGTCTGTCAATGATAATGTGGTGCTTGGTACAATCATATATATAACACCACATAGTGCTCATCACCTTGACTCATGTCAAGTCTCATTACTCCAGTTATATCACTAGCTACAACTCTCTTCAAAACGGAACACAGTAATGGCATACCACTTTTTGGTCGCAGAAATATGAGCTCCGTTGGTACCTAAACGGTCTCCAGTAATAAAAACCTACCATCGGTAAAGGACTATGTTAAAGGTCTTTGCAGGTTGAGTGATGGTAGGTCTCTGTTGTCCCTTTTTAAGAACTAATGTACCAGATCAAATAGATAACTAAAATAAAGGCATGAACTAAACATATCTATACAAAGATTCTTTGAAAGGCGGTTTGATCTGAAAGTCAAAATTTTATACGAAATATATCTGAATAGGAGTAAAAGATAAATTTCTGTAGAGATGAAAAAAATACAAATAATCCCGAAAATGTCTTAGCTTTATAAAACTTTGACAAACTTTTGCTATGCTTTGATATAATCACTTTGAAAGCTGTTCTATATGAGATGGCACGTCTTAATGAAAGGAAGCAAAGCGTAGAACAATAGAGAGTGTTGCTCAAACTTACGAGTGATCAACAGGTAGACCATAGTCAATCTATGTAGGTCGGCAACCATCGACAGCACTGTAGTCTTGAGCTATAAAGAATAGGACTAAGGTATTCCTTGTCTGTATAAGGCCACTAAAGGGTCTTCGGGTACGTGACGTCGTGGCCCTCAGATCTCATTAAGCGAGCCTTAGGAGGACGGCAAATGACATGGTGGTCTTATATTTGCACAGCGTGGGGGCTATAGAGGGTTTTGCCCTTCCGTTGAATGTTTTACCCAGAGTGCAGGGGGGCACCGTAGCGTTCCTAGTGGGAGTTTTAATAGGTAGAAGTCCCATATAACCTTGTCTTCCTCCCAAAAACAGGTCGGCAACTATCGAAAAGAATTCACGTAAAGACTATAATAGTTGAAACAAAATAAAGTATGATAAGTAAAAAAGAAATACATAGGCCCCATTCCAACAAAATTGAGAGAATGTTGTTAAAAAAACCACTATAATACAGGTTAAGGTGGGGCGCTTGTTATTAGGTATTGGTTTGGAAACAGGCCTTCTCGAATTCTTTCTAAAATTTCCTGTCTTCTCAGAATCGTAGAAAATACTACTAAATTATCATTTGTTTTTAATTAAATTATGCTATGTATTATATAAGAAAGAAGAAATATTTAATATTCTATCAGTCTATTATCAAATACTAGATATTTTGTAATAGGTCAACAGTATTTATACTTGCAGCAAATCTAAATTTACTCTGTTGAGAATTTACAGTTAAGAAGTCATCATGAGTTTGGTTTTCTGATGTTCTTAGTATGTGGATTTGTAGATGTAGTATTGGTAACGGCCCCAGGAACATCTCCTACTTCATCCCTATAAATATTCCAAGGGTAGTGTGGCGAAAGAAATATTCTAAGCCGTCTTCAACACTGGTTTTACTTATTAACTTTTTAGTGTATAACAAAATCTGACGTATTCTTTAAAAAGGTATTTTCGCTTTCTATTTTATTTTTCATCTTTATCCGCAAAGACATTATGCGGTTATTAGTTAGTGAAAGACTGTGTGCACAGTTTGAGGACCGCTGTGTGAACACTTTCACTAAACGTAGTTTTAACGAGACGTTGTTAGATCGCTCCGTTGACTCTTGGCTTAAATGATTCGCTTTTAAAAGTAAAAAGAGGAGGATATAAAAGTTATCCCCTCCAGTGAAATAGCCACATAAATAACAGATACAACTAATCAATTCAAACGTTATGTTATTTTACTAAAATCTTTTTATCACTATAGATATTTAGATAAGGATCAGTACACTTCGTGCCTTTGTATGGGAACCCACAATAAGGTCTATAGTCTATTAGTGATTATGATAAGTTAAATTTATTTTTGATGAATTTGGTATTAGTATTCGTTAGACTTTGGATTTGCTGATCAAGAAACGAGCTAAACCGACAAAATATATAAAATTAGATATATATAGACCTTACAGCAAAGATGACGTTCCTATTACGTCCGTCTAAGATATGCTTTATAAATATCCAGTACATTTTTATAAATACTTATGTCTTGCGAAGAGCTTCATTATTTTAAATTGTCTTTGGAAATTCAGTTTTCAGCGATGCCACTAGCTCAGCGATAGCTGGACAAACCTCAATGAGAATAATTTTCAATTCCCAATAAAGGAGTTGTTATCTATCTTGTATTGCTGTATCTCGTTATATAGTTTTTATTTTAACAATGTTAATAAATAAAATATATATACTATGCTTGATCTATCGTCATCATCATCATATCGACTTTATATTTATTGTTTCACAAATATTAACCGGATGTATAAACACTTCAACAGTTGCTGGAGACCGTCTAATTAGACACCACCGCAGCCCCTATTTTTTCCGTCTAACATTACATTACTGTGTTCCGTTTTGAAGGTGTTGTAGTTAGTGAAGTTACTGGGGAATGAGACTAAAATTTTATGTCTCCAACTAACGACCACAATGTGGTTTTGTGTACGTAATTCTAAGTAGAGTAATTTTGTTATGAGCGGGTGTATTAGTTACCGCGAGAAGCACGTCTCGTTCGTCTCATCGATTTTTCTGATAAAATTAAACATTTTTTTTTAATACTATAACACATTTTACTTCAGCATATAATTTGCTAAACTAATGACGCTATTTGTAGCCATTTATTATGTCAAAACAAAACTAGAACAGAAACTTCTTCAATATCCCTACAAAGTATCATAACTCACACAACGGTCTTAGTATAGTAATACATCAAAAAACCCATTTAACTTTGAGATAGCTCCGAAGATTCCAATAACCGATAGTTTGGCTTCTTTTGTTTTCTTATCTCGCACACATCGGGCGGTGGAAAGGTCAGACCGGAGCGAAGATCGAGGGGAATAAATTATGGAGACGGATCATTATCCCGGCTTCGTTGTTGTGTATGAATTTTGTTCGTAAAGTAATTATTGGCAACGTGTACTTTGAAAAAGGAAAAGTTACATTTCTCACACGACCGATAGAGTCTTTTGCAGTTGATTATGATGAACTTGACAGAAGAAAAAGATACGTAACATACAGAAGATACAGCAACACATCCGTTGAAGAACTATTCTACCTTCAGTGAGATGTCATATTATTTTCAAATTCAAGATTTTTATAATTTTTTTTTGACCTTTGAAAGATAATTTTGATCTTGTTAGACTATTTAAATTTCATGAGATTTTCATTACTATGGTGTCGGTAACTTGGAGTTCATTTGGTAAAAAAGGGAAAAGAAAAAGGTACTACCTAAGGAAAAAGGTAAGGTAACGTACTAAATAATAGTACGTTTATGATAATTTCTTATAAAACTTTTTTTTTGTAATCGCATTTGTCTTACGAGATGTTAAGCATTCAGTTAAGAGTAAGAAGACTTATTATACCAGGTCTTGGCCCAAAGAGCGCATTGTAAAAGTTCTTACATATTAATATGGGTGGGACTACAACTAACCATCATGATACCGTCCTGCACGTCTCGACATTGAGATAAAAAAAAAAACACATAAACACCCTTTGTTACCCATAAATTTTTCCTCTCATTTCGTTATACCGAAAAAAATAACGATCGAAGAACAATGGTCGAGGCCAAATGAGATCATTTTCGTCAACATAAATCATTATATGTTTCGATACATCAATCAATTTGTCCGTCTGTCTACTTGTTCACATCCTTGATTTACACGCCCACTAATATGTACGCATTGTATATATATGTATATATATATTTTTTATCTATAATTTGTTATATTACAACGCTAGAAACGTTTTTGTCTGAAGATGATAATAGAAGTTGAATAAAAAGTTAACTGGAATTAGATGTATTAAAATGATAACGTTCTTATTTCGAGGTCATCATTGGAGTTCTAAGTTACTTTAAGTATAGGTAGTAATATTAAACTTCATTACGAACTGAATTTAAAACTAAAACTTTTAAAAGTATTTACGTTATTACTTATATATCACACCGGAAGAAATCGAAGAATCAATACCTTGGAGGAAATAAAAGAAATTAGCTTGTTCCTTTTTTTTTCCTGTTATTTGTATCAATGAAGTTTACTGCTGTATTTAGATTTTTCCAAAGGAAATATTTATTTTACTCGCTAAGAGTAATACGAATTGATGTGCGTAATAACCACAGGTAAAGCTTCTTTTTACCTGGTATTACTCTTCTTTTACAACACATCAGAGATTAGTATGGCTGTGGAAATATTATCATTTATCACTCACACGAGGTCAAGTTATAATATCTATCTCTTTTTATTAATTGGTAAAACCAGGTTAGGTTGATCTGTCAGTACATTCGCTATCTGTTGTAATTTCTTTTAATTATTCTATTCTATCTTCATCAAACTATTGTGTTTCAAGATGTGGGGATAGGGGTTATTCTATCGTCATTTATACCTCACTGGATATTACGTGTTTATCCCATTTTAGTGATAATATTCCTATTAAAATTAATAAGCGAATAAAGTTACAAAATAGTGAGGAGTCTACAAATTTTTAGATACTTAGAAGTAAAGTAAATAATTGTATGTATATATACAACATAATTCAGTTAAGACGATATTATGACTAATCGCCTAATGGAAATATTTAAGGTTCCGGATTCTACTGTTATCGTTACCACAAATATGAGGAGAAGGCTCATTCGTAGTAAAGGTTATTTCAATGTTGATGCGATCATTACTAAACAAGATGGTACTATATTAATGTTAACACTGAATCATCTGAACATATTGTAATAATCTCATCTGAATTTTAATGAAGAGGGAGTTTCAAAAAAAACTACAAGCAACTTCGATTATATCGTCTAATAGCTACATGTGATACGTTGAAGTTAAATAAAAAAAAAGTATTTGAACATAGCATTGATTCAAGCAATTGATTTCGCATCTGATATGAGGATATTGGTCACGAAAACATTATCGTTTAATGCTTATTAATCTGAATGTTTTTTTTTTTAATCTTTCGATATTATTACAAATGTATTGAAGTTTTAAGAAATTTTTAAATATGTATAATTGGATATGGAGTATAAGTCGATTTATCCTTGAATACATCTCCATAGATACATATCTTTCTTTTTCTGTCATAGCGATGAGACGAGCGAAATATTCAGCTCATGGTAAGTAATACACCTTCTCATAACAACGTGGCGGCGTCATACATATCACCACATCATTGTCGTAGTCCTGAGATATTTGGTGTTAGGTTTCGTTACCAATTAATTTCACTATAATGCCCTTCAAATCTGGAACACATCAAGTTTTGTACAAAACTGTTTGCAGGACGAAATAAGAGCTGCAGAACCTTCCCACATGGTACTACCACCAGTATACTTATCTCTATGTTACAGAAGGCTTCTAAAACCTTTCAATTCTACCGCTTTTACGGAGATTTATTTTAACTAGAATGGCATACTACTGTCCTCTGACGTGGACAGCAAAGAAATACTTAGAGACCTAATCTTTATGATGAAAGTCATGCTGTTAATCAAATTCTCTCTTTATTGGAAATTTCTTTGAATACTCACAGATAGAACAATCTGCTTATAGACATTAATGAAATCAAGGATATTAGTGTTCGAGGAATAGCCTTCGGCTGATAAACTAGAAAAGGAACCAGATCGTAGAACTATTCAGAGCGTGGATGCGTTTGTACTAAAATAGTAATTTCTCGAAGCCGGATCCACGGACCGAAGCCGCAGCAACGTTCTGCGGGGGACAGGATAATTGTGGGCAATTCGCTCTTTACCCCATCTTTGTTAACACTGTATCGTTAAATAAATGCCGAGCCGCGTGTAAGCAACGCAAAGATGTCAGTCTGTCCGTCTGTCAGTGCGTAATTATAGTTTGTAATTGAAAATTTATTAAACGAAGAACGAGATTTTTTCACTTGTGGCCAGCGATCGGTTCGGCTTTATACGTTGGAAAGAGAAACCTCATCTCCCATTGCATCGAGCACCGGTATTGGTCAATAAGCAGCTGTTTTCTAGAAGATAACAAGTTTTAATGTTTCCCGTTTTATATTTTTCCTTAGATATATTTTTAAACATTTAGTCTTAGCTTAACAATTAAAGTATTTTCATAGATCTCGTCAACATTATCTGTATCTTGTGACTCGATTGTCATTAGATAATATCTATTGTCTTGAAGATCTAATCTCCAAATATTAAAAACATTTACAGTAATAAGATTATACTTAAGTTTTGTTTTAATTATCTACGTACAAAAAACAAATATTTCAAAATATCAGGATAAGGTTTGGATCAAGTCATCGTATATGTAATATAAGATAAATGGATATAAGGGAAGATTTCCGTGTTTTTATAACAGATTCCTGAATTTTAGGATCAATATACATGCTAAATTATTAATTCCTATAAGAAAGTTCTCCTGAAAACTACAATGTTTTACTTGTAACAGAAAACTTCAGTACACTATAAAAATATATATTTTAAACTTTGGCAAGTTTGAAGTCGTGGTACAGTGTTCACATACATAAAATAAGAGAGGAGTTCTTCCTCTTCTTAAAGTACATCTTCAACTAATGAAGGTTGGCAATTAGCATGGCATAGTCCTTTCTGGTTCGGTGAAACAAATCGGACTCCTCAGATATGCCAGTGCCCTGATATTCTATAGGTTAGAGCTTGACTACGGTTCCAATTGATATTAGGTGGTGGTGTAATCTTCGGTATCAGACAATCGAATGTTTTCTTTAAAACACCCGCCTCGTTTGTATACGGGAATAATTATGCCATAAAGTACTTGAATTTCTTTGCTGTTATAAAGAACGAGACAAACTTGTTACTTTGGAATATTTATAACATAAGGATGTTGACACGCCTGGTCGTTCAGTGGTAAGAACATTGACAGAATGTTCCACTCGGAGCCGTGCTTCAAGAACATTGAGAATTGTTTGACAATATATCAGATGCGAGGACAAGCTTAGCTGGAGATTGTCGTGAGATTTCATAGAGAATTTAGGAGTTCATGATATACGAATAGGTACTCGTACATCGTGTTTTACCTTGTCACAGTATCGCAATATTACGCAACTGAAAATGGATTTCGGTCAAGTATCGAAAACGAGGACTTTCACGAATGAAGAGAAAATACGTTGCGTTATCGTTATCGGCGGCTAGTGGGTTATCGTTTGGCACATTTCCATGTGCGATATCAGTTTTCTATATCGCTTTAATAGAACTGATAAGCCCTGCGTGGTGTGATTGTTTTGTGCTCGTAATGTTAGTCTTAATTATTTGTATATGTTATTGATTGTGTTATTACCTTAATGAACGCTTGGCTACGATTACTGTGGAATTTAGATCGAATATTCCCATCACTGTACTGATCTTAATGTTTTAAGGCGATAAAGGAAATAATATCAGGTAAAAAGAAGCTGCTTTCTATATGACTATTAAAATATTTATGATGATTTTATAATTCTACTATACTAAAACCAACGCCAAATATCTAATTAATATTTATAAACATACTGTAATAAACATATACAAGGTTACAGTTATTAAAATTAATGTTTAGACGGTACATAAGAATTGGGTAAAGAATATCTTCCTTAAAATTAAGGTTAATAAGGAGAGTTATTAATGTGTTCAGCATATAAACAAATTGACAGAGTTTAAGGAAAGAAGTTGAAGTACTCATAGACGTAGTGTTGGGAGGCCTACCATAAGGTGGACCGACGATTTGGTGAGAATCGCGGAAACCCACCGGATGCGAGCAACGCGAGAGCGATTGATGTGAAGATCTTTATGGGAAGCCTATATCCAGCAATGGACATCTATAGGACGATGATGATGGGAAGAAAACTACTTATTGATAGGTGTAATGTTTATATTCTTCTGTCGGGTCAAAAATACTAAGCAAACCCGTTTTTGTTCAAATTATGCAGTTCAGTCTTAGAATCCTTACAGTAATTAGATCATATTAGCAGGATTTCAATACTGACTACACGAGCTGTATGCTCCTCGGCAGTCAGCGACTGACTGACTGGTGATTCAAAAGCAACACTATGCTAGAATAGTGCTGCCACTTATTTACAGTGTTGCCAACTTAAGTAGTATATTAATTACAAATATACATAAGTAATGTAGGTCGTCACAGATTATTATAATGTTATTTAATACATGATTTATTAATTGTTTATAAATTCTATTTTCATACAATATTTCTTGTCTAGTTATTTTATATTTAATAGTTATTTGATAAACATTTTTAGTTACAAATTCATCTAACTTATCATCATCAGCCGATAGAGGTTCGCTACTGCACATAGGCCTCCCCCAAAGATACCGGGCGCTAGAGACCGTTGTTCGTAAAGGTTTGTATGGTAGGAGATCTAACTTAACTAAATATGAATTCCTAATTTTTACAAAGGTTAAACACAGAATGTTTGAAAATTTTTAACTAATATTTATTAAGATTTTGAAACCAATTTAGATTTATTTGGTGAAAGAGTAACCACATCGGTAGAATTGTAATGAAGACCGTTAGACCCCATTTGTAAATTCCGGTCGGACCTCTTGACCTTTGTGATGCGAAAAAACAACATAAATTAGCATAAACATTTTGGGGCACAGCGTATTTGAATGTCCAAAATTACAGACTAGATACCTCAACACAGTTTTTTTTTCTTTTTTAAATTTTGATTAGACGTAATTACTTAAATCTAGACAGCAAAAAATCACGAAATCAAAAGTCGGAGATAATAACATGCTATTCAAATCTAGGTATAGTTCTTTGAATTTCAATAATTTCAGTTACTAAAGTTTATCTGTGGCTTCTAAATTTTTTTGTACTATAATAAAAAAAATCAGTTTATCTTTGTCTGAACCTAAAAATAATGTTCTAGTATCATCAACCTAATCAGCACTAATTTGTTATGGGTGTATCAGGTGAACTTTCTGCTCATCTGGATCATTACCTAGTACTATATTGTGTTTTTTTTTTGGATAGGTGCTGTGTTGAGAAATCAATTTACCGTGAACTGATTCATCATCATCTTCGTCAGTCGATTCATATCCAGTATGGACTACATTCGCAAAAATTCAACATATCTATTTCCACTGGAGTAACGGTAAACCACCTTATCATAATCTAGTAAACTATATTATAATGATTCCCATAAGCATAATGATCAATTCTTTAGAATTTTATGATGAGCTTGCAATGGATTTGAAATGGAAATCAATGCTTCCGTCTTATTTAAATGTTGTCGATTACCTCACAGTTTGTTAATTGTCAGGTTATGACAGCATTATAGGAATACCTTCGTATTCGATTCCCCAACATAATTCTGATTCATATAAAAAAAACGAGTTTTTTTCCCTTTAACTAACGCGGTCAATTCTTAGAATAATAAAAGATAAACCAATATATGACTAATAAAATAGATTGCCTATATAAAATATCTGCAGATTGAAAAATTGAGAGTAAATTCAGATACATGAGGATACTTTGAAATAAAATTGGTAATTTATCTCTTTCATCATCATTATCATAAACCTCCATCCAAAGATCTCTTTGCCATCAATGTTTTCATCCATGATCAGCTTTTAATGAATTTTCTCGAACTCCATTAGACTATCGATCAAATTCGGCTTCTACTTAATTGTTATAAATAGTTCAACAAAATTGTCAGATTTGAAGATATTAAAATCTTATGTCTTGAGATGCTGAATACAATGAAGTGTTACATATAATGTCTGGTTATGTAATAATTCAGTGGTTATCAAACGTTCTTCTCGTATCGTCAGATCCAATTTAAAAATCTAAATGCTGGTATCAGCAGCCAAAGGTGCTCGCGTGATTGACGTCATATAAGCAGCATCTTTGTAGGAAACCTCGATGCTGGTATTCTTGACCTCAAATCAGTCGTATCGTGTAACGCACGATCCAAACATTTGCATTCTCAGGTAAATAATATCATGAGCAATAATTATATCGAAATTGCTCACACGAGGAGTACTTGGAAGTTGGGTTATTATGTACTTTACCGCAACGATGAGGTCCTTGACGGTAACAAACTTAAAATATTCTACAGGATACATTTCAGAGAGTGTGCATTGTAGTTACACAGTATTATTCTCCCCACTTCTTTCTACCGCAGGATAACCAGAGGCAACCTCGTCGTTCTGCATAAGAACAGCAAACGAGTGAAACTTCCGGCGAAAGTATTATCGTTCAAATATTGGTGGTTTTAAGAGAAGAATGTATCACCACTACATCCAGTGGGATCCTGGTTATGCTCTGATGTTAATAATTGAAAAAGTATAGTAATCTATGGCACGAACCGTTAATAATCCAATTAATGTTTCTATTTCTAAAAACCCTTCACTTATAAGGAAAGAGTCAAGGTCACAATTCATTATCTTAACCAAGTGTGACTTGCTAAAGTTACGTATTCTAGATGTCATTTTTGATATAAATCGGTTCCTCACGATGTTTACCTTCGACACGAGCTCATTGGGAATCAAACCAGCATCCTTTTGAGTCGTATTAATTACAAGCAGATCGGTACTGTGCAAATTTAAAGATTGAATAATATTTACCACCATCATGTAATTATATTGGATTTATGATGAAGTCTATCTACTTCTAAGAACTTACTTCCTATTTTAGAAGGTACCTTTTTCAAGCCTAAAGTTTATTGGTCCGATTGATAACATATTATTTAAGCCTTCTTCTATTTAACTTGGAAGCACTTTATACATCTTATCGATCAGTATCAAAGCAAAGAGAGAGAGAGGAATTAGAATAATCTACTGACGTGTCTACTGGTGTACTATTTCTAGACTAGTGCTGTACCAGCTAGACTACATCTCCATTTATCATCAGGTGGGACTGTAATTATGCAGTTTTTTATACAGCGTACCTCTGCTATTGCAGGGCAGAGCCTTTACAATTGAGTTTTAACTTCTTCACTTTCTTCCTTCTCAGTTTCTGTCTCTCCTTCCTTTCTCTCATCCATCACGTTTTCTTTCATAACCGTATCGTTCATTTCTAATTACTTCTTGTTTACATCAACTCTCATCATTCTTCATTTTCTTTATTTATATTGTATTACAATTTACTAGTAGTAACATTGGCAGTTCTTCTTATTTTATATCACAATTTTCTCTAACATTTTGATTTTCTTCTTATATTTTAAATTTTTAACTTGTATGTTCATTTTGTTTCTATTCTTATTTACTTTTGCTTACCACTCTTCTAGTTTTATCCTATTTTACCTTAGGTGGGAAAAAAATAGGTGAGGAAATTCTTACAATGAGGACTAGTGCATAATATTTATTACTTTATGTAATCCTCTTTATAATATTAAGATTTAAATGTAATATAAAAATAACTTCATGTGCCGTAACAAGGAAATGTTTAGTTAACTTGTTGCCATGTTATTGTCGGCCATTTTGTTTTTATTTTGTTTAATTCGGTTAAACGTCCATCACCAGTTCGGACGCGTATTGTGTGTTGTTATATCATTGGCAGCAAAACGACGCCTTGACCGAGTTGTGTGCGTTTCCTCGTTTTATTTCATCGAATGCGTTCACCGCTGCGAACTTGAGAACTTCAATTGCTGGTGATTGAATGATGAATTAGTCCTTTTTTATTATGCTAAATGATACGCCCGCCTGTAACAACGCGGCGCTAGTTGGGATGGTTAATACACCACCACGTCGCGCTCGTCGGCAGACGCGTAAGATATTGAGTCTCTATACCCCAGTAATTGACCAAGCTACATGGCCCTTCCATCCGGAACACAATAATCATTGCACGTTACTGTTTGTCGGCAGAAATAGGCGCTGCAGTGATACCTACCTAGACGGTCTCCAGCAACAGAGACCTACCACCAATACTGGTAGTGACCAGACAGCTATCGACTAATTAGGTGTTTGAAGATTCTCTTTAATTCCGGCATGTGTTTAAAAAGGATAAAGGATGAAATATTTCAGAGGAAACGGCAACAGTTTTCCATGTCACCATTACCAGAACTACTGTCTCTGCAACGTATACTGCTGAATTGCTCTTTTGAAGAGATATAGATCCAGATACTGAATATCAGCTGACAGAAACGGGACAACATCATGTCTCAAGGCGACGAGCGCAATATGGTGTATAACATCTTAAATAGCATCACGTTGTTATGGGCAGGCGTATCACTCATCATCAGGTGAACGTCACGCTTGTCACTTAATTACATAAAAAAAATTGTCTTTGATGCCTTAAGTTAGCTACAGTATCCTTTAAGCAACGCCGTGACCCAGTTATTGAAATCCGATCGGTGAAAATTCAAGATAAAGCAATTCACACTGCAATATATAATTTTTTTTTTATATTGTACCACAGAGACGATGATTGAAACGTACTTTAGGCGATGATGACGTCACGAAATCATTGAAAGGTACGACATGCGAATCAAAGGTCGCATGTTCGAATTCGACATTCGACTTTTCGTTAACAATCTCTTAGTAAAAGAATTTAATGTTCTTATACTAGCTGCTAAACGGTTCCTTGACCTAATACTAAGCGATGCGCTTACAAGGATGGATCCGGCGTCGAAGGGCGCTGTAGCTAGTGTAATTACTAAGGTAACGGGGCTCAACATCTTGTCTCAGGCAACGAGAGCAATGTACTGCAGTGCTTACCATCTTAACTAGCCCCATTTTGTTATTGGCGGGCGTATCACTTAACATCAGGTGAACGTCCCGCTCGTCGTTTAATTACATAAAAAAATTGTCGTTGACGCCTTAAGTCAGCTACAGCATCCTTTAATCTGGAATCATGTAGACTGCCTTCGCCAAAAGGGACCGTAAAACCATTAAGCCACAACTCTACTCTTCTTCTCTCATTGAATAGTAAATAATCTATGAAAATAAAAGATCGTTGAGGGAAGTCATATAACACCTATACATACTGTCAAACGGTAGTGTCCAAACTTTACTGCCTCCTAGTAATAAAGGTGTTGTAATCAGTGAAGTAATCTAGGAAATGACACGCATGTTATCTCAAAGCTATGAGCTTTATGTATACTATCTAAATCATAGTAACTAAGCGCAATGTTACTGACAGTCTTATCACTTACCACCAGGTGAACCCTCATCTTGTCTTCTCTAGTAGTAAGGTCATAGACCATCAAAATTCTATTTCATTAGGTCGATTAAATTGATTATTCGCGTCTACTATCATTATTATTCAGCTGCAGGCCAATGTCAATATTAATCAATATTAAGCACTTAAATTGAAACAGAGATTAGAAAACTTTATCAGTTTAAAATTAATTGAATAAACGCGTAAACTTGACCCCAATTTCACACGATTTTAAGTGACAATCAAGTCAAATATCGTGAAGTGATCTAAACACAAAATGTAAGTAATATCGACAATGTTAGTTTAGTATTAACACCAGTTAAAACCTATTTCCAAATTCATGTGCATGTAGCTACAGAATTGAACTACTAACCTTCATGTTATATGTTAACCACTGAGCCATAGAGATCTATTAAGCCTTTGGAATATTTTTGAGTTTATTTTAACGGTATATGTACACATTAAGTCGTCCAGTACACCTTGACAATTTGAGACCATATTTATGAAGGTTAATGAAAATTAAACTAAAAATGGGTTTCCTTTGTTCGACGATCACGCGAAAACTAGTGAACGAATCGACACGGGAACATGAGCATTCAACGCGGAAGAATTTGTAGATGGTTATGATCTTTTTATTTTTTGAAATTCATAGATCCTTCATCGTTTTATTTCTAATTGAATTTTATAAATTTCATTTACTAATTATGCGGTTGCTATAGTAACGGTTGGTATAGAAAGTCATTTGCGGTTTTCCCACAGTAATGTTTGCAGATTACAGTTTGGCGGTAGAAACAGACGCTTCGGTGGTACCAACCTAGACGGTTTCCGGCAACAGAAACCTGCTACCAATGTTTGCATGGGTAACTAGTTATCTCCATATAAAGAAATCTAAAATTTATTATATACAACCTTTTTTCTTTTTGTATAGGGAAGGTAAGCAAATAAATAAGCGATGGTAAGTTAACATCTTTGATCGTTCACAGCAATATAACGGAAGTATGAATTGCTTTAACGTCCTTTAAAAACGTTTGTATATCCCGTTTTTTTTTTAAAATATATATTGTATATATATATATATATATATTCGCAACACACAGAGCCACAAAAGTCGGACTAGTTCAGGTACATGCATTTCCCATATTATTGTACGCCGCTGAAACGTGGACCCTGCGCGAAGTAGAGAAGAAGAGGATAGATGCTCTAGAGATGTGGTGCTGGAGGAAAATGTTCGGTGCATCGTGGACTGAATTTTAAACAACGAGTCTCCACTTCGAGAACTCGGCATCAAGCAGCGTTTATCATCTCCGGTACAGTCACGTATCCTCATCTTTTTTGGTCATGTAACGCAGATCGGGAGGTATGGAATCGGGAGAGAGCGATGGAAAGGGCCATGATCGGGGTTTCCCTGCGTGATCGAATCAGAAATAAGGAGATCCGCAGGAGAACTAAGGTCACCGACATAGTTCAAAAGATTGCTAGCCTCAAGTGGCAATGGGCAGGACAAATCGCTTGAAGGATTACAGCCGATGGGGCACTAAGGTCCTCTAATGGCGACCGCGTTTCCGAATACGTAGTGTTGGCAGGACCCTCACCAGGTAAAGGTTGTGGAGATTTTTGAAGGGAGCCTACCTCCAGCATTGGATCTCTGTCGGTGGATAATGATAATGATGATGATGAATTAAATATGTAACCACTTTGTCGTTTGGAACAGATTGTTTGCTTACATTATGTGAAATGGCAACACCAATTACATAAAGCGGCGGGTGCATTGATCGGAGCCGGCGATAAAACTGTTACGTGTTGCCATAATTATGGGTAACATTTACGACAATGAACGGCACAAGTCAAGAGTTCACATCATACGATCTAACTTGTCTCCGACTCTCTCTCTCTCTCTCTCTCACACACAGATAAATAACATTTATTTAGTTCAATCTATCCAAGAATGTTCTAAACATCTCTGCTGTTGGGTTTCGGCGCCTTCTTCTACAAGGAGTTAAGGGTATTTATCCACCATGATATCAGGGCTGATGACACTGGCTTCCTCATGATCCTTCACCAGAAGTCCAAACTCAGTAGAGATCGAACCCGCCAGTCTTTAAAACTGAGCTATATATAATTGAAAATACTAAATGTATATGACCTAATAAATATACTAATTTGTCTGATAATGTAAACGGTTCCAGGTTCGATGCTAGGTCTTACAAAGTAATGCGGATGGAGTGGCCGAAGCTGATAGTTATTCTTTATTCAATTAAGCGACGAGAGCAATGGGAAGTTGACCTGATGATATATACTGCACCCTCGTTACCTCAGTAATTTCACTAGCTACAGCGACCTTCAAAATAGAAGACAGTAATGTATGCATACTACTGTTTGCCGGCAAAAATAGACGCTGCGGTGATATTGGTAACAAAGACCTACCACCAGTGCCACCATCATTATCAGCAACTACTAGACCTCCACTACTGGTCATAGACTTCTTCCAAAGGTATCCACAATGATCCAGCTGAACCTGTTCCACATCTCTGATATTATTGACTTCCGACACACGTCAACATTGTTGATGGTACACTGAAGATTTTTTTTTATCAAACGAAGCAAAAGACAACCGTTCAAGAAAGAACATGGTGACCATTTAACCTTTATATTGACCATATAGCAGTACAGTGTTAGTACAAAACTTTCTAGGTCTTATTCAAGACAGATTTTGAAATAAGTTATATAAGCGCACGCCCTTTGCTCCAGTCTAGACATAAGAATTTCCTAGGCCATTACATAATCTAATTTATACGTTACCGTATATACATGAACATCTTACACAACTTACAAGGGTCTAAGGGGTATCGACCAACATCTTACGGAGCCCTAGACAACCTCAGCTGCTTACGGTGCACCCTGCTGAATATCAGACGAGGCTCTGATAACCCACTGGGCCAGCGTGGTGGGCTAAGGCTCAATTCCCCTCAATGAATTCTGTAGAGATCTATGGCGGAAGCAGTTCCAGCAGTGAACGTCTATTAGCTGATGATGATGATGAACATCTTACGTAATAGAAATTTAGGTGGTAGGTTGCCCTGGTCTAGGCTTATTAAGAATATGACTAAGGTAAGTCCTGTCTGTCGTAGAAGGCGACTAAAAGAGTTTTCGGGTCCGTCGGCTTCGAAGGTGGGAGCCTTCATTGGCCCCTTAGCGAGCCCGGGATGAACAAGTACGAGATGGTTTAGTACTTGTCGTACCAAAGTGGGGATGTCGAAGAGAGCTGCAGCTCTCCGTAGGACGTGCTTCAGTGCGTAGTGTCGGGAGACACAAGTGCGTTCCTAATGCTGTCACGGAGACCACCGAGAGGGTTGTACTTGGTAAAAATCCTGTCTTCCCACCAGAAACAGGGCATCTTTATTAAAAGATTTCCTCCTCAATAGTAAAAAAGGGTATCGTTGACTCACCAGTCTATCTGTTGGTAAATCTCTGTTATTGAAGATCGTCTAGGTACCAACATAGCTCCTATTCCTCCAAACTGTAGTGGTATGTTCCGGTTAGAAGGACGCACTAGCAAGTGAAATTACTGGGGCTATAAAACTCATAATCCCATGTCTTAAAGCGACAGGCGCGATATCGCGCAGTGTATGTCATTCTAACTAGCACCACGTTGTCGTGGGCGTATCACTTACCATCATATGAACGTATTGCTCCTTCCGTAAATAAATAAACGGAGGCAGGCGTATGATGAGAAATACGTAAATATAACATGAGTAAATGATAGGCCTGGCTGGTGAGAAACCAGTAAGACCTAGGCATGCTCGCAAGCTAAAGACTAAGTTACGAAATAAGCTTTGTGATAGACTAAGTACATATATATATATACTAATACCCACAAATGTAATACAACTGACTAATCGATTCTGATAAATTTTGGCACAGAGATAATTGAGACCTTGGATTTTAACACGCTAAGTCTCGACGGTGAAACTGAACTGATGGATGGTATACTAAAGGATGGTGTAATGAATATCCTTTAATTAAAAAAATCAGGAATTTATTCGTGAGAATGTGGTCACTGATTAAATATGGTCAACACGAATCATCATTAGCAAAATAGTAGGCGTACATTACGCTCATTAAGCATTCACGTAGTTTATAAGCAAATACTATATTTGATAATAATTAAAAAAAAAAAAATTAAACTTGTGTATATTTCCTTTTCTTCTTTTTATTTAGAATGTTATAATTTTTTATAAGTACATCGCTATGATCAAAGTATTAGAATTTTTATACTACAGATAAAATTTTGCATCAATTACATGCAATGATGTTTCGCTCGGTCGGAACGCGAGATGAAGGATGTAGTGAAAATAAAAGTTGGAAAAGATTGACTCTTCAAGCGACAAGGAAGTGTTTAGAGATAAATGTCAAGAGAAGCTTAAGATAAACTTGAAGCATCAAGTTTCTTTGAAAGTCCTCGAAGTGACGGGAGCGCCGTAAACAAGAAGAATTATTGTGAAATTTATTCAGCGCAGAACTCGCGCGTCTGGGAACCTGCGCATGAAATCTGGTTTGACGTGGTTAACGGAAGAAGATCGATGACGACGGAGCGACTAGGTTCAAACTCGTCCAGGAACTGACTGCTCACACGTCACACGGCACTGCAGTGTGAATAAACAAAGAGAAATAACAATTAATGGAGATTGAAGAATTCTCCTCTCCGTCGTTCAAATAAACGGCAGTTAACATTAAGCGAACAACAAGAAATTATTTTAAGATTTTAGGAGTAAGTCACAGTCTAGATAAACTAGCAGCTAGGTAGCGGAGAAGAAAAAAAAACAAAACAACTTTTTAAGCTCAGCACGCCGAGAGACTGGAAACTAGATAGGCATAAGAATAAAACCTAACGATATGCTGACCATTTTATAATAGGTTTACAGTTAAAGTCTATTCTTAGTTATACTTTTCATATTATTATTTATTATTACTTATAAATAAATAACTTAAAATTAGTTAACTTAAAAAGACACATTTGGAAGTGATACATTAAACGATCGCACTCGTTCGGTTTTAAGTGACAGTGGAGTTAAAAGAAAACAAACAAGTTAGCCGAGTTTACCGTTAAAATGTTTTAAGTAATAAGAGCACTCACCAGGTAACCTAAAAGTAACCGGATGCGGTTCAAAAACCTCACGTAAGCACTGCACAAAAGTTTCAACTATAAACCACACGCAACCACCGTTTGTACTGATATTCCCGTCAATGTGTAACTTTCTACTCGATCTGCTGCAGGTGACGGACGGGAGCACCACCAGCGCCGGCGGCCGACGGCACGAGAGCCCACTGCGGCTCTATTGTATTCAATTTTACATATAAAACGTCATTTGGACTTGTCGTGGGTACACTGGCGACGTAAAAGTATGAGGGAGGCGACGGACGTCCGCTCCCCGCCAGCGCCGACTCGCATCTGAGCCGCGCCGACTCTCCACTCGTGGATTGACCTTCGCATAATGAAATGCGACTGAGTGAAGTTAGTTACGTAGACCGGTTCCTTTAGGCAAAAGTGGTTGTGGTGGTTTTTTTTTTTTTTTTATATAACAAATCTTTTTTCTCACTCCGAACGTTTAGGTAATGCTCATCAGGTATAATCTCGCTCCTTTTGAATCGTAATTCGGATCTCGTGACGGCGGCATCCTCAGGATACGTCTCCTGTCAAAATTCCGTCGAGATTTTTTGATTAAGTTTATTAGAGACGCTTGTCAAGGTACAAAAAAACCCACGATTCACATACAAAGTTATCAAACTTGATCTTGATAAAAAGCTGATTGTATATATTAAGTAATACCAAGTTATAAGAAGTATTTTACAGCTCCACTACTTTTATTTAACAGTATGTAAAGGTGTGAGGAGAGCAAACAGTGATAAGTGGTCATCGTTATCAGCCGACAGACGTCCACTGTTGGACATAGACCTCCCCAAGGGAGCTCCACATCGACCGATCCTGTGCTGCTCGCAACCAACTGCTTCCTGCAACCTGCCTGCCAACACTACGTCCTACCGGTACGCAGTCGCCATTGGAGGACCTCAGTGCTCCATCGGCTGTCCGTCTTTCGAACGATGTGTCCTGCCCATTGCCGCTTGAGGCTAGCAATCTTTTGGACTGTCGGTGACCTTAGTACTCCTGAGGTTCTTCTCATTTCCGATTCGATCACGCAGGAAAACCCCGAGCACAGCCCTTTCCGTTGCTCTCAGTGCGACTTGAAGCTTCTTCACCAGGCCCACTGCAAGCGGCCAGGTCTCGGTGCCACAACATGCACGAATTAAAGACCTTCGTCTCCGAGGTAAGTGGTCACCGTTGCCAATAGCCAGCACCAAGGCCAACAGCAGAAAATCCCTTAAAAGTATTTAGTGACGAGTCATCATCAATAGTCACATTTATTAGCTGAATCTCCATCAGCTAAGAAACAGTAAGAGAAGAAACACCAGCTCACAATTATTGAGATTAAAGTAGAATATTTACACTGCAGCACGGACTACTGATGTCATGTCTCCTTACTAGTAAAGTAAATTTGTAAGCTTCTCTGTAAAAATAGGTGCAGCGAGTGTCTTCTTAGGCATCAGAGATCAGTCATCAGTAAAACACAAATTTTCAAAAGCCATGCATGCAACTTGGTGCTATCCATCATCATTAACAAGTCAGTCCTGGTAGGCCGTTTATTTACAGGCTTCTTTAATGCTCTAAGTATAACTTAAAAATTACTTATCTTAGTTATATTACAGGGATACTTTACAAAAGTGGGCGGTGGCGAATCCAAATGAAAATAATAATAAAGGCTTTGCTGAAGACAAATAGCGAAGATCAAATATAGCGAGATGCTGTCTAGATTTATATCATCTCTATACAACATCCGTATGTGTTAGGTGACCTTTTAAGTCACAGGTATTTTAAGTGTTATGTATATGCTTTAATTTTATTTCCTTATCTGATATTAATATACATGGATCTATTAAAATAGGAATAATTCATTTTACATTAATTTTCATACAATACTATGAGTAATATGTCTCCCTAGTCTAATGGTTAGTGCGTGCGGCCTCCATTCCGAAGGTCGCTGGTTCGAATCTCAGCATGTAGAGATGACTTTAATATTCAAGTTATGTACATTTGTGAACTTTAGTAACAACAGCGTTATACAAACGGTGAAGGAGAACATCGCGAGGAAACCTGCACATGAATTAGAATTTATTGTAAGGTGTGTGTGACGTCACCAATCCGCATTGCGCCCGCGCGGTCACTATGATCCCTTGCTCTCGTATTGAGACTTACTTTTCCTCGCAGTGAACATTTCGCCGCAGTTGACTTTTTCTCCCAGTAGAGTTTCCTTCACCGTAAATTTTTCCTCGCAGTAGTCCTTTTGTCATAGTAAACTATTCCTTTGCAGTAAACTTTTCCTCGCAGTAGACTCTTCATCGCAGTAGACTTTTCCTCATAGTAAACTTTTCCCTGCAATAAACTTTCCTCACAGTAAACTTTCCTTGCAGTATACTTTTCATTCCAGTAAATTTTCCTCGCAGTAAACTTTTCGTCACAGTAAACCTTCCTCATAGTAAACTTTTCCTCCCAGTAGACTTTTCTTTGCAGTAGACTTTTCTTTGCAGGTTGACTTTTCCTCGCAGTACACTTTTGCCACGTGTCACGAATCTATGGATTAACGTGCTGTTCGCATGTGAAATTTTCACCACCGCCACCTCCACTGCTTGCTCCAAAGATTTTTTAAGAGCCTCAATGTGGCCGTGTCGTTTAGAGCAGGCCATGTCCTCTAAAACTGACCATAATTTGAAGTCTAAAGCATTGAAGTCTGGGCTAGATGAGAGCCAATCTTCAGCTCTTATAAAGTCCGGAACGTTGGTTTCAAGCCAGGCTTGGGTAGCTCGTGCCTTGTGACCAGGTGCAGAGTCCTGCTGGAAACTCCACGGTGTATTTTTAAAAAGCGTATTGCTGAGAGGTTACACAACATGATCCAAGATGGTATCTTGATATACCTTGACGAACACGAAAAAATATGTAAAATGGTGCAAAAACGAAAGAAGTGTTTAAAATAATATACGTGTTCCAAATTCAAAATAATTAAAAAGTTGAAAAAAGGTAAAGGTTTTATGTAACAGTATTTATGGCCAGACTAGTTATATATATATATATATATATACACATGTTAAAGATAAACTCACATCGATGGGATTTGACAACCATAAAAATCCGGATACCAATGTCGAAGCATCATTCGGTAACAGATGGGACATCGGGAGATGGGAGATAAGCTTCAGTTGGAATTATTCAAAAGCTAAACTAATGTATGGGCGGACAGTGGATGGAGACGTATCCTGCCACCACGCCCCAAAAACATCCGATTGATCACCACCAGGTATAATGTTTAATAACAAGCTCTTTTTTTATATTCGTGGAAGTATGTTAACGAGGCGGCAACCGATACCATCTTTAGTAATAACCCGAACTTCTTAATGCGATCTGCGAAGGTTTGGAACAGTCTGCCGGCGTCAGAGTTGCCGTCCAAGTGTGACCTGGAGATTTTTAAGTAAGGAGTAAATAGGCTATATCAAGACTAGTCAACTTTACCACTAAATACTACATCGCAGTTTACTGTCAGGTGGGTTCGCAGTCAAACGCTAGTCTATCATTCATCATCACCATCATCAGCCGATAACCGTGCACTGTTGGACATAGGCCTGCCCCAAAGATTCCAGATCGATCGGTCTTGCGCTGCTCGCATCCAGAGACTTCTCGCGACCTTGCAGTCAGCATGGACTCCGTTACCGCCGAGCTTCAGGGGCCGTCGTTTGAAGGCGTTCACATAGAGGGATTTGAGTCATTTCTCATCACGCTGGCCCATTGCGAGTTGTTCGGTGCTAGAACACCGTTCGTTGATTATCAGGTTGCACCACGAGCAGGTGAGGGTTGGCTTGGGTCTCGTGAGTTCCCTTCGAACAGGTTCTCGCCTTGCCGTGGCGTTGGGACTCAGTAGCCGTGGCTTGGTTACTCACGGTGAAGTGAAGAGGAATGTATCCGGCCGGCCCATGGTGGCCGCTTCATGTGAGCTCCGTGAGCTCACCTCGGATCTGTGCCGGCGGGCTGCAGGGGCAGGTTTATACTGCCCTCTGCAGTCGAGATGGAGTTGGGGGGGAAGGTGTGCGTAAGCATTTCCCCACGTAAAACAAAAAACAATCTCGTCAGTTGTTGTGTGGGGCCTTACACCCCATTAAGTTAATACAAGTTATAATATAGAAAATTTTATCACTCAATTACCAAGTAATACTTATTTTCATGCTTTGATTTAAATAGCTAATCACCGGTTAAGTTTGGCTAAGTTAGATGTAAGGGAGTAACAAGTTAGCTGAATAAATAAATGTTAAGCCTCAACATGATATGCTGTATACTGCTTCCCAGGTGATATTCCCGGGAATTAAATAACTTGCCCAACTTAAATCTCACCTAATAGTCGATACAGAGTTCCGTTTAATATTTTGCCACCTACTGCCCACTATCTGAGTAGCTCGCTGGCCTAATGGTTAGAGTGTGCGGTCTTCATTCCGAAGGTCGCGGGTTCGAATCTCGCCATGTACTGATGACTTAATATTTAAGTTATGTACATTTGTGAACTTTAGTAACAACAGCGAAACAACGGTGAAGGGAAACATCGCGAGGAAACCTGCGCGTGAATTAGAATTTATTGTAAGGTGTGTGTGAAGTCACCAATCCGCATTGGGTCCGCGTGGTGACTATGACCTATCGCCCTCATATTGAGGGTAGGCCTGTGCCCCAGCAGTTGGGACGTAAATTGGCTGTTGAAAAATCCACTATCCGTACCATCTTTCTTCTCCATTTTTTTTTACTACAATATTCCCTTAGACTATAATTAAAATTATATATATTCTTCTTCTTCGTCGGTATTACTCTTGACGGAGTGGTCTTGGTCATCACTTTAGATAGATATATGCAAAGATCTTCTTACTATACTATACTTTTATATATATATATAGCCATTTAGTACATTCGTGTAGGGTTCGAACTCCACGACCACGAACCCAGTGCTCGATGTGCTCCATCACTGTGTCTAACGACTAGCATCATTAAACATCATCATGGTATCGGTTGGTGAAAATAGCGCATGCGTGTCACGTCACATGCTTAGCTATTGTTGATTATAGTTCCCACACGATTAGTCTTACTAGGACAATCCGTCTATTTCTAAACCTAGACAATTTTTACAGTATCAAACAGTAGGGTGTTAACATTACTGCATCCAACATCCCTGATGGATGATCCCAGCAGACGGCTCACAGTCCTAAAATTCTATAGAAAGGTGATAGAGAGAATTGTAAATAAAAATAAGACACGCAGTGAAAAATAAGAAAAATGTAAGCAGAAGAAAATAGGTGGCTCTACTTAAGACACAGCATCACATTACGCTTGTCGTCTGAGAAGTTGTTGAATCTCGTCAGCCCAGTAATTACACTAACTACAACGCCCTTCAAACCGCAATACAGTTATATTTGCACAGTACTGTTCGTCAGCAGAAATAGCCGCTGCGGTGGTACCTACCTAGACTGTCTCCGGCAGCAAAGACCTACCACCAGTACCAACAGCCACCAGTAGAGAGGTAGAGATAACTAACAGCAGTTTATCCTTGTGGTATTTATATGTACCATAAAAGGATTTAGTTTGGTTCGTTTAAATGGGCTGTACCATGATCTCGAAAGTACATGGTCACCGTAGTGGCCGTTCCCATCTAGATGCGAAGGGCTGTGCGTCCGTCTCGCTCGCTCTGCCCCCTTCAGCGCATCCCTCTCGCTCCCACCGCTCCGCCGCAGGATGCAGGCGTGCGGGTTGTTTTTTTGAAATTTGAATAAATTTACACTTTAAAAGAAAGCCTTATGAGTTCACCGGAGGTTCACGAACCCTAACTTATGTTATAATGTTAACTTACCTATTGTCTATTGCTTTACGCGTTAAGAACAATAATTAATAAACGCAATAATTATCTGGTCTGAGATCATCATCATCATCATTTCAACCAGACACACAGGAAATTGTTATTAGCAAATTGGCTTTATCCTTAAAGTACTTCGATTCGTCGACGAGCGAGACCTTCACCTGATAGCAGCGCTGGTTAGGATATATAGCACCACATGCTCGTCGCATTGAAACATAGCATATTGTCTCGATATCTTAGTAATTAACTACAACGCCCTTCAAACCAGAATACAGTTTGCACGCTGCAGGAATAGGAGCGGCGTTGGTACCTATATGTTCTCCGGAACCTACCACCAATAAAAATAATACTAATTTTTAATTTTCCCACTGCTGGGATTCTTTATTTTTCATCTTTCTGTTGCCGGAGACCGTCCAGGTAGGTACCACCACATCGCCTATTTCTACCATCAAAGGTTAGTGTGGAAACATTCCCGTGTTTCGGTTTGAAGGGCGCTGTAGCTAACGTTATTACTGGAGTATCGCAACTTAATTCGAAATAACAAAGAAAGTAATAGAATAGAGTTCTCCATTAAATATTTGTATTACAAATGATCGATTGGTTGATGACTAAAATTGTTCTTGGTCTTGTGCAAAAGCAAGTCCAGGACCGAATGAAGAAACCAAGACCAAAACGGAGACCTATTATGTAACACTAAGAATGTGCAGATCTGAATACGCAAGACCAAGACGAAAGCTAAATAAGTAAGACGAAGACTAAGACCAAGACATGCATTTAAGCAAGACGAAGACTAAACAGACAACACCAAGACGAATACCATGACTGTCCAAGTCCTTTGCTCATCACTATCCTGCAAGGACGACGTAGTGTTTGCTCTGGAGGCGCTGCGTGCACTTAAAAAGCCAACGAATCTTAAAGTACTCTCGCTAACCCCCTACAATGTATACTTCCACTGGTCCGCACATTAACAAGGATCAAGTCACACTAAGCTATAACTTGAATTCTATTCTTATCTGCAACTCACACTTGACATCGCCTTTACAGGATATTAAGCTATGGTGTAGTGTGCAAATAATACTGTGTTTTGTTTGAAGGGCGCTGTAACTAGTAAAATCGCCGGTGTATGACTTACCATCAGCTGAATACCTTAAACTTCGTCCTTGAATACCAAAAAAAGGAGTAAACGAGGGCGATGAAGGTCAATCTCGCAGTAATGATGTTATTGCATATTTATGTTGTAAACACTAGCCAGGTTTTCATTCAACCCTAGTGTCATTAATCATCTGGAATCGAACCTGGAACTTTATACACTATTGACCTTAGTCCTAAGGACCATTTTTGTTATTAATAAGCTGATGGTATTTGTAATGCATCAGAAAGTTCAACTGTCTCTGTCGCGCAATTGATGGTCCATTACCTTATATCGCGGAAGATTTCAAGTTCAATATTCAGCTGATACACGTCCACTGCTGGACATAGGCTTGCTCCAAAGATCTCCACATCGGTCGGTGCTGTGCTGCCCACACCCACGGCTTCCCGCGACCTTCGTATCACCATGGCCTTCAGTGCCGTTGTTTGTAGGGGTCCATATGAAGGGAATTTGGGCCATTTCCCACCATGCCGGCCCAATGAAGATTGGTGGGAGCCCGAGTCTTGTTTATTGATTCCCGGCGTGTATCACGAGTAGGTGTGGTTGGTTGGCGGGAGCCGTTACTTAGTTTCAGGTTAAATTTTGAAGAATTTGGAAAGTAGTACGGATTTTTTAGAATAGAACACGGAACCACTGCTAAAGAGGTCGACAGCTGAGGAGGTTTTATAAGAGACAGAATTTATACTTAACCCCAACTTAACTCTAAAGTTTTAATTTCTCTTAAATTATTACCTTTCATTCGGCGGACTCTGTACTATTTACTACTATTAAGTTAATATTGCTATCACCCAGGTGGGCCATAGAATCTGACTTAAAATTAACTTGTATCAAAATTCTCGGTGTGTGTTCAACTTGGATATTTCCCTCTGCACAATATGCTAAGTCCTCATACCCTAAGAGGATAAAACATTGTTATTGGAATCTATTAGAACTATTGCGTTGTAGCTTTTAAGTTCATAAAGTTTAGTTTACTTAGTGTCGCTTCGTGCTTAATTGAAGAGGGTACTTGGGAGTTTCACATTACGCGCAGCAGTTTAGTATTCATCTTGTCAATGATGGTGTTCTTGGATAATATTCCGTCCCGCGCAAAAGTTGCCTCAGGTTTATTATCTACCCGCATATATTCACGTGAATTTGAGTGTCTGTCTAATAAACAATTAGTAGAAATTCTGTAATTTTTTTTATTGGAAGTGTCATGATCATTCTTAGATTATACTTAAAAAATGGTCTCCGCCTTTTAAGGGTAAGCAGATTATACTTAATTCGATGCAAATGAAAATTTCAATAACGTATTAGAATATTTTTTTCCTTCTTCATTCTTCCTTTTTCTATTTGTTTTTATCTCGATCTTCTTCTCTTGTTTGTTTGGTTTCTGTGGTTATACCGTTCTCTCATATCTTTTACCAAACAATTAAATCATACTTTCTTCGGCCTTCTCCATCGTTATTTTATTCATTCTCTTTCATATTTACTTTCTTCTTTTCTTATCACGTGGATTTCATCTCTTCCCTTGACAAGTGCTGCTTTCAGACTTCCGCTATTACATTCTTTATTACTCTCACTCGGAATACGAATAGTTCGTATGTATAAAAAAATCTCTCTAAATCTTTTACAATCTGCAAGAGAAAGACATCTGCCGCATATACGTCCACTGCTGGAAATAGGCCGCCCACATTCCCACAACGGATAGTGATTCGTTTGAGGAGAATTGCACCATTTCCGTCTACGCCGGAGCCTTTACAAGGTTTACCTCGAGCAGTTTAGGTTGGCTTGAGTCCCGTAAGTTGTTTTAAGGAACCCCTTACACACCCTAATTAGTCTGGTTACTAATTTAATTTCATTTGCTACAAAGCCCTTCGAACTGGATAAAAAACTCTAGTACATAAAAATATATTTTAGTCATCATGTCATGCTGTATTTATTCGTATCTCTGTCCATTACTGCCGTCAAACAATAGTGTACAAATATTACTTTGTTCCGGTTTGAAGGGCGTTGTAGCTAGTGAAATTACTGCGGTAATGATATTTAACGAATGTCTCAAAACGTCGAGCACAATGCATGGTGGATATTATCGTAACTAATGCATTACTTCATTATAAGCGGTCGAACTTACCATTACGAGAATATCTTGTTCGCTTTGAAAAATGAGATATCGTAAGGGTGTTTGACTATTTTATAATCTGGGGTTTGGGGTGGGAAGGAGACTCCCCGCTCCTAGATCCAAACTAAAATTAAAATGCTACTAGATATACATACTAGTATTATTAGGTTTTTAATATAGCCTCGTACTTGTCTATGATTGCACCTGATGGTAAGCATATGTGACCAAGGTGGTAAAGGGCACGGGTCTATTAATTTCATTTCTTTGAGTCATTATTATTTATTTTGGTGAGTACAACACATTATTAGGTCTATGGCGTCAGGCAGGCGCGATATAGACGCCGTAGCCACTAATTGGTAGAGGCGACACGAAAGGGCTGCGGCCACGCGAAATGAGACAATACATTTGCATATCTGCCTTTTATTTAAGTTAAGTTTTCCAACTTAAAAATGTACTGTCACTTGCTAAGCTCTGGCTCGATTCCGGGCACACTTACTGGTGGTAGGTCTCTGTTGCAGGAGACCGTCTAGATAAGAACCACCGCAGCGTCTATTGCAGCCGACAAACAATAATGTAGAAACATTACTGTGTTCCGGTTTGAAGGGTGCTGTAGCTATAGATTACTGGGATGACGAGACAACATCTTATGTCTTAATGCAACATAAGTATTAATCGGTCGGGTCCGGTTTTGCCGGAGTCGGTGTATCCGTCCATATACGACGCGGGTGTCTTTAAGAAAAGAGTGAATAGGTTGTTACTAGGTTAGTGTACCTTGCCACCACAGATCACATCATCATAATCATCATCAGCCGATAGACGTCCACTGCTGGACATAGGCCTCTCTCAATGAACGCCACATGGATCGGTTTTGCACAGACCGTATCGCCGGGCACCAGGCGCTGTCTGTAGGGGGTCATGTGGAGGACTTAGGCCATTTCGCACCGTACTGGCCCAATGCGGGCTGACGGCAGCTAGAACCTCGTTTGTTGATTCGCAGGGTGCACCACAAGCAGGTGAGGTCTGACTTGGGTTTCGTGAGTTATTACACTCCTTAACTGCGGGACCCCTTACACTCCTTAACAGATCACATCACCACTTAACAGGTGAGATCGTGGTCATGCACAGTAATTTTCAGCAGTGGAAATAGGAGCTGTCGTGGTGGATATCTAGAATATCTCCGGCAACGGAAACCTACCACTAGACCTAGGTTCTGTTTTTAAGGGTGCATGGTTACAAGTATTTTAGTACATAAACAAATCGTACAGGGTTGCAATATAACAATCCCTTGTATGAATCACGGCCGGTCCCACTTGTGGCGTCAGCGGCCGGATTTGTCCATGACGGCATCGTACACACCCCGTGTTAGTGGACTTTTATTGGGTCGCAGTTAAGGGGTGTGTTGTGAAACTAGCCAGCGCAAACATTTGTGACCTTAACTAACATTTTCACTTAGCGTCCGTTAAACTTTAAATTAATTGTATCATCCACTGATAAGGTCGACTATGGGTTGAAATTTCTGGGTTATTTGTATGTAGTCATGGATTTATATATATATATATATGTATATGTAGTTAATGCTATTTGTAGTTAGTTTTTGGAAGCTTTTGAAGCTTTAATTATTATTATTAATTAACAGCGGGTTATTCTTTTCAAGACAATTTCATAGGACCGTAGTAATATCTATTGTATTTATAGCAAGAAAATTATGAGAAGACAGTTAACATCATCAAAGGTCGGTTCAGATCAGCAACTATTTGGTTGTATGCTGTCTGTATCCAGCGGCATCTTCAATTGTCACCAAGTAGTATGTTCAGCTAGTAGTGCCTACTAGTTCCTCAGAGGATTGTACTATTCCAACGACCTTCAGTCCAGTATAACTATGGGCAATATCACCCCATAAGAACCCTTACAAACGACGGCTTCTGGTGCCCGGCGGTACCGAAGGTCATGCTGATTGTGAGACGATAGCAAGGCGCTGTAATCTAGGGAGTGCAGGACCATGACCATCGATGTGGATATCTTTGGGTGACAGTGGACGTCTATATGCTGATGATGATGAATTCAAAAGTATCATGTTTTAGTCTTCTAACTTATACTTACTTTTTAGTATAACTTGACCTCAAATGAAATCTCGCCCTTTATTTAATTAAGTGATGAGACTAGCGAGGCATTCACCTGATGGTAAAATGTGACGTTAGTTATGATGATATATACAGCATCACACTGGGCTTTTCGCTATAAAATATTGTCTAATTACCTCTCTTATTTCACTACTTACAGCGCATTTCAAACCGGAACACAATAATGTTTTTATACTACTGTTTGTCGATAGAAATAGGAGCTGTGGTACTACTTGAACGCTCTCCGGCAATAAGGGATCCAGCTTATAGGACTTTTAAACAGTAGTGTGCAAATATTACCTTGTTCCGGATCGAAGGATGTAACAAGTGAAATTACTGGTATATCTAGATTATATATACCACGCCTTAAAGCGTCGGGTATAATGTCTTTTTCTTATTACATAAAGCGACGAGATTAGCAACACGCTAGTTAGGATGACGTACACAGCATCATATTGTGCTCGTTCGCTTTGAGACGTGAGATGTTCCGTTTCGTTACCTCTGTAATTTTCTTAGTAACAGCGCCCTTCAAACCGGAATACAGTAATATTTTAATACTAATATTAGTCGAGAGAAATAGGAAAGGCTTACGAGTATAAGACGTTTCAAATAACCTGTAGATTAACAAATTTAGTTCAAATGTTTTAACTGTAACAGTTAAGTTATTTAACTACTGTTTCTGATGTATACTATATATTATTATAAGTATTCTTTTTTATGGTATCAAAGCCTGAAATAGCAAAATTTCCCCCACATTTCGTGTCGCGAAGTAGTTTTGCATGAAAGCAAATATTTTGTACGTATTTCGTTATGAGTGTCAAGGTCGTAGATATGGCTGTAAAGACAAGCCCTAGGGCTTTATACTGTACAGGGGAAACTGAGCTTTAGCGCATAAGTAATAAGGTTGTATATAGATTTCGAATGCCGTATATTATCTGTAAATGATACGAAAGCTGTTTCCATATCAAATTATTGTAAATCTTTGATTTTACTCGTGTTTTACGTATTGGAAGTAACTTGGTAAGCTGTTGCAGTGTGAGTTTACTGATAAGTGCTTAAATTTGTTATAAGCACTAGATTTTTTTTTATTTAACAATGTAAGATCAACGAGACATCTGATCGATTAATGTGCCTGTTTATTACAATGTGCCGCTAGTTAGTATGATATACACTACACTATATCATGCCCTCAAAACAACCGGAATACAGTTATGTTTATACACTACTTATAAAGACGCTGTGGTGGTGGATACGGGGACGTTCACCACTTGTTGGTGACCGTCCAGGTACAGGTCTACAAGTAATAAACGAGCAAACAAACTAATAACAACTGTCCAACAAGTCCACAACTGGATATAGTTCTACCTCAAAGGTCACCATGTCCATCGATCTTGCGCTGCCAGCATCCAGCGGCTTCCCGCGGCCTTACAGTCAGCATGGTCTTGGATATCGCCGGGTAGTGGTAGTCGTTTGTAAGGTTTCATATGGAGGGATTTGGGGAATTTCCAAGGAGCCAAGTCCTCGTTTGTTGATTAGCAGGCTGCACCACCGTGCAGGTGAGGTTGACTTGGGTCCCGTGAGCTGTTGTGCGAGACCTTTACAACCCCGTACTGTAGCTATTAGAGCTATGATTTTAACTGCTTCAATGGCGCAGTGGCTAACTGCAGGGTTAGTAATACAGAGGTCCCGGGTACGATTTTTGTGTTACAGTTTGGTTATGTTTTAAGGGATGTGGTTATGTCTAAGACTTTTTCAACCCTCATATCGTAAATTTACTGTCGTAACAGTATTGCTACTTACGGCCTCATTGTCACTTAAGACTAAGTGAAATTTAGTTCTAAGTATTAAGTCATGCGTAAGTAAAACTTTTTATTTCGGTTAATTGTAAGATAATGAGATGAGGATGTTATGGTGGTGGTAAACAGAGAGATAAACTGATCGACAATTTTATTACATGGGGGTAGGTGTCTATTGCTGGAGACCGTCTTAGTGGGTATATAATATAACTGTGTTCCGCTCTGAAGGGCGCTGTAGCTAGTGAAATTACTGAGGTATCGAGACTTACTATTTTATGTCTCAAGGTGATGAGCATAATATGGTGTTGTGTATACCATCATAACCAGCGCCACGTTGTTATGGGCAGGCGGATGATCCTGTTCGTCTCGTCGATTTGTAGAATAAAAAAAAAAGTTTAATTTGGAAGACTTTACGCCGTCCCAGGTCCGCCTCGGGCATGACAAAACAAGTTACCCCTAATCGCGCCCCAACATGGCATGGTATAATTACCATCATTCCGCTATAAAATGAATGCGCGAACTTCCCCAACTTTATATTTCAACATTTTAAAACTATCACGGAACAACCGCGCTTGGGGATGGGGTGGCACCGGAATTTTAAATTTGTTATTTAACTGTGATTACTTCTAAATGTTCATCATGCGAATAGACTATGGCGGGTAGGAAATGGACGGGATTTTTTTTTATTTGTTCCTTAATTCAGATTTATATATCATCTTTTTATTCTTAATGTATCATTAACTCGCATAGGGCCAGCGTGGTGGGAAATAGCCCAAAACTTCCTATTTTGAATCCCTACCTGATTGATGAGGGAGTCTTTGGGGAGGCCTATGTTCAGCAGTGGAAGTCCATCGTCTGATGATAATGATGCCTATACTGCACGATCCTGTGTTTCTACTGTTTACAATGGGTTTAAACTTGAACTTAATATGTTTTCAAGTTAAGAGACGAGGTACGGGAATAGTTGGTAAAACGCCCTCGTTCAGAATACTCCAGTTCTCCTATGCTGTCGACAGGTGATGTGAGAACATGATTACATCATCATGCCCATCAGTCCCAGTCTTCTTGCCCAACAATTTAAATAGGGATTCGTACGAAGATTTTCTTTGAAATATTTTTTTTAAATATCTAAAGGATATACCATTGGAAACGAGAAGAGAAATGGTATTCCAGCATCACGGTTGTCCCGTTCATATTCGTCTCGGCGTAAGACAGTGGTTAGGCAGTACTTACCATCAGCGATGGATTGTCCGAGGCGGACCCTCACCGCGGACCGCAAGGTGTCCTGATTCAACACCTCACGATTATTACTTATAGAGTCACGTGAAACCTTCAGTGCACACAACACCAATTAACTGGTTAGAAGATTTAAAGTCACGCATCACCGTCGCAGCTGACAATATAAAAGACCAGCTCACAGCGCGAGTCACTCGATCTGACTTAAGGAAAAGGCTTCGTGCTTGTATCAGGAGCCGTAGCCGTAAGTTTGAGCAAAATTTAAATTAACTGTTACTTTAAACTTTTACTCTGAACTCAATATCTAAAACAACAACAATAAGCCCCCGCGTGTTACAACAAACACAAAAGGGTTGCATTAAGTTCCGGCGCGGGGTGTACTTATATGAGTCTCTACAGTTTGATATTCCATGGTACTTGGTTGTATTACAAATGATTTTTTTTTCTAAATTTTAGAACCTTTATATACTTTCTTGTACCTTGTCGGGTAGGTATTGAAATCAGGTACTTATTGATGTACTTTATACGTATTTTTTATAAATAAAATTTTATTTTAAGATTAAATAAAAATGTAAGTACGACGCCTTATTTGTTACTGTCACGATTTTCAAAGAACCTAATTTTATAGTTTTACCCTCTAAGCGATGATTATTAATTTAATTTAATAAAACAATAATTAAACAATAATTATTACATAAAAATTTGTGTATAAAGAAGTAAGAAATAAAATCATCGAATTTTTTAAGTTGTAGTATTTATTGTAGCGAATTTAGAAAAACAACGAACGAGCACCACAGACTACATTTTGAAATAAAAAGGATTTAAAAGTATATATATATATATATATATATATATATATGCTGTCCGTTTTGACTACAGTCTAAATCCCAACGGACAAGGGAAGTAAAAAGGCTACATTTAGGGAAGGTTTACATACAACTTGTTCTTTATATAATATATTTTTTTCAAGCTAGTGCTTAAATATAATGTCACCTGGTATTAAGTGGTGTGCTCTATGGCGGTATAACGCACTAACCAATTAACAGCCTATTTGCTCTTAATAAAAAAAAATCTCGTGCTACATGCTCTAAATATTGCAAACATACCCCCTCATCATCAATTTTATTTATTTGGTGATAGTGGTGGCGAGGGAATTAAATAAACTGATCACAAGTCTTATTTGTGTTAAATCTTTGTGGGTTAGTGTGCAAATATTACTGTGTTCCGGTTTGAAAGGCGTTGTAGCTGTTGAAATTGTCCTATTACGACGATACTCAATATCTGATCTTATGGCGACGACCACAATGTGGTGCACTTACCATCAGGTTAAAGTACCGATCTTACATTTCGTCAAATAAAAAATACTGTGTTATGTGTATAGACATATTATGCCTCAAGATGATGAGCTTTATTCGGTGCGGTGTATATAATTCTAACAAGCGCCACGTTATGGGCAAGTGTCTTATCACGAGGTGAACATCTATCCATCATCCCTTAAAAATTATTAGATTTCGATTTGAAGGCGCTGTTTGGGTAACGATATTGCTGTGTATATACCTTAACCATCGCCAGATTGTTCTTGTCAAGCATTATTTATTAATTTCTCTACATATCCATGTGAACCCACCACGCTCAGTCCTCACATCCGCTGTTACACTGCGGTCCTGTTTTCAGTCCTTCGTGGAAGCTAAAAATAAAATTTCCGAATACCACACGAGGTTCCGTACAAATTGAAAAATAAGTCAGCTGATAAAATACTAACTTTTTTTTTTGTCGGCACATCTCTTTCAACCTTTTTAATCAGATTAAAAAAGGCTTTAAAAACGACTCTCGAACTCTATATGCATTTAGAAGAGCGCAAGAGTTGGGAGTTTAAATACGTTTAAATATATGTATGTCCAGCGGTGGACGTCCATATGGTAGGATAATGATAGATTTTCATCCCCTTCTCAATCCATCATAAAACAATTATTATTATCTATATAAATAAGCCCGTATCGAGTCGCCATATTTATGAAGAAATCATGTATATAATACGTTCAAAAAGGTTCAGACATACATTCTTAATACTAATATGAAAGGTGGGGAACAACTTGCCGGTGCTGGTGTACCTATATAAATGCGACGTACATGTCTTCAAGAGAAAAGCGAACATGCTGTTAAGTTAGCATCGTTTCACCGCCGCCGACCACTTTATATACTACCAGGTCATATTATGGTGAAGCACTATACCACGGTATAACTTGGTGGTAACTGAATAGTTAAATGAATAAAAAAATGTAATGAATAGTTGTACCTATTCGTACCAAGAACAGCTAATTATAAACTCATTTGCGTGTTAACTTACATTTCTAAGTTAAATATAACTTAGCGGTTAACTTTGAACATTAGTGACTTCGTAAATGATATGAAGGTGCATTTAAGTAATTTACTGGTTGGGAGTTAAATGGTGACCGTCTAGTAAACTTATGAAACGTACTGTGCAAAAATAACCGTGTTCCGATTTGAAGGGCGCTGTAGCTAGTGAAACTGCTGATGAGACGGAACTTAACATATTGTCTCGTGTATACATTTGGTGCTGTGTATATCATTCTAACTTAAGCAACACGTTGGTGTAACGTTTACCATCAGATGAACATTTCGCTAGTCTCATTGCTACGTCGAATAAAAAAAATTAACTGTGTTCAGGTTTGAAGGGCGCTGTAGCTAGTGTAATTACTAAAGTAACGAGACTCGATATCTTACGTCTCAGGCAACTACTGCAATGTGGTTCAGTGTATATCATCCCTACTAGCGTCACTTTATTATGGGCAGTTGTATCATTCACTACCAGGTGAACGTCCCGCAACATATGATTTCTGAAGGCGATCACGTGTTGCAGTGTATATCATCGTAGCTAACGATCATTCATATCAGTGGTAATGTTTTCACCCACGTATCTCTCTCTCCCCCTATATCACTATCCACCGTTTCACCCCATACCCATCCAATACTATCTCACCTTTGGCCTACCTCTTCATTTAAGTTTGTGTGTCTACACGTTTCGTTTTTATTTTTGTGTTATTGTATTCGGTTGTTTCTAATTTCCTCCCCTCCTCTCTCCTCCCTTGTTTGACTTTTATTTTCATTTCTTTTTTATTTATCTCTGAGTCGGATGAAGCTGCTATGATTGCCTAAAAGCTGCGCAAACTTCATCATCCAAAAAAATATTCTACTCGCTTCTTTGTGTCTAGATCAAAAGCACCGTCGCGATGAATACAAATCAATTCAATTCGAATGCATGCTACCTTCCAATGTTGAAGTATGCGTAATTTCACACTACATGCGATAGATTATCCATGTTAATGCGGAGCAGCGACGCCATTTTGTTTATAGAACGGAATAGAAGCACTGAACGCGGCATCGACCAGTTCTAACTCGTGACTGGAATAGTCAAACGATGATCTCAAGTTAACACATTCTTTGATATATTTAAATGATTGTAGACGTCACGCTTGTACTGAGGATTGACGGTCTGATAGTAAGTGATACGCCTGCTCATAATAACGTCGCGCTAGCTGATACACACAGCACTACATTGTGCTGTTTTCAATTACATTACTACAATAATATCACTGGGTTACAACGTCCTTTAATCGGAGCACAGTAATCTTTTAATTCGATGGTAAATAATACGCCAGTCCATAAATAACAACGTGGTGACATGATATACACAACACTTCGTTGTATTTTCTTGGATAAACAATTTAAAGCTCTTTATCCTAGTATTTTAACTAGCTACAGCGCGCTTAAAACCGGAACCCAGTAACTTTTATTCGATGTAGCGACTAAACAAGCGATGTGTTCACCTGATGGTAAATGATATGCCTGCCCAGAACAACATGGCGCCTGTTAAGATTATATACACAGCACTACATTGTACTCGCATTGATCAGGAATTTGAATCTCTTTACCCTAGTACTTTAGCAACAGCGCCATTCAAACCGGAAGACAGTACGAAGCGACAAGACGAGCGAAGTATTACGTCGATGACCTGTTCATAAAAACGTGACACTAATTAGGTCGATATACACTGCACCAAATTGTGCACGCTTTGAGACAATTTATGTTCCGTTACCCCAGTAACTATTCGCTACAGTCATTCAAACCGGAACACAGTAATGCTTGTATACTATTAATTAACAGGAATAGAAGCTGCAGGGGCATTAATATGCTCGTGGTTTCCCTGCGTGATCAAATCAGAAATGAGGAGATCCAGAGAAGGTCAAGGACATAGTCCAAAAGTTTGCTAGCCTCAAGTGGCAAAGAGTAGGACACATCGCTCGAAGCACTGATAGCTGATGGGGCACCGAGGTTCTCAAACGGCGACCGCGTACGGGAAGACGCAGTATTGGCAGGCCCCCCACCAGGTAGTCCGACGATCTGATGAAGGTTGCGCGAAACAGCTGGACCGATCCATGTAAGGCTCATTAGGGAGCTTATGTCTAGCAGTGGACGCCTGTCATCTGATAATGATGATGACCTAATCATCATCAACCGTTAGACGTCCACTGCTGGATATTGGCCTCCCCCAAGGATCCTCGCATCCAGTGAAGTTCTACGATTCTCACCAGATCGTCGGGTCACCTTGTAGGGGGTTTCCCAATACTATTTGTACCGCTACGCGGGGGCCACTCGAGGACCTTACTGCCTCATAGGCCGTCGGGCCTTCGAGCAATATGTCCTGACCACTGCCACTTAAGTATAGTAATCTTTTGGGCTGTATACGTGACCTTAGTTCCTCTGCGGATCTCCACAGTTCTGATTCGATGGTGCAGATAAACCCCGACCACAGCCCTCTCCATTGCCCTCTGGGTGACTTTGAGCCTTATTATAAGACCGATAGTAAGGGGCCACGTCGCGTTCACGACCTACCAACAGTAAATTAAGAAAAAATATTAATATATATATAAGCAGCTAGTGTAAAAGCGCCTTTAACCGCACCACAGTAAGCTAGTAAGTTGTTATGTGAAAATTGACGAACGCAATAAGGAAATGTGGAGGTTGATCTGTGAATAGATTATACTGCAGATCGAATGGTAGTTAACTTCCAATGAGTTTAAACCACTGACAGTGTTGGTGTTTTTTTTTTAAACGCAGCGATTAGACTACAATGACTTTCAATTGATGGTAAGTGATACGCTTGCCCATAACAACGTGGCGCTAATTAGGATGATATACGCAGCAACACATTGACCTCGTTGCCTTGAGACATAACAGGTTTCGTTGGCCCAGTAATTACTAGTAAATACAGCGCCCTTTAAACCGGAACACGGTAATGGTTGCACCCTAATGTTTGTCAAACTAATTTTTACCAAACATTACTGTGTTCCAGTGTGAAGGTTATTGTAACTATTAATATTAATTAATTTCATAGTGTAGTTATGTCTGTTGTTGGAGACCATCAGAGTACAACCGCAGCTTATTACACTGCCGTCAAACAGCATTGTTCATATTACTGTTTTCTGGTTTGAAGGACGTTGTGGCAAATTACTATGATAATATGATTTTAATTATGTCTTAATGCTACCAGCACATGTTAGTGCAGTGTATAGCCTAACTGACGTCGCGGTGTTATGGGCTGGCGTATGACATACCATTAAATGAACGTTTCGCTCGTTCCATCCCTTCATCATTAATTAATGTATTCCGGTTTGAAGGGTTCTGTAGTTATTGAAAGTACTAAAGTACCGAGACGTTGTTTCAAAGCGTCAAGTACAATATGTACGTGTGTATATTCTTCACTATCGCTACATTGTTATGAGTAGGTGTATCAATTACTATCAGTGGAATGTATCTTTGTCCCTGTAGCTCCGATAAATAAAAAAAAACAAATACCTAACCCGCACTATCAATACGTAAATAGTATGATCTTGGAAAGCGACTTCCTGGTGGAAGATAACCAGATTAGTCATAGAAGGACGAGGAGTTAACTGTTGAGGTTATTTCGTCGATACCGGGGGTGAACTGGAAAAGGAAAATCTACGGAGTAGTTACTCACTATATTTTATTTATTTATAACAATAGGATTTAAGAAAAGCTTTGACAGCTTAGCTACAGCACGGCTTCGATATCAAAGGTAATAGGTTCGAGTCTACCATCTTAACTATTGGTGGTGATCTTATTCTGGTTGTTCCTGTTGCCGCATGCCGATTTGGTACTACAGAAGCGCCAATTGCAGCCGAAAAGCAGTAGTGTGCAAACATTACTGTGTTCCGGTTTGAAGGGCGTTGTACTTCGTGAAATTAATGAGACTTAATATTTTATGTCGGAAGGTGACGAGTGCAGTGTGGTGCTGTGTGGGTGAGCGTATCACTTATCATTAGGTGAACCTCCCGTTTGTTTCGTCGGTTCGTAGAATATAAAAAAGTAATTAAGTAGTGACTTATTTAACTGAAGTAGTTTATTTTATTACAAAATTAAACCACCATTGCGGTGTATGTTATCAACAGTGAAGCAGCTAAACGAGCAGAACGTTCTACTAGTGGTAAGTTATACGCAAGTTCATAAGTGTGTCGGAAGTTAGGGTGTTTACATTGCAATAATACGTGGATATCATGTTAAGATTTTCTTCTTTCACACTTTGAAAAACGTAGAGTCCTATATTTAGCTAAACGTTCTACTGATAGTAAGTAATACATCATCATCACCATCAGCCAATAGACGTCCACTGTTGGACATAGGACTTACCCAAAGATTACCACTTCGGGTAGGGATTCATAAGGAGGATTTGGACCATTTCCCACCACGCTGGCCTAATGCGGGTTGGCAGGAGCCAGAGCCTCGCTTGTTGATTAGCAGGGTGCACCAGGAGCTGGTGAGGTTGGCTTGGATCCTATGAGTTGTTGTGCGGGACCCCTCACACCTTAAGTAATCCACCTGCTCATGGTAACAAAGCACCATATTGTGCTCGTCGCGTTGATATAGTAGACGTTTACAACTCACCCCATTTATCATACTGTTACAGCGCCCTTCAGATCGGAACATAGTAATGTTTGCACACTACTGTGGACAGTAAGAGTAGCTGCGGTGGTACTTAGACGATATCCGGGAGCAGAATTGTTGGAGTAAGTCGTCTCTACTTCCGTTGTTCCCAGGGTATTCCACACAAGGTCCGGTCGCTCATTACGCTTACCATATTGGATTGCCTGTTATCTCCCGCGGTACGCACGACCGTCCCCCCACTTGGCCCGCCGCCGCGTTTCGGTGCCACCACCACCAGCCACCAGTCCGGCGGGTTGCAGCGTTTATTTTCTTTTCTATGGCCAAGCAATTGCATTCAAACAATGCATTTACTGCGTAGATAAATTTAATGACAATGGCGGCTTCCTTTTATTTCACTGTTCAAAACTATTTTAATCGTTCAATCTATGTATATAAGAAAAATGGGTGTTGTTTGTTCGCCGATCACTTGAAAACAAGTGTACGTATCGACATGGGACTGGTGGTCTCTGGTGGTAGGTCTCTGTTGCCTGAGACCGTCTAAATGGGATACCACCGCAGCGTCCATTTCTGCCGCTGAACAGTTGTGTGCAATATTACTGTGTTCCGGTTTGAAGGGCGTCGTAGCTAGAGTAATTACTGGGGTTAACGAGATTTAATATCTTATGTCTCAAGGCAACGAGAGCAATGTGCAGTGTATAAGATCGTAACTAGCGCCACGTTGTTATGGGCGGACGTATCACTTACTATCAGGTGAACGTCCCGCTCGGCTCGTCACTTAATTGTATAAGAAAAGTAGGTACATGATCATTCGACTCGGAATGATTTATGGATAGTTATGGACTATTTATTTTTTTTTGATTTCGTAGATCCTTCATTATGTTATTTCCAATTGACTTTCACAAATATTTTCATTTCATGTTATTTATACGGTTGCTATAGTAACAGTTGCTAAAGAAAGTCATTTGCGGTAATTCATTACGGACAGTAAAGCGAGTAGGGAACAGCTAGTTTGAAATTAATGTCTTTACAGTATATATCTGTATACAGGTATAGTTTTGAATTGTGTTATTTAAAAGTTTGTACTATAAATTTTCTAGTACGTCCTGCCGGAAAAGTTCTAGACAAGTTTCACCGCAGCACCTGTTTGCAACAAAACAAAAGTGTGCAGACATTAGAGATCCAGTGCGAAGGGCACTGTAGCTTCTAAAATTATTGAGATTATGAGTCTTAACATGGCTCTAAACGTTGATCATAAAGCGGTGCAGTGTCTATCATCTTAACTAGGCCCTTATTGATACAGACGTATTATTTACTTTCAAATGAACATTTTGTCCATTCGACGGTTATAAAAAGACACATCCATTATAAATAACTACATTTTCAAGATTATGTAAATAAAATTCGTTTTGAATTTAATAAATAGTGCTTTAAGGTTAACTCATCACAAAATATTAATATAAATTGGAGTTAGCTTATTTTTGTTATAGCGCCATCTATTGATATTATTTTAACTCATCAGTTTAGAAAGAAATTTACTTCTAAAATTAGTTTTCAAAATAATTATAAGATGGCATTGAAATCAATTAAAAATAATAAAATATTGCACTGTAATTTTCTACTAATAATAACTGCTTTTTACTTAATTTGTATAAAAATTGCAATATACTTTTATATTGACAATATTAATTATTTTAATATAGTTTTACACGGTTCCTTAAACTTATTATATATTACACTAGATGGCAGTAATGCAAATTTAATTTCTCCAAATTGAACATTACGGGAATCAAAGTATTAAAGTATATGTTGATTACATAGTTACCTTCAAACGCAAATTTAAACTTACAAAATAATATTAATTATTTTGTTATGTTAATATATTTCCGATTGTTACTATCTGGTTTATTAAACCAGATAGTAACAATCGCAAATATATTAGCATTATTATTTATTGAACTTGGCTCCTGAGGAAATCGTAAACGCTTTACGCCTCGAATAGTCGCAGGTTCGATCTTCTTTAGTTTAAGCCTCCGGTGAATTTTAGAAAATTACTATTACATATTTGTAGTGATTAATAGTAATCTTTGCGTAGTAGTTTGACTTTAATGAAATACTTGTTTTATATAATTACGCGATGAGACGAACGATACGTTTACCTGATGGTAAGCGATACGCCTGCTCATAACAACAGAAGCTCTGGACAGAATGGATATACTACAGCATATTGCACTCGTCGCCTGAGACATGAGATGTTGAGTCTCGTTACCCCAGTAACTACACTAGCTCCAGCAACTTTTAAACCGGACCACAAAGATGCACGCTACTGTTTGACGTTAGAACTTTGGGTTGCAGTGTACGTAGATACTACATACATACCAACCACCAATGAATAATATATTTAGATATTTTTACTTTAATATATACGAATATATATAAATAAATGGCGGCTACGGAAATATTTAATTCGATAACAAATATTAAGACTCCGTAACATAATTTCAAAGACTGCAAAATCTTAATTAACAGAACGGAACGCCATTAAACAAAACAAACGGAAACAGATTGTGGACGAGTGATACGGGCGCCATTTTGAATTCGTCTTAGATCTTTTACAATCCATTAAAATTAAACGAGCACTGATAACGAGAGCTTATGTTGTATTCACTAACTTACCAAGCGACGGGGAAAACAATTTTATGGCTGCTCCATCAGCCGGCGACCTTGATGAGCGCCAGCTGGTGTGGAAATTAAACTTTGTTCAGACTGCTGGTTGGTCTCTGTTGCTGGAGGCCGTGTAAGCACCAACGCAGCTACTTCACCTGCGGCCACACTGCACTGTGGATAGTGTTCCGGTTTGAAGGCTGCTGTAAAGTGAATAGTAAGGAGGTAAGAAGATGAAGAGAGCAATACGATATAAACCGAGCAAAAATATTGAAAACGCGGCGCCAATGGAGCTTGGTTTGGAGACTGCGGGGACTCTTGGACCCTCCCAGAGATCGCCTTCGGATCCTCTCCATCCAACAGGTACGATGGGGCTACTCTAGGGTTTTGGTGTGCTGTAGCTAGTGTAATTACTGGGGTAACGAGACTCTATATCTTATGTCTCAGGCGACGATCACAATGTGGTGCTGTGTGTAACATCCTAACTAGCGCCATGTTGTTATGGGTGTGAATCACTTACCTTCAAGTGATCGTTTCGTCGCTTAATTGAATAAAAAAAAATTAATTTTCAGGATGTAAAATTTACACAAAAATTATTACTAATAAACATTACGAGATATATTTTAAAAGCCTTATTTTATGGCGGTGCTCTGTAAGGGCGGCTTCCGGCGCTGTAAAATACACGCGCCCCTACAAATCATTCCGCTTCAGGTTTAGGTGTTTGTTTATTGCGACAATAAAGTCGCCTATTGCGACCGGGACGAAACGAAATCGCTCCAATTACCTGCTGTTATTACTGGTAACTAATACACAGAATACAATACTCGCAGGAAGGTATCCAGGAACTGTTCATGTTCAGGACCAACAAAAAAAAATTTAATGTGTATAAATCGCATCTTTAAGCGATTTTGGACAAACATTACCGTGCTCCGGTTCGAAGCGCGCTGTACTTAGTGAAATTACTATGGTAACGAGACTCAACATCTTATGCTTCAGGCGACAAGCGCAATGTTTCCTAGCACCACATTGTTCAAGGTAGGCGTATCACCGTCAGGTGAACGTCCTGCTCATCTCGTCGTTTAATGTAATAAAAAAAAATTACTTCATTCCGGTTTGAAGGACGTTTTAGCTAGTGAAATTATTGGAGTAACGAGACTTAATATTTTATTTGTTGAAGCGACGAGCATATTGTGGTGATGTGTAACCATTGTAACTAGCGCTACGTTATTATGGGAAGGCGTATAACTTACCATCAGGTGAACGTCCCGTTCGTTTAGTTGCTTCGTTAAATAAAAAAAAACAATAGTATATATAAAAATATTTAGTTATTTAGATAATAATATAATAAATATTGTGTAAATGGGGAGGGGTGGGGGGGAAGTGTAAGGTCAATACCTCACAAGACCTAAGCCAACCCCACATGCTCGTGGTGCACCCTGCTAATTTACAAACGAGGCTCTGGCTCCCGCCAACCTTCATTGGGCAGGCGTGGTGGGAAATGGCCCAAATCAATCTAGGACCAATCCATGTTGAGATCTTTCTGGGAGGCCCATGCCCAGCAATGACATTCACCTGATGGTAAGTGATACGCGTGAACATAACGAGTCGCTAGTAAAGACGGTATACACAGCACCACATTGCGCTCGTTGCCTGACACATAAGATGTTATCTCCCTACCCCAGTCGTTTCACTAGCTACAACCCTCTTCAATCCGGAACACAGTAATGTTTCCACACTACTGTTCATCAGCTGCAATAGACCTTGATGCTCTTCAGCAACAAAGACCTACCACCAGAAGTAATTTAAAACAAAAATATATTATTTGTCCATAGCACTAGATAGGGCACGTAATGGGTCTGCGTGTTATGACCGTCTGTGTTTCGGTCCGCGCCCGGGGATGGAGGGTGCGAGGGTGGGGGACGGCTCCAGAAGTTTTCACATAAAACCCTTTTTATTGGTCCAACTTGATGCGAAGGTCATGCGCGATCGTGTGCGGTACAAGTCAGTGGATATTTGAAACTGTGGTTAAAGTATCATCTAGGCTAGACTTGCTGGAATGGCCTAAGTCTAGAACAATATATGGAGGGTAACCGCACAACTGGATCCAAGTCAACCTCGCCTGCTCGTGGTGCAGCCTACTAATCAACAAACGAGGTTCTGGCTCCCACCGATCCTTGGACCAACGTGGTGGGAAATGGCTCAAACACCCCAAATGAACCCTTACAAATCAAGATCTTTGGTGGAGGCCTATGTCCAGCAGTGAACTTCTATCTGATGATGATGATGGACGATTATAAAATGGACATGTATTATTTGCTCTTGATACAATGGCAGACCGGGATGATAGCTATTCAGGTTTGAAGGCCGCTGTAGCTTTTAAAATAATTAGGCTATTTAGACTTTCATATAACGTTTATAAGCAAAGTTCTTCAGTAGTGTACAAGTTTACTGATGCTGGGATATTTCACGACAAATGTTACTATGTTCCGGTTTGAAGGGCGCTGTAGCTAGTGGGGTAACATTTTATGTCTAAAGGCGACGAGCACAATTCCAACTAGCCCCATATTGTTATCGGCGTTATGATTCACCATCAGATGAACTTGCCGCTGGTCCCGTCGCTTCGCCAATGGACAATCGTGAGTGAGGACTGGACGCGATGGTATTCGAACCTTGGACCACGCGCCAAAGACTCTCACAGATAGCGCGCGCTCATAAAACACAAACCGCCCCTCGGATAATAATAAAGCGCAGATTCCTAGAAGAGTCCCGTTATTGCAGATAAATATGTCCATCTTATATATTGCTCCGCCGGAACCACTCCAGACCTTGAACTGCGGATGAGAGGAATACAAATGGCGGCACCACTTGGTTAAGTTATCTAAGCTTGTTGTGCTGCTCTCAGTGTCTATAATACCGTGCTCTTTATATAGGTACAAGCACTGAATAACTTAGCTCCCTAAGTCTAAGTAACTTCTCAAACATCTCAGACGATAGACGTCCACTGCTGGATATAGGTCTCCCCAAAGATCTCCACATACAGTCAGCATGCTCTCCAGTATCCAGACGTATGTCGGGGTTCATATGGGGGGACATGGGACATTTCCCACCACGATGGGCCAATACGAGTTGGTGTAAGCCAGAGCCTCGTTTGTTGATTAGCAGGCTGCACCACGAGCTGCTGAGTTTGGCTTGGATCCCGTGAGTTGTTGTGCGGGAATACTTACAGTACTTAAGTTATTTTTTATTTATTATGTATTCAATTATACAAGAAGAGGACAGGGACCTTCACCTGATGGTAAGTGATACGCCTGTTCACAACAACGTTGCGCTAGTTAGGATGATATACACAGCACCACATTGCGCTCGTCGTCTGACACACAAGTGAGTTTCATTACTCTAGTACACTAGCTACAGCACCCTTCAAACCGGTACACAGTAATGTATGCACACTACCGTTTCTCGGGTGCAATAGGCGCTGCGGTGGAACCACCAGTACAGGTAAGCACAGAGATTCCGGGTACGGTATACATCTCCTGGATGCGAGCAACGCGGGACTGATCGACGTGGAGATCTGTCTATCGGCTGATGACGATGATGATGATGATAATGCATATCCTGCACGATCCTGTGTTTCTAGTGTTTACAATGGGTTTAAACTTGAACTTAATATGTCTTCAAGTTAAGAGACGATGAATAGATGGTAAAACGCTATCATCCAGAATACTCCGGTTCTCACATGCTGTCAACAGGTCATATGAGAACATGATTACATCATCATCATCACCACAGTTGGAAATAGGCCTTCCCCAAAGATCTCCCTATTACAATTTATTGAGAAGAATTGGGCCTTAGCCCAAGACGCTGGCCCAGTGCGGGTTGGTGGGTAGTAAGAGCCTAGTCTGTTATCCATCAGGGTGCACCGCGTGTAAGTTTGACTTGGGTTCCGTGAGATGCTGGGCGGAACCCCTCAGCTGCTCAGGTATTTCCAAGACGTTCATTTAATGGTAAGATATACGCTTGCTCATAAAAACATGGTAATAGGATGATATACACTGGACCACAATGGAGATAACGGTTAAGTCTCGTTATCTCAGTAAGTTTAGTATTTAATTGTTTGTGCTGTTTAGATATGTCAGTTAAGGGGTAGAATAGCGACCGCGGCAGATATCGGTGGTGAGTCTGCATCATTCACACCTTCATCTAATGCTGAATATAGGCCTTCTCAATTAATGACTAGCGCGACTGGTCCGTGACCACCAGTCACCCGATTGATCCATCTCAGCATCTGTTCTATCTCTTTAATTATTCTTCTTTGGTTAGTGGTGGTGACTTCTGGTAAGTGTTATAATATATTGGTAATATTCTATTGCTTTTTACATAGAGGTCATTTTGAGGTCACCGTGACGAAGATGGTCCAATTTTGGTGTTCCTGTGATGGACGCAGGGTTCCTTAAGGATAGCAAAACAGGAACAGGTTGCTTTTAACTTTGTGATGAATTAGATAATATATTGTTCATCACAGATCCCCTTAAGTTTAAATGAAAATATTTGACTTCTTGGATCCTGAGATGAAGCAGTATGATTTTCAGAGGCCGTGGATCCGTGTCCACGAGCCCAGTATCTGATGAGCTTTAGGAGTCAATATGATAACCAATAGCTCAACATCATCAGAGAACGGAGTGTGCTTTTCCAATAATCAAACATTTGTTGTAGGGTGTACATTTTAATAAGTTTTATTACACAAACGAAAACTCGTTGAATATAAAGGGTAGATAAATATTGCGATTCGTACAAACGGAGAGGCGGAAATTAAAAAAAAAAAATTATTACAAAAATGCGGATTTTGTGAAAATATTTACACAAACACTAGGCATTGATTGATGATCCGGCCGAGATATTGTGTTACGGGTGAAAATATTTCTCTTTGTAAAGTTTCGCGTTACTCGCCCGAAATTAACCGGCGGCGCGAACCGACTCGCCCCCTTTATTAGGGTTCCGTAGAAAGCTGCAGATGATACAGCAAGTGTTTCCAAGAGCCCGCCAACGCGTTGATAACGAATTCTGGTACTGTATACATGTTCAGGGGTACATATACGCTTGCCTAATGCTGGTTGGTAGGAGCTGGAGCCTCGTTTGTTGATTAGCAGGGTGCATCACGAGCAGGTGAGGTTAGTTTGGGTGCCGTGGCTTGATATTCGAGACCCTTTACACCTCCATATGAACCCCTACAAATGGCGGCTCCTGGTGTTTGTGTGATTTTTGGGTGAAGCTTATGTCCAGCAGTGGACGTCTATCGGCTGATGATGATGATGATGTATGTAAGATGTTCTTAATAACATCCGTTGTATATATTTTTGAAGATCTTCGCCAGTGATGTATGGTAGAAAGAAATTGATTTAAACACTTCGCTGATGGTAAGTGTCAGAGATCGTTCACCAACAGCCTCACATTCCTGCAGACGTACAGTAGTGTGCAAACATTACTGTTATCCAGTTTGAAAGGCATTGTAGCTAGTGAAACTACAGTAGTAACTAGACTTATCGTGTCTAAGCGACGATCTCAACATCTTGCAGTGTATGTGATCCTAACTTGAACCACGTCGTAATTGGCAGGCTTAACACTTACTATTAAGTGAATGGTTCGTTCCTCTATTCGTTTTGTTAAATAGAAAAAAAAATGATTTCTTTAGTATTGGAAGAGAAGATCTGATAATGACGCTGAGGTGATAATGATAACGTTGAAGTAGATTTTTAGCAGTGAACACCAATAGATTGAAATGATGATGATGATGACCTTGAAGTCGATTTCTATCGGAAGACTGCAATAGATTAAAATGATGATGATGATGAAGCAGATTTATCACAAGAGTCAAAAGTGTATGATATGTGAGTATTATGATATATAATACGATATTTCATTTAAAGCGATAATCGCTGATTATTTTTTTCTATGAAAAAGTTAGGATGACGTACACAACACCACAGCAGCTTGTCGTTTAAACATGTGTCTCGTTCATCATCATTATCAGCTTTTGTTTATCCACTGCTTGATACAGGCCTTCTCCAATGTCTTCCACCCACTTCCGACCGCTCTGATGATGTCATCGGTCCATCTGGAGGGAAGGCGTTCTACACTTCTGCGACCTGTACGCAGCCTCCAGTCGAAGACTTCCCTCCTCCATCGGCCGACACTGACACGACAGATCTGGTCATCCCACTGCCACTTCAGCTTGCAGATTTTGAGAGCTACGTCGACAACTTTAGTTCTCCTTCGGATTTCTTCATCCTGGATGTCCTTTAGAGAAATGCCAAGCATAGCTCTCTCCATCACTCGCTATGATACTTTGGTTACTATGTCTCGTCACTACAGTAATTTCATTAGCTACAACGCTCTTCAACCTGGAACACAGTAATATTTGGACGCTACTGTTAGTTAGAACTAAGTGCTAAAGTAGTACCTAGACGGTCTTCAGCAATAGACTTACCACCACTAAGTATATATTATCACCACGGAACCGCGGCTTCGGGCGGAAATATTTAACGATTTTCGTTTTGCCCAACTTACTTCCCGTCTGACATTGAATAAGTTCGTAATCAAGTTGTGACGAGTTTTTTATTGGCCGAGAGCTACGGGCCTGATGTTTTCGCGATTCCTTGCCCTGAACAATTTATTTCCACCCTGAAAAAGAAATATGCTTAAACGGCGATGAATTTGTAATTGGGTTTGCGCCTTATCAAGTAATTTCAAGTTTAAGTTACTCTATATATGTGTAGGTAGGTCTCTGTTTCCGGAAGCTGCCTAGGTTGGTGCAATGTCAGCCCTGTAGTCACGGGCTAGTAAGAATAGGACTAAGGTATTCCCTGCCTGTCGTAGAAGGCGACTAAAAGGGTCTAGGAGTTTCGCGGGCCTTGAGGGTGGGGGCCCTTATCGCTCAACAAGCGAACCTGCGTGGAGACAGCGTATGGGTCAACGATGGTGCCTAGGAGGCTTAGGCTCCTTCTCAGAGACGTGTAACACAATGTGTAGAGGGGCACCGGTGCGTTCTATAAGAGATCCCGGAGCCTCTTCAAGTGTACTGATGCAGACCACCGCGGGGGTTTCACTGAGTAAGATTCTCACACAACACTGACTTCCCCTTAGAAACAGGGTATAATTCGAAGATTTCTCCCCCGAAAACAAAAAAAGGTAGATATCTGCCGCCAGACACTACTGTGTAAACATTAATATGTTCCGGTTTGATGGGCGCTGTAAGCAGCGTAATTACTGGGGCAACGAGACAACATATTGTGTCTCAACGTAACAGTTGCTATATAAATGATTTTATATTCCAGCTAGCAAAGCGAGTAAGGTACAGCTAGTATATATATATATATATATATATATATATGTGTGTGTGTATTGGTTTGAAGGGCGTTGTAGCTAGTGAAATTACTGAGGTGACAAAATTAACAACCTATATCTCTCGACGCGCACATTATGTATGTATGTAGTACCATATTATGGGCAGGCGTTTCACTTACCATTAGAGTAACGTAGCCCTAGTTAGGATCATATACACTGCATCACATTGCGATCGACGCTTTGAGACACAATATTTTATTATATTCCGCAATGTGAGAGATAAGGACTGATAACAGACTCGTAGCGTTCATACTAACAGCTTTGATCTATGCTCAATATGGACTTCTATGATTTATTATGATGGTTGTGATGATATCATTTTACTACTTCCAAATAATGCACTGCACTATAGATATAGCTTTGAAGAGTTTGTGATTTGATGATGATGTGTGTGACCATTAAATGGTGACAAACAGACCGACTAGTCGTAACCGTTTCCGCTCTACGAAGCAAACTACTTCCGCTATTGTCGCTTACATCTTTACGTCTTGGTTGAAGCAGTTACGTGCTTTAATATTTTTTAATCAATTGTTATACCTTATAATTAATATGAAATATAGATTATCGGAACATATTGAAGTATAATGTAGTCATTTGATTTTGCTTGTAGCTTCCCCGGTCGCTGTTTCATCAACCGATTTTTATTAAGATTAGCAACTACAACAGCTTAACGTTAGTTGGGATGATATACACAGCTATTATACTCATCGCTTTAACACAACATTTTACCTCAGTAGTTTCACTAGCTACAACGCCCTTCAAACAGGAACACAGTAATGTGCCTAATGTTCGGCGCAGAAGTATGAGCAGCGGTGAAACCTAAACGGTTTTTCGCAACTGAGACTTACTACCACTGAACGTCTATCAATATCTGCTAACTTAATAACTTAAAGGTTTTATATTAATTAAGAATGTTAAGTTGTCAGTAATCCAAGTTTTAAGTAGAACTTAAATTGAAACAAATTCGCATTTGAAGATATCTCAAGTAATCCAGTCGAGGGCCGCGTTCGTTTTGTTTATGAAATAACTTGGTTTTGTATCTAGACAGGCAATTAGTCTTCGTTAGCATTGTTTAACTTGAAGGGACGTTTTATTTATGAAGGCGCTTTAAATTTTATTGAAAGTATATAATTTAACTTTAACGAGTATATAAGCATAAAATAACTTTATTGTTAATATTCGAAACTACTTAACTATAAAGTTTAAATAACGTGTAACTCCAATGGAGAATATACATTCTTAACTGTAGTTTTTGGGTTTATAATATGCTGTCGGATTTAATTTTAATTTCACTTATTATTAAGTGATAGTAGGACTAAGCACGGTGATGAGTGATTGCTTAGGATTCCATAGGATATAATATTGACAGCTATAATACAATTAAAGCAGTTATAGCGTCAAATTTATCATGTAAAGGTAAACATGTAGATGCTGTACTAATATTTAACAGGTATTTTTACTAGGTATACACTTTTAAAGTATAATTGATGTTTATTTCTCCTATATAAAGAAGTATTATATTCGAGTAGTATGGGGTTGTTGATATAAACAACCTAATCAATTTTTAATCTGATTAAGTTACTTATGTGATGAGCTTAACGGGAACAATTCGATATCGAAAGTATTCGATTTATTTCAATATCTGTACGGTGTAGAGTTTCCAATAAAGTTGCTCGTGCGCCATTTTACGTTTCAGTACAAATGAAATTTTATTATTGAAATCTTCCGCAGCCCCGTACGGAAGAATGTTACGTATTCTCCATATTCCTCAGGACAGTATTGGAAAATAATTCCAACTACCCCTGGTCCGTTTGATTATCGCTTGCTTTCTAACACAGCGTTCTCTGGTTCGGTTTTTTTTTATTCAATTAAGCGTTCACGCAGGACGTTCACTTAATCGTAAGTGATACGCCTGCCCATAACAATGTGGCGCTAGTTAAGACGATGTATACACCGCACCACATTGCCGTCGTCGCCTGGGAGTTAATATGTATCTTTAGCACAGTAATTACACCAGATAGTAACCTCCTTCAAACCGGAACACCGAAATGTTTGTCGGCTGCAACAGGCGCTGCGGTGGTACCTACCTAGACGATCTCCGGCAACAGAGACATACCATCAGTTTCCAAGATTCCAAGGTTACATGTAGTTTGATTGATAAGATTACATATCACAGCCAGGTTTTTACCATCGAGCTGATGAGACTAGCAAGTAGTTCACTAGATGGTAACTAATACACCGTAGTGACGTGGCTCTAATTAGGATGATATTGATAAGACAGTATCAATTGTAGTCGCCATTATAAAAGATGTCTATTTGGTTATCTAAATAAATTCATGAGCCACAGCGCCCTTCAAACCAGAACACAGTAATATTTAAACACAACTATTAGGTCCTTACATATGAAATTGGCGTTTTGTACGGGAGGAATATAAAGTCATTTTTTTTTGTAAAATATATTTAATTAATCAAAGTATACACCGTTGTTATCTATGCACTTTTGCCATCTCATAGGTAGTTCATTGATCCCTTTACTAAAAAACCATGGGGGTGAGAATCAATAAACTCTTTGAAGGCGGTTTGTACTGCCGCATCGGAGTTGAATTGTTTCCCTTGTAAGAAGTTGTCCAAATTCCTGAATTGTGCGGTAATAAGGGACGTCAAAGAAAAAATAATGAGGTAAAAACAAATGAATGACGGTTTTCAAAACTCAAATGTAGCAGCTAAATGAATTTATAAATTTGAATTTGGAATTATTAACCCAAAGAGTAGATATTTCATATCGAAGTGGTCAGTACGAGAAAACGCTAATTTCATATGTAAGGAAATAATATTTGGCGACGGCAATAGGAGCTGCGGTGGTTCTTAGTAATGGAGACGTTTTTCTTGGTTTCGGGGGAAAATGTTCTAAAGATACCCTGCTTCTGGGGGGAAGTCAGGGTTATGTGAGAATCTTACTCACTAAAACCCAGTGGTTTGCGTCAGCATTCGGCGAGGCTCGAGGATCTCTTACAGAACGCACCGGTGCTCCTTCTTCACTTTGTGTTACACGTCTCTGAGGAGGAGCCTAACCGTACTAAGCACCATCGCTGAGCCATACGCTGTTCCACGCAGATTCGCTTGTTCGATAAGGGTCCCCACCCTCAAGGCCCGCGAAACTCCTAGACCCTTTTAGTCGTCTTCAACAACAGACAGGGCTTACCTTAGTATTCTTACTATCCCGTAACTACAGGGCAGCAGCAATAGAGATTTACCACCAAACAGGTTTAAACTACAACTAAACAACTGTACGTTTACTTAAAATTTTCATTCAACTTTAAGTTAATATGTCACACTAATAAATTATGTTATTAATTAAATAATTGTGTATATATTTTAGCGTCATTGCTTCATTAACTAATTGCGCTCGCCCATTACAATTAAGACGTAAAGTAAAAATTAGCGCCGACAATCGAAAGAGTGGCTCCTATATCGTTTATGGCTCTCGTTTTACTGTCTATAGATAACAGTTTTTACTGCCCGACAGTCAGACCGTTTAACGGCCTATACTAATTTATTGTTGTGTTTGCGAACGACTGTGCGTCGACCTCTCGCCTCTGATAAACAACTAAATACTTTACTAATGAATAGTAATTAGACGAATTCGCATTCAGAAATTTTCAAATAGCGATATTTATTTACAAATGCATTGGTCACTTATAATCTATTTGATTAAACCGTATTGTGCAAATATTACCGTGTTCCGGTTCGAAGGATGTTACGTGAATTACTGGTATATCTAGATTATATATATCAGGCCTTAAAGCGTCGAGCACAATGTCTTTTCCTTATCCCACAAAGCGACGAGACTACCAACACGCTAGATGGTGGCTAGGATGATGTATACAGCATCAGAATGTGCTCGTTCGCCTTGAGACGAGGTATACCGTTTTGTTCCTTAGTAATTTCACTAGCTACAGTGCCCTTCAAACCGGAACACTAATGTCTGTACACTAATGGTTTTCGACTACAACAGGGTGTGCGGTAACAGAGACCTACCATCAGTAAATAGCACTAGTTAGAATGACGTACACTGCACCATATTGTGCTTATCGCCTTGAGAGGTATGAAGTAGTTTCGATACCTCAGTATGTCCTTTAGCTATAGAGCACTTCAAACCGGAACACAGTTTTGTTTTTCAACGGAGCTGTTAGACAAGCGAGACGTTCACCTGATGGTAAGAGGTACGCTAGTTTATAACAATGATATATAAGTGACATAAGATGTGTAGTCTCTTTACTCCAGTAATTACATTAGCTACAGCGCCCTTCGAACTGGAACACCGACCACAGTTCTACCAACTTTGGACAGTGTTGTATTTTGCTGTGATTTAGTGAGCATAAGTAAGTAACCATCAGGTTTTTAAAGTTCATCCAAAGGTCGTTACATGATGAGTGAGGATCACAGTCCAGTGTTTTTGTATTTCTGTAAGTAGAGTAATAAATGATATATAGAATAGAATAGCAAAAGAGAAAAGAGTAGAAATAATAAGAAGAATAGAATTAAGGGAAGAAATGACTACAGGATGTAGAAGTAAGAATAAATTAAGGATTAATTGTATAGAATAAGGAATGGACAAAGAAATGTAGCCGAAACACGGAAGAAGGAGTTAGGATGGAGAATAGATGAGAGGGATGAATGGAAGATTAAAACGGTGAAGACAATGAAAGGTGAGAATGAGGAAGGAAACTAGGAAATGTAATAACGAAACGAAGTCGAGGGCGATTTATGCCCGGGGGAAAGAGTTAAAAAGAAGTATCTACAATCACGCGGAGAGAGTGATTAAGCAATTCATAGCACTATAGTCGACAGAGTTAAATGGAAACCAGAGATTCACCGTCTTACTAAGTCTGCACTAAGAAGAGTTACGATCAATCCGTTGGAGCAATAAAAAGGCTTCCTCTATCAGGATAAACAAAGTGTTTCCTTACTCTAAAGCAGCCTACACGTTTGCTAACTTATTAAACTTGTTTATCATACGTGGGTAACTTAGCCCACTTATGATGAACACAGTCGACAGGTTCATCATCATCATCCTATAGACGTCCACTGCTGGAGATGTCTCAATACTGCGTTATTACTTTCGCTCATATTTTGTTTTTCACAGAAGTATTATGATTTTATGGAACATCTGGTGGGATGCTGCTCACTGCTACTGGTATATTACACCATACATTCACCACCATTACCTCGTGGAATGATACAATTACGTTTTTTTTTTTTTTGGAGTTTTTACGATATAAATCTTCACCGGCAACTCGTTCGCAATGATACAGGCTATAAAAGCTGTTATTGTATGAAAGTACGGTTATAAAATTTATGCTAACCGCATTTTTAGTATATCGTTAAAAATAATATTACATATATATATATAGATAATGAATATGGGTTACCTTTGTTCGTCCATCACGTGAAAACTAGTGAACGCATCGATCGACACGGGAACATGAGCATTCTACGCGGAATGATTGATGGTTATAGGACATTTAATTTTTGAATTTCATAGATACTTCATTGTTTCATTGTTTCATTTCTAATAGACTTTCATAAACATTGTCATTTCATAATATTTATGCGGTTGCTATGGTAACGGCAGCGAGAGAAAGTAATTTGCGATTGAGTTTGCTCTTATGGAATGTTTCGGCTATTTCAAGTCTAGTTTTATATTACGGCCAGCACAGCGGGCGGACGGTAACTAGTATATATATGTATATATATGTGGGACTGAGGGTGCAGAAATAAAGGGGATTGTTTTTCAAAAAACCCTGTTTTTTTTTAAACAAAAAAGCCATAAGCACATCCACCATCCCTTCACGTATATTTCTAACCTCCCAGTATATCCCTCTCCTTCAAGCTCGTGCCTACTGTCTCGTTTTTACGTTTCGTTCCACGCATTCATCACTCATACATCCTACACACGCACACACATATATATATATATATATGTACGAGTATATATAATCTATGTTCAGCAGGAAATGAAAAAGCTCCATAATAAGTCGGTAAGAACATAATATCAAAAGCATTGTCTCTACGTTGACAGCATAAGTACATAAGGCGGTCGTATGTAACTCTCAAACATGTGCGGGTTCGATCCCCACTGAACTATACCTTCCGGTGAAGGAAAGCAATGGTAATAAATCAGCATGCTTTAAAAACGAAGTCATTCCTGAAGATTTGATATCCGCCAAGTCACACTTGGTGAACCTGATGGATTTGACTCTGTCCTTGTGTAAGCCCTGACTTCCAGACGAGGGAACATTGATGGAGCTATTTATATATTATAAAATGCATCTCAAGTATATAGCTAAATAAATATTAATTAAGCAGAGCTAAATTAATATTTTCCACTTCCTCCATTTTTCTATTTTCCTTCTCATCATCATCATCTCCCCAAATTCATACATAACTGGTGGAAAGTCCTTGTTGTACAGGAGGAAGGTTCCTGTTGCCGGACACCGTCTAACTAGACCCCAACGCAGTGCTTATTTTTACTGTCATAATGCCGTGTACTGTCAAACAGTAGTCTGCATAAATTACTGTGTTCCGGTTTGAAGTACGTTGTAACTGAAACTTACAATTTATATCTCAATATTATGCTGTGTATAACATCCTAACTGGCGCTTCCTTTTTTCGGGCAGGTGTAGCACTTACCATCAGGTGATCGGCCCACTCGTGTCGTCGTTACCATAAATAAAAAAAAAATCCAGTGTGTAGGTTCCTTTATATCGGCAGTACATAGAAAATAGAACCCATTTAGTGCTCAGTAAAATTTACAGGGGGCAATGAAAACGCGACCATTACCGCGCTGCATCGTACGTTTCCGGCGAGGTGGCGTTTGTTAGTTCCCACTAGTGGACAATGTGATCAGTTTTGTTTTTAAATAAACAAACAATTAGATCATTATTTTTCTTTAAAATAGATGAATATATATATACAGGTAGGAAGGTAACAGGTGTAAAAGATCTGTAGGTGCTAAAGTATAGCTCGTATCTTATCTATCTATGTATCGAATACCCCATACAAAAACAATGCTTCTGGAGTTATTCTTTTTTTAAATATTTTTCAAAAAGTTCGCGATTTTTTAGGAAAAACTTTGATGATTTTATTTCTTAGTTATTTCTTCACAATTTTTTTATGTAATAATTATTGTTTTAATAAATTTAATTATTAATCATCATATCACTTTTAAATTAGGTTCTTTGAAAGTCGTGACAGTAACAAATAAGGCGTCATACTTACATTTTTATTTAATCTTAAAATAAAATTTTATTTATAAAAAAACGTTTAAAGCACATGAGTACCTGACTTCAATACCTATCTACTTTTCATGACAAGTAATGATTCTATTTAAAATCCCTCCATCATTGTGTCGGCTGAGCAAAGTAACACAGCAGCAGCAGTCGGCGCGTGTTGGCAAGTTTCAGTCACTCAATGCATGAGGTACCCGTCGTTCAAGTTTTTTTTTCCCGATTTCCTTCAAGAAGATTAATACAGTGTTGTCACTTACCCCGACGCCTGCAGCTACCTCTGAAGTGCTTTGTGATGGATCTGCTTCTTCAATAGCCTTTATGATGATGATGATGACGACGACGACGACGACGACAAATACAAATAAACATCTTACATTCGCCGGCTTCCTTATACGAATATAGGACGTCCATTTCCTTAACCTGCCCTCGCGATGTACGGGTCAGTGATCGCTTTAACTTAATACCAGCTTCTGAATATAGTATCCATTCCTCTATCTTCTATTTCCTTTTAAACTAAATCGTAAGTTATAATATTAACTTGGATTTTTTTTAAGATAATGTTCCAACTTTTGTTTATTATGTACAACGTATTGTACTTCTAACCTATATATTTGGTACTTATATATAATGATCCTCCCATTAGGAGTCAGGGCTTTGTCCTAAAATGGAACACTCAAGGTCATTTATCTATCACGATATCCAAGTGAGGATTGAGAGAGACTAAATCTATGAAAATTATTGATGAAACAAGTTGATTTTCTCCTGATGGTTTCCTTTGTTGGTAGCTGAACTTAATGGGGATCGAACCTGAGGATCTTCAGGACGTTCAGACTTTCTTACAAATGTACCATTGTTGTTCACTGTTCATTCTAACTAGCGTTTATACCTTCGATGTTTCAGCTAACAGCTCTCTCTTTAGCTGTACATGTCTGCTGAATTGAAGAGTCAGCTGTCTTCTCAGTTATATAATTTAAACGGAGTAGGAGACTTCAATCGATCCGCTTAACTTCTTACAAAGACACTCGTTACACAATCACTTCTTGGCTGCTACAGATAACACAAGGAACATATAAAACAATTGTAACGGTACTGTATTTAGACGATATTTTTTTGGATCAAATATATGTATAGTACTCAAATATATATATATATATATATATTTATACTAACCGTAATACCGCAAACTGAGTTTTAATCGCTTCGTTACAGATATAAAACTTATTTGTATACGTACATATAATATAAACATATTGAGATAAAAGAAAAGTATGACTTTTTTTTTTATTTACGTGTGTAAAAAAATGCTAACGGAACGCACACCCCGTACCAATACTGGGCCGGTAGTGGGGTAGTGTCGGACTCCAACCGACTAAAAAGCTTCACACGGTATTCCATCACATCCGCAAGGAATGCACGAGAGTCGCGGGATAACGCTTTAAACAATTCTTCCGCAACCCCCAGACGACGGGGGTACGGTTAAAAAATATTTTAATTTTCTTTTGATATGAGTCAAGAATCCTAAAATTTCTAGCATAATTCTGAAATCAATGATGCTTAATGCCTTCTCCATTTATTTAGGCAAGATTTGTAGCTCCGAATAACTTCACTATCTCTGTATTGCCAGTCGTGTCATTCATAAAGGAAAAGTTGTTTGTAGGAAATAATTTCATTACATTAGTATTTTTTCTTCAGATCAAGCTGGTGCTCTTAGACTTCTCAAAGACTATTACGGCTTCATCAGATTTATCGCCAGCGGATCCAGTATACACGAGTTAAGTTTTTTAATGGAAAGAGAAACGTTTGCTCGAAACATGTCTTTAGGATATTTCAACTTATCTGTGACATATAAAATGTTAAGTCTCATTATCCCAGTAATTTCACCAGATGCACAACAATTCATGGGACCCAAATAAAGTCACTTTTGGTAATCAAGAAACGAGGCTTTGGCTCTCACCAACCCGCATTAAGTCAGCGTGGTGGGAAATAACCTAAATCCCCTCACATATACCTCTACAAACGAGGGCCTCTAGTGCCCGGCGTTTTGCGAGAAGTCGCTGGATGCAGGCAGTGTGACCCATCCATGCGGAGATCTTTTGGGGAAAGTCTATGTCCAGCAGTGAACGTCTATACGCTGATTATTCTAACTAGTGCGAGAATTTAACCCTTAGTAGCCTGATTTATGAAAGTGATTTATTTTTAATATTATTATGTTTACTTGAGGGTCCAGATGAAGGGAAAATAGCTAAAAAGATCACAATATTTATTTTTTTTAAATTTCATTGGGAAGAATGTTATACAACAGTAAAATACGTACAGCCAACCTATAAAAAAAAAACTAATAGTAATGTGAACATTCGGTTTAAAAGATTGGTATCAAAATTGAAATTCTAGGTTATTAAGGGTTAAGTTCAGTCTTAAATTTATGCGGTTCAGTATGTTTAAAATTGAAATGTACTCATTAGTTCATTTAACCGTTCGTTATCAATCATTTGTTTGTTAATTGAATTCATTCATTAGTTCGTTAGTTCATCTATTTTCCATTGACCTGTTCATTATAAATCATTTGTTCGCTCATTCAATTATTCATTCATGAGTTCGTTCACAGCGGATATCGAAACGTCGCTTTTTCCAGTCGTAGGGTCGTAGACTCGTAGCGTTTAGATTGAACTGTAGCCGATTCGATACATATTGAAAAATTGGAAATATTTGTACGTATGTTTGACTTGATTCTTCTATTTCTATAAAATAATACGACGCACGATCAAATAGAGCGGTAACAGCGGAAATGCAGGGCTTTGTGGGACGTTAGGAAATTGAAGTGCTTCTCAAAGTGTTCCGAGCGAAAGAGCGGTGTTTTCCTCGGTAGATTTAAAAATAAACCTGCGCCATCTCTTGCCAAGCTGCAGATTGTAACTTTACGGATGATTTCAAAATGGATTTAGAATAGACAGTTAAAAAGAGAAATTACAAGAAGATAATAGAAGTTAATAATATGTAGACAAGTCCAATGCCGTCAGAGCAATGGTAGAACTTATAATGATTCTTTTTTTTTATTTTGTCATTTTTTTAATTTTATAAATGATAACTGACAATTATAATATAACTAGGAGTACACCCGTGCCCGGTAACAAAGAGATGAACAAAGAGATCTCCAGTTCGTGCCGGAGGCCACCGCTGTTGTATTGTAAATTTGCTGACATATACTACTCAATACAGCATCCGCGCTGTATTCAGATCACCTTTATTTAAATTGGTTACTTTATTGAAGTTATATAAATTGGTAGTGGTACATACAGAAATTGGAAACATTTTACTTGAATCAGATGTTTTAAAATGTAGCATCCAAGTGAATCTTGATGACTTTGTGAGTTCCCCTGGTTGATCGTGAAAGGCAAAATTTCTGGGTTACTTATTCCTGGTAGACTACAGTAAAGATAGTTTAATCGGCACGGCATGCTGATGATATTGGGCCAAAACATTTACGCCAGTTATATAATATTTATGTACTTTGATATAATTGTGAGTGATATTTGAAGTTAAAGGTGGAATTACTCTATTGGAAGCGACAGAGGCTATTCAGCCGGTCACAAGGGGGGATGAGCGCGCCGCGTCGCTCATCGGAAGACCTTTAGTGTTACGTTCGCTTTGTCAGCCGTCCGTACCGTGAATGGGTCGCCGCGTTCCTGTTGCTGGGCACGGATCCACATCTCCACTGTAATGGACAATGTAAATTGTGAGAGCGAATAAATTCCACATCAACCCTTTTCAATGTTTCAGAGAGAACTATAAAGGAACATTTGTAAGGCACTCGCTGTAGTCAATAAATCCTTCATTATTATTATATTCTGATCCTTACAGGACATCTAACCTATTTTTGATCCTTTACAACAAATTATTTCTTTATTCAACGATCCGCACCTGATGGTGAGAGATTCGCTTGCCCGTACTCAAGCTTCAAACTTTAACATATTAATTGTTGCACACTACTGTTTGGCGGAGGAAATAGCAGATGCGGTGGTACTCACTTCGAAGGTCCCTGGCATCAGGGACTGTTACCAATAAAATACAAACAGAAGAAAACAAATGCCGAAACTTACTAAGAAAAGTTTTAACTTACAACTATGTGTAAAAGCTCTACTTAAATTGTTCAACATATTAGTAAGCTATTCAAATTTATACAGCATTAATTGAAATTGTATAATTATCATGATTACTTGATAGATGCCCACTGATGGATATAAGTCCCACGAAGATCTTTACTCTTGTGGGATTCTCCATTAGGTTTTGTGCTGGATGCGAAGGTTTTCCGCTACCTATCTAGTAAAAACACTAATAGATTTTTTAGTACAGTTCGTTTTGTTTAATTTTTTTTTCTTTGACTTTGTATAGTAATGTGTGGAGATTTGTGAACCTGACGGCGGATGGAGCAGTGAGGTCCTCGAGTGCCGGCCGCGTACCGGTAGACGTAGTGTTGAGAGGTCTCCCACAAGGTGGACCGACGATCTGGTGAGAGCCGCGGGAAGCCACTGCATGCGGGCAACGCGGGACCAATCAATGTGGAGATATTTGAGGGAGAGCACATGTCCAGCAGTGGGTAGACGCAGCTGATGATGATGATGGACCGTAGTTAGTTAACATTAACCCCATTTTTAATTGTGTTAAAACTCATTAAACTAGCAGAGCGTGATTACTAAAGACACCGTTCAGTGTTAGAACTTTGACAATTTTATCCTTTTTAACTGACCCTAAGTTTTGAAAGCTTTGTAAAGGTTTCAAGTTTCAATTAGAAAAAAAAACAGCTGAAACCGCCTTTCGTCCAGCCGATGAAGGAAAAACTTTAAGCAGTCGAGTTCACCTGATTGAGTTGTTACAAGAGAAATTTTAGAGGGTGACTTATTTAACTTTGGTAAAGCGAAAGTTCGGTTCAGCCGGAATAAATCCATTTACCACCGCTAACGGAGTTTTTATAGGACCATTTCGAAGTCACAAAAGATGGGGTAATATTAAAGCGAGCTTTGGTGTTACGAGATTGGGGTCAAAAGTGGCGAAGGGAACTTTCTTTATTTGTTGTGGTGGTAAAGGACATATATAAAGGGTTGTAAGGTGTCCTGTACCGATCCAAGCCAACCTCACCTGCTTGTGATGCACCCTGCTAATTAACAAACGAGACTCTGGCTCCAACTAACCCGCATTGGGCCAGCGTGTTGGGAAATGGACTAAGTACCCACATATGAACCCCTAAAAACGACAACCCCTAGTGCGATACAGGCAGCGCAGAACTGATGGATGTGGGAATCTTTCGTTGAGGCCCATGAGGCCAGTTGTGGACCTCTATCAGCTGATGATGAAAGGACATATGATTAAAACAGTAGTAGTGTATTTAGGTTTCGGTGAGACCGTCTAGGTAGGTACCAGCGCAGCGCCTATTGCAGCCGACACAGTACTGTGCGAACACTACTGTGATCCGGTTTAAAGGACGCCACAGCTGGTGTAATTACTAGGGTAATGAGACATAATATTGTCACAAAGTGACAAGCGTTATGTGGTCCTGTGTATAACATCCCATTTAGCGCCACACTGTTATGAGCATTATCACTTACCATCAGCTGAATGTCACGTTTGTTTCATCACTTAATTGTTTAAAAAGTTTCACTAGCTACAGCGCCTTTCAAACCGGAAAAGGGTAAAAATTGTTTTTTGTGATACTTGTTTATATAGCATGTTATTGTTAGAATGGTAAATATGTATCATTATAATTTCAACCGACGGAAGTCCACTGCTGGACATAGGTCTGATGTGTTCCACGTAACACCAGTTCCATATTACATATAAATATGTATATTCGTATGTAATATGAAACGAAGGGTTATTATGAAATGTAAACGTGGAGCAGTTCTGGGACGGAAATAAGATTAAAAAAAAACTGATTCCATTATGTTAAGGGGAAGCGTCTCGAATACGTTGTGTGCCAAAACAATGTAAAAAAATACACAATTTTCTTAAAGCGATCTCATATCTCAACGGAAGCTGTAGTCTTTTAAAACAAGTGAAAGCGTTTTTAAGGATTATTTGTAGACGTTCATCTGATGGTAAGTCGTATAACCGCCCATAGCGTATATCATCATCATCAGCCGACAGACGTCCACTGCTGACATAAGCCTACACTAAAGATATCCACATTGATCGATCCTGCGCTGCCCGCATCCAGCTGCTTCCCGTAACCTTCACCAGATCGTCAACGACCAACACTGCTGCAAATGGCCAATCGGCTGTCAGTCCTTCCAGCGATGTGTCCTGCCCACTGCCACTTGAGGCTAGCAATCTTTTGGACTATATCGGTGACCTTGGTTCTCCTGCGGATCTGCTCATTTGTGATTCGATCACGCAGGGAAGCCCCAGGCATAGCTCTCTGTGCGACTTGAAACCTTTTCACAAGGTCATAACGTATAAACACCACCACATTGTGCTCGTCACTTTAATACATAAGATGTTAAATCTGCTTACTTCAATAATTACGTTAGCTACAGCGCCCTTCAAACCGGATCATAGAAATGTATTCACACTACTGTTCGGCAGTATGTTCCGGCGCTGCGGTGGTACCTAGACGGTCAGGTAACGAAAAAAAAAACTAAATCTATTTAAAGGGTTTAAGTTCTAGGAGAAAGTAATAAAACAAGTTATATATAGTTTCTTTATCCTTTTTCCTGCTGCACTTTAGAGCGCGCCCAGTACTCTACTGCACACGGACACTCGAAACCGGATGTTGGAAAATTATATAATTAAAAAATTATATTTATATTCAATCGAATAAAACAAATATTATTTTAAATGCTCCTTCTCTTTCGCTCTTTCTAGCAAGGCATTTTCCGACTATTTCGATGGTAGGTCTTGATAGCAGCTAACAAACAGTAGTGTGTAAATATTACCGATTTCAGGTTTGAAGCGTAACTAGTGGAATTACCGTGGTAACGAGATTTAACATCCTGTGTCTTAAAGTGTGCACAATGTGTATATACATCGATCTAACGCCTCGTTGTTTAGAATTCTCGATAAATTGAGATGGATAGGGAAAGGAAGAGCCAGAGGGAGAGAGAGAGAGAGAGAGAGAGCGAGAGAGCAAGGGAGACGGAGAGGCAGAGGAATTGATCGACACTTTTAAATTCTTTGAAGTAAGGAACAACAGATAAAAATTTTATAAAAATGTACTATAGATTGCAAGGTTTATCTCTCTCTTTCTCTTTCTTCTCCTAACTACCGCTACGTGTAGACCTAGGTACGATAGTCATTAGAGTTACAGTATTCTAGGCGAGCTTTCTTCACCCTCGTCATCGTGTAATACCATATGGAAGTTACGTACAAACAAGCCATAAACATGCATGATCCTTTTATGGGGAGGCTTTAAGATAATTCTCATAACGCGGCGAGAGGGGTTAAAACATTAATATTTCAGGGTGAAATTATTCAAATATATATTTTTCTGGTCTGTCTGTTGCAATAAAGTTAATTGGCCTGTCTAAAAATAAAACCGGACATAATTTTTATGGAGATTGATTGACGTTGAGCCCGTCCGAAAGATTGATCACCGCCAATGCTCATTTTCCAGCCAATTGGTTCTCATTAGTGCGAAAATATTACGTTTATCACTGGAAGCGGTCGGAGCTCGGTTTGGGTATCCATACTCCATAATCGGCTGCTTAGGAGACGTAGGTTTGATTCCAACCGAGCTTGAACTGAGCTGAACTTCCGGTGAAGCAAAAAATCTAAACTAGTCCAACATATGCTTAGAGTATCTATCGAAGATCTTAAGATTTCTCCCATCGCTTTGTCAACGTTGTGAATAATTAGTCTTATTGCTGTGTAGTGTTCTCTTATCGTGAGATCGGGCCTAGAGTCCCAGCAGTGGGATTATGAGGACGGTTTCTTAGGCAATATTTTGTAATTTAATATAGATGAAGTTTATCGCTCTATAATAAAGTAATACTAACAAAAACTGATCATGATTTCAGTCATTTCCGGTTTCGTATTATTTAAACTGTAGTATAACGGACACCGGAAATCAAACACTAGAGTTTCATATGATCCGTTTCGGTCATCGGCCATCTCGTGCAATTGTCCAGCTGTGGACTGCCATCGGAAATAACGAAGTGTCAGGCGAAGTAAAAAGTTTGAGGTCAAAGTAACGGGCCAGTGTGCAAATGTTTCTGACTCAGTTCACACGCGTTACGGGTTCCGTAGCTCGTGAACTGGAAAAATACCAAACGCTATACGAAACGGTGCGATCCCGCGCCCCGCCGCTCGGAAAATTGGAAAAGTTTCACTCAACTGCCAAAATTCGACGCGAATTTACTGGGAGAGACTCCTGCTGGTGCCTTTAAGTGAGAAAATCACGTGTTTGTAGATATCATTATCTTTATCCTGTAGTTTCGGGCTATTAAGGAAAGGACTGAGGTAAGCCCTGCCTGCTGTAGAGGGCGACTAAAAGGGGTTCAAAGGCGGGACCCTCATTGTCCACTAAGCGAGCCCGGGACGGACGACATGTACGAGGTGTTCAAGTTCTTATCGTATTAAAGCGAGGATGTCGAGGAGGGCTACAGCCCTTCCTGGGACTTTAGGCGAAGTGCTGGAAAGCACTGGTGTGTTCCGTAGGAGATCCCGGGGCCTCTGGCAAAGCACTGGAGATAACCACTGAGACGTTTTAGTTAGTAAAAATTCCACATAATCTTGTCTTCCCCCTAGAAGCACAGTATTAGAAGATTTCTCTCCGGTAAAAAAAAAAACGATTTCACTCTTTACTTTTAACTGCCATGTAACACAGTGATTGTAGCTATAGCACTGACTACCTGGTTTGATTCCAATACTACATAAATAATGGAGCTTTGATATTTGCAGGATTTTCAGTAAACTGTATACATTGTGTTCCTATATTGGCCCAAAATTTTGCTAGCTGTAATTTTCTTCTGTGCGATAATTTTAGCCGGAAGATAGATCCTACATCATCACACCGATGTAGTCCACAGTTGGACATACTTCTTTTAAGGAACTTCCGAACTTCGGCTATTTACACTTAGCCGCTCCATTTTGGGTACTGGACTTCTCGCAAATTAGACTTACTTCTAATCTTCTTCTTAAAAGTGCCTCCCCAACTAGTGAAGGTTGGCGATCACCGTGGTACAGCCCTTTCTGTCTCTAGTTCGGCAGAACAATTGTAACGGCTCAGATATGCCAGCCCATTCCCTGATGTTCTGATTCTCTGAATTGATCGTGAATGATGACTTTATCCTTCTCCCCATCTGTCGATCACATCGCTGATGACGAAGTACATGACTGAGGTAGGAGAAAATAAACAAATAGATGCCGATCTCATTTAAAGAAGATGCTAACTGATACTTACGCTTAATCCAACAAAATTGTTTATTTACAATATAAAATTGAATTTGTTGGAAAGTTTAGAACAATTGAGCAAAGTTCATTAATGTTTTGAGACAATAATTATAAATAAAACAACAAAAGCCCATTAGCAGTGAAAATAATTAAGTGTCGGACAAACATCGGAACTTTGTAACTAAGTAATAAGTTTAATCATTGTTTAATACTAATCACTATATTCAAAAATAGACAACCATAGGCTGAAATAAGAATGACGATGATGAATATTAGAAATAGAGTTCATGAGGAAGAAGAGGAGGAGAAAAAATAACAATAAAATGCAAATACCCTTTTTGGGCAAAATATATTCATTAACCCTTTATTATTAATACAAAAAGTTGTCTCTTAAAATTTCCTTTAAGAAAGAAATTTTTTTCAATTCTATTTTATGGAAATGGATGAGATATTTCTCGTGAAATTTCCTAAAAATGTGGGATAGTTCTGCATAAAAAGGAAGTGGTAGAATAGTTCTGTTCACCCCTTGTTAGGAATAGATATGTTAGGTTTGGAACCATAAAACTTTCTACCGATTTCAATACATAACGAGACTGTAGAAAGATGATTTTAATAGAGGAGGCTGTGATAGGGGATGAAAGTTTATATATGGAACTAAACATTTATGTAGCTGAGGATATAAATCTTGTTATCCCAGTAAATTCACTGGCTACAGCGTCTTTCAAATCGGTAGAAACTGTTTGCAAACTATTGTTCGTCGGCAGTAAGTAGACCTTCCCAGATAGTTTCCAGCATTAGAGAGTACCACCATCGTTTAACTATTTCAAGAATTATAAATAAAGAAAACAACGTATATTTTTGATACCATATATTTTTTTAATTAATATCTAATGTAGATATACAGTGAATAAAAGTTTTTGTAAACTTCTTCATTTTACATCATCATCTTCACCCGTTGAAGATGTTTGCAACATTCGAATAACTATACCGAATGTGGAAATTCCTTACGTCACTGTTAATTGCTGTGTCTTAAAAGTATTGCGGGTCTACGGTAGAGTAATCGAAGTCCTCGTACTTCTGGTACCAATCCTCACAACCTGCCACATTCTCCGGTTCATCGCACCTTTGCTCAGCATCATTGTAGACCTCTCCTAGCGGACAACTAAGTTCTATCGCTTCGGCACCACTAGCACACTTGTAGAACTTTCTACAATCACTCAAATTCGGATACATTTGTGTTTCGCTACTTTCACCAATTCTTCCAAAATTTGGACATTTGAAATTTTTATCTGATCTGCAATTTTGTCTCTTTGAAACTAGATACGATAAACAAAGCCCAGTATCCTGATCGAAATGTAATCCTTCAACGCATTTAACTTGTCTCCCAACGCCGTTAATACAGTGATAGTACACGTCACAGATTGAAGAGTCGGGATGAGAGAAGAAGCCATTACGTCTTGGGCAGTTGAGCGTTGATTTTGGACGCTGTAACTTCGTCCGGTTGCCGCAAACGACGCTGAATGGGTAGTCGCATTTGTAGATACTTCCGGTTCTGTTTGGGTCAAATACTAAGCCATCAGGGCACAGTGATTCAGTCACTTCGCCTTCGTAACAGACCCAATATTTGTCACACTGCCTTTCATCTGGGTACTGTCCATTTTTCTCCGGACATTGAAATTGTTGGCTGACTGCAACAACTGTCGTTAATATTATGATTCCTTTCAACACCTTGTATCCCTCCATGTTGTCTTCTTGGTCCTTTACTATAGACTAATAATTTTTCTTCATACAATTCCTTTTTATGCTTATTCAAATGATAATTTGATAATAATATTTCCAAATGTGGTAATCAACTAATGACCTGATTAGGGTATTAACAATTGTGCAAGCGTTATTAATATTACTAAATTCGTACGATGATTCATTTAATTAACATTTCAGAATAATTATGAGGTAAATCACAATGCTTCCGTAGAGAGGCCTAATCGCCGGAAGTACGTGTGTAATACTGTTAGCTGATAAGTCTGTCATAAAATTCGTTGCTTCCGCTTGTGTTCAATGTTCCGAAAGAGAGGATAATCCTATTTCCATTAATGGATTACCGCAGGCTGATAATGAATAATAGGGGTGTATGGGGTCTCGTACAACTCACGGGACCAAAGCTAATCTTACCTGCTCGTGATGCACCCTGCTGAACAACAAACGAGGTTCTGGCTCTCACCAACCCTCATTGGACCAGCATGGTGGGAAATGGCCCGACTCCTCCCATATGTGAACCCCTACAAACACGGAGATCTTTGGAGAATGCCTATGTCCAGCAGTGGACGTCTATTGTCTGATGATGATGACACTAAATTACAATGACTAATTTATTCAATACATTCATGTTTTGTTTATACTAAGCGTAGAGACGAAGAGTATCTTAACACTTCGGGCGCTAATATACAACGATAATATTTTCCCCTAATATTAGTAATGCAATATGAATCTTTCCTATATTTCTAATCAAGCTTAGAATTTTTTTTAATTTTGCTACGACAAATGTTAGACGAAAAAAAGTCCATTTAAATCCAATAAAGACTCATCGAAGCTTACAGAATGAAAATCTATCTTTCACTTCTACTCTAAGGGTTGAGTTTTTAATTTCTATGGAACCCATAATATAATATTTTCAACAAATAAATAAATTATTAAAATCGAATTTCTCTTTATTATACTAAAATTTTATGTAGTCATGTTTATAAATAAGAAATTAAAAACTGAAGTTTTAGATCTTATAAGAATATTTACTGTTGTATCTAAAGTCGTACTGGAAGGGAAAGTATCTTGTTTTAAAGAAATAATAACAAAAGTATTTCTTAATTTGTTTGTTAATCCTTGTCACCTGTTAGAAAATAATGTTTTAAATAACAGACAGAGGGCACAGTGCGATGGTGGTGACGTTAAGTTTCAATTTAAGCTGAACGCGGTCACCGTTAACTGTGGGAGCGTTAGTTATTGCTCACGTCGCTAGTAATGACGTCACGCGCCTCCGCGACGCCCCGCCGTTGAAACTTGTGGAAGTTAATCCTCCTATTTTGGCTCCCCAACACTTCAGAATGAAATTTATTTCAAAAATTTCACCTCTCTACGTGCTTTGGTATTTAATGGCACGTGCATTATGAATGTTTTTTTTTTTTGAAATAGAATTTTTCACAAAATTCTACGATATACTTTAAATGAATACAAAGCGGGGACTTACCATTGATAGGGTAGGTCTCTGTTTCAAGCGATCCCGTACTTCCGACCAAGGGTTACGAGAAGGAGACCGTGGGGTTTTAGCCGGTAACAGTCCAGCATAATTAGTACGACCGTCTTGTAAATAACAGCATTCGATTCATTATCAACTCTTGTTAGTATGATCATGTTCACACTTAAAGTGGTTACTGATCCGATTTTGTATTTTGACTTCTCCTAAACGACCTCCTTACCTTATTTCCTGTTTTAAGTATTTAAGTATTAACCACGACAAAGGTCTTCGCTCCTCAAACAACACGCTTCTTTTGTGCCTTCATCACACCTCTGATACTGTCCACTCTTCTTTTTCTATCCAGTCTATTCTTCTCTCGAATGGACTCCCTCTAAATATCAGAACAGTAACTAATAGGTGTACTTTAAGTAGAAAGTAAGAGAAATTCTCGTTAATGACATTAGGACTGAGCCCCTATTGAAATGATATTTAATATTTAGTTAATATCATATATGTGTATCTATATGTGTATATATATTATATTGTATTTAGTTGATGCATCTACCTCATCATCTCTGCATTACCCAAGGTAGACTGGAAGATAATGCCAATGGCATTAAGTCCGCCTTTACACGAGATGTATGAAGTTAAAATTAATATATAATTCTTCTGCTGACCCAGCAGCGGAAGAGTATCCGATGTAAGATTTCTCCACGAAAATAAAAAGATATCTATTGCTGGAGACCATCTAGGTAGGTACCATCGCAGTTACTGTCTCTGCCACCGAACAGTAGTGTGCAAACCTGTGCTCCGGTTTTAAAGGTGTCGTAGCCAGTGGGATTACTGAGGTAACCAGACATAAAATAGACAGAGAAATATTCCCCTGCTGCAATAAACGTTGAAGCAAAAGTAGACGATCTCGTTAGCACTCTAATCTCATTTGTTACATAGCATCAGAATCGCCAAATATTATGTCCTTACATATGAAATTAGCGTTTTGTCGCACTGATCACTTCGATCTGAAATATCTCCTCTTTGGTTAACAATTCCAAATTCAAATTTATAAACTCATTTAGCTGCTACATTTGAGTTTTGGAAACAGTCATTCATTTGTGTTTACCTCATTATTTTTTCTTTGGCCTCCCTTATTACCGCACGGTGGAAGTCATGAAATATCGGTATATTTACGAGTACGAGTTCTACCGTGGCACCAGTACCAGAGCTGCAGGAACAGCTCGAAGGATTAATGATGTGTATGGCGCTGGTGTCGCAAACGACAGCACGATACATTTTTGGGTTGACCGTTTTCGTTCTAGAAATTTCGACATTCAGAACCAACCCCGTGGACGGCCGGAGAGCACAATGAAAAATGAAGAATTAAAGGCTATTCTGGAAGCGGATCCATCACAAAGCACTTCAGAGATAGCTGCAGGATTCGGGGTAAGTGACAAAACTGTATTAATCCACTTGAAGGAAATCGGGAAAGTAAAAAAAATTGACGATGGGTACCTCATGCATTGAGAGAATCGAACTTGCAGACACGCGGCGACTGCTGCTGCCGAGTTACTTTGCTCAGCCAACACAATGATGGAGGGATTTTAAATCCAATCATTACTTGCAAACCATGAAGGAAGAACTAGTTGCTAAACAACCGAGATGGTCAATCGCCATAGGCCACTGCTGCTTCACGACAATGAAACACCACCACCACACACTACACAACAAACAACCACTAAGTTAGTTTAGCTACAACTGGAATGTCTGCGACATCCACCACTCCCCGGACCTTGCCCCAACAGATTAGCAATTTCTTCCCGAATTAGGACAATTTCTTACAAGGAAAAACATTCAACTCCGATGCGGCAGTACTAAACCGCCTTCAAAGAGTTTATTGATTCTCGCCCCCATGGTTTTTTAGTAAAGGGGTCAATGAACTACCTATGAAATGACAAAAGTGCATAGATAACTACACGGTGCATACTTTGATTAATTAAATATATTTTACAAAAAAAAATACTTTATATTCCTCCCGCACAAAACGCCAATTTCATATGTAAGGACCTAATATATTAAGTCTAGGTACCATCGTAGCTCGTATTTCTATCGCTAAATAATAATATGCAAAATTCACTATGTTATAACGTTGACGGTTTGTAGCAAGTAAAGTTATTACGGTAACGAGACTTAATATTTTAGGTTTTAAAGCGACGAGCAGAATGTGATATAGTTCTAACTAGCGTCACGTTGTTATGGACCTCTTTCTCGTTTTGTTTCATAATCAGCCACAAGACGTCCACAGCTGGACGTAGGCCTCTCCCAAAGATCTCCACATCGATTGATCCTGTGCCAGGCACTACGAATCGTCGTTTGTAGAGGTTCATATTGTGGGGATTTGGGCTTGTTCCTACCACGCTGGCCTAATACGTGTTGATGGAAGGCATGAGCCTCGTTTGTTGATTAGCAGGTTGCACCACATGCAGGTAAGATTGTATACAGTATATAGGTGGAGATTGTATATATATTTTAGCTGATGATCCTTTAAATATATCGACTAATGAATATTCCTTGTTCATCTCCGAATTCTCCAAGAGAAAGGTAAGGTTCGCCGCACTTGGTGTATGGCGGATATGCTGATTATTCATATATAGTTCACGGTAAGCTATCTACTAAGTAAAAGTAAAGTGAGCTATTTATATATGCAGCAAGGAATAGGCTTTTGTATTAGTCACTTAGTGTCTAGAGATGTAGATTTATTATAAGTTAAATAATTAAAACTTAATACTTCATCTCCTCTTCGTTGTTGGAGTCCTCAGTTTTTGTTTCTTGTCGTCTTTCTATATTTTTAGTATGTTGTAAAATTCTAACAGATAGTACTTCAGTTTGTGGATTTCATACGGGCGTAGATTATTCTGGAACACCTGATAGCACGGCATTAAGCGATCTCGAACATTCCACCCCATGCTGTAATCCACTTAATGCGGGCGCGGTCCGCAGCGGGCAGCGTCCGGACCACTATTTACATATGAATGGTACATGCCAATAAGCAGTACTTTACTAAACGGGGTAGCCACACTGCCACGAATTTCCGTTTATTATCCTCGTTTCTGTGTATATTAAGTTTATTGTCTTGTTTTGTAGCCGTCGCGTTGCAGCGATGTCTCTACATCGATTCCTCTTAAACGAGCAATTGTAAATAAGTATTAACTTAATGAACACGCCACTGTCTTCGTTTAAAATATTTGAGTTTTGAATAGAAAATACAACAAATGTAGAACTAATTACAGTACTAATACAGACTCCTATATCAATAGTATATGTTTAAGTCGAAAATTATTTTTTTTATTCGACGAAGCGACGAGATGAGAGCGACGTTCATCGCGACGAAGATCGCATGTCATTGGATGTGGGTAGTACAAGATCGATCGGTGTAGGAATATAAGAGAAAACTTATGTCCATCAGTGGACGTTTTTCTACTGATAATGATTTTTTTGTATTCTATAAATCGAGGAGACGAGCGAAATATTAACCTGATGGTAAGTTGTACTCCCGCACATAACATGGGATTAGTTACGATGGTATAAACGGCACAACATTGCATTCGCCTTTAGACATACGATGCGACTTTAGTAGTTTCACTAGCTACAGCGCCTTTTATACTGGAACACAGTAATGTTTGCACACTACTGTTTCCTACCTATAACCTACTCAGTCTTCGACAACAGATGCTATCAATGTTTGCAAGATAGGACTTTGCAAACATTTTAGAACTACCTCAATGCATATGCCAAGTTTCCTTTCTACATTCTTCTTTATCTTATAAAGAATCATGCGTATGATTATATTATAACTGATATAATTTCCTCAGTGGATGTACACCCATCTCTTTCTCGTCTGAGAGTTTGTTTAGTAAAGCTAGATCCCTCACAGCCAACAAAACTGTAGGATCCGCGTAATTCCGCTCAGCGCCGCAAACTTCTATAATCCGATAAACCGATTTACACTTGCGACCGTTTCGCGGCGAAACGTGCGCGTTTTACATATGAATCGGGAATATCTGCGTGTAGTTTGTACTGGAACTGCCTTCGGGGATTCGCTGAACAGTTCCACACTGTCGCCACATGTCGCGCTGGCTCGTTCACAAACTACTTCGCTCTAATAACGCGCTATTAAATAGTCCGCAAGTCCTAAGATCGTTAAAGGAAGTTTCGCTGCCAGACCGTCTACGTAGCTACCGCCGCAGCTCCTATTGCAGCCGCTAAACGGTAGTGTGGAGTCATTACTGTGTTCCGGATTGAAGGGAGTAGCAGCTAGTGAAATTACTGAGGTAACAAGACTTAACTACCCATGTCTCAAGGCGAGGAGCGTAATGTATTCCCGTGTATAATGTCCTAACGCCACGTTATTATGGGTAGGCGTATCACTTACTATTAAGTGAACGTTTCGCTCGTTTCGTCACTTCATTGAATAAAAAAAAACAGGGGAAAGTAGCAAATAAACAATAGTATCGAGCTTGATATAACAAAGCACGAGTGAAAAGAATTCTATTTCTCTTCTTCTGAGCGCAAGATATTGATTGTAGAATGTGTTATAATTCTAATGATTCGAAAGCATCCCTATCTGAGATTTCGTCCCAGAATCTTACCTAGATTCCATCATCATCATCATCAGCTGATAGACATCTACTGCTGGATATAGTTCATTGAATACAAATACAAAAAGCTCTAAAACTCTAATTAAAAGCATTACCAGTACCTATCGGAGCTGTGGTATGGGTAAGAGTAATCCAAACTAAAAAGAAAATAGTAGATTTCCAGCTAGAGAGAATCCAAAAAATTTCTTCTCCAGATTCCGCAATAAAGCTGCAGATAAAGCTTTTTCACTCTAAAGAACAGTTTTTTTTTTTATTCTACGAAGCGTCTAGACGAGGACGTTCAAATGATGGTAAATGATACGCCTGCTCATAACGTGGTGCTAGTTAAGTTGATATACACAGCACCACATTGCGCTTGTCGCCTGGAGAGATAGATGTTAAGTCGCATTACCTCAGTAATTTCACTAGCTGCGCCTTTCAAACCGGAACACAGTATTCGCACAGTACAGTTTGACGGGAGAAATAGGAGCTGCTAGGTACCACCTAGACTGATAAATGGTTATTTGTTTCTAAATATTTTAAAATATAAAGGGGTGTAAAGGTTCCCTTACCACTCACGGGATCCAAGCCAGCCTCACCTGCATAAACGAGGCTCTGGCTACCACCAACTCGAATTGGGCCAGAGCGGAGGGGAAAGGTCTAATTCCTCCTATATAAAATCCTACCCGATCAAGGTGGGAATCTTTGGGGGAGGCTTCTGTCCAGCAGTAGACGTCTATGATGATGAACGAGTGATGAATTATGAAATTACATCCCACTCCTGCAATATTTGCATTTCAAACTGCACTGAATATAAATTCAGCAAACACTGAATGAAATAAATGGTACATATTCCAGTAAAATATGACGCTGCCTGCTCGAATTGTTCCGGAACAAATCTTAGCGTTGGAACCTTTTCACAAATACGTAAAACTGCAGCGACGTTTGTTTTCAATTTGCAAGCGCAACGGCGCCGTTAGGTATACTAGGAATGCTAGAAATAAATTCAACCTAACGTACTAACAGGAAATCCTTTCAGATACATGATGCCCTTATTGCGTTTTTTGCTGACGACTTCTTAGTCCTCAAACTTCCTGTACTTTTGAATATTTATGTGACTTAATTGTTTCTGCCACATCCTTTATTAGTACATTTTTTCTTCTTCTATGAAGTGATGAGACGATCAAGACGTTCACCTGATGGTAAGTGATACACCTACCGACAAAAAAGTGGCGCTAGTTCTTATACACAACACCTCATCGCGCTCGTTGCCTTGAGATGTAAGATGTTCAGTTGTATTACCCCAGTAATTTCATTAGCCACAAGGCACTTCAAACCGGAACACGGTAATGTTTGCCGGCAGAAATAATTCCACCTGTTTTGAGATAGGGAAAAATTTTAATAATTATTTTGCTATTAAAACAAAATTCGCATTCATTTTCGGAACTATTTTAAATCTATCCAAAACTAAATAATTTTAAGTAATAACTTTAATGATAACTTAATTAAAAATTCGTTTTAAATAATTAACTCTAATTTCAAGAGTTTCATTATATAATTAGTTCATTAATAATTTGTTAAAACAAGTAATAAGTAGCGAGATAGGAAACGTCAAAATTTAACTAGCGCAAGGTCGACCGGTACGGTAATGTTTGGGAAGAGCCTACGTCCAGCAGTGGACATCTATGGGCTTATGATGCTAACATATCTCTTACTGATGAACAGTCAAATATATCATACACTGATAAATTATGGTGTGATAAATTCATCATCATTTTACCATTAGTCTCTATTGCCAGATACCGTCCAGGTAGGTTGCCTCTCTCATATTGTCTACAACCAGTGTTGTGTAAACGTTAATGTGTTCCGGTTTAAAGGACGTTGTAGCTAATGAATTTATTAGTGTAAAGATAGTTAACATTTTACATTATTAAAACGATATAAATTTTAGAATTTAAATGAAAAAAGCAATTTCAGTTCAATATTTTTGGTTATATTACAAAATAATAAGTGCATACATTCACTGTATGTACGATATTCAGCTTCAGCAAAGAGCGTCATTGCAAATTCATCGCTTCTAATATAGAGACGGGGGTGTCCTGAAATTTTCAGTGTGGAATATTTAAATTGAACGGGCGAGCTCCCTCTGCACCGTCGCGCAGACGGGGTGCGGTTTTTATTTATGAAAAATAAGGGAGAAGATCAGCGTTCAATCTAGGTGGGGTACTTGTGTTCTTTTAACCCGTTTTGATATGAGTGAGACGTTCACTTGATGTTAAGTGATACGCCTGTCAATTTAAATCTTTAATACACAAGATGTTGAGTATTGTTACGTCAGTAATTTCAATAGCTACAAGGTCCTTCAATACAGAGTAATGTTTGTGTACTACTATTTGGCAGTAAAAATAGGAGCTGATGTGGTGACTACCTAGACCATTTTTGGAGGGAAACCTTCGAAAGATATCCTGCTTGTCATTCTTAGTGCTTTGCAAGAGGTTCCGGGATCTTCGCTCCTAAGCACATACCGAAGGGTGTCGTAACTCCCCAGCACCCCCTCTTGGCTACGACAAACACGATACCACCTCGCTTGATGTCTACCCGGGGCTCACTTAGTAGGCAATGAGGTCCTTACTTTAAAGTTCCACGAACCGGAAAACACTTACCTGTCGTCTTCTACGTTAGGCTTACCCTAGTGCTATTCTTAATAGAGAGTATAGGGTGTAGCCACAGAGACCTACCACCAGCACCCTTGAAGTCTAGTTGGAATCTCATTGTGCATCGAAATAGATGAATGCGTGATTAATTTAATTTTTAGGGAAAGTCTAAATGTTATCGCCTTCAACCAGACTGATGCTGTTCAGCACTAATGGAGCATCTTAGGTATCCTTATCCTCATCATAACTGATATGACGCACTGGAATATGATAGTTCTTTATAAGTAGTTTCTTTATCTTATAACTGATAAGCTGTCGGGGATTTTTGTAGACATAAAAATCTAGACATCGCAGTGTTGGGATGCCTCCCACCAGGTGGTTCTACGATCTGGCGAAGGTTGCGGGAAGCAGCTGGATACGGACAGCGCAGGATCGATCAATGTGGAGATCTTTGGTGTAGGCTTGTCTAGAACTGGATGTCTGTCGGCTGATAATGATGATGACCATCTAGAGATAAAAGTAGATCTTCATAAAAAGTAATAGAGACTTCATCCTCTGTTTTATTAAAAAAAAAATTCAACAAGTGCTGGAGTACACTTTTAACTATTCAAAAAAATATAATCCCTTTTACCTCCTTATTGTAGACCTACTTCCGGATTAAGGAACGAGGGAATATTTCAGTTACCCATTTCACCATTTAGAACTAAAGATTTCATCTTAAACGTTGAAATATTCAAATTGAACTGGAAACGGAAATCGCTTTTGCGGAAATAAAGGAATTCGAGTTTTCTTATTTACATATCGTTTTGTGGTGTAATCATAATATCTTATTTACATCCACCAACCCCCTGTTTGTCGCATGCTGTATAAATATTCTGTATTATTCTAACCACGACGAATATAATCATCTTATATTGACCGGCAGAAGCTGAGATGTTTAAGCTCTTCATCTTGAAGGTCTCTTGGATGTATTGGTATGGAAATACTAATGATGAACTTCACAGTAGCTGGAATGAATCCGAGGAGCTCCTGGCACATAGTTTGTATACATCATCAGCAGCTGATATTCGACTCCCACTGCTGGACTTGGCCTTTTTTTATTCAATTAAGCGACAAGATGTGTAGGACGTTAACCTGATGGTATGTTATACATCGAGCTCGCCTTCAGACGTAATATTTGGAGTCTCGTTACCCCAGTAATTACATTAGCTACAGCATCTCTCAAACCGGAACACAGTAATCTTTGCACCTTAGTGTTTAGCTGTAGAAGAAGGCATTGCGGCGGTACCTAACTAGACGGTCTCCGGCAGAGAGAGCTACTACCAGTAGCCGGTTCCGAGGATCTCCTCACCAATCGGTTCACATTTAGCGGTTTCCTGCTACCCTCAGCAGACTATATATTTAATATTTCTATTAAATAAGACAGGAGATAAGCACTAGGATGAGAACAGACACAATACAGTGAGATAGTGTTTGTACTGTATAACATTACGCTTACTGCTCTGCGACGTTAGTGTGCACAGTAATATCCTTAGTTACAGCTCACTGCATATCGTAACACAGTAATGTTCGATACTTACTGCTAAACTACTACAGTATGATTGATGAAACTAAAATCTGATGATATTTTTTATATTAATATAATACGGACAAGTAAAGATTTAAAGCAGGAGGAAGAATATCCTGGGGGTGTAAGGGGCTCCGCGCAACAACTCACGGGTACTCAAGCCAACCTCATCTGGCTCATCAATCGAGGCTCTGCCTCCTACCAACACGCATTAAGTCAGCGTGGTGGGAAATGGTCCAAATCCACCCATAAGAATCCCTACCTGATCGTGTGAGAATCTTTGGAGGAGGCCTGTCTCCAGCGGTGGACGTCTATCAGCAGAGAATAGAATAATGTCCTGGTTAGGTTACCTGTGCTAATGGTTAGGTAGAAGCACCCATTCCTGGACGCGGTGCCGAAAGTCCAGATTGCCTTAATGTTCACCAACTTTGAAGAGAAGACGGACTTTTAAAAAGAAGTTAATGTCTGATGAAAATCACATAATCATTGAATGTGGACAGTACAGGATCGAGTGAGGATATAAGAGAAGGCTTATGTCCAGGAACGTTTATTGGCTGATCAGGATTTTTTTATTCAGTGAATGGAAGAAACGGGAAAAGGTTAACCTGATGGTAAGTTATACGCCTGTCTATAACAACGTGGCGTTAGTTAGGACGGTACATATACACTTGTGCTCATCGCTTTGAAAGATTAAATCTCGTTACCCCAGTAATTTCACTAGCTACAGCACCCTTCGATATACAGTAATATTTTCACTTTACTATTTGGTGGTAGACATAGGTGCTGAGGTGGTGCTTTGACGGTTTCCGGCTGTAGATACCTACCATCATTTATGTAGTACTGTTCGCTAATTACAGCAAAAACTAACCCTTTACTTTAATACGTATCTATCTCACATTACACTTGAATACCAGTGATATAACATATCTATTTAATACTGGTGGTCTGGGTACTACTGCAGCTTACAAACATCACTGTGTTCCGGATTGAAGGGAGTTATAACTAGTGAAACTATTGGAGTAATGAGACTTAACATTTTGTGTCTGAAGGCGACGAGCGCAATGTGGTATTATGTACGCCACCCTAATTAGCGCCACATTGTTACGGGCGGGCATAACACTCACCATCAGGTGAACAGTGGCGCTGGTGAAAAACATTTTTTTTTCTTTGCATAAATTAGTATTATTCCCTCTTTCATTACTTTTTCTTAATACAACGTTCTTAAATACATTTACAAGTACGTTTCAATCAAACATGATAATCGTTAAAATTCTCATCCCCCGGAAGTCGGCAAAAACATCCGCTGGGGTGGGACGCTCGCAATTTAAATTATGCTGGATAATAAAACGGACGTCCCTTAAAGCTTTTAAGGTGACAGATCAGCATAACTTCTGATCTGTCATCAGACAATGTCATGAATGAACAGTTATTCTTTTAATTGGACTTCCTTTTAGGAACGTTTCCATCGGCTATAACATTTGGTGGTGGTAGGTCTCTGTTAATGGAGACTATCTGGGTAGGTACCACCGCAGCTCCTATTGCAGCCGACAAAAAGTGGTGTCGGAACATTATGGTGTTCCGGTTTGAAGGGTGCTGTAGTTAGTTTACAACAAGAGTAATGAGACTCAACATTTCACGTGGCAAGCGGCGAGCTCAATGTAGTGCAGTATATATGTGCAGTATATATCCTATCGCCACGTTGCTATGAGCAGGCGTATCACTTACCATCAGGTGAAAGTTCCACTGGTCTCTCGGTTCGTTGAATAAAAAAAAAATAGATGGCTCTCCACAAGATAGACCGAAGATCTAGAGGTCGCGGTAGCATACCGGCGGTGACATTAGAGGAATGCTTATATCCAGCGGTGGACGTCTGTCAGCTTATGATAAAGGATGGGGTGGTTTATATATTTAATTGTATTTATTATTGTATAGAAAGTATCATTATTGTCAGCCCTTGTTTATCCACTACTGGATATAAGCCTTCCCCGATGTCTTCCACCAAATGCGATCCACAGCTTCTCGCATCCACCTACCTCCGACCGCTCTAATGATGTAGACGATCTATCTGGAGGTAGGACGTGCCACACTTCTGCGACTTGTACGCGGCCTCCTCTCCAAGGCTTTCCCCCCATCGGCCGTCACTGACACGACAGACATGGCCAGCCCACTGCCACTTCACCTTGCAGATTTTGAGAGCTACGTCCACAACTTTAGTTCTCCGTCAGCTGTCTTCGTTCCGGATTATGTGATATATAAAAGCAACAGATTTCAGGGATTGCAGTGATATATTAATGTTTTGTCAATAGATAAACATATTAAACATATAATTAACATATTAAACCGATTTCTTTATATTGTGTAATAATGGAAATATAATATATATACTAGTAAATGCAGAACAGCAAATTTATGTCCCCACTGTTGGGGCACAGGCTTACCTTCAATATGAGGGCGATGGGGCCATAGTCACCACGCGGGCCCAATGCGGATTGATGACGTCACACACACCTTAGAATAAATTCTAATTCATGTTCAGTTTCCTCGCGATGTGTCTCCTTCACCGTTTGTATTTCACTGTTGTTACTAAAGTTCACAAATGTACATAACTTAAATATTAAAGTCATCGGAACATGCTGAGATTCGAACCCGCGACCTGCGGAATGAAGGACGCACGTTCTAACCATTAGACCAGCGAGCTACTGATATAACTGCTCTTGTTTGTCAACAGATATATAACAACAAATGATGCGGATCCATAAATAATATGTCTGTGTGGAATAAACGAAATAATGTCCTCCGGCTTCGACGTTGTTGTGTCAGCGCGTATATCAAATAAATGATGTTGAAAAAAAAAACTGTCAACTCACACGAGAACTTCACAATCAGGCATACTCCTGAATAATGTATGAAAGACATTTGGAGCGTAAAACGTCTTGTACGGAACCCCGCTCGGTTCTTCATTAATGCAGTACAAGACGTAAATCTCATAGAAAATCGCGTATGAAGCGTTAAAATCGTTTTTGGTACAGTCTTGTATCCTCATCTCTTTTGGTCACGATTACCGCCGAGGGGGAGGTGGCTATTGAACGACTTGGGGTCCAGGGAATGGTTTAGGGCACCAGGTAAAAGCAATACTAAACCGCTGATCATAACTACATGAATGCACGAGGAAGGCGGCCATCATAGAAGAGTGGCTGCGTTGTGAAGTTTGCCACCAACACCTGTAGTGATGACCACGATCACTCTGTCAACAGTGATACCGACAAAGAAAGAAACTACGTGTATATATATATATATATATATATATATATATATACACATATATATATATAACACCTCGTTCCCAGTGGGGTAGGCAAAGACCACCTCTCTCTACTTGCTACGGTTCTGGGAGACCACTTTCGCTTCCTCCACTTTCATAAGCGTCTTCATGCATGCTCGTTGGTTGCGAGTACTCCTGACCCGGCCTTTCTTTAGGACATCTTCGATTTGATCGGCATATGTCCGCCCAGGTCGACCTGCACCGATTTCTCCAATCATTCTTACCTTGTATACTTCCTTCGTTAATCTTCTTTCATCCATTCTTTCTCCATGCCCGAACTATCTAAGCATCCGTTTATTTTTGTCACTACATCTTCAACCACTTCAAGAAAGAAACTAAGTAGACGATATAATCATTTCACCATTTTGGGCCATTAACTTCCGTTGTCGGCGATTGTATTTCCGTCCCGGTATAAATTAAGAGTTTTTAGAAGAGTGAATAAGATCCTCCTAGACTAGTGTGTTATGTGACTTCACGAGAAAGGCAGGTGACTGGATCACCGCAACTCCTGTTTTTGCCGCTAAACATTGTGCAAACATTACAGTGTTCCGGTTTCAAGGGCGTTGTAGCTAAATAAATTATTTGGCTAACGAGACTTAATGTCTTACGTATCGAGAGTACGAGCACGTGATGCTGTATATCATTCTAACTAGCACCGCATTGTCTTGAGCAGGCGCATCACTTAGCGTTAAGTGAACATCTCTTTTGTATAGTCGCTTTGTCAAATTAAAAAAAAATTCATGTATCATTCCGTACTTCAAACATTCTATTTTGTGAATATCGAATATAATTTGAATTTGGAATTTGTAATGAACGGCTGAGGTCAATGTGGCCAGTTCGACAAAACGCTAATTTAGGGCCAATTATATGGGCCTGTATATGTAGGACCTAGGTTAGGCGCTACTTTATGGAACCACTAGCTATTCCCCGCCCGCTTGTTGGCCGTAACACCCCCGCAACCCCTATTGGGGTAATATTTCGTAAAATCCATTGTAAGCTGACTGAAGCAATATTTCTAACAAATTTCGAGTGTTTATCTCTAATAGTTTTGGAGATCTCCTGGTGAGTTAATGAAACTCTGCATGTCTCCTATATGGCTGTAAGTTTTTAAAAATATTTCATGAGCAACCGCAACCGCAAATTTCTACAGCAATGGTTACTATGGCAACCGCGTAAATAATAGGAAGTGAATATGTTTACTGTTTTGAACATTCAGTCAGTATGATATACACTGCGCTCGTCGCCTGAGACATAGGATGTTGAGTCTCGTTACCCGTTTATTATAATAGCTACAATGCCCTTCGGACAGGAATACGGTAACCCATTTAGTCGGTCTCCGGCAACAGAGTCCTACCACCAGTAGTACGATGGAGGATCTATGAAATTTAAAAAAAAAATCTATAACCACCTACAAATCATTCCGCATCAAAAGGTCACGTGATTAGCGAACAAAGAAGAAATATTAACAGTATATATATATATATATATGAAGGTAAAGAAATCTTGCAGTATTGAAATCGAGAGACTGGAGTAAACCGAACATCATAGGAGAGTTCACACAGTTGGATGGGCCACTTGCTAAGGATGGGAGGGAGTAGAGTCAAAAAAGCGTTCATCGGAATTTTAATTAGGCGCCGACCTGTCGGCCGGCTCAGATATCGTTGGAAGGATGTCGTAGAGCAGGACTTGCGCTAAGCTCCAAGCAGTGGACTGTCAAGAGGCAGTACGAGGCAGACACTGCTGGTGCTCTCTTGTGTCGGAGCCCAGGATTCACTTTGGGTCGTTGCGCCAGAGGAGTAAGTAAAGAAATCAAGTCTAATGGCCTTAAATATATAATCTAAGAGGTATTCTTTATCCACACTCAATAAGGATAATGAGGATATTTAGTTAAAGCAGCTAAGCGAGGGTTAAAACTAAAATATTATACTTAGCTGTAAAGTTAGTTTTATACTTATTTCAGTATTAAACGACCTGAATACTTTCCTTTGTACTAATTGAATTAATTTGCCGAAGTGCTCTCATTAGTCTAGACAAACCGTCGGGGGGACTATTGTACAACGTACTTAAAGTTAATCGTAAGTACTACTTGTACCCAGTCGACTCTTGGTGGGTAATGAGCGATGGGAAAAGAGAAGCGCACAGTTCAAATTAACTTAAGTTATACTTACATATAAACTTGAACGCTTGAGGTATTAATGCATGATTTAAGTTGAAAAGTTGATAGGATTGATAGTGATCCGGTCAGGCGCGCTTTATGTTATCAGTCTTATTGTCACTTAATATTATACGAACTTCAAGTTAACAGATGTTAACATATTGAACTTAAAACAAATAGATTATTTTATTCATATAAGTCTCAGAATTTTATATATGATGGAAGATATTATAAAGATTGCTCCGTCTCCTCAAAAAGACATTATACTTACAAGAGGAAGGTCGTAGTCGTAGAGAAGTCGCATATTGAATTCTACTAATATTTTCTTTATTGTAGGTACTTATTAACCCGATGTACAAAATCCCAAAAAGCCCCGAAATAAAACAGTCAGTAAGGGTATACACCCTTGAATATGGTGACTCACATGACACATTCAGCGCCAGTCGCAGGCACATCAGAACAGCGCGACAAAATCATAGCGTGATCTATCGCGGCACAACGCCATCTAGTTACATCTTTCTGCACATAAACAATATTGTTTTTTAATTAATTTTAATTAATTTGCATCCTACTTCTGATATTTCTATTGTGCTTATATTTATATAATTTTTATTTATACATAGTATATGATATCACTAATATTGAAGGTTATCCTCTCATTGTCGGTAATATATCATTCGTTTAGTTAAGTCTATCAACAAGTATATTTTCTGATAATAAAGCAAATTACTAAACACCTGCGTAAACAAAACGAGTTTTCGCATTAATTTCGCGTATACTTTAAATGTTTTAATTATTGCAATAATCAGCCGGTTATGTGGCGAAGTAATCATATATAGTAACTTACTATAAAATGTATCGTAGTAAATTAGCAATGTCGGTAATCCTCCGATACAGATTGCAATTACAGATTACTTGTAGGGAGCATTGTAACGAGTTACACCGAATGAGTAAAGTTGTGATATTACTTGTTGTGAGATATATAAATTACTTGATCACTGAACAAGATTAAAGTAAACACATTCAGAAGTAGATGATCTGATAGATCATTGAGTGGAGACCGCGTGAAGGCAGAGAGGGAAGATCTTCTAGGTAAGACTGAAGTCTTGATGAAAATCGTAGGGTAATTTCGACTCTTTACCTTTCCAAAGTATTGCAGTCAGCATGATCTACCGCCACGCTATATTAGTACTTATAATGACGTGAAGTTGAGATCAAGTAAACCAAGAAATAAAAAATAGTCATCATCATCATTATCAGCCATTGTTTGCCCACTGCTGGTTATAGGTTTTTCCCAATGTCTTCCAACAAATGCCATCCTCAGCTTCTCGCATCCACCCATTTCCGACCGCCGTGATAATGTCGTCGGTCCATCTGGAGTTAGGATGTCCTGTACACGGCATCTACTCCAAGACTCCGCCCCCATCGGCTACATCACTGACACTTCAGGTTGCATATTTTGAAAAAAAAAAAAAACAGTGCCTATATTTAAATGTTAATGTTTTAATGTGATTAAGAAAACACTGTTCGTCCTCTTTAACTGCTTTCCAGTTATAGTCGCTATAAAGACCAATAGCTAATAAAACGGCAAAACCAATAAAGCTGAACAAATGTACAAAATTTCAGTATATATTAAAATATTTGCTTCAGTAAATTCCATATGAATATTAACAAGCTGCTTGTACGAAAAAAAAACTATAAAGACGTTTAATATATGATCATATATCGGTTCAGTTTGTCAAGTTCTTTACGAAATATTTTAGGCCTTACACCATAAAGTTTTTGTCTAAGACCTAAAATATTATGGTTCAAATTTTTATTGGTAACCGTTGATCGTTGGTTCAACGCTCCAGTTTGACTCCGATTTCCATATATTATAAATCTCACAACATAGCGTTCAGGGTATCAATATCTTCTAACGGAACACTCTTCACTGTTCACTCTTTTCATTGTTACTTAACACCATGCGTAAGTAAAGTAAAGTAATTGAAAGATGTTCTAGCTCAATTTCAAGTTAAACTTGTTTTATTATTTAAGTTATTTATGTAGCATACAGTCTAAAACAAATCTAGGTAATACCAACCTTTTAACCACGATGTCACTCAGTTGTCCTTCTTGTTCACTACGCCGTTAACCCATAAACAGTATTCCCATAAAACAAAGTGTTATCGCCGCATCCATAACATTGGTTTTTAATGACATAAACGACTAGTCTACGCTGAGCTGTGACAGTTTTGGAACAACGGCTATTTATAACAAAGACGGAGTTCATATTGTAATGGACGCCCGGGATTTATAGTGAAATGTCTGCTGCGAAACAAGGAAAGAGAAAAATGATAGTATAGTTTTGGATTTATAGAAAATATAATATATAAGATAAATAGATGGAGATATCTTATGATTTACACTAAGTTTTATACAATACTTAAACAAAAAGACAAGCTCTATCGATATGTTGTCAGTTCTTATCAAAGAGGACATAAGTTGCGAATTGACTTTAATGATAAACCATTGTAGATTAAAACTAATTAAAAGACTATAACTTATTTTGATATTCTACGAAGCGACGAGGCGAGCGAGACACTTGATAGCAAGTGATATGACTGCCCATAACAACATGCCGCTAGTTTAATTGGTGTACACAGCACCACATTGCGGTCATCGCCTTGATATAAGATTTTAAGTCTTATTGTCCCAGGAATTACACTAGCTACAGCGACCTTTAAACCGGAACACAGTAACGTTTGCACACTACTGTACAGCGGATGAAATAGAAGCTGCGGTGGTATCTAGACGGTCCCCGACAACAGAGACGTACCAGTGAAAATATTCTATATTTTAAAAGTTCTATGTACTATTGAATTATTTATATTTATTGACATAGTGATACACTTGTCGATAAGAATGTGATGTTAGATAGGTTGTTTACACTACAATCACATAAGTCTGTAGGAATATTGTAATATAAAAATAAGTGGAAGCTGAAGATCATGTTTAATGGGAACTTTTACAAGAGATCTATAACAAAAACTGGTAGGAATTACTTAAAAACATAGTAACAGAGGTCGTTGTGACATTTCAAGGAGATACCATCGTCAAGTGTTAATAAAAAAAAATCCAATGAGGAAAACGATCGTGTTTCTAAGAACGAGTAATATTTGTTTAAGTAGAACCGAAACTTGTTTATTTTCTATATTAAACTATTATCTTTTGTTATGTTCAATTCGTGCGAACTATCAAAATGTGAGGTCACACTGTTTTTTAATGATTAATTGCTTAATAACAACAATACAGTTAAGCGAGCAGTGAATTTGTTGTGACAAATAATATATGAGACATATTGACGATACACAACACAAAAAAAATACAGAAATATGAGAAATATGAAGAGCAATGTAAAAAAGATGAACTGTTTTCTGAGTTATGTAATCGCTTAAAGAATTTGAATCATGACGTATACATAGATCATGACCAATAGTATATGTATCGATAACAGGTTTATTTACTAGCGAATCACGTGAAAATTAGTGAACGTATCGCCATGGGAACGGTGGGGAAGGTTTTTGGATTTTATAGATAGTTCATCGTTTTATTTCTAGATGAATTTTGTAAACGTTTTCACTATGCTATAGCTTTTTGTAACGGTTGCTGTAGAAAGCCATATGCGGCTGCGGATGCTGCCAAGGAATAATTCAGATAAATTTCAAATCTAATACTATATTACCTATTAATAATCTATTACTACATAGACGTAGATAAAAACAAAATCAGTTCATTGAATTATATTGTACGACCTACTTTTTCTAGAATTTGTTTAAATTTACTAAAAATGTAATGAACAAACATATTTGTACATCATGTGGACTAAATATCTATTTAATCTTTCTACCCTAACTTCGCTTTCTTCAACTCTGTTTGCATGACAGTTTTTTTTTTATGTAAGATACTAGGCAAACGAGCAAGACGGGTCACCTGATGGTAAGTGATTCACCGCCGCCCACGTCACTAGCGACGCCAGTGCGTTGCCTACCCTTCAGGTAAGAATATGCTCTTTTCTTGAATAACCCAATGTCGCAGTTGTCGGGGAAGACCGCTGATGGCAACGAGTTCCAGATATTTACTGTGCGTGGCAGAAAACTGTTTTTAAAACGCATTGTAGTGGAACGCCAGCCATCCAGATGGTGCGGATGGTAGTGCCGGCGAGACGGTCGGTTGCGAAAATCAGCGGCTTCTATTAAATTGAACAACTCCTCGGAACACTCCCCATTGTAGACTCTGTAAAGTATGCATAGGGAAGATAGATCCCTACGCAGTGCCAAAGGATCTAGCCGATCGGCAAGTTCAGGATTGTCGACAATCCGAGATGCCCTACGTTGGATTCGGTCAAATGGAGATAGCTGATAACCCGGAGCCCCGGCCCAAAGGTGGCAACAATACTCCATGTGAGGCCGCACCTGTGCCTTATACAGTTTGAGGCGGTGAGCCGGCTTGAAGTACTGTGATTCTTTCATGCTACCGCTTGACGACGGATGTGACGCACCACTTATTTAAAACTCTAATTCGAACTTAGCAGTGATCAAACCTTACATGTTTAACGATACAATGAAAAAATTCCACGAACCAAAAAAAAACATTGCGAATCAAATGAGTTTTTACACAAACAAACTCGTGCTAGTTATCTACTATACAGTAGTAATGCGTCATTGAAAATAAATACAAATCAGTATTTAAGAGGACATCGTCAGTGTAGGTTGTCTCTGCAGTGAGGTCCGACAAATTTGAAATTCTTATCCGGTCAAGCTTTTAACATGAAATTAGCATTATTAGTGATACTCTCAGTAGCTGCTGGGATAAAAGGCTCTGGCGATGCAGTTCAATCGTCATCATCATCCGCAACTGTTAGTCCGTCCTCAAAGCAATTGACGACATCCCACGTACAAGTGGAAGACAATGACACTTGTGGACGTAGACAATTCAAACAAACCGAGTTGACCGCGGGTGGAGTTGACCCTAAATCAGGATATTGGCCTTGGCACGTTATTGTTAATAAATTAGGAAGAAAAGTGTATGGAAACGTATGCAGTGGAACTTTAGTATCGAAATCTTGGGTCCTGACGGGTAAATAAATTTTACTAAAATTTTTCACCACTTTTTTTATTATTTAATCAGTTTTTGTTACTTATAATTGTTTTTTAATATAATTTATCATTGAAATTGAAAAGCAGTAATGTTTGCACTCAATCACTGGTCAGCATTAAGATTTAATACTGTAGACGATTTATAACTAAAAACGACGGTTTTAGTTGTTTTCTACAATAGGCAGGGTGTTTTATTCATATAATAAATTATAACTGTCATTATCAATATCTTAGGGTTCTTTAAATATCGAAATTATCCTTAAGATTTGCTATACTTCTTACGTGGAGATAGATAGATATGCGCTACTTTAGCCCTATTTTATCAGGCTTAAACTATAAAGCTAAAACACCCTTAGCACAAAATTGTGTAAACAATTGATTCCTAATGTAATTTTTACAACCTATTTGTTTCAGCTGCTCAATGTTTGACATTAGGAGAGTTTATCTTCCAACCCTATGCTTTTATGGTAACATTGGGTAGTTATTATTCATATTTACATCGTGTAAGTTATTTAAAGTATTTTGATTAATAATATGAAGCTGGACGACAAATAAAATGTCATTAATCATGTAAATCAATTTTAGGTGTCCGATTTAGTCGTACACGATGACTTTAAAAGCACATCTTTGCAAAATGATATCGCTTTGCTTAAATTAAAAACGGAAGCGATCTTTGATGATTACATTCAACCTGCTTGCGTGTGGAATGACAAGATTTCTGAAAAGCTATCTTCTGGAGATGTGTATGGAAATGTAAGTAGAGTTATTGATTTGTAATAAATATTTATAAGTCTGTAATTGATAAGATGGGCGATCTGATATAACAATTTTGTGCTTATTAGGATGAATCACTCAGTATCCAATTTACGCCCGGCTCATTGAGACACGAGAAGATGTATAGTCACGTGACCTCGTTAATTTAATTACTACAGACCCTTCGCATCTAAATATAGTAAATTTTGCATGCTAGTGTTTGGTTGTAGAAATAGGCGCTGCTATGGTACCCACCTGGACGGTTTCAGGCAACGGAGACCTACCAGTGGATTGAAGGGTCAACAAAAGTTAACAAATACACAATCAATCAGTTTTTTTCTACGTTAACTTTATTTTTAACTAATACCCTATTTTCTTTTATGAACGGTGTAAAGGTTTATTATTTTAAGCGTTTACTAATATTGTAATATCTCGTGGGAAAACATCAATAGTGCAATGAGGAACGTTTTAAATGAGTTAGAACTGTTTAGTTTTGTAAACCTGTCTCGTAAATAGAAACGTTTAACCTGATGAAAAAAAATTTGCAATATTTAGGTCGCCGAATGGGTTTTTGGAGCGAAAGATGATCCGCATTTTAAATTACGCCATACCACAGTCCCGATGGTTTCAGAATCAACTTGTGTAAAGAGTAATCCTGACTTCTATACAAAGATCGTCGACGACAAGAAATTCTGTGCGGGATCTAGAAACGGTACGTACATTTGGTGTTAAATTAACCACGAAAATTGTGACTTTCATCAGACAAATTGAAACTCATAGAAATTTACTGGATGATGGCCGCGCAGGCCTCTATGTGGAGATCCTCTTTCAGCTCGTGAATTTATGATATATATTATACATTATAGGTATATTCTTATATAGTTAATATAGTATAGTTATATTCTTCACTAAATGCAAAAGTCTAATGCAATACAATAGTATCTGGAAAATATTATAACAATGAGAACTAAAGTGTGAACAGTGTAATTTGTACTTAAGCTTCAGTTTGATTGTAATTACTAATGCGATTCTTTTTAACTTTACGACTTTATCTCGATTGTTTAATTAACTATATTTTAAGATTATTGAGCAGCACCAAAGGAGGCAGTAGCTTTAAAAATGTTTTTATTGAATTTTTAGGTGACTAAAAAGTAAGTTATTTTTTGTTGTTTTCTGATTTTAGATACGGCAACTTGGTATGGCGATAGCGGCAGTGGTTTTTACGTGTTCGTACCAGATAATGATGAAGGTAGTTCTGGTGCTTGGTACGTCCGAGGAATTTTGTCACGGAGACCTTCAACAGAATTGTCATCTTCAGACCCACAACAATACGGTGTATTTACCGATGTCGCCAAATACGAACAATGGATCCAAAAATATATACAATAAACTATTTCAATTGAAAATTTGTGAAAACAGCTCTTCGAAGTCCACGTGAAGAAAACGGAGCTCGTTACAAATGCAATAAACATTAAATAAATATTTGACAGGTTTCCATTTATATTATAAAAATAAGATTTTGAAAAGTGCACAAACCAGCACAAAATGTACCCTTTCATTTATAATAAAAGCATTGAGACGTTAACTTGAAAGAATATGAGTTTTTTGTAACGTTTAAAAGTAAGATCTGTAGTAAATATGCACAAGATTCAAATAAGATTTTTTTAAGTGTAATTTATACAGGATGATTTGATAATTTAACTAATACCTTCATTTTTGATATTGATTCTTCTTGAAAAGATGTTTTAATATTTGATATTTTCCTTTACGGAAAACTCTGGAGTGCCTACAAGTGAAATGAGATATTTTTAATTTTTTTTTAGGTTCTTTGCTGTAGTGTTATTTTAAAAGGTTTACTTTAAAAATATCTTATGTCAGCACTCATAATGCTACTGTTGAAACAATCAAGCATGAAACTACCCAACTAAATATTGATGCACGGATTATGGTATGTAGGATATTATTTATGTTGTTGATTTTAGTTTGTTATTTAAGTTAGATTGGGTAGTAAGTAATAAGCTAGTATTAACACATTGTATTCGGGACACGTACCAGTACGTTTTCTAACAATATTGTTATGAAAATATTGACGACTACAAATGCCGAGCATATATGTCAACTGGAAAGACATTACAACTGCAGCAATGAAGAAATTTTTAGGTGTAGTTAGTTTGGTGGGATAAGTTCGTAAAGATCAAATAAAATTTTCGATCAATTGAGATTTAACTGAATAACTAAATTTACGCGCAAAACGCCCCCCAGCGGTACAAATCCGCTGCGAAACGTACCCGAGCACACAATGTGCTGAGAACGAAGATGAATGTAAACAAAGATGTGCAGCGCCGAGACAAACCCACACGGTTCACCGGCAAAAAACAAAACAGCTGTTCATAATGGTTTGCACACACAAGTAAGTGCTCACTTCTCTGATGCACGGCACGGCTTTTGTACTGGTAAGAGAACGGAAGCCTGATGCATTTAATGGTCACAGATAGTTCCGGAGGTGGACGCGGGAGAACCGGTTAATATACCGTATTTTGATTTTCAAAAGGCCTTTGACAGCGACAGTAGATAATAATATTGTATTACGTAAAGTAGCTAATGTCGGCTGTACGCAGCATGTGCTGGCTTTCTTCGCTAATTAGAAGATAGACAGCAGCACGTTCACTGTGGGAGATACATATCTAATCATTACTTTACGAGGTTAGGAGTTAGTCAGGGTAGAAGTTTAGGACCCCTTCTGTTCATCATAATGATAAACGATTTACCAAAAGTTATCAAGGATTCGGCAGTTCCATTATTTGCTGAAGACCTGAAACCTGTTCTCTAGATAAGAAAAGACTCGGACTTTACGAGACTGCAGCAGGTTAATGTTAGGATCGTCAAGCGCAGCACGTTGGCACAACGCACGCTCAACACGCTTACGAAGCGCATTGATTTGTTTTTTTTTTTGTATAACACAGCGAGCTGACGAGCGGAATGTTTCCCCGTTGGTTAGTGATACGTCTGCCCATAACAACGTAGCGTTAGCTAGGATGGTATACACTACACCATAATACGCTTGTCGCCGTAAATCATATAATGCTAAGTCTCGTTACCAAAGTAAGTATACAATCTGCAACTCACTGTTGATCGGCCGATGAAATAGAAGCTGTGGTGGTATCTAGACGATCCATGACAACAGAGACCTACCAGTGAAAATATTCTATGTTTTAAAAGTTCTATGTACTACTGAATTATTTATTTTTATTTACATAGTGATACACTTGTCTATAAGAATGTGATGTTAGATAGGTTGTTTACACTACAATCACATAAGTTTGTAAGAATATTGGAAAATATAAAGTTAAGTGGAATTCGTTAGGAGAGATCTATAACCAAAACCGGTAGGAATTACTTAAACAAATAGTAACAGAGGTACGAGCTCGTTGTGACGTTTCAAGGATATACCATCGTCAAGTGTTAATAAAAAAACCAATGAGGAAAACGATCGTGTTACTAAGAACGAGTAATATGTTTGACGAGAACCAAAACGAGTATCAAGGTCACACGCTTTTTTAATGATAATTTGTTTTAATACCATCATTTAAAAATAATATCTGAGAAACGAATTGGTTTTCTCAATCTGATCCCCAAATTTCAGTTTGAAGAGAGCACCTAATGATGTAGATGATGTTAAATAACAATAATTCGGTTAAGTTAGCAGTTAATTTGTTTTGGCTGATAATATATGTGACAGCTTTATGATATACTATATTGAAGAAACAATAATATTTTGATTATTATAAAGAGCGATTTAAAAAAGATGAACTGTACGCTAAGCCTTGTAAACGTTTTGTCATCATCATCATTATCAGCCAATAGACGTCCACTGCTGGACATAGGCCTCCAAAAATCTCTATATCGACCGGCCCTACGCTGCATTAAGCATAACCTTCGACACCGCCGGGTATTAGGGACTGTCGTTTGTAGGGTTTCTGTGGGAGGATTTGGGCCATTTTTTACAACGCTGGTTGGTCGGTATCAGACCGTCGTTTGTTGATTAGCAGAGTGCACGACAAACAGGTGAGGTTGGATGGGGTCCCGTAAGGTGTTGTGCGGGACCCCTTACACCCGGTAATCGTTTAAACAATTTTAATCGTTATACATCAATATATACAGATCAAGTCAATAATATATATATACACAGATATTCTATATATATAAAACGGAAGCGGCTTTTTTTTGTTTGCCAATTACGTGAAAACTAGTGAATTTATCGACATGGGAAAATGAACATTCGACGCGGAATGATTTGTAGATGGTTATAGGCCATTTATTTTTTGAATTTCATTATATTACATAGATTACCCACATTTTGTCTTTTATTCAGTTGCTAAAGAAAGTTATTTGCGGTTACTCTCAAGGAATATTTCAGGCGAATATCAAATCTAATAGTAGATATAAGAGAACTAGTTTATTGAGCAATAGACATTGTACAAAGGTCTACTTTTTCTAGCATTTATTTCATATTATTAAAAATGTAATGAACAATAATATTTGTACATCATGAGGACTAAATATCTATTTAATCTGTCTACCCTAACTTCGCTATATTCAACTCTGTTTGTATGACTGATTCTTTCATGCTACCGCTTGACGACGGATGTGACGCACCACTTATTTGAAACTCTAATTCGAAATTAGCAGTGATCAAACCTTACATGTTTAACGATACAATGAAAATATTCCACGAACCAAAAAAAAAACATTGCCAACCAAATGAGTTTTTATACGAATAAACCCAATGCTAGTTATCTACTATACAGTACAAATGCGTCATTGAAAATAAATAGAAATCAGTATTTAAGAGGACATCGTCAGTGTAGGTTGTCTCTGCAGTGAGGTCCGACAAATTTGAAATTCTTATCCGGTCAAGCTTTTAACATGAAATTAGCATTATTAGTGATACTCTCAGTAGCTGCTGGGATAAAAGGCTCTGGCGATGCAGTTCAATCGTCATCATCATCCGCAACTGTTAGTCCGTCCTCAAAGCAATTGACGACATCCCACGTACAAGTGGAAGACAATGACACTTGTGGACGTAGACAATTCAAACAAACCGAGTTGACCGCGGGTGGAGTTGACCCTAAATCAGGATATTGGCCTTGGCACGTTATTGTTAATAAATTAGAAAGAAAAGTGTATGGAAACGTATGCAGTGGAACTTTAGTATCGAAATCTTTGGCTTTGAAGGGTAACTATATTTTACAAAAATTTTTACCACTTTCTGATTATTTAACCAGTTTTTATTACTTATAACTTTTTTCTTTAATATAATTTATCATTCAAATTGAAAAATAGTAACGTTTGCACTCAATTATTGGTCAGCATTAGGATTGAATACTGTAGAAGATTTATGACTAAACAAGTTAAATTTAGTTGCTTGCATTCTATAATAGGCAGAGATTTTATGAAGAGAATAAATTATCACCCTCATCTTCATCTTTTAAAAATTAAAAATGTAGCAAACATGTAAAATATTTAAATATATTTGTAACTTTATTTTAACTGTACTATCTTATTGATAATTTAAAATTATTTGATTTCTGATGATTCTTCTTTGAAAAGATATTTTGATATATCCTATTTTCCTTTACGGAAATTTCTGGAGTCTGACAAGTCAAAATGAGGTATTTTTAAAATTTTCTTAGGTTATTTCGTTTAGTATTCTTTTAAAATATTGACGTTGGATATTACCTATAACAGCATTCATACGCCTACTAGTTTTTAAAAATCATTGTTACGGGTTGTCAAAAATCAGATAAAAAAAGTTTATTTGAAAATCTTTATTTCCGTTTTAAAAAGGATTACGTGAAAAAAAAAAACAAAAAATAAAAGCTGTAAAATAAAATTATTTCACTTAATTTTTGACGCTGAAGCAGATATTAAATGACGAAGATCTGTGGCGGATTTAGATCATTTGAGTTTTCTAGACTGTGTCTGTGTTCTATTATTGAATGTACCTCTTTATCCTGCTCCTGTTTACAACGAGCGAAAATACCTACATCCAGATTTAGATGTTCATTACTTCAGCTAATTGTAACAGAGGTATAAGGTCGTTGTAAACTTATATAGATATTGACCATAAAATTTGAAGTTTTAATAAAAAAATCATTGAGGATAACGATGAAGATACTAAGAGCAAGTAATAATTGTTCGTCGAGAACCAGACTAGTGACTCATTCGTTGTAATATTAAAGTACTGTTATCGTTATCCTTCGTTTTGTTCAATTCCTGGGGAATTTTATATTTTAATATAAAACATTAAAAAGTAAAAAAAATTTCAATAACAATAATTTAGTTTAATTAGCATATAATTTGTTTTTGCAGGTAATCATCTTCGATGTACGGTATAAAATGTAACAATGACAAAATTTCTTTTACTATACTAATAAAAAAAAAAATTTTTTTCTTTAAAAAAAAATGTGTACAAAAGTGTATTCAAAGAATATTACAAACATATATGTTGTCGTTTAGTCTACAATACTTGATTATACTGCCTTTGAAAACAAATCTAAATCAGTATTAAAGCAGAAATCATCAGTGTAGGTTGTGTCTGCAGTGAAGTACAAGATATTTGGAATTATTTTGAGGTTTCAAGCTTTTATTATGAAATTAGCGTTGTTAGTCGTTCTCTCAGTAGTTGCAGGGATAAAAAGTGCGAGGCGTGTAGTGAAATTACCGTCATCCACAGTATATCCTTGTCCATCATCAAAGCAACTGACGGCATCATTCATAACTAAGAAAACGTCAGAGGAGGAAAATCAATACGATGTTACCTTTCGTATAATTAAGCGAGTGGACTCCGATGTAAACATTAAATTAGATTCAGAAGCGACAATCAATCTGGTCAGTATGGATGTTCTGGTTTAATTTATCAATGGTTGATCTGTTCGTCAACTATATTCCAACATAAAGGTGATTACCTTGAATCTGTTGACGTAGATAGTTCGGTTTGAACTGTAAATTTTTTATTAAAATCTTTTCTACATTAAACTTTCAAAATCGTTGATATTTGTAAATCCTTAAAAATTGATAAGAAACTTAGGGGATGAATTTTATTGTAATATTGTAAAGGTTGTAATATATCAGTAGGTAACATGTATGGATACTCGAATTGTAGAATGTGGCCACTTAAACAGGAAAAATCAGGATAGATGACAGTTCAAGATTAATTAATTTAAAATATTAAAACCTTTAAATAATCTGCAAAACAAATAATCTTTATTTTTGTTTTTTTTTTTTAACATTATAGTTTGACTACAGATTGAGAAACTCCTATTTATTAATCACATTTTTTTTATACTATCACCCCTTTTTTCCAGTAGGAGTAGGCAGAGGCGAATAAGCACCTACTTTTCGCCAGATGTGATCAGATTAGGTCCCATGTAACAGAGGGCGAGGCTGTTGCCACTTTATTGGGGCCACCAGGCACACAAAGATAATTTCAATGTGCGGGTTTACTCACGATGTTTTCCTTAACCAATGCGTGGTAATTGTAACAATATTCACATTAAGCATTGAAACACTACCTAAGAGGTGCATGCCCCGGTCGAGATTAGAATCCTCGTCATCTGATTACGATGTCCGGGTTCATAGACATTGAACCACCACGCCTCTTTACGACTAATAACATGATTTTGTATATTTGAGTATCTTTTCAATTGAGAATTAGAAAATATCTTTGCATAACTTCCATAGATCATTTAAATATTTGTTCATTTATAGGAACCCCCATTAAATCATGCGACAGTAATAGAAAGAGATCAGAAGTTAAATGTGAAATTCTTAAAGGAAACAGATTCTCTTCGATTCCGTGTTTCCGGTACTCAAAAACACATTATACCATACATAACAAGTTTTAATGTGAACGGCATCGAATACTGCAGTAAACCATCAACTGTAAGTATATCACCATTTTCATTCTAAGAATTTCTCCATATTATAATGAGGTGGTAAATTCAACTCGTCTACCTTTTCATTATTTATACAAAACAATCTTTCATTGTTATGATTTCATTTGAAATACATATTCACAAATTCTTATTTAAAGGGTTACTTTGATAATTTCATATTTGGTAATCAAAACACTGTGATAAATGGATCGCTGGAAGACAACGATTCTTGTGGCCGTAGAAAAATTAAACAAACCGAGCTGTCAGCTGATGGAGTTGACCCTAAATCAGAGAATTGGCCTTGGCATGTTATAATAAATAGGTTGGGAAGAAAAGTATACGAAAACGTATGCGGTGGAACTTTAGTATCGAACTCTTGGGTTTTGACGGGTAAATACAGTTTTTAATACATTCGATCACGTTTTGGTTATTCAGTCATTTTCTTTTTCTTAGCTCTATCATCATGATATTATATTTATGTCTTGATACTCCAATAATGTTATTACCTTGGTAACTAATTACTGGTTGTTAATAAGAATATATGCAATGACTGTACCCACCGTACATGATCTCTGATGAAGATTACTGAACTACTGCTACAGAACTAAATCAGTGAGAGTAAATTATATAACATTGAAAACTATTGAGTATTAATCTAATAATTTTTTTTTGTATTCGTTTCAGCTGCTCATTGTGTGGTGTTGGGAGAGATTGTCTTGGCTCCCTATTTCTTTTTGATAACATTGGGTTATGAATCATTTGGATACAGTGTAATTAAGAAACTATTATAATAGTGAATATAAAGCGAAACAACAGGTAATATATCATTAACTATATAATTTAATTTTAGGTATCCGATCTAGTCGTGCATGATGATTTTAAGATCACACCATTGAAAAACGATATTGCTTTGCTTAAATTGAAATCGGTAGTGATCTTTGATGATTACATACAACCGGCTTGCGTGTGGAATGACAAAATATCCGAAATGCTGTCTTCTGGGGAAGTGTATGGAAATGTAAGTGAAATGCTTGATGCAGATTTCTTTACAGATAATAATATCAAGAGCAGTCTGCTCAAAACAATGAGACGCTAGTTAGGATGATATACTTCTCACCACATTGTGTTTGTCGGCTTGAGACGTAATTTTGTTTCTTAACTTCATGACAGTAATATGGTATGCGATGGGCCTAGTGGAAAGAACCGTAAGTAAAATGAGTACTTTTATACTGTGTGCAGATGATTCCATATTGTCTCATTAAAAACTGATCAATAAGGAAAAAAAAATATACAAAAGACAAGTTTTAAATATTATTCTAATATTAATACTCATCTATGGTTTATTTTTTTCTGCCTTAAGTTCCTTTTATCCAAGTAGGCTAACTCTAAACCCTTTGAAGCAAATATTCTACTAGAAATATAAATTTAAATAATTAGAGTTAAGTTAAGATAACGTTATTTTTAAACGAGACATAATTTCCTAAACATTTGCAACGTTTCAGGTTGGCGGATCGGCTTTTGAACGTAAAAATGATTCGTCTACAAGATCACACCATAGAACTATGCCAATAGTTCCCGAAGCAACGTGCATTGACAGCAATCCTGAATTTTATGCAACAATCGTCGACGAGAGGAATTTCTGCGCGGGATTGAGAAACAGTACGTCCATTTGTAGTTAGAAATAAAATAAATCAGCTGATAGTCTAAAAATACCAGTGGATGCTGGTAGCACAGGGCTGAATGCTGTACAGATTTTTGATCAAGGAGATCTATGTCCACTAGCTCTCGTATTTTACGAAGCGACAAAGCGAGGCGTTCTCTTGATAGTAAATAACACGCCTGCTCATAACAACGTGGCGTTAGTTAGGATAATATACACAGCACCACGTTGCACTCGTCGCATTGAGACAGATATTACGTCTCATTAACGTAGTAAGTTTACTAGATATAACGCGCTTTAAAACGGAACACAGTAATGTTTACACATTATTGTTTGGCGGCAGAAATTGGTGCTACGGTGGTATCTTCCCAGACGGTACCTGGCAGCTGCGACCTACCCCTAGTCAATAATCACCACCAGCCGTTGATTAGTTGATAAATGTAAAAGAAAACAACTGCAGAAATACTTTGAAAAATATTAAAGAAAATATGAAAAATTTTACATCGATTTGAACTTTCAGTTCTGGACTTTAACTTAAGTTTAATTATAATAACGAATGCGGATTTTCTTTATGATATAATCTTAATTACTTATAAAAACACACTATACGCCTATTGAACTGGAATATTGAAAATGTTACTGGTAATAGGTCTCTGTTGTCGGAAACCGTGGAGATATTACCGCAGTTTTTATTTCTGCCGTCAAACCATTCCTTCGTTGCGGTTTGAAGGGCGTTGTAGCTAATTAAAGAATAACGATACTTAAAAAGTTATATCTGAAAGCGATGACCATGATGTGGTGCCATGTATGCTCTTACCGCACTTACTACCACTTACTAGCACCAGTTTGTTATGGACGGGCTTATCACCTCCAATGATTTGAACATCTCGTCTCATGTTTCCTTGTATTTTTCCATGTGAATAATGTCTCGATAAACATATCACTTACAGTACTCATTTTGTTTTAGACACTGCAGCTTGGTACGGCGATAGCGGCGGCGGCTTCTATGTATTCGTACCAGATAAGTCAGAGAATGATGCAGATGATATCGGCGCTTGGTACGTCCGAGGAATTTTGTCACGGAGTCCCGCAACAGACGCTACATTTTCGGACCCACAGTACGCTGTATTTACTGATGTTTCCAAATACTATCAATGGGTCCAGAAATATATATGACAACCTGTTTGAATATAAATGACTAGGTTTTCATTAGATATAGTAAGCAACTTAAAATTTATCTCTTTAATGATTACGATTCCTCTTACCTTATTCATTTAATCTCTTTACTTTTCGAAATTCAAGCAAATAGTTTAACTTTAAAATAATCCAGAAACAGACAAATATTTTTGAATTTGATTCTGGATAATTTTAAAGATTTTAAACATTTGATTTAATTTGAAACTTGATTCTTATTGAGAAAAGTTGTTTTAGTATATAATATTTTTCTTCAAAGAAAAGTAAAACAAAATATTCGTAATTTTTTTTTTCTTATTACAATATTCTTTTATGATTTTTACTTTTTTTCAATCTTTATCAATTTCTATTACTCTGTAGTTTTTTTTTTTTATTAGTAGGAGTACTATTTTTACTGATGCTAGATCTCATTTGCCAGAGACCGTCGAGGTAGGTGCCACCGCTGCGCATATTGCAAGCTGTTCAATAGTACTGTGCAAACGTTAATGTGTTCCGGTTTGAAGGGCGCTGTAGCTAGTGTAATTACTGGGATTATGAAATTGAACATCTCACGTATGAAAAAGACAAGTACAATGTTGTGTTATAAATATCATTTATATAGCGCAATATTGTTATGGGCGGGCGTATCACTTACCATCAGGTCAATGTCCTTCTCGTCGCCTTGTTGAATAAAAAAAGCAGGATTTAAGAAAATTTATTGTCAAAGTTTATTTCTCATTAAAAAAACAGTATGTAGTCTTTGTAGCATAATGAATGACTTTATTTTGATGCTGAAGATGATAAGAAACGGAGATGAATTATTAGAAATTTACATCCTTTGAGTTTTCTATACCGTGTCTGTGGTCTCCTATTGGACGTACTTCTGTATCCAGCTTCTGTATGCACCGACGTTAGTGAACACGACGTACTGGCTCGGATCACAAACGGGCATGTCCCGCCGCGACACGCTCAGCGACACTATGCCGTAGACGTACCAGGCCCCGGTTGCGTTCGGTGAATCATCGCCCGTCACATCCGGTATGAACACGTGGAAACCACCTCCGCTGTCTCCGTTGCAGGCGGATGTGCCTGCCGACAAACTTTTGTTCCCAATATCCAATGCAGAAAGAATGCCTTTCGATCAGCGGCTAACGAATAATGGGTACATAGCTACTACACAATGCTCTTTCATTTCATACTCGGCAAATCTATAGAATGAAAAAACTCGTAAAAGCTTTTATTTTCATGTATTTATTCCCTGAATTACCATTACAACCCTTCAACAAATACGTGTTACTATTAACAATTAACTTAATATATAGTAAATACAGAGTAAAGATATATTAAAATATTGGCATAGCTAAATGAAGGTCGCTTATCTTACATTTAAATGATCTTTGAACTTTAAAGTGAATCTTTATCTAGATAACTGTTACGTTTAAATGTATGGTAGTGAATGTTGGGCATGGCAGAAGAAACATGAAAGTAGGGTTAATGCTGTAGAGATGAGAAGCTTGAGAAGTATAATTGGAATGAAGCTGATGGATAAAGTGAGCAACAGTGTGATAAGGGAGCGGTGCGGCGTGGTTGAAGATGTAGTGACAAATATAGAGAAAGGGATGCTTAGATGGTTCGGTCATGTTGAAAGAATGGATGAAAGAAGATTAACGAAAGAGGTAAGAATGATTGGACAAATCGGTGCAGGTCGACCTGGGCGGACATATGCCGATCAAATCGAAGATGTACTAAAGCATGGCCGGATCAACAGTACTCGCAAGACGCTCATGAAAGTGGAGGAAGCGAGAGATGTGTGCCAGGATCTTAGCAAGTGGAGAGAGGTGGTCTCTGCCTACCCCACTGGGAACGAGGCGTGATATATATGTATGTATGTATGTACATTTAAATTTCAAATGTTATTATATTTATATATATATATAATGAAAAAGGATTTTATTTGTTCGTCAACTACTTGAACACTAGTGAACGTAAGGACACGATTTGTAAATGGCTATAGGCAATCAATTTAATTTTATTTGCTAAGTTAAAAAAAAAAACTTCTGTGAGATGTACTTTTGGTACTCACCATTATGGTCGCCGGCGCAAAACTTTCTGCTGTTCAAAACCCTCGAATAGAACAGGGGATTGCTCTTAATGCAGTCAGAATCCGACAATTGAGGCATTGTCGCTTGCCTTAGTTGAATGGATAGTGCATTGTTCTCATCGAAACCCCATCCAATTACCTGAAAAGTAATAATAAAATAAACATATATTATATATTAAGATTATTTTAGGGTCTGAACTGGTAATGACTTCACAACAGATGCGATGTCGCTGATAGTGGAATCATCTACTTGATATGACAAGAGAAACTACTAGTTGGTGTTTCACCTAGTAGTTAGGCGATCTGTTCTACTACACTGATTCTCACTAATCCAGAGTAATCACTAGCTACAAAACCCTTCTAACCAGAGTACAGTAATTAATAAAAACTGCTGGTTTAGCTGCTGCTGTAGCGCCTTCCTAGTCATTCATAATATTAATATGTTTGATCCAGGCGTTATTATGGATACCATACTTACCGTCCCCACTATATCTGGTTTCTTTAGTTTTTCGACTGCCGCAGGATACCACAAGCATGCCGGCTGAACATAGGAACCAAAGGTCACCTCTGTGTGAAGTTTCAACATAGATATATCATTATCCAATGTCTTAGGATCGAAATTCTCATGGACTTTTACTTCTTGAACCTGGAATAGATATAAATCTGATTCGGTTAGTTTCTCATTTGGAGTCTAGTTAGAATATTTCTACTGTCAGTGTTCTTTCAATGTAATAGACGATTAGGAAAAAGTGTAGCAGCTTTCATTGTTTTTTTTTTTTTTGTCAAAATACAGTGATTGCAATGTGAGATGAGTATGTGAGATGCCTTCACGATTGATTAGTCTTTTGTTCATGAGAACAATAGGTTGAATTGATGATGAAGAATGATTTTGTGAAAATGGAAGTTCTAATAATAGAAGTCTGGATACATGATTTGCAATAGAATTTATTTTTGCAAATCGTTACCACAGAAAGAGACCTCCAGATTTGGAATACACAATTAGTATTCTAACAGAATAATGAATCTTAGAGATTTGATTAATTATCTAACTAATAATTTGGAACTAAATTAATAAACATACCAGCTTTTCTTGAGCTTCTAAATCACCTCCGGCGATATTGTATTTACCTAAGACAGCGTTTAAAGTCTCAGGTACAACCGGTTCACCCCGCACCGTGGTGCAATGGGCAGCTAAAACATAAGATAATTTAGAGTTCCTCAAGGTAAGATGCCATGCCCCCTAATATTTAAAATACATAAAGTGAATGCTATTAAACACCCTCAACTTGGCACCCTATATTCGCTACTGGAGTTAGGTTTCTGTTGCCGGAGACCGTCTAGGTGGGTACCACCGCAGCCCCTATTTCTGCCGCATAACAGCAGTGTGCGAACATTGCTAGGTTCCGGTTTGAAAGGCGCTGAAGCCAGTGTAACGAGGGTTAACGATACATCTTTTGTCTCAAGGCGACGAGCGCAAAGTTGTGCAGTGTATACCATTCTAATTAGCGCCACGTTGTTATTGGCAAGCATATCGCCTTCCATCAGGTGAACAATCCGTTCGTCTTGTTGTTTGATTAAAAAAAAAAAATTAAGAGACATCAATAAATTTTATAGAGACGACATAAATTAGGTTTTAAATTTTAACGTTTAAGAGACTGGTTGTGTCTAATTGAAAGGTCTGGCCTGATGACAATTGGCTGATTTGATTGATGATCGAGATGACATCGACATCTAATCAGGCATGATAATCCTCCAGATATACGCTCTTTTAATTTGAAACAATGGTTTTTGTTTACATTGTACCTGTTAGCACAAAAGTCTTGGACAGCAACGTCCCCCCGCATATGTACTTTATCACGTTTCTGTTTACTTTGTATATTGCCACGTGCCACGGCCAGTCGCCAGGCTTCGTGTCTGCTCCGTTTACAATCAACTCCGTATGTTGTATCTGTCTGCGACCACACGCACCATCCGGGACCTTCAAATGAGTTTCGGCACTGCCCTTTTCTCCCGTTATGTAACTATCTAGATATCCCTGTAAATTTTTGTCTACGTGATATTATTATTTATCAACTAGTACATTCAAGGATCTTGCTGCCCCATCGGTTGTTAGTCCTTCGAGCGATGTGTCCTGCCCATTGCTACTTGAGGCTAGCGATCTTTTGGACTGTGTCGGTGACTTTAGTTCTCTCGAGGCCTATGTCCATCAATGGACGTCTGTCGATTCAATACTCTAGTTATAACGAACACGAACAATAATGTTATAATTTTTATTGCTGAGGATCTACAATCCCAATAGCCATATTGAACAATTTCTTACGTATCAATCAGGAATATAGTATGTTAAAATAATAGAGTAAACTATTAACTTTATTTCTATTGTGAATTTAAAAATGTGGAGCAGGATGTATCTAAACACGAGCTATAAGGGATTGACAAACAATAATGATAACAAGTTTCTGATGTAACAGACCTTTAAGGGTGATTTACAATATTCCATTCGGTTGATGTTCAAACTTTCGAAGTACGGGACAGCGCCGGTAGCTGGACCTTTAACCGTGAACCCGACTGACTCAGCATCGTCGAAGAACCTTATATTGAATGTATCATCTGAAGCAGTTATTCGTGCTTTTGTTGGATCGTACTAGAAATAAAAAAATACCTTAAAAAAAAACTTGTTATACCTTCAAATTTTTTTATGGATAATGTTAATTGATATTTTCGATTTCGATTAATTGATTTAATCGATTTATATTACATTAAAATTTTATAACACAAAGAGATTCGAAATGTGTTAATCATCAAGTGCTTGAAAATGTAGATTATAAACATTGTTGGTTGTTTCTTAAAAAAAAATCATGAGTCTAAATTGCTGTTCAGAAGCTCCGATGACAGAGACGCAGATATACAGCGCTTGCAACGAACTTCTTTACCATAATCATCTTTAGGGCTCCTTCAAAGATCTCATCGGTCGACGTCACCTTGACCGCATCTAGCTTCCCGCGATTATAACCAGAACAGATTTCGTAATTATTAAAAATAAAGTTTGTACTCACAAGTGTCACCACGGCTTCCGTATCGAACTTGAGATTGATCTGAGTGTATTTAGGTACACTCTTGGATATGAGCACATTGTACTGGTTCTCCTCACCGGGAGGTCGGCCCGGTTCGTACGACACAGTGATATCGGATACGTTTATACAGGGGTGCGCGTGTAACAGTGGATTGCCCACGAACGCCCACTTCTCCTGGCATAGAACATCGACAGATAATGATATTAAGGTAAATATAAGTGTTTTCATTATATTAAAGTTTGAAAAATGGAAATAAAACAGAAATTGGGTATGAGCAGAATAACAGCCGACCACTTCTAGCGCATCGCGCACCAGAATGATAATCCTTCGAACAAGTTCAAACTGATTACTGTGTCACTGCTTTAGTATTAAATCATTGAATTGTAACAATGGCGGAAATAATACTTTTGATTATCAATACACACTAAACACACAGTTAATATATAATATTTCCGGGAGGTAGTGAACTGGTATTACCGTAGACCTTCTAGGTTTTACATCTGCCACCACCGCAGCTCCTACATCTGCAGCCAAACAATACTATGTGTACAGTACTTTGTGTCCGGGTCGATGCGTTGTAACAGGTGAAATTACTAGGGTAATGAGGGAACATTTTATAGGCTAATGCGACGACACACATTATAGTGTTGTGTATATCATCCTAACAAGTCCCACGTTATTATACGCAGCCATATCAGTTGTCATCAGTTGAACCTCCCGCTTGTTCCGTCGTTTCGTAAACCCAAAATATTTAACTAAATTAACAGATTTCTCAAATTGCAGTTTGTGTAATATAATTTTTTTTCCAGGATCATGTTCTAGGTGTTCTTCTTCCAACAACAACAATTTTTTTTTTATATAATGAACTATTACCGCAAAACCAGTAAGGTTTATCTGGATAGTAGATTCGTAGTCTAGCTGCAGCAGAAGTCACATCCGTGCTGGTTTCCAATGAGACATCTTTTTAGCTTCGCTCGATGTGATCCTGAAGATACAACAGTGTCTGATATCTGATGGTATTCTTTCGGAGTTGGTTTATATCTGGCATATAATCTATTTTATTATTTTTCTCCGTGCCTGCAACACGGGAGACGTGGAGACGGAAAAACCTGTTATACAGCAGACTAGTACGTAAATACATAGACAATGATTGTCTTTTCCCAGTTGTCTCAGTTTGGCTTTTTGATATATGATGAATCAAAACGTCGTATATATATATATATATATATTTATATAGGTGTAGACTTGTATGTCCGGGTCAGGGCATTAGTTCTCTGTATCATTCCGCTTGCCACCTATGTTGAGACTCATCACGCTACGTCAGGAATCATAAGGCTTGGAGAATTGAAATTTCATAAAAATATTCCTTTTACCCAGTATAGGTCGGCCAAGAACGGATTTTACAAAATATTACCCCCAAAAGGAGTTACAGAAAGGTTACGGCCAGCAAAGCTGACGGGAAACAGCTAGTTTTATATATAGAAGCGGAGATATCTCAGTTTATATATTATACCTGCATCTCGAAGAATCGCGAGTTCGATGCATACTGTACTCACCACTGATCAATGACCTTTCGGTAAAGGAAAACTTCACGAGGAAACCGATTCTATTCTACCTACCAACTCGCACTTGGCTAGAGTAGCTGCAATTACTTCCTCTTTGATACAAGGCTTAAAGTCTCAGAAAGAGGAACATGACTGTTTATTTTTATTCATATGTAATAGATATATATATATGAGATGTCCAGAGATCTATTGACTCATCACGAGACTTTCGCGCTTTTAGACGTAAATATTTAAAATTTGGTAGAGGTATTGCTTCTACCATTTAGAGGTCAGCTTAGAATGGATTTTACAAAACTTCTTCTCCGAAGGATGTTGCGGGGGTGTTAATAACGTGAAGGCGTCCGGGTAGCGGCGGTTTGAAACGGGGCGGAAATATGTCTGACAAATTTCAAGTGTAAATTTAAAACCTAATTCCACATTAGTGTCAACAAATCGGTGGAGAAACACGGGAACAGCTACGTGGTTGTACCGTAATGTGGGGCTGTTTAAACTTCTTCATCACTATCAGGTGAACGTCTCTTCCTCTCGTAGCTTCGTAGTTTGCGGAGAAAACGTAATCTTGTCTGAAATTAATGATTTTACACACAAATATTTTTTTTTTTAATTAAATCACTTTAATTTAATGGTAATTGCTGGTGACCGTCTACATAGACACCATCGCAGCTCTATCTGCCGCCTAACAGTAGTGTAATCAATGTGTTCCAGTTCGAAGGGCGCTGTAGTTAGTGTAATAGATTAATAAGATTTAACATCTTATGTCTCAAGGCGAACGAGGACAATGTGATGCTGTGTCCATCATCCTAACTAACATCTTGTTTGTCTCGTCGCTTTGTGGAATAATTAACTTGTTGCCTTCAAATGTTATGACCATGGCATATAAAATGATTTAAGAGCTGGTCTTTTTTTATAATATATGAGAATGTTTCCTCAATCGCATAAATCTAATTTGAGGAAAATATTACATGAGTTTGATAAAAAAAAAAAAAAAACTTGACAGACGCATAGACCGGTTTTTCAAGCCTGGTTTATAACCTGACTGCGTGACTGATGGTTTTTTGTCCAAACAGATAAATTTACTGTATGCAGTGTAATCGACTGTTCCTGTGACCCTTTTATCCTTATTTCCATTACTATATCATCTTGATATACAATTCGAAATAGATCCAGGGTCCATGCACACCCGCAGGGTCTACACCTGACCTTTTAAGATTATCTCTATCCTATAAATAGTCAACCTAAAAACCCAACCTTTTTCTTATTCTACGAAGCGATGCTATAAGCGAGACGTTCACCTAATGGTAAGTGACACGCTTGATCATAAAGTGGCGCTAGTTAGGATAATATACACAGCACCAGATTACGCTTGTCACCTTGTGACATAAGACGCTATGTTTGGTTGCCGTACTAAATTCACTAGCTACAACGCCTTTCAAACCGGAACTCAGTAGTAAGCAAACAATACTGTGTTCCGGTAGAAATTAAACTCCATTGATAGGATTGATTTTTTTTTCAGTGTGAGATTGTATAGTAGTTAAGAGTTTACTGCAGTAGTATGCAAACATTACTGTGTTCTGGTTTGAAGGACCTGTAGCTAGTGTAATTACTGGGGTAACGAGACTCAACATCTTTTGTTTAAAGCGATGAGCTCAATGCAATGCAGTATATGTCATCCTAACTAGCGCTACGTTGATATGGGAAGGCGTATATCATCAGATGAACGTCACCTTCGTTTCGTCATCATCATCAGCCGACAGTCTACTGCTGGATATAGCCCTCCCACAAAGATCCTCATATTGATCGGTTCTGTACTGTTCGTATCGCTGGGTACCAGGGGTAATCGTTATAGAGGTTTATAAGGGGGATTTGGACCATTTACCACCACGCTGGCTTAATGCGGGTTAGTGGGACCCAGAGCCTTGTCGGTTGATTAGCAGGGTGCACCACGAGCAGGTGAGATTCGCTTGGCTGCCGTGAGTTGTTGTACGGGACTCCTCACACCCCTTTCGTCTCGTCCCTTAGTTGAAATAAGAAATAATTACTTCACTACCAGTACCGATACCAGTCGTTCCCCAATAACAAGCATTAGCTCTCCTTGACTCCAATTTGTGTTTGCTGTTCTCCCCAGGTTCGCTAAGTGGGTAGTGTGAGCCTGAACCCCAAAAGTCACAAACTCAATGACGCCGTCTGCTGTAATCATTGATCACCATCTTCGCCTTGTAGTAATGATTACCATCACTGCGTTGTCAATTAATTTAATATGTTCAGCTATCATTATTTCATTTGGAGTCCAAGAAATGGGTTGGAGTATTCCTATAAGAATTTGTGTTTCATATTTTTTGTCCCTACGTCCCTTTTTATCCTTATTATCCTTAGACTATATATTTTTTTGTTCAGCAAAGCGAGACGAGCAGAAAGTTTAACATATGTAACTGCCAACCCATTATAGTGAAGTACCATTTAAGATTTATTTCACCAGATAGGCTTACAGGTAGGAAGCTGCTGCTGCCGGAGACCGTATAGGTGGGTACCTCCGTGTCTGTTGCCCTGGTGATAGTAAGAGACCGAGAAAAAGAAGGTGGCTGTATGTGCCAGCGCGCGCTTACAGAGGTGGAAAGGAGGGAGATTTCTCTCGCAGAGATAAGGCTGCGTCGTGCAGCCAGCGATGGCAGAGTCGCGGAGGAGTGCAAAAGTGTTCCCTTGATTCCACCATAAAGCGACGACGGTGGAACATCGTGGAGGTTTTAGTCGGTGCAAGTCCGACATAACCTGTCTTTGGCCCCGCGAAAGCAGGTATGCGAATAAAAAGAAGAGGTGGGCATCACCGCGGCGTCTATTTCCGCCGCCAAACAGCTGCGTGTAAACATTGCTATGTGAGTATGCTTTGTTTCAGGCTCCCCTCCCTCTCGTCAGAAGGCGTCTTCACTCTAAGAGGATGGATGGAAGAAGGAAATAGAATGGAGAATGATTTAGATAAGAAATGTGTGAAAGATAAGTATGGGATGAAAGATGAAAGGATGAATGATGATAAGGTAGGAAATCAGAAAACCAAATAACTGATGTTAAGTGAGCGAAAGTACAAGGCCCTGACCCAAAACACGCAGGGAGAACGATTTAAAAAAAAAAAAAAACATTGCTATGTTCCGGATTGAAGGGCGCTGTAGCTAGTGAAGTCACTGGAGTCACGAGACAGCATTCTATATCTCAAGGCGACGAGCGGAATATGATGCAGTGTAAACCGTTCCAGCTAGCGCCAAGTTGTCATGGTCAATGGTAAACAGCTATCGCCTTTTAATGCGGAGCAGGGTAAAGTTTGTACATTACTTCTCAGCGGTAAAAAATAGTATTGCGGTGGACGAACTGCAATGGAGACCTACCAGTACTTAGTGCCTACATCATGTATAGTCTAGATTACTTAAACAATAACAAAACAAAGAATACATGATAACTTTTGACTCTTAGCTGCAACATAAATTGCGCATATCTTACTCTGTTATACAGTAACAGATTTCAATTTTTTTTTTATTTAATTAAGTTACGTGATGTTCAGGACTTTCACCTGATGGTAAGTGATACGCATGCCTGTAACAACGGCGGTACTTAGGCTGATATATACTACACTATATCGCGTTTGACGTCGTTGAGACGATATACATTGAGTCTCGTTACCCCAGTAATTAACCAGCTACAGCGCCCTTCAATCCGGAACATAGTAATGTTTGTACAGTACTGTTTGTCGGTTGACATAGATGCTGTGGGTACCTACCTAGATGATCTGTAGCACCACCAGAGACTTATTTAATCTTACTAATAAAGTAACTATTTTCAATGTTATAAATATTTTAACTTGAATACTTTAATAATAACTTGATAAAACTTATTTAATTATCCTTGAACGTTTAGGGTCTTAAAATAGATTTTCATAAACCGGAAAGTAACATTTGAATGTTACATCTAGTGTGTTATTAACGGAAGTATCCAACTATAGTAAAGAAGTTCGCTTCTCTAACAGATTCAAATCTTACATTGCTATGAGTACCAATTGTATATGACCACACATGATAATAGTAGCTCGCTGGCCTAATGGTTAGTGCGTGCGGCCTTCATTCCGAAGGTCGCGGGTTCGGATCTCGGCATGTACCGATGACTTAATACTTAAGTTATGTACATTTGTAAACTTTAGTAACAACAGCGAAATACAAACGGTGAAGGAGAACATCGCGAGGAAACCTGCACGTGAATTAGAATTTATTGTAAGGTGTGTGTGACGTCACCAATCTGGATTGGGCCCGCGTGGTGACTATGGCCCATCGCCCTCATATTGAGGGTAGGCCTGTGCCCCAACAGTGGGGACGCTAATGAACTGTTTAAAAAAACACATGATAATAAATATGCATATATGGTATGTACTGGTGGTTGGTCTCCATTGCCGGAAACCATCTAGGTAGGTACCACCGCAGCGCCTATTGCAGCCGACAAACAGTACTGTGCGAACATTACTTAGTTCCGATTTGAAGGGCGCTGTAGCTAGTGTAATTACTGGGGTAACCAGGATCAATATTCTGTCTCGGGCGACGAGCGCAATGTGATGCTGTGCATACCATCTTAAATAGCGTGACGCCGTTATGGGCAGCATCACTTAATATCAAGTGAAAGTCGTACTCGAATCTTCGCTTAATTGAATACAATAAAAAGTCTTCTCTTTAATTTGTATTTACCAAATCAAGTAACGGAGACTTGTATTGATCAATAGATAATAATGACACATATAAATATAATAAACATACCTATAGCTTTATAAAGTTTATTAGGTTCAAATAGTAATAAATAAAACATATTATGTTTCTAGCAGACATATATTTCACTTAAGTGTTACTTAAGTTTAAACTGACTTTAACATATATAAAGAAAAAAGAGTCTTCAGATTCATACAATTCTTGGTATATTGTAAGGAGTATTCAGTTTCTATTATTGAGCAAAATACGATAATCTAGTTTTTTTTTTTCAGCAATACGTATTTTTTCAGCATAAGAGCGGAAAAACGGACATATTTATAAAATGAGACTTATAAGTCAATATCTACATCTATAAGATCGATATGGTACTCAATGGCGGAATTAACTTAACGAAACGACTTTTTGTAGGAGAGATCTACCCTACCCTACCCTCCTTGCAGGAATCGGTAAAGGGTAGCAGAAGTTGATACCTGGTAAAAAATCTACAAAAAATATTGGATCTGTTTCTGCAGAATTTGTGTAACAAATTCAATATTATAGATGTGTCTATGGTGAAGATGATCGTCTTTTTATGTTACTACATCATCAACTTATCCTAAACAATCTATATCCGTTCAAAGTTTTGATCTAAGTTTACCTGTGTTTAAATTATTATTTACTTAATTTATTTCTGCAGTATCAATTTAACCTATTACTTCCTATGACTTAATTAGACACGAAACTAAAGATACTGTAAGCTGTAAACATGTCTGAAATCTACAATTCATCCCACGTTCTGCCCTATCCAATCTTTGTACCTTGTGACGTCAGTGAACACCACATATTGAGTGGGGTCACAGATCCGGACGTCCCTTTTGGAAACGGTCAGTGACACGAGACCCTTCAGGAACCAAGCACCGGGGGCGTTCGGCTGGGTGTTGTGTCGTATATCCGGAGCAAAGACGAAAAATCCACCACCACTGTCACCGTTGCAGGCGGATGTACCTGCAAATTTAAAGAATGGTTAATTATATCGCTTTTCAAAACAAATAGTTCAGAACAGTTAAAACGAGAAGTTTATTAAAGAAGTTAGTTTACTCTTTAGTCATTCGGAAAAATTGTAAGTGATGTTGAATTAAGTCTTAATAAATCTGGTCAAGAACAAAATCTATTTGCTTCTAGAAGAACAGTAAAGGTTCCGTTTCCTCCATTACAGGAAACAAGAAATCCGTCTCAATAAATAATAGGAGAAAAGAGCGATTATTTTTATTATAATGTTAGATTCTCCTGATTTCAAGAGTTTAAATTGTTACAATTCTTTAACCAGATAAATATCTCTCCTTGGAACAGATAGTTAAAAATACATCTAAAGGAATTTATACCAGAGAAAGTAAAAACCTGCTTTAAATCCTTCGGCGGAACCATCAGAAAATTATCCTTGGAAGACAATGACAATGCATACATTTTACGTTGGAAACTTTGTAGCTATAAATTAACAGGTATGACAAATGCTGTGAGTAATACTTGACACTACTTATTATCCAATAAGAAAACTTAGTGATGTGTAAGAAGGAAAAGTAAGGTAACTTAGTAAATTTATTTTCCTTGTTCAGTTAAATCATTAATGTTCATTCGTTCACATTTAATGAAGAGGGCAGATGACTGTGTCTCTGCTTGACTTATAACACGGATATCTTTGCATCCTTTGTCCGTTTCCGGGGTTAGTTTTCATCATCATCGTCATCAGCACATAGACGTCCACTGATGGACACAGGCCTCCCACATCGATCGGGTTGGGATTCATATAGCTAGCCCAATGTGGTGAAGTGGAATTAGTTATAGGATTCTTTTGGAAGCTGTTTAGGTACCTAGAGCATTAATACGGAAGGTTTGCAATTATGACAATTTTTTGCACTGCTGTGATCTATTAATAGTGAGCCTCATTCTTATTTAATATCATTTGTAATTCTACATTTCTATCATCATCATCATCACCATTAACAATTCGAGGCAGTTTACTGCTGGATAAAGGCATTTCTATGGTTCCTGGGAAATTGTGAAGGTACCACAGATACATTTATTTTTGCCGCTAAGTAGTAGTTATACATTGTTTTATGATTATTTGTGTTCATTTACACTGAAATTGAAAATAATATACTTTGCCTATTAGATTGATATACGTAATTATTAATTAACAATAATTGTCTCCATCCAAATTAAACGAAAAAATGCATTGCCTTCTGCTACATAAAAACTTGTTTAAAACTTGAAATACAAAGTTCTGTTAATAAGAAAAAATTATATGATATACATATATACTTCGTAGATTATGAAACTACTGAAGTAAAATTATATGATATATATATATACTTCGTAGATTATGAAACTACTGAAGTATAATTATCAAAAATTTATTGTATACTGTTATTCACAATTATCCACTTTGGTGGAAACCTTTTATAGTAAGCAAGTATCAGGCATTGAAATCAAGCGATGCCTTTTACTGCTGCTCGTTTGTGTCTATACATCTCCGCGGTAGCAGCGGTCAAGAGATTGATGTACGGGATCTTACCGTTCTTCAAGCCAGCACAGAACTTGTTGTCGTTCAAAACTTTAGCGTAGAACAGCGGGTTGCTTTTGTAGCAAATGTTCTCCGGTATGATCGGCATAGACGCTTGTCGGAGTTGCGACGACAGGTTGTTTGTCTGGTCGAATCCCCATCCTATGACCTGGAAATGATACAAAACCAAAGATACATACAATTTTAATATTGATTTTTAGTTTATGGAAATGAAAACTAACGACGCTTCAATAGTACGCTTATTACTTCTCAACTTCTCAATTCTATAATAATCTCAAAGATATTATTACTTCAAAACATTTAATAGTCTGTTGTTTTAGTATAGATATTCAATAATATTTAAGAGAATCATTATTAAATATTTCTGCAATAACGTATAATATATACTGTGAATAAATTGTCTTCCAAATTTGTCAAGGAGCATAGTTTTTTAATGAATTAAGATCTAGAGTCTGCTTGTGTATGTTGGATCAGACGAACTTCCGCGATAATACATTCCAACTGGTTACACAGCAATCTCTTCTTAATTTGTTCTTCTTCTATTTCATCAGTGAATGATACAGATTCTCATTCAGATGCGAATTTTGCTGAGGGAATGCAACCAGAACGAGGCGTTAATGCTATATTAAGATTATTTGTGCTTAGGTTTCAATTCGTTAACCAGAAATCCAACATTTTAGAAAGAAGAACAAATTATCGATTTACTTCGTTCTTATCAAGAGTTTTTTTTTAAAACTATTACATCCTGACCTTCACTTCTTTCAATCTTTTATTAAAAACAAGTAACTTACCGTACCGAATATTTCTTTCGAAGGATATCTTTCGAGCGCTTTCTCATTCCACAAACATGCCGGCTGAACGTAATCAGTGAACGTTACTTCCGTTCTCAACTTGAGCAAAGCTATGTCGTTGTCTAGACTTATTTGATAGTTGAAATTTTCATGTAAGATTATTTTAAACACCTGAAATAGATTACGTAGTAAATAAACAATTAACATTTAGTCTAACTTAAAGCATTCTGGGTTGTTTTAGATTTGTTGTACAGTGTGATTATCAGTTATCTATATTTGAGCTAAAAACGCTTCTGATTTAAGGCAACCCAAAAGTTCTTTATTGTTTATCTGTTCGATTCCCAATCAATCGCTAATTGTAATTTCTTCTCCCTGTGTAGTTCTACTTACTTCTTTCTCTTGAATAGCTACGTCACCTCCGACTAGATTGTGTTTACCTAAAACCACGTTTAGGATTTCTGGTATCACTGCTTGACCTCTAATTGAAGCACAATGAGCCGCTAAAATAATTAACAAAATCAATATTGCTTATCATGTTTACTATTTTATGATGGATCGATTTCTTTGATACTTTCTATATACGGGAAAGAAAAACAAATTTGGGGTGGACATATTTATGAAAAGTGTTGCTACATCTAATTTTGCAAATTTTTTTAAAGATATAAACATTTTTAATGTCTTGATCCCTGTTTTAACTTTATAAGTAATGGTAGTAAAATTTGAGTCCTATTTCTAGAGAGGTTGTGTTTGCAAATAGAGAACCATTTTGTATAATTAATAATAAGTTCCTATTTATGAAAACCTAATATTCTTACCTGTTAATACGAAAGTCTTGGATAACAGCGTCCCGCCACAAATATACTTTATTTCGGCCCTGTAAAGCCTGTAGATAGCCACGTGCCATGGCCAATCGCCAGCTTTGGTCTTTTCTCCTCCAACAATAAGCTCGGTGAGCAATACTTTTCTTCTACCACAGGAACTGCCATCCACACCTTGAATGTGCGGGACAATGTTTTCAATAGATTTTTCTGATCCTTTAACGAATTTTTTAAAAATACCCTGTTGAAAACATTTAGAAGAAAAATTACATAGAACTTTTAATCTTTTTTTTCTGTTTATTGTATGACACTTTAAGTAAATTCTTCAACTAATCATCATCATCATTAACAGCCGATAGACACTCACTGCTGGACGTAGGCCTCCCCTAAGGATCTCCACATCGATCGATCCTGCACTACCCGCATCCAGCTGCTTCAAGTAATACTGAACATTGATCTTCAAAAAGACTAAGTTTAGTTGTAGTGATGTTAAGTATTCAAACACCAATAAGTTTGATGACGTTGGAGTACAAACGACTTAATTTCACGTACCTTTCGTGGATTTTCGCACAATTCAACGGAATTAAGTTTTATGCTGTCGAAATATGGCAGTTCACCTGTACTTGGACCTTTTACAGCGAAGGAAATTGAGTCTGTCTCGTTCAGGGTTCGGATGGTAAATGTATCTGGGCTGTAAACATTCACCCGACCTTTATCTTTATCAGCCTGCAAAAAGATTTTGTTATATCACTGGTGTGATGCAAGTTAATGTAACCGGGAGATGCTTGAGAAGGTATCCCGAAAGCATTCAATACTATAGAAACGTTATTAAGTCTTTTTTGAAGAACTTCCTGATGAACTCAGTTTTCATTAAAATTTTATTAATGAGCAGTCTTTACATCAAGTGAATAGTCGAATATGTATTTCTTATACAGCATCTTACTGTAGCATTGTTTTTTGTTTAAGATCAAGTATTAATTTTTGACGTAAAAGTGACTAAGGGTGTTGACATAGTGTCTATATATCGACAAACAGGTACAAATAGAATTATTTCTAGAATTAATCATTTTGTTTCTACGTGATGGGGGTGATATGGTATTGGTGTGGTGGTATAGTGGTGTTGTATTCATTCGTTCATCATGTGTTATTTAGAACTCCTCCTTAAACTTTTACCTGATCTCACGTAATTTCTTAATATTTTTGCCTAACTTTAAGTTATAGTAAATTTTTATTGGAGTAATCGTATATTTACTTTGAATATTAAGATGGAATATATACATATAGCTTGTAATTAATGACTTAAATTGTAAAAATATAAAAAAAACGTGTCTTTGAATTTATTGTATATACGCATGTAGATTGAGGACATCGTATAGGGAAAATCAAAAGGTCAAGCAAGAAAATACTAATAACAATATATTGAATATATCTTGCTTATTTGATGACATTCCATATGGCGACCTTTTTAGCCTGTTGAAGATAAAAGTATAATAAAGCTTAAATAATTAAAAAGTTAAGATCCTTAGTGGTTTTAAAGGATTTATTTTCGTTTCTGGTTGAAAACACATATAACTTTTTTTTTGTTTAACTCTCTATTTTTTTTAATTATTACTGATGAATCTACGCTGGGTACGGATAAGAGAGATTTATCTATAAAGCATATGTCTAAATGAAGACATTCCGGCTGATGATGACGTGAATCTACAGTTACTCATCTATGATTTCATTAATGTCGATAGTTTCCTAACACAGGTGAAGGGTAAGTTGGGGTGGTTATAATAATATCAGCACTTCGTGTCAGTAAAGTTGCTTTAACACAAAGTTTAAAAAAAACCACTCACCAATTTAATAACGGCGTTGGTGTCCGTTTTCAAATCGATTTCCGAAAACGCTGGCAATTTTCTATCTATATGAACACTGTAAGCATTATTCCTTCCTTCCGGCAATCCAGGCTCGAAGCTGATCACGACGTCTTTCACATTTTTACAAGGGTACGCGTGTATCAATGGGTTACCGACAAACTTCCAATTGCCCTGACACATAACCGCACTTATAACAAACACCAAGATGTATATCGCTCGCATCATCTTAAACTCTTTATATGACACACTTGTTTACGATCGAGCTGGGGTCTGTGGTGACCACATTAGGACTAGTCCTAACGTAGTAATGAAGCACTATTCGGACATCTACAAATGAAAAACATTAATATCACTTTAACGTCACAAAACCTGATGGAATGAAGTTTAAAGAGCGAATGATACAAGTTTCCTTTGTGAACGAAGTAAACGGTCTGATGTCGCAGTCAATAACACATCATAATATAACATAACCTAACACTGTAGCATTATTGGGTTGATCAGCGTTGGGGGTGGCAGTTACGCCTCCTTTTACCAATGGGGTATCAGTTTGGTTGTGGGGTGTCACCACTGGTTATTCATCGCATGCAAACTGTTTTAGGCAACGATATAAAAGGTTCCCGACACAAACCGAGGCAGAGGTTTCATGAATAAGTCAAGTGAAGTCAACTTCGACTAAGAAGTCATCGAAATATTTTAAAGTAAACACTTAAAAACATCACGCTGCTAAATATTGGACTACACTCAATTTGATTTATTGAAGTACTTCATCAAATTTTTTAAGTTAAATATACTTAACATTAGTTAATAAGTTAACTACGACCCCTATTCTAAATAACTATAAGCAACTGAAGTCAAGAGTTTGGAAAGGAATTCGATCTTTGTATACTGGATATTAAGTTAGTACTAGTAGTAATGGTACAGAATTAGGTCATATCTAAAAGTGTAAGCTTTGATCAATCAGTGTTTAAAGGACTCTGTATCACAAATACGGACAACGGAATAAAATGAAATTTATTGGAGGTAGGTCTCTACTGTCGAAAATCGTCTAGGGGGGTCCTACCGTCAGCTTCTATACCTACCGTCAAATATTAATGTGCAGATATTACTGTGGCTCAGTTTGACTGGCGCTGTAGCTTAAATAACTTGGATAATAAGACTGAGCTAATTATGTCTCAAGGCGATGAGCTCAATGTGGTGTAGTATAGCTTGTCTTATTTTATTTTAAATGTTTTTCTCGTCTTTACTTTTTAGTATATTAATAATTTTTCTTACACGTCGCTTTCATACTTTTAGTCCATATTAACTGCTTAATTGTTAATTCTAAAAGTTAAACTAATTATTGGTAAAGACATATTTTTGTCATTTAATAATGTGTAAAGCAGTAGTTTAATATTGGTATTTTCATTAAAGGTCGGTGTTTACTTTAATGCAATCGACGGCAACATAATATGACGATGACCAGGAAAACCAGTTGTGAATACCGAAGCGGCGTGAGGTGCGCGAGATGCGACTTAAGGCAATCGAATTAAAATTCAATTCGCGTTGAATTGTTTCATGTGATGCTGTAGTAATATATTCTGAAGTAAACCAACTTGTTTTGTAAAATTAATATTCTAATGTATTTTTTTCTAAAAATACGATAAGCGTTTGATGTAATAAAAAAAAGGATTGAAGCAGTGATAACAGACGTTATCGCATCGTGTTTGAAATGAGCCTCGCGTGGAAGGTCATCGCTGATAGATCCGCAGCGCCTAACTGTTCCCACAAGCAGTAATGTAATAAAATTACACTGTTGGTATATAAAAGGCGTTATTAATGTTATGTTAGCAATAAACATGTTTAAACATATAATTCATGCATATAACTCATCTGTTATTTCCAAATATAACAGAAGTATGACGTAGATGATGAACGTCTTGGAAAGTTACTTTTATTACAGAAGTATCATCTGTTATTAGTTGGATACTAAATTTATTATATAATTTAGCATCAAATGGAACTATTATATTATTATTAAAATTCTCATTTTTATTAGTGTCGAAAATAACCATTACATAAGGAAAAATTGACACAAAACGTATTCTCCTGTAACTGACACGGATACAAGTATTTAGATTTTTTAAATATACAAAGTAAATGAAAAACTATTTATTTTATGGTGACAACTAATAGAAATAATACTAAATAATATTTATTATGTAAATAACTAAAAGTCATTGACTTTGTAAAAAGTATAGACAGAAAAAAGAGCCTCGGGCGACGTCGAAGTTATTTTTCCTCAATTTGAATAACATTCGTTTCTGTAACAATTAACGACGGATACATTTGATGGATATTATAATTGTAATATATGAAGTATATGTCAAATAGTGGACTACAGTGTGATGATGATAATTTTAACCATGTACAGGGTTAAAGGTAATAGGTGTGAAAGATGTGGAAGGGCTAAAGTATAGCTTGTTACCTATCTATCTATGTATGGAATACCCCATACAGAAACAATGCTTCAGGAGTTATTCATTTTTTAAATATTTTTCACGAAATTTCCGATTTTCTAGAAAAAACTCAATGATTTTATTTCTTACTTCTTTATACACAAATTTTAATGTAATGATTAATATTTAATCATTGTTTTATTAAATTAAATTAATAATCATCACATAGAGGGTAAAACTATTAAATTAGTTTCTTTGAAAGTCGTGACAGTAAAAAATAAGGTGTCATAATTATGTTTTTATTTAATCTTAAAACATAATTTTATTTATATAAAATACGTATAAAGTACATATATAAGTAGCTGACTTCAATACCTACCCGACAAGGTATAAGAATGTACATAAAGTTTCCAAAATTTAGGAAAAAAATCATTTGTAATAAAACCAAGTACCATGGAATATCAAACTGTAGAGACTCATATAAGTACACCCCGCGCCGGAACTTAATGCAACCCTTTTGTGTTTGTTGTAACGTGTGCGAGCTTGTTGTTGTTGTTTTAGATATTGAGTTCAGAGTAAAAGTTTAAAGTAACAGTTAATTTAAATTTTGCTCAAACTTACGGCGACGGTTCCTGATACAAGCACGAAGCCTTTTTCTTAAGTCAGATCGAGTGACTCGCGCTGTGAGCTGTTCTCTTATATTGTCAGCAGCGACGATGCTGCGTGACTTTAAATCTTCTAACCAGTTAATTTGTCTTGTTTACACCAATGATTTCATGTGATCCTATAAGTCATAATCGCAAGGTGTTATATCAGGACACCTTGCAGGTCATGGTGTTGCTCCGCCTCGGCCAATCCATCGCTGAGGGAAAGTAGTGTCTAACCACTGTCTTACGCCGAGACGAAAATAGGCGGGACGACCGTAATGCTGAAACACCTTTTCTCTTCTGGTTTCAAATGGAATAGCCTCCATATAATTAAAAAAATGATTTCGAAGAAAATCTTCGTAGAATCTTCTGAAAGTTCCTTGAGGGGAATAGGACTTTACCCCACCACGCTGACCCAGTGCGGGTTGATTGCTTGTCAGAATCTCGTCTATTGTTCAGCAGGGTGCACCACGCACAGGTGTGGTTGACTCGTGGTCCGTAAGATGTTTGGCGGAACCACCATACACTCTACAGTAATCATTAAATTTGTTAATAATCATATTATAACTTAATGAAGCCGTATCTAGGAAATAACTTGATAGTCGCTTTCATCGTTTATAACGAACCTTAATCCTCACATGCGTTCTCTCTTGAGATTTATACCACAACTAAGTTATTTCTAACTTTCAGTAAACAGCTCACGACTTACCTTATATTTACACAGCGAAAAATACATAGTAATGATTATAAATGGAAATTCCTGGGAGTATGTATGATGATATGGTTTTTTCTTCACTACCTGGTACCTACAAACCTAAATCGATTAGCTGCAATTTTAGAGCTAGAATAATTTGAAGGTTCACATTTCACCATCCGCTAGTGGTATGTATCTGTCGCTGGAGACGGTCTACGTAAGTACCATCGCATCTCCTATGCCTGCCATAAACAGTAGTGTGCAAATATTACCGTGTTCGGTTTTGATGGGCGCTGTAGCTAGTAAAATTATTACGGTAATGAAGCTAAACAACGTCTCAAGACATGTATATCATTCTAAGTAGCGCCAAGTTGTGTATGCCCATTAGTAACCATCAGATGAACGTCTCGCATGCGAGACATGAATCAAATAAAAACTCTAAGGTCCGTGATCAATTAACATCATGCGATGTTCTTGTCAAGATAGCGCAAACAAATAGTCTTAGTAATACCCTAAAGAGAATCTTTAACGATCGATGAGAAGATTTCTATTAGAGGCCCATCCATCAGTGGACGTCTATCGGCTGATGATGATGAAACCTTTAGCTCTTTAAATTTATATATTATATCCTCGTGAATTTGATATTCAAGTAAAAGATAATATAAACAACTTTGGTATTTGATATATTTTTTCCTCCTAACTCTTACCTCCTGTAGAAAACATCTTTAACGACTACAAACTCGTCAAACCTGTACAACACATACAAATGTAGCATATTATATATCTAGACATTTCTGCGCACAGATAGTGCTTCAATCAGTCATTTAGTCGATTTTTAGTTATACTCCAAAGGAAGTAGATGCAGCTTATATGTATTATAATATATAAATCTTTTAAAAAATTTACCGACCTTATAGCGCAGGATCGATCGACGTGGAGATCTTCGCGTGAGACTTATCTTATCATGATGATGATGATATAGAAAGCGTAAAAGGCCAAATTCATTTTCCTGGTAGCAGATCTCTGTTGGTGGAAAGCGACTATTTTTATCCTCTTTTTTCTCCTATAGTTATCTACTTCCAGTTCTCCGCCCCGCTTTACTGGTCGTATTGCATATTTAGATTTGAAATGTAGACTTGAATATTGTCTGAAATATTCCTCCCGGCGGCAACTGTTATCTTCTAGGCCGCTTTCTTTTATTAACACCCTCGCAATTCCTTTTAGGGGTAACATTTCGTAAAATACATTCTTAGGTTAACTGTACTCGGTAAAAGGACTATTGCTTCCAAACTTCATATCACTAGGCCTTATGGTTCTAGAGATATCGTAATGAATGTCTATATAGGTGGAAATCTCTTATATATATAGATCGCGTTGAGATAATATGGTACACTCATGTGTCTCAGGAGATTGAAAATTATGTAACAACATAAAGTGGCAACATTGGCATTATGAGGTCGATAATCGGTCTGTCCATAACACATATAGTATACATATATCTGTTCATTTCCGTCGAGCCTATATATATCCTAACGCTGAAGACATAAGGATCAAATTCAATCAACTTAATATATAACAGATTGCAAATAGATCAAAATCATCATCAGCCGACAGACGTCCGCAGTTGGACATAGGTCTCCCCCAAAGATCTCCACATCGATCGATCCTGCGCTGCCCGCATCCAGCTGCTTCCCGTGACATCCATCAGATCGTCGGACCTAGTGGAGGGCCTGCTAAGACTGCGTCTTCCTGTACGCGGTCGCCATTCGAGGACCTTACTGCCCCATCGGCTGAGCGATGTTCTGCCCGTTACTACTTGATATTAACAATCTTTTGTACTATGTCGGTGATCACAAATATAAGGTATAAAAGGGAAAGCCAAGACCATATAAGTTACCGTAGGTTGATTTTTTGAAACTTAGAGTTCAAGAGGAGGCTGCAGAGCGTGATCGAGAGTGGAGAGATCCCGCTCGGAGACGAAGCCGTCGTGGCGCTAAGGCGCGTCATCACGTGACACTGGTGATTGGTCTTCACATACCTTAACGGAGCCTTTGGGTTCGTTGGCGGTAACGTCCCCCCCGTCTCGTCGCTTCGGTGAATAATAAAAAAAAAACTGAAATAATACTTTTTCGTGGAGTTGTCTATGCTCGGTCTGTCTCTATGGAATTTGAAATGAGACCGAAGTAGAAGAGCAACGGTCGCTGATATAGCTCAAGGGATGAGAATAGTGAAGTGGTAATCGACGTTCTGCGTAGAGTGAAGATCTCTTAGCTGATGGAGCAGAGACTTTAATGTGGAACAAATTACACCACAGGGAACCACAGCGTTGAGCATCCACCTGCCACTTGAACCGACATCGAAGTTTATGTTTAGCGTTACACAAAAAGCAGAAGTGATGATGATGATGATGATGAATACCTTTTAAAAATCCAGTCGTAGATAAACAGAAAAAAAATCATTTCTACAGTAATTTTTTTCTTCTAACAAATTTTCTTTGGGATAGAAACAATAGCGCGTTTATGTAGAAGGCGCGCTAATGAAATGAGACCATGTGAGTTCACCTTTGCTTTTTGAAAGAAAAAAAGTGGTTTTTGCCTTTGTATTTCTGAACAAAAAAGGATCTTTGTTCCACCACAGACTAAAAAGGCGCCGGTGTTATTTTAAGCCCCGCTTTCACTGCACTGTCTGTTTTAATAAAGTGTCCTTTATCGGCGAAAGTCTCTCTTTATTAAAGTACTGCGAAATAAATCGAGAAATTTCAGCTTTGTTTCGTCAAGGTTACCCTCAGCTTCACATGGTTTTAAGTGATCTTGAGACTTTGGATGGTGAAGAGCTGTCGCTTAAATACTCCAGCTCCCATATGTTCGCAGACATGACATAAATGTCGTTATAATAGTAGAGTCGTTTTACTGGTGGTAGGTCTCTGTTGCCAGAGATGGACTAGGTAGACACAACAATACTGTATTCCGGTTTGATGGACGTTTTTTTTTAATATTAACATGTTCTCACCTGATGTTAAAATGTGACGTGATCTATGATGGTAAGGTGCACTAACCTAGTAACAGCCTATTCACTTTTCTTGAAGACACCCACGTCGTATCTGTACGGGAACACTGACGCCGGCAAGTCCTTCCACTCGTTTGCTGTTCCCTATGAAGAACGAGGAGCTGAACTCTTAACTCGCTAACTGGAATTTGACACAACATAAGGGTGGTGACGTGGCGTGTGTTTAGTAAGTGTTGGTAGTTGAACGTTATAGCTAGTGAAATTACTAAGGTTAGGTAACTTACCATATGGCTTAAAGTGAAGAGTAGAATGTAGTCCAGTGTCTATCATCCTAATTGGCGACATGTTATGGGTTGGTATATCATGAGGTCGTGCCCTGGTCGTCAACAAAATATAATGATAAGTTGGTTCACTGAGTCTTATTGAAAACGTACAAATTCATCAGATCCTGGGATATCGGATACGGAATTCAAAATCTAGAATTACTCTTCAATGGCTCAATCTTTCTTCATTGTACTAACGACTGTTTGTGGAAGAATGAAGAGAAGAAGGAAATGTATATATTTGTATTAGAGAGGAAAATACGATTATGCCCAAAAATAACCAGGAGTCGTATAAATAAATTGCATAAAACGTAGAACCAATAAATGATCATCCGACCGGTAAGATATTGCTTGACCGATCCCGGTTCTGATGTGCTCGGTGCTAAGGAAGTATGGAATTGGACCAGTCTAGATTTTTTTTTCACTGTATATATCTTTGAAAGTTGTCGTTTCTCTTCATTGTACAAAACCTTAAAATGTGGTAAACCAAAGGCGGTTTTAACGCCTATTGGCATTTTCTACCAGTCAAGCGTTGGTGAGGTGAAATGTGGTTTAAGGTAGTTATTTAGCTAATAATATAATCATAGAATAAGTATAATAAATAATTATAACAATAACACACACAAATATACTAATATATATATACAAACATAAATACAAATGTTCTCTAAACCTTTTTTAGGATTTCGTAATTATTAAAGAATTTTCACATTAGAGGTTGGTTGAAGAAGTTGTAGCTTCTTTTATCACATAGATAGCAGCTGATCTATTGTCTTGTAATTCAGAGATCTCGAATAGGATTCCGTAGCCATAGAAGAGGTAGAAATTTGGATGGTCATTAAACCCCGCCTGATTAGCTACCACTTTTATATTTTGAAACAACCGCTGTTATTATATTGTCTTTTCTTATGAACTTTGAATTCATTCATATACCTCATGATAAATGAGAATGAGATCGAAAATCGTGAAGCGTGCTCCTCAATAACAATGGAATTAAGTAGTGCTATTGTGGCGGAATTTTGATAAAAAAGGGTAAGAGCTAGCTAGACAAGTTCGAAAAAATCACTGCCACCGTCCATATTTCACTCGTGGAGTTCATGTACGGAATCGGGAACTAATGTGTTACAAGACAAGCAGGTAGCTGTAACACGAAGTAAGTTGAGTCGCAAAAGTCGTGTCCATACTTTCTAATATAAATGAAGCTTTAAATCGAACCCAAAGCCGTGGTAAAAGGCAAGAGAAATATTCAAATTAGACGCCTGAACCGTACGGAGGGCGCTTTGTACCGGCGGCAGCCTTCATTAAGCTCTCTTAAGTCGATAGCCACGATCTAGTCTATTGAATTGGTACGACGATATCTTTGAAGAATTTTTAGTACATTTATTACTATTTCTATCACGAGTCCAATAACATTTTAGTCAAAATTAGAATTTTAAAGTGCCTTCAACAAATTTTCGAAGCGTTATCGTTTTAATAGAACCTTTAAAAAAATTATAGTGAATGTTGTAGTACATGTATTGCTATTTAATTTTGTCAGGAGCGTAATTATTCTAGCATTATTTTCTGTACTTATTTGCTTAGTTTTAAATAAAAGGCAATAAGAATATATTTTTAATTCACACATAAAATTCTAATACATATTTGTATATGTTTTGGCAAAAGGTTTTCTTTCTTGCTTTCTTATTCCTAAAAATTCGTTCAGACTTTTGATAGATTCCAAATAACACAAAGCTATAACATCCAATTATCAAGCCATGTTTATCATTTATTAAGTTGATTGTAAGTATTTTTCTTCGAAGTATATTTAATTGAGTAATGGCATTTATTAAATGGAAAAAAATATTACTTATCAAGTTGTATATAGTGAATTTTTCCATTGTATACAAACTTTTGTTAGTCGCATGTAGCCGAAGTAAGACCGGGGACACGTATGTTGGGGAACTCTCGTTACATTGTCCCAATTAACAGTTCCTGTTTCAAACGTAGTACATAGATCTAGAGAAATCTAAGAGAATTTAATTCCTCAAATACGTGTATTTATATATTATTAAAAGCTTCTCAAATCAAAGTAATTTCATTTAATAATTACTTATGCTTTCAGTTCTTTGCAACGGTCATGGTGACGGGAGGTCTGTGGTGATAGATGGCTTTATGTCATAATTATCATCAAGAAACTCAAACTTTTATTCCTGTTGGATCCAAGCAGAATGTACTTACTGTTTCGAAGTTCCGATTCATATATATTTTTAGAAAGGTTTTAAAAATAGGAAGTATTTTAAGATCTTGACATGATAGACACAACTGTCCTTTTTTGATGATACAGGACTTGTATTTGTTCGTCATAATAATATAAGAGGTGATAGTTTGACAGCTATCAGTGAAATCATCTATCTGCAGATTTGTGTACATGGAGCAAATACCACGTTTCTTCATTTCGATCCTTATAGATGTTATCAAACTTTATACGATCAATATTAAACTGTTCCTTTACTAACATGAAAATATACTTTGATTTTTTTTTCAATTTAACATCGAAACAAGCGGGAGGTTCACCTAATGATAAGTGATATGCCTGCGTACAGCTAACGTGACACTAGTTAGGATGATATATTCTGCACTACATTGCGCTCGTCTCTTACGCTACAGCACCCTTCAAATTTGAACATAGTAATGATAGCACACAGCTGTTTTGCGGAAGAAATAGGAGCTGCTGTGATACCAACTTAGACAGTCTCCACCAACAGAGACCTACCACCAGTGAACCTCTTTCTCTGACTCAACAAAATCATCCTATCATTAACATTATTCTGTAATATTATGGGTTATCTTTACAGTGGTATTTAAAAGAAATCTGTTTATTGGACTTTAAGGTCATATCTCCTTATGAGCCGGACGACGGCCACTATTGGGCGTAAACCTACCTCAAGGATCCTCATTGAAGAGGAATTACACCTTAGCACCACTACACCGGCCCAGTGCGCCAAGTGCGTACTAAAGAACTATATAAACACGTTCTGGTCTGGTGGTCTGGTCGCCTGTTGGATAGTAAGTTAGCAACCTAAGTGTTTCCCCACAGACGTTATTAGATGATCGTCTTGCTACCCTCATCTCTTAAAAGAAAAAAGAAAAACACTCGTGAAATTAAGAGTTTTCTACTTGGTTAAAAAGTTAACCGCTCTATTAACTGCGGGATGATGATTAATCATTATTCAGCTGCGGTCGGCTGCTGATTACTCTCAGCGCCTATCATTACAAGTTAAATTGACCGTTTCTGTAAATAACTTCAATAACAAAGCGATTGATTAGAATTAATTGTTAATTATTAACTGTTATTTTAATTTAAATGTTTCATTTACGTTTTATAAGTGACATAATTGTAAAGCTTTATAAGTTAACTAAATGCAGTTATTATAAAACAAGTTAAGAATAAAAGTGTATAAGAATTAACTATTGGAAACAATTGTTACTAATTATATATATCCACCTCATCTTAACTGCTTTTTGGGGCGTGTGAATTGAACAAAGTTATTTTGGCTATCATCATCATCATTTCAGTCTAATAATGCCCACTGCTGGACTCACATTCTTTCATCTACGAATCGACGGTACGAGCAGTGCGTTCTTCTCATAGTAAGTAATACATTAACCCATAACAACGTCGTTAGTTATGATATACACTATACTACATTCTGTACGTCGCTTTGAGATGTTTTTCGTGTTTCATTACCTCAGTAATTTTACTAACTACAGCGCCTTTCACAGTAGAACTTATCTTTGCATACTAATTATTGTCGGTAGAAAATTGACTTACACAGTACTTGGAACTAATTCCGAAACATTTAGATTAGATATAAATATGTTTCTGATATCCAATATATATCACATATGAATTGTCCATTTGTAATTATCGTTTATCAGTCACTTCCAAGTGTTCCACGTCCACGTCCATGTTCACCTGGTCCAGCTTTGTGCGACAGAGCTTCGTTAGTCCGCTCAATAATCAGAGCGACTCTTTTTACTGTGCCGCCGTCGGATCTAATTATTTATATCTTTGTTTCCAATTTCTAATTCCCTGTTAGCTGAAAGGTTTATGTTTATAGAAATCTCTTGTAGTTCACACCTTACTTTACGTGTTGTACTTTATCCCTTAAATAACTTCACTGTAGTTTTAATCGTCGACAAAAAAGACGAGAAAGTTCAACACATATCCGAATGGCGTTAAGTGCTTTTGTTCTGTAACCTTTTAAGTGATAATTAGTTTGTAATTAACTATTGATGCATTAGATATTATCAGATATTTGTATGAATTACACATTAATTTTCAAAATCTATAATATAGCTTCCTAGTAGGTTTTTCATTGTCAAGAACAACATGATAGCTCAGAAGTGTTGTAGTACTTTATGCTTAAAAAGATATCTTTAACGCGGTAAGAAGTAGCTGCAGCCGTTTTCAAGAAAGCACCATAATCTTCAGCGAAAATAAACATTCGTAGAATAAATAACAGCTGTAGTTCATCATCAGCCGATAGACGACCCACAGCTGGACATAGGCCTCTCCAAATATCCCCATATAGATCAGTTCTGCGCTACCCGCATCGCCGGGCACTAGAGGCCGTTTTTAGGGGTTCATATGGAATGATTTGTGCTATTTCCCACAAAGATGACCTAATGGGGTTTGGTGGGAGCCAGAGCCCCGTTTGTTGATTAGCAGGATCCAACTTGAGCAGATGACGTTGGCCTGGATCCCGTGAGTTATTGTGCGGGACTCTTTACACCCCGCTGTAGTATCTTTTTTTAATTTGACAAAGTGTCAAGTTTTAAGCAGGACACTCCTGATAGAAAAAAAAATGTCTGTTCATAAAGAGGTGACGATAGTTTGAGGGAAACATAATGACTTCAGTTGTACTCATCATCTAGTTATCACAGCTATCACTACCTTTTTTATATTCAATTAAGCAACGAGACAAGCGAGACCTTCATATGATGGTAAATGATACGCCTACCCATAAAAAAGTGGTGCTAGTTAAGATGATATATACGGCATTACATTGCGCTAGTCGCTTAAGAATTTTTGAGTCTCTTTACCACAGTAACTAAACTATCTACAGTCACTTTCAAACAGGGACAAAGTAATGTCTAAACATTACTGTTTAAGGTCCAAAGCCACCAGCGTCCTTAAAATATTACCTCAGTAAACTCTGCATTCTAAGATTGGGCAGCAGAAATAGGAGCTGCGACGTTATCTGTCGGTATCTTCGGCGATAGATCCTTTTGCGAGAACTTTTACAGCGTAAAGTTGTTTGTTAAGTTTTAATTAGCTTTTAAGATCCTTCTTAACAAATCCATCAATAATAGGAGAAATTCCACCGGCCTGTATGTACTCGGTGGGATCGCGTTTGAAACTATTGTCTTATGAATAACTAATCAGCCGATGTGAACTAATGTTACTGTAGCCGTATTAAACATTTGAATGGCTCTGTAGCTCTCTGCTGCACAGCATATGTATTTAATGTAGTCTAATTTATAATCATCACCAGCTCACATCAGTCTATGGTTTACCGTAAGCATAACTGTTCTACTTGTTAGGATCTTTGATTCCCATTGCCTTCTCCTTTTCACCTTTTGTTTTACAGGTGTTGTGTCTTATCAAATTAAATATTAGTAGTGGAAGCTGTCAGGGAGAGGAAGACAAACATTTTAGTCTCTCTCTGTGGAAGTATGTCTAAAATAAAAGATTTATTTATTAGTAGTTGTCTTCCTTTTCCTTCTGGCTGTATCCAATTCATTTGTTGGATCTATTGGTAGTTTTAAATTAAAATATTACTTACAAAAATATTGTTTAATCTGTTTCCATTTATTTCTTTATTTTGTCTTTATAAACAGTACAGCTTTTTTAAACTACTGTCAGGTTTCATAGCTCTCTCCCACATTGTGAAATCCTAGCCTATAATATATTATAACTAAGTACAGGTTAATTGATATCGGGTATCCTCATTAGTTCTTGAAATATCTCAGTTACCTGTACCGTAAGTTCAGTGGGCTTCGATCGATAATTTAGTGCAGTGAAAGTTTCATTACCGTTACTGCAAGCAATAACCGCTGCATTATATTATGTAGCGAATGCATTGTCATCAACAGGAGTTGTGTGAACGTGGGAACACGAACAAGCCATTAGTCATAAACACGCAGGATCTCTGGCAATATATATTAATTAGAATCGTACGTACGGTTCTAATATCAAATTTGAATAGTAGTAATGCAGAATTACTAGATTGTCTGCTGCGGAAGTAATGTGAACCGAGAATAATCCTGATATTCTAATTAGGCTAGCTTCAAACAATCGGTGATTGATACCTCTGCTAACTAGGATATTTGTTATAAATATATATTGTTTATTTAACTACACCATGGGTTATATAGAAAAAGATCTAGTAGTCTAGAGAACACTATCTTTTGTCCCGTCTTGCTTCACGTCAATGTGTTTTAATATCTATACTAGCGTCTTAGTTATTGTTGATAGGAAGCGAATGGAGGATTATCCCTATTACCGGAAATAGTTTCGGTAATAGCATCTAATTCTCTCGCCAAGAATTTGTGTTTCAATTCGAAGCTTAAATTAATTACTTAGTTTAGCTTCAAAACGGTGAGCGGTGTTAGCGTTTACACTAAACTAGTCCGTAAATGTTTTAAGCAATATTTAAGCTTATGAACCGGATACAAGTTTTGCGTTTAGTTCTACTAAAATCACAAATTAAAGGTCCTTTTCCGATTTTTGTGGTCCTATTAAAACTTTAAGGAAATAAACAAAATATGAAGATTTAGTTCATGTCAGCCAATAAGATTGGTCGGAAGCCAACGCTAAGGAGATTGTATTTCCAAACAGTACTGACAGTACAGACTTCCGTATTCTAGATTTTTCCATTAAGACGACGTTGAGAAATTACATTAGAATGTACACATTACCTCCGTCGGTCCGAGATGTTGGCGGTAACACACCGGAGCCAACTTTGCCAATCTTAAACTCCCACTGTAATATTCGCTGGTATCATTTTTCCTTGTCACTACTTCGCACAGTGATAGACCATCCATCATTCGAGACTTAACCTCGACAAAATGTGGGATATTTTCGGTGTAAGCGCCCTGTCATCGGGGGCCCGTCCGGAATACTTGATGACGCCGTGTTCCCAGTCGCATAGTGTCGTGGAAATAGTTTATCATCTTGTAATACCACCACCGACACTGTACTCCCTACACCAATTACCAATACATCCAATTAGCATTTTGAATGGATACGTAGTTAAATTAATTTATGATTTTGTGCCGTCAGAGATTATTTGTTATATATGTAAATTGATATTTGATAGTCGCGGGAACCCACTGGATGAGAGCAACGCGGGACTGATTGATGTGGGGATCTTTGGAATCCTGTGTCCAGCAGTGGACGTCTATCGGTTGATGATGATGATGATTATGACACGAATTCTCATAGAAATTCGGTAAACTACGTAAAAATTCATATACTGAATAACAATCCGGTGGTTGTTACAACATACGTTATTATCTAACAACATTCTGAAAATAAGGTTAACAGTTGTATTATTGCCGAAATAATGGTATAATTGAATAAAAAAAAATATATTTACAAACATTATACATATAAAGTTATTCTATATTATAGTAATAAACGTGAATTTGGCTTTAATCTTATATATGAAAATGTTCAGAGCGATAAAATCTAAGAACAGTTTCAGCAAATATTAGATACTGTACTTGGTTGTAGTTGTTATAATCAATATCTGTATTTTAAAAATTAATGTATTGTGTATCTGTATTACAATTGAAAAAAAAAAGAATTTTATATCTATGGACGAGTTAAAGCAAATTAAAAAAAAACTTTAACGGCGAAACAGTAGAAGTACACGCGAATATTACCAACACGATTAAATATGAGTGGAGACGGTGGATACGGAGACGGTCGAGATGCCCGGTTTAACTTGGTTTTCGTTTATGAGCTCATCCTTTTCCGGTTTCCTCGGATTCAACAGAATCTTTTGCAGCTGACAAGCAGGCGCTTCTACAAAGAGGTGGAGTGGAAGCGAGAGGAGAAATGTAGTGGAGACGATGCCAGCGAAAAGCATGATCTGAAAAGGATAAAGGTAAATGTCAATATTACTTCTGTTATGATGCTCAGTTAGATTGGGGATTGACAGTTAATATAATGGAATATAATCTGAAGGATGCTGTAGCTAGTGTAAATTTAGCTAATGGGTTTTATAAATAGATTTTTCTTTCACTTCTATGAAAATGTATGTTTTAGTCAACGAGAGTTGTAGCAAGTTAGAGGTGGTGTCGATCATCGCTATCCACTTCATCATACGAAGCAGTATTTTAATCAGCAACATCCGTGTTACAAGGTTAGAGAGTAATAAGAATTTTATGATTTAGTCATCTTACTGCGGTGTAGTCAGTCGCGTAGAAGGATCTTCGCATTTGACCACCGTACGTCCTTAAGACTGTAGCGTGCAGCAACATAGCGCAGTACGACAAACGTCCCAGCGGCTGCAACGGACCCCATTCCACAGAGTTTACGTATATCACTGTAACAATGAATTATAACTATATATGTATATATATATATTATAGTGTTTAAGGAGAGCATGTCTCCCCATTTACGGTAACATTCTCACTTAAAATGATATAAAATTAGGGTTAAAGTAGAGTCCAATCCAATGGTGAAGCTTAGTCTCTATGTTGACAATTGGAACAAAGCAAAGCTGTTATAGATACAAATTTGGTGATGGTAGCTCTTTAGAGTCCATCTAGCTGTCGCTGCAGCTCATATTTATGCCACCGAATAAAGGTGAGAGTACATTACTGTGTACCGGTTTGAAGGACACTATAGCCAGTGAAGTAAAGAGACTAATCATCTTGTGTCCGACGACCACAGTATGGTGCTGTGTATTTGAAATAAAAAAATATTTTTTACGTGAGGGTGGTAGCTGGTAGGTTCGGGCACCTATTCCATTAAAACTCCCTCACAAGTTACCCCGGAATCGAACTGGGTACAGTTACTGTTGAATATAAACGAAGAGGTTTTGAGATTATTACCTTCGTACTCGACTAAAATCCGACCCCGTTTTATTAAAGATTCTATCTGATTTTAAGCGACAAAGCGATCGGGGGGGTGGAAAAGGGCCAATTTTCAGACTTGAAATTTTCGATTATCACAAAATAAACCGGCCTCTCCTTATAAATTAACATAAACAAAAAAAAATCCCATTTCATATTATACTGAACACGTAAAATAATGCTAATAAAGGTACTCCGGGTGTAGGGTGACCTTCACATCAGGAGACTCGCATTTTGTGTCAGCTTTCTTCAGTAATATTTCTTTAAGGAAATTTGGTTTGGATTATCAGCTGATAGAAGTCCACTGCTGGGCATGGGCCTAACTTTGAACATATATTGAAGTTAAGACTAATCAAAGGAAATGCTCATGTAAATATTTCCTGCGATTAGTTGACCTTCATACTTTAACAAATGTATTCACTTTACTTATTCTAAGGAAAATATTTTTTTTATTTATTTCACGAAAGTTATCACTTAAATAAATAAATTAAAAAGTTAGCTAAAATTTTTAGTTGTAAACAGTATTATAATTAATTTTATAGCTATTCTACTACAAGGAGAAATAATATTAACTTCCATACGTATATATTTTATAATTCATGTGATATAAAAAAAATCATTACTTAAGTATATTAATAGTAAGTTTCTCTAATAAGGGGGTAGTAAATAATACAGGTAATAGTATAGGGTATACATTACTGTGTTTAGATCAGAAATATATATATATGGTCTATGTTACTGCAGACCGTCTAGGTACAAACATTATTGTGTACCGGTTTGAAAGGCGCTGTAGCTAGTGCATTTATTGAGGTAACAAGACAACATGTTATATCTCAAGGCGATGAGCACAATGTCGTCATCATCATTATCATCATCAGTCGATAGACATCCACCGCTGGACATAGGCTTCCCCTAAAAAATCCCGCGATTGTAGGGGTTTGTATTGGAGGGATTTAAGCCATTTTCCACCACGCTGACTCAATGCGAGTTGTTTGGAGCCAGAGCTTCGTTTGTTGATTAGCAGGGCGCACCACGATCAGGTGAGGTTGGTTTTGGTCCCGTGAGTAGTTGTGCGGGATCCCTTACACCCTATTGAGCACAATGTGGTGGTATGTATATATTGCTTTGATTATCGTACTTCGTTAACTATCTTGATATTTTTTTTTATAAGCAAAATCCTACTGGTCTCATCCCTTAAAAAACTTATAGGTACAATATCCCGAAGACTTGTACGCGTGCGAGAACGTAGCAATGTTACCACCTTTTTATACGGGGGTAAGTCAGAAAAGGATTTCCATTCACGATTTTTATCGTTATCCCGGATCCGCTGTAATCCCTTACACTTGCCTTCAAATTGATGTTCAGTGCTGAAATTTAGACCTGTTCCATTTGGATATCAAGCTCACGTAACTTGTTAACATCTTTTGATTTCAAATCTAAGTTTAATGATAATTAATTACTTGGAAAAAATCTGGAATATTTGTTCAAAAGTAAGTCGAGATTATGAAATTTGTAGAGAATATTTTGTTTCTGTATGAGACTTTTTCAGGTAATATCTGATGCAAGTTTTAGTTTAAGAAGTTCAGTTATTGGTAGAAAGAAATTAAAAAAAAATCCAAAACTTTATGCAGTAAGTACACTGATGATATCTATCATGTACCGATAAAAATGAGCAGCTAGTGAGATATAAACTGAAGACCAGTGCTGAACATCTTGAAATGAGGTTATAGTGTCTAGAGAAAGTTCAAGATCAAGACAATTTTGCAAAGATCACAAATATACTCACTGTTACACCTGTAGAAGTACCCGATGATGAACAGGCAGATAGCTAAGGCGAAGAAGTTTTGATTTAGCGCATTAAAGACAGCAGATTCGAAAGCAGACGCTTCTCTATGATGGAGATCCCATCCCATTAGGACCGTACCGAACGCTAGGGGTATCGACGTGATGAACAGTAGTTTGAGGATCTGCAAACAGTTTACACATTGAAATTTTTATACAAACACGAGGCTGAAAATCTTGTTTCCTTACACCATCATCATTCCATTCTATTCTTTCGTGCTATTGGACAATCGTTCCTTTAAAATCATCATATCATTATCCCTTCCTTGGTCCCTCTCTAAATGGTAAATCTTTTGTTGATGCACTACTATCCTCTGCATCCGAGACCTCATCCCTTTCACTTCGTAGTTCAATATTGTTTATTATGTTTATGATTTCTTTAATTCTGTAATTGTTTGCTTTTGAATGTTAAATAAATCCAATATTCCATGGTCATCAGTAAGACGTCCACTGCTAGATATTGACTCCTACAAAGATTTCCACGCTGATTGATCCATCGCGACCCGTATCTTATTTAGAATCTGATGAATCTGAAGATCTGATGAAGGTTGTGGTAAGCGCAGGATCGATCGATGTGGAGAAATTTGGGGGAGGCCTATATCCATCAGTGAACGTCTGTCGGCTGATGATAACGATGACATATAGTTTAATGCTATACGTACAATAGAATCCTTCAAATTCCACTTCTCAGCTTGGGCTCTATGGTAGAAGTATGCGGTTAGAACTCCGAGATGGTAGCCAGCCCAGTTGCCCTGCGCGGATACGTACGCGTGGTAGAACGTGTCGTTGTATCCAAAAATGTCTCTTATGGATCTGAAATTAAGGTTGTAAATTAATTACACTAGCCATTCATTTTAATTTGTTTTATTTCTTTCGATCTTTCAGCGCCAGCGCTTTGATAGAGCGGGAGTGGCCAGAAAAGGAAAGCGTTAGGATGACCGCAGTTGGAGAGCTAAGGTCACCGACATAGTCCCAAATATTACTACCGCTCAAGTAGCAATGGGCAAGACACATAGCTCGAAGGATTGACAGCCAATGTGGCACTAAGACCCTCGAATGGCAGCCGCGTACCGGAAGACGTAGTGTTGGCAGATCGACCCCACCAGGTGGTCCGACGATCAAATCAAATAAGTTTATTTGCGAAAATGTGCTCACAAAATACAGATGGTTATAGCAGAATAAAGAGGGCATATTGCACTTATTGCACAGCATGCAAACGTTTATGTATGCACTAAGTGTATACAGCACTGACCCAATGATCAAACTAAAAGAACTAGACAAAGCAATAATATATAATAAATATTAAGCAAGTATCAAGGATCATGAATTTAAAAAACGATCTACCGCATAGTGCATTTTATTTAGGAGACAATTTGTTAGGGTAGTTTTAAATTTATACGTAGGCATTGCGTCTGAACATTTCTAGGAGACACTTTGGGTACGTAAGTTTATTTGGGTACCGGAGATGGCTTTGTTTTTCTCTCTGTATATAAGTGAAAATATGAGGGATATTTCTTAACAAATAAGCTTATTTGCATGCATGCACGGATGCATTTTTTATGTATTTTAAAAACCTTTTCGGTATCTACAGAGTTGCCTAAAATGACTATTCCATACGAAAGTAACGAGGACACGTATCCATGGTACGCGCTCAGCGCCGCTTCCTTCCACTCAGTCAGTTGAAGCTGGTGAAGGTTGCGGGAAGCAGCTGGATGCGGGCAGCGCAGGATCGATCGATGTGGAGATCTTTGAGGGACGACTGTCTTGGCTGATAATGATGATGACGACCGCAGTTGTATTCCGAACGGAGAAAGACTAGAGGAGGTTTTAGTGGATAACATTCTCCTCATAACCCTGAGTTTATTAAAGACAGGGTGTCTTCCTGAGGGTTTCCTCCATCTCTTTATCGATATCAAAAGATAAAACGGTAGGATTAATACTAGACTTTAATTTTCTATCAGGCAATCTGTGGTATGCTGTAAAGTGTTTCAATGGAAATAGAAGTAACATATAATATCTCCCCCATCCCCTCCGATGCTAAAATAAAAAAAGAAATGTGTAATATCGCAATATCTCTCGTAAGTAGCGCTTTTCATTTCCACTTACGATCAATTTCCGTTTAACGCTAAACTTGTTTGCGGTTGTCTGAATCAGAATATTACCCAAATTCAATGTTCACGTATTGGATTTACTGCGCTGTCTATATTCTGCTTTATCTGTATTCCGCTTACATTTTTTTTTATAACAAAATACGCTGAAATTGTTGCCAGTTAAGGGTGGTAAATAACCACCCCTTTATGAAATCTAATGCACGTCATCAAGTTAGTTATTAAGATTAAATAAAAATCGTTTTTATAGCACAAGTTAGTTTAGAAAATAAAGAAGCGACTAGCCGAGCTGGGCGGTGACTTGATGGTAAGTGATACGCCTGCCCATATAACGTGGCGCTAGTTGGATGATATACACTGCATTGTACTCTTCGCCTTGAGTCATAATATGTTGAGTCTCATTACCCTCAGTAAATACACTAGCTACAGCGCCCTTCTAACCGGAACACGGTAATGTTTGCACATTAGTATTTGGCAGCAGAAATAGACGCCGCGGTGATACCTAGATAGTCGCCTGCAAAAGAGACCTATCACTAGTATAAAAAAAATAATTATATACAGTATAGACAGTAAAGATCGTGGTTCAAAAATATTTAAACTAAATATCGTTATTTAGTTTAGTTAGTTGTACAACTAACTAAACTAAACTTTCTGACCGTGTAGCTATTTTGATATACTTCACGCTATATGTAATGTAGACTTACTCTGGGAATATGCTGACCCGTATCGGCATTAGATCCATGAAGTAGCTCTGTAAGAATGGTATCAGCAGGCCTAACACCATCACTATGGAGAGCACTGGAATACCAGATCTCGGCCAGCGCCATATAATCAGAAGTACGACCATCGTTATCAGGAAGAGTTGTGTATCCGTTCCTAGGTACCTGTAAAGTATATCATAGTCAATAATACAGTTAGGATGATGGACAATTCCTCCGAACAGGTTTCTGGCTTGTTGTGATGGTGGGGCGCAGTAGCCCTGGCTTGGTCGCCTACAGTGAAACTAAGAGGAACCTACCATCCTAAGGTGTAGGACCGGCTCCACGTGACTGCGCGTGAGCTTCAACTGATCTCTGTGAGATCAACTCAGATGTGTGCCGGTGGGCTGCGGGGGAAGGTTGCACTGCCCTCCGCAGTCGTGGTGGAAGGCCAAAGTAGCGATTCGCCGCTCTCCCTATTCTCCACGACTAAGCGGTGCAGCTCCATTGACAGATGCAGGTATATCACTCACCATCAGGTGAACGTCTCCTTAGTTTCGTCCTCACACCAAATAGGATAGATTTAAAATATGAGGACTATATGTCACACCACTACATATCCGGAAATCGAATATGACACTTGCGTGTTAAAAGACAAGTACTTATCTTAAACCTCACTTAATACAAAGTGCATTAAAGTTACGCTATGTAAGATTAAGGGGAAACTCTTGGTGGATTAAGCAACTCGAGTCTAATCGCATCGAGCCAAACTCTCCAAGTCCTTGGAGTTTGCACAACCCACGCACCAACCTTAGTACCTTTTTTCAGGTTAGTGCGCTGTTGAAACGAATCGTAATTTTTTTTTCTGTGAAAATTCGCAACACGAATGTTTACTGGTCTCTATTACTATCACTTCACCATCATCACCATCAGCCGATAGACGTCCACTGCTGAATATGATTACTATTACTTATCAGTAAATTATATATGACTACCTCAATAGATAATATGGGTGGAAAGAATCTCGCATGACAACTCACGGGGTCCAAGCCAACCTCACCTGCTCATGGTGAACCCTGCTAATCAACAAAGGAGACTCTGGCGCCTATTACCTAGGGTGGTGGGAAATAGTCCAAATCCCATATGAATCCCTGATCGCGTGGGAATCTTCAGGCGTATGTCCATCAGTGGACGTCTATCAGCTGATGGTGATAACTCTGCTTACCCCGTCACGAGTTGTGAAGGGCACTGTAGCTAATATAACTACACGGCTAATGATGCAATGCTACCTCAAGGTAACAAGTGACGGTAAGTATATTACTATAGATCATTCAGGCAACGAATCGTCACATTTGTAATGTTAGGTTTCTTATGATGAAGAAATAGCTGGTTGCTTTGACAACCACAGCAGCTTCATCGGAATCGGGGCTTGCGGATCTGGTAACCACGAGCTGAATACACAAACCTTTCCAACAGGTGGATCTCTTCACAAATATTTAGGTAAATAGTTTGTTATATACAATTTTTTTTTTAATTCACTGAAGTGATGAGACTAGCGGAAGGTTCACCTGATGGTAAGTGGTACGCCTGCTCATGACTATGGACGTTAGGTAGGATGATACACATATCACCCAGGTTAGACTCGTTGCGAGGATACATAAAATATTAGGTGTCATTACCCTACTAATTTCATTAGCTAAAACGCCCTTCAAACAGGATAAAAAATATTTGCACACTATATTCCTAATATTCACTGGTGGTAGGTCTCTATTACCGGTTACCGTCTAGGTGGGTACAACAGTACCGCCTTACTGTCTTCTGGTTTGAAGGGCGCTGTAGATAGTGTAATTAGTAGGGTAACGAGACTCAACATGTTATATCTTAGGCGACGAGTGGAATGCGGTGTATACCATCCTAACCAGTGCCAAATTATGAGCAGGTGTATCACTTACCATCAGGTGAACTTCTGGTTCGTCTCATCGCCTTATTGAATGACTATAGTTAATTATAATTTTGCCGAAAGAAGTAGGATCTGCCGTGGTACCTACCTCGTGGTCTTCAGTAACTAAGACCTACCTGTCAACTAATGAGGACCAGATTCAGGATCAGTACTCTTCATAATCATCAACCTCTGTGCCATTTACCACCATGTTAAATTTAAAGTAAGCAGTATAAAATGATGAATGTATAAATCAATCATCAGCCGAATGACGTCCACTGCTGGACATCGGCCTCCCCCAAAGATTCCCACCTCGGCCGGGTAGGAATTTATATGGGGGGATTTGGGCCATTTCCCACCACGCTGGCACAGGATTGGTAGAAGCCAGATCCTCGTTTGTTGTTTAGCAGGGTGCACCACGAGCAGGTGAGATTGACTTGGGTCCCGTGAGCTGTTGCGCGGAACCTCTTACATCCCTTGTATAAATAACTTGAATAGATTACTATCAGGATGTCAAAGTTACACTTCGAAATTACACAAACAGACGAGATTAAGTTGGAGAGGGGGTGGAGGTGAAGGAATCTGGATGCGGCGCCAACGCGAGAACAATTTCATTGCGACCGATGCGTGAAATTGCACAGCATCTGGAGCCCGGACGGATGTACTATCGTCATATGCATCAAGGTACAGGCGAAAGGAAATTTTAAGACTTACATGTGGCATAAGATGTTAAGATGTTTACCCAGTAATTACACTAGCTATAACGTCCTTCAAACCGGAACACCGTAATCTTTTTTTTTTATGTAATGAAGCGACGAGACGAGAGACACGTTCAACTGATGGTAAGTGATACGCCCGTCCCATACGTTGCACCACATTGCGTTCGTCGCCTAAGACATAAGATGCTGAGTCTCGTTACCCCAGTAATTACACTAACTACAGCGCCCTTCAAACCGGAACACAGTAATGTTTGCACACTACTCTGGAAGTTTCTCAACTTATGCACTCTTACATATAAAAGTTTCTTTTCCATACTGTCCCATGGCTTAATCAGTTCTATTTGGTTACCGCTTTTAAAAGGATATTAAATCTGTAGGATATCATCATCATCAGCCGATAGACGTCCACTGCTGGACATAGGTCTCCTCCAAAGAACCCCACGTCGATCGGTCTTGCGTCGCCCGTATCCAGCGGCTCGACTCATCAGATCACCGGTCCACCTTGTAGGGGCCTCCGAACACTACGTAATATAATGTGGTGGTATATCATCTCAACAAGCATCACGTTGTTACGGTGTATCAATTACCTTGAGAGGAACGTCATTTCCATTGCATTCTCAAACAAAGAAAAAAAAAAAAAAAACGCCTATTTCATCATCTACCAAGTATTAAATAAGAATCTTCACATCTGAGTCGTGTATACATTGCATCTTATTTGCCGAGATCAAGATGTCCTCTTTGGACAGGTTGCCTCATCAACACCAGTGCCTGCTTGTTCAAGCTGCCCTTGACACTGGTGCCGTTGTGATGCTGACGAAATGTTAATATCGCGAAATGTTAGCTCGTTTTAATTTTTTATGCGACATGACCATTTCAAAAGGTCGTGATGAAGGTATAAATAAAAAATTTAAACAGTCATTGTACCCACTACCAAGTCTATGAGATCTGTCATTCGTGGACTCACTTCGCCGGAAGGTCATGTAAAGTGCAGTGTATGGGGTTCCGTACAACTCACGGGATCCAAGCCAACCTCACCAGCTCGTGGTGCAGCCTGCTGATCAACAAACGAGGCTCTGGCGCCCACCAACCCTTATTAGGTCAGCGTGGTGAAAAATGACCCAAATTTCTTCAAATGAACTCCTTCAAACGTGGATGTTTGGGTGATGCCTATGTCCAGCAGTGGACATCTTTTGTCTGATAATGATGATGATACATGTAGTTATCAGCTTGTCTCTAAACATTAACGGTGACATATTGTATTAGTTGTTATTCTCTACTTCCTTTTCCTGTAGCTGTGATCGTGACCATCTCAGTCCAAAGTCGCAAAATTGAAAACATATTTTTTTTAAATGTAGCAAAAGTATATGACCTTAAAATCAGATGACGATAAGCAACCATGAGATGATGAGGACCAGATGGAGAAGTATACTCGCGTAGAAAATCCGGTTCTCATATACATGAATATTAAAAGATACTGCTATAGTGGTAGATTGATAACGGGGGTGATAGATAGATAAAAAAACCACCACTATCGAAACTGAAATATTAATTTCGCCCCTAAATCGAGTTAATGATCTAAGGGTTACGTAGAAAGCGATTAACCCTTGCGCCACATTGGAAGTTATTAGATTTATATTGAGATAAACTCTTTAACATAAATCTTTTTAAGTCTTCGAATCTCCTAATCTGGTACATCAGAGTAAGTGAAGCACAGCTTCCTCGTTACCTAGTAGACTATATACTCACCAGGCTTGCGGCAGGCAGAGGTGCTCGAAGGGGAACAGGTTCGGCATTAGTATGACGAGCTGCCACCAGTTGCTGCGGCACAAGTCCCGCTCGCGCTTCACCACCGCGTCCCACATGGGCCCGGAGCCGAGATGGGGCACCCACGTCATCGCCAGGCCCATCACCACAAGCACAGCAGGAATAAGCCTGAAAACAGAAAGCTGATATAAAACTGGATTTAACAGGTGGTTTCTTGGGAGCTGCTTATATCCAGCAGTAGAATGCCACGAGGTGATGATGATGATTATTCTAGTCTGAATATGGCGTAGTATATATAATTGGTGCTGCGAAAACTTATCTTGGAATACTAGACTCCGTGGAGGGGTGAGCTATGGGACCTATGGATGACCAAGCACTTGTCATAACTGGACAGTCTTGAACACAGGCGCCGGATAACCAGTTTGTTCTGTAGAATTCAATTCGGAGAGTGTGCGCTTGAATTACTTGATATAATTTCCCCACCCCTATTTCACCACCGGACGACCATGTTGTATAACCCCACCTTGAGAAAAATCGGACTACCCCCTTTTTCATTAAGAACAGTAAAGGAGTGATGGAACTAGCCGGTATCTAAATGCGACGCGTCTTCAAGACGAGATTGAATCGGATGTTACTAGGTTAGCCACCACAGGCCATATCACCTTTTAATATCAGATGAGGTCCTGGTCAAGCACCAACTCTTTCCATGTCCGGTAAATTGTAACCAATGAGCGAGTTTCCGGAGCAGATATAGTTCCTTATAAAAATACAGTACCTGCATTTTCCGAGTAGAATGGAAAGTTTCAGTAGTACCTGAACCATCTGTTTATGATAGCCATTGGCATCGTCCTGAAAGTGAACTCGTGCGTCTCCGCGTACAGCAGCATCTTGTAAGCCATGAGGAATCCGCCCATGACGAAGAATATCTGCACGATGATCCGCGCGTTGAAGAGTAGCGACTTGAAGAAGTCATCGTATGACTGAAATAAATTAAGTTAACCTTAACTTGAACCATGCCAGTTTTATGAGCTCCATCAGAATCTATTCGCCATTTACTTGGTCACGGTATCCAGCCAAGGTTCCTTGCTTGAAGGCAAGCTTTAACGGTTAGTGGTAGTTTAATGGAGTCAAGAAAGGAAGCCATGATGCAGCAGATATAAAGATAAATATACACGATATACACCCCAGTTATATATTCGTACTATTGGGGTGTAAGGGGTGTCTGTACAAAAACTCACGGGACTCAAGCCAACCTAACCTGCTTGCGGTGCACCCTGCTAATCAACAGACGAGGCTTTGATTTCCACCAACCCTCGTTCGACGACGACCCCTACATACGACGAGCTCTAATGCCCGGCGGTGTTGAAGGCCATGCTGATTACAGCGCAGGATTGATCGATGTGAAGATTTTTTTGGTGGACGCCCATGTCCAGCTGTGGACGTCGAACGGCTGCTGATGATGATGATGATGATATAACTACTAACTTTTGAGACAGGTTTAAAATTTATGTTTTCTATATATATATATATATATATATTTCATCAAATTTTATACCTTAATAGTTGTCAAGTAATATCTTAAAATGAACTAGCCCCCATATCAGATAGGTTTAGAACTCACAGGTTTAGAACTCACAAATCAGTCTCAACTATATATTATAAGAAACACTAGATCTAGGTATTACATAATCATAGATTTAGACAATAATAGATAGATTAAAATTTTTTAAGTATAACTAATTTCAATTAGCGGTCAACATTATTGGTTTAAGTATACTTTAATTTACCTAAGGTAACCTTCATTTACAACATACGTAAAATTACTATATTTTTATATATATTTATAGTCATTTATACCATTTAATATATAGCTTAGTTTTAAGGTATTTTAACTTAACTCTAAAAATAATATAATTTTAAATACTCCGCTGATATATGAAGTGATTGCTCTTTGAGACAGTTAAGATTGTTTTAATACTGTTTGTTAGTTAAATAACTAAATAAATAAACTGTTTATGATAACTAGATTTATTATAAAACCTAGTTATTATTATTAAGTTTAACTGTAAATGTTTTTAAAGTTAAAATAGTGATGTAGTAATGTCGCAGCACGCGTTTGTTATTACGAAAGTTTTATCCTATGATCGGTTTGGTTGCGGCTGCGCAGTATTCATTTATTCTCTCACTAACCGGTTGGTTAACCGCAAGATACCCGGTTAGATATAAAGCGGCAGTAAGTGTATACGCTTTCAGTTAAAAAGTTATGGATATCTAGCGCTTTTGAATTAGGCTTTAACTGTGCTAAATATCTACTTGGAGGTATTAAAGCATTAATAGTCCTTGTTCCGCATATGGCGCGACTGAACTCGTATTAGATGAAAATAATTTGTTTGAATAATATATATATATATATATATATTATTTTGAATGATTTTTCTTCCCCAACTTTGTGACGAGGCGAGGAAGACGATCACCTAATTGTAAGTGATACTCTTGCCTATTGAAACGTGGCAATAATGAGAATGGATACTCAATTCCAATTATGGTCGTCGCTTGACATATGAGATGTTTAATCTCTTTACACCAATAATTATATTATCTACAGCGCCCTTCAAACAGGAAGACAGTAATGTTTGCAAACTACGAAATTTATAGTGGATACTTACTAAAGTTCACTAGTACATAATCGTTTACTGAGAGGTAAGTAAAGTATTAAACTATGCTGATTGCTGAAACTGGTGAAAATTTGAAAGGCATGAATTTGATAGATGATAAATGAGAATACTTACTTTTATGTTTCATAACTTATAATCGAAATATAACTAAGTTAACGTTAAGTAATATAGATTTACAATAATAAACAGTATGGAATTCCTCCGTTACATTAACGGCGAGGCACAAGTCAAATATAACTTAGGTCACAAGTGTATACACGCCCGTTATTGTGTGATCTAAATCGCCTTTAAAAGCTTTATTATGAGAGAGAAAATATAAAAGCTTCTTTAGAAAGTTGCTTTTTAAAAATTATTGTGAATAACCTTTCTTTAAAGAAAAAACATTACTTGTCCGAGACCGTCTCTACCGCAGCCCCTATTTGTGTCGCGAAACATTAGCGTGCAAACTTCGTGTTCCAGATTGTAGGACGCTGTAGCTAGTGAAATTACCGAGGTATCGAGATTTAACATCTTATCTCTCAAGGCGACAACCACAATGTGATGCTGTGTATATAATTTCAAGCGCTGTTTTGTTATGGTCGTGTTCCGTCGGGTGTTCTGCTTGTGGCGTTGGTTTATAACCTCATTGTGTTATTAGACTACATTCTTCTCCCTCCTGCCCTTTCCCCAGCTATGTGGAGTGCACAGTATGTACTTCTCTTCCATATCCCTCTATCAGCCGTCATATCTAAATTCACGCTCTTCTTACACATGTCATCTTTCACAGAATCCATCCACACATTCTTCGGTCTTCCTCTACCCTTATAACAATCCGCGTTCATTCGCATTAGTTTATTAGACTACATTATTTTTGTTTATTGTAAATGTGGTCCAAGTGTATTCGTAATCGAGACTATGTGGTGCACACTTGCTAATGCGTGTCGCTGTTGCTCCAATAGCAGTGCAGGTACATACATCATGCAATACTATCGCGTACGCAACAGTACGGCGTCCGGTTGCAACTGATGTTTAAAACGCATACGAGGAATGCAGAGTACCTGTCAAATATATACATATATTTATACATCTGTGTATGTATATATATGAGTATGTATATTGTGAGTGGAATGATTGTAAAAAAAAACTACTTCTCTTCAAACTTGATAACTTATTTCACTTTAGACTTGGAGGAAGAGAGATAGCCGCTGGCGTTTGATAGTATTAAGAACAATATAAGCGATCTTATTGTAAAAGAGTGTATACCATGTCATCATCATCATCATCATCATCATCATCATATTATCAACCGATGGTCGTCCACTCTTTCTTCTCATTCATTTTTATTTAAGGAAGCGTTGAGACGAGTGGGACTTTCACTTAATAGTAAGTGATAAAGTGGCGCTAGTTAGAATGTTATACACTGTACCGCAATGTGATTGTCGCTTTGGGACATAAGATGTTGATTCTTTTCACCCCATCCCAGTTACTCTAGCTGCCCCCTTCAAACCGGACACGGTAATGTTTCCGCAGGTCTGTTTAGCGCCAGAAATATGAGCTGCGATGATACCTATACAGCCTCCTGCAATAGAGACCTATCACCAGTGAGCTAATCTCTTATCATTGTAATTTCGTATGAATGTTATGCGATGTGAACTGAAGAATTTTTGCGCCCCTTTTTCGAAGTAAACATGATTCAATGTGTATTGGAAGGGATGCGGCGGTGCAGATTGTATATTTACAATATTACCTCGAACTAATCTAATGTCGTTTACTTAACTGGACTAAGCTGAATCTCTCGCAAGCCGCGACTCGAGTTTTGTAATCGGATGTCGGATATTGTGTGATTTATGGATATATACTAAAGTTTCGTTATTAGAATGTACTGCTTTTGTATTAGTAAATTAATGCTTTTTTTAATCAATTAAGCGACGAGACGTGCGAGACATTCACCTGATAACAAGTGATACGCCCGCCCATAACATGGTGCTAGCTAGGATGATATATATACCGTACCATATTGCGCTCGTCGCCTGAGACGTATGTTGAGTCTCCTTACCCCAGTAATTTCGCTAGCTACAGCGCCCTTCAAACCGAAACACATGTTTGCACAGTACTATTTATCTATTGAAATAAGCGCTGCAGTGGTACCTACCTAGACGGTCTATAGCAACAGAGACTTACTATCAGTAAATTCAAACGGGGGTAGATCTAAAATATAAATGTCCTTTAATTGTATTAATATCTGTTAACAGGAATATGTCTTGTTATAGTTAAACACCTTCAAACTATTTTAAGATAATTTTTAAGGTGATTATGAGGTTAGGGAATGATGTATTATGTAGATCAATAAGAGATTTCCTCTTATATGAGGTATCAACGTGATATTTCTAGAACCATAAGCCGACTTGAAATTTGGTAGGAATAGTCCTTTTACCCAGTAAAAAGCAGCTAAGTGCGGATTTTATGAAATGTCACCCTTGAAAAGAGTTGGGGGGGTGTTACGGTCAGCAAAGCGGACGGGGAACAATTGGTGTTTACATTATATAGGAAATATCGAGATATCCATTGACACGTCTCGAGATTTCCGATACTATTAGAGATAAATACTCAAAATTTGATAAAAATGTCGCTTCTGCTATTTAGAGGTCAACTAAAAATGGATTTTACTAGTCCTTCCCCTAGGTCGGTTGCAAGGATATTATCGCCAGCAGAGGGGAGGAACAAATAGTATTTAATAACAAACACGCCGTTGAACAGCGTTTTGGATAAACGTCCTTGATTCTCTCCTCGCTGGAGAAGTACACCAGGTCGTTACGTGGGCCTTTCATAATAGTTACAATTATTGTAATTTACTTTTACATACGTAATTATTGTTTTTGTACTCATCGTAATAAAATATATTACGAACATGATAAGCCTGAATACAACTCTAAGTGGATCAACAGAACCGAGGGATGAAAACGATACGATGATTACTTTGATTCCAAGTAATAAACTGATAAGTAACTTAATGAATTTCGCTATAAACCTATTTTATACGACAAACATCATTGCTCCAGACTGAAGGACGCTGTTGCTAGTGAAATAATACAGGCGATTAAGGGGAAATATCCTTGGTAACATCCTTTTATTCATGAACAAATGGTTTATTTAACAAGTAAATATACTCTCTGTCTCGTCGCGACGGATGCTGGACGATGAGAGACATATGAAAACTGGATTCCATTGTTGCTTTGATATTCCCGATGCTGAACAAAGACATCCTTAAGATCGAGTATTTTATACTCGCCAGGCTCGGCATAGAAAACTGATGATCCTTTCTTCTGGTTACTTCCTCCTCAGTCATCTTTTACCCGAAGGTATGAGGCCCAAGTTTAGTATGCGTATGTGAATATTCCGTACAGTGTCGATAGAGGGTTTGTGTTAACTTATAACTAAACATGGTTCTCATTATAGAACTGTAAAATTTACAAGAATTCAATTAACCGCGTGTCATTTAACTTTTACGTCTGGCCAATGAGCGTTATAAATTAACTGTTTACCTAAAACCAATTATAACAAAATGTCCATTCGTAAACTGATGGCCGTTTTAATTAATAATAATTATTCCATTGTAATATACAGTATACAACAGACGTTGTATTTGTATACGGTCCTTCGATACGAACCATTATGATAAACGATTTGGCTTGGCTCTTAGTTCTTTATTATTTAAATATAATAAGTGAAATTTTACTTTTGTTTATTTTATTTTATTACTTTGTATATACATAAGTTTTTGTTATACGAAAATGGAGAAAAGCAAAGTTTTACTCACATCGAGTCCATCAGATAACCTTAAAGGTAAGCTTATGTGAGCAGAAAAGTAAAACCAAAGAAAGAGTCATGTCTAGCACTTCTTTCATCTAGATTGGATATTAAAATGTAACAAGTGGTTTGGTTTTATAAAAAAAAAAAAAACAGCTGTAATATAGGTAACCCACAGTAAGCATGCATACATGCAAATATTTTAGCGTTAAATCTATTAATTACTGTGATAATTAATTCCGTAAAAGGCTCACTTACCTTTTCAATGAACTCGGGATTCGCCGTGTAACCATAACCGATGAAGATCATGGAGTGGAGACCGAGGATCATCACCATCGTGTAGAATCTGTTAGACAGTTTAGTAAAGGAAAAGTTTTATATTCGTATCTTAGTAACGATCCAGCAGCGGATGGGGACTTTCTCTAACTTAGTCTGGACTCTTTACGCTTGATTTATAACAAAGTAAGAACTCTTACTATCTTAATTCAAACATTTTCTTTTGCGCAAAGAACCCCTAAGTTAGGGAGTATTAAATGTGTCTTAACTGAGACAATGGAGTGGAATCTTAGGAGGCCTAATTGGAACGTAATTTTATTGTTATTACTAAAAGTTAAACTACTAATTATAAACTAATTGAAAGCCTTAATTAGTAACTAACAGTTTGTAAGGCTATCTGCCTGATACTACTGGTGGTAGATCTCAGTTGCCGCAGCTTCTATTGCAGCTGACAAACAGTAGTGTGCAAACATTACTGTGTTCCGGCTTGAAGGGCGTAGTTAGTGAAATGACTAGAGTAATGAGACTTAACATTTTATATGTCGAGTACAATGTGATGCTGTATATATCATCTTTGCACCACGTTATTATGGACTAGCGTATGATTCACCATCAGATGAACGTCTCGTCTCATCGCTTCTTAAAAAGCGCGTGAGTTAGATCCTCATTTAACTTCCGCTTAAAATAATCAGCGTGATCCAAGAACTCCGGATTTAGAAGATGTGCGATCTCTGCCAAAGTGAATTTGGGTGATGCGATAGTCTTGACTTTATTCTTATCCGAAAAGGCTCTCTATCCCAGCAGTGGGAGAGTTATCAGAAATTATACCGTTAAGAGAATATATACGGAACGTTATGTCAGTAGAAATTAAGGACAAAAAAGCGTCTGTATTCAACAAAAATTTACGGACACATCATCAATCACTTCCTATTTTCTGACCCTTAGCATTGAAGCAGGGACCAGCTACGAGGTATAAATTATACAAAAAAAGATTCTTATAAAACTAGACTCCTCCCATCAACAGCCGAAAGACGTCCACTGCCGTACATAGGCCTCCCCGAAAGAGCCCCACCTCCATCGAATAGGGATTTGTATGAGGGGATTTGGCCCATTTCCCACCACGCTGGCCAAATACGGGTTGGTAGGATTTCTCGACTTCTTTATAGAATGTCTGTGTCTCTTTTACTCACCTCATCGCCTGAAAACATTTGAAGATGCCGCCATCGGAACTGCCCCCATATTTCAAAGCTTTCCAGTTCTTCTGAATGCTAAAAGCTAGTATCAACTTGTTGCCTGTTGAATATACCATACAATAAGTCATCTGATCGTTAAGTTAACGCTAGCTTTCGAACTATGACTAAAGCTTTACTACAGTATTAAGTATAACGAGTAAGTAAAGCCAATAAGTTATAATCAATTTTATGATATTGTTAATATAATATTAATAATGGAATTGTAACAATATGGTCTGAAAAACTTCAGACTCTGAAGGCTTTTAAGATTTTGATATAATAGATTTATCTTATTATTTTCTGAAGCGAGGAGACGATATTACATGTTCATCTGATGGTAAGCGATTCTCCTGCTCATAAAAACGTGGCGCTAGTTATATTGATATACACAGCATCACATTGTTCTCGACGATGTTGACATCATTTACTAAATCTAATTACCCCCGTAATTTAACTAGTTATAGAGCCCTTCACATCGGAAATTAGTAATGTTTGCACATTATTATTTAGCAGCAGAAATAAGGGATGCGGTGGAACCTATCTAGACGGTCTCCGGAAGAATGCCCTACCACCAGTGCATAGATAGAATAGATTAATTATTTTCTCTCAATCTCTATATCTTCTTCTTCCTCCTACCCTTTTCCCATTCTATGTGGGGTCGGCACAGTATGTACTTCTCTTCCACATCTCTCTATCAACCGCCATATGTAAATTCACACTCTTCTTCCACATGTCATCTTTCACACAATCCATCCACACTTTCTTCGGTCTTCCTCTACCCTTATAACCATGCACATTCATTCTCATTACTTTTTTTGTTATATGCCCTTCATCCCTCTGCATAACATGCCCGTACCACGCTGTCACTGGCGCAACTTTCAGGCTTCCTGTAATATACTCATTCTTAATTTTATCCATCCTCGTCACAGCGCACATCTATCTTAACATTCGCATCTCGGCCACATGTGATCTCCTTTCATCCGAACCCTTGGTGGCCCAATACTCGGATCCATACATACATACAGGTCTAACGACCGACTTGTAGATCTGTCCCTTAAGTTTGAGGGGCATTCGTGGATCACAAGTCGTTCCAGTGACCTGTCGCCATTTCATCCAACCTGCATTTATTCCCCTTCTCACATCTCGATCAATATCGCCGTCGCATTGTATGAGTGAACCTAGGTACTTGAAATCGGAGCAGGTTGGTAGGGATACACGTTTAAGGTGATTGGAAGAAAGCTGGTGGGACCGCCGAAGTCACAGAACAAATGTTTAGTTTTGGTCCTGCACAGAACCTCCCGCGGAACCTTATCGTAGGCCTTTTCGAGGTCCACGAACACCATGTGCAGGTTTTTATGCGCACGTCTGTATTACGGTTTTAATGCTGTTAGTCTCATTGATGCCTTGTACAGCTTAGTTGGTCTCCGTGAATGTAATAGATAAGATCGAATAAGCAGATGAAATAGTCTTAGGCATTAATGACTAAAGCAAAACAAGAGAAAGATTAGTGAAAACAGAATAAGATAAGAGTTAAAGAGATGTACAGTATGCAAGGGTGGAAGGGGTCCCTCACAACAACCCACGGAACCCAAACCAATCATCTGCTCTTGGTGCACTCTGCTAATCAACAAACGAGGCTCTAGTGCGTATTACCTCCATTGGGTCAGAGTGGTGGGAAATAGTCAAAATCCCATATGAATCCCTGATCGTGTGGGAATCTTCAGGCGTATGTCCAGCAGTGGACGTCTACCCCGCATTGGTGGTAAGTAGCCTAAATCATGCGTTATGTGAAGCAATTGACTTATGGTCGTGTAGCTGCTGGATGCAGACAGCGTTGGACCAATCGATGTGGGGATATTTAAGATAACTCATGTCCGGCAGTGGATGACTATAGGCTGATGATGATGGCATTACCTTGTCCTTTAGTTGCAGGCTTGAAATAATGATACGCTGAACAGCCCAAATTGAGGAGCAATACAACCAATAGGATCGCTCCCACCACGTAATCTAACACGTCGTACTGCAAACGGTCATCTTGTGTTTTGCAATAACGGACTGATAGTGAATCCACCTTTAGTACACAAACACAAAAATATATTCAATTAACATTAAAAAAAAAACATCATTAATTGATTAAGTTAAATGATACCATAAACCAAAGCTGAACACTTAACTGTATATATCCTCGTCTTTGTCTTTGGTTTAAATGAGGATAAGTTTGTAAATCAAGGAGAAGGTAAATATCACGAATGCGTGGTCCAGCCGTTGGTTACAGGTGAATAACCTCACCTGCAGTCCGTAACCTTGGTGAATGGTGGCATTGAAGCATTCTCTAAGAGCAATCTTAGTGGATTCTGTCGCGCTTGCGTGGGTCACATTCAGGCCGCAGCGGCGAGAGCCGCAAACACCGCGATGCAGCTTCGTGTGCTTGTAGTTTGTGTATGAGCTGGATGAGAAGTTCTGCGGGATGGTGTAAATTAATTACAATATTATTAAAGAAGAGTAAGAGAGCGATACTAGTGCTTGACTCCCCTGATGATAAGCGAGTAGAGAAAGAGAGGTATATATATAATAATGAGGCGCAAGTAGAGATATTTTTCGAAGACATATTAGGTCATAATCGCAGTTGGCAGGGTAGTTTATTAGGACATCGATTCTCATCTTGCAAGAAAAAGCCATCCCAGCAGTGCACGTCCATCGGTTGAAATGAAGATGATGATGATGAAGAAAAAGCCTCGAGTCCCAGTAGTGGTAAATGAGTGGGAAAAACGGAAGATCATATTGTTTTCTATGGTGCGTAGCTAGCGACAATCAAAGTAGGTGTCACTGGAGCGTCTATTTCTGCCTATGAACAGTAATCATCATCATCAGCCTCTAGACGTCCACTGCTCGACATAGGCCACCTCCAAAGATATCACATCGATGGATGCTGTGCTGCCTGCAAAACCACCAAGCACTAGGGATCGTCGTTTGTACAGGTTCATATAGGAGAAATTTGGGCCGAAAGGCGAAATCACCACGCTGGCACAATACGGGTTGGTGGAAGCTAGAGACTCACGTTTCATGATTAACAGGGTGCACCATGAGTAGGTGAGGTTGGTTTGACCCTTACACCCCGCCACAGTAATGTAATTGTGTCCTATTTGAAGGATTACAACTAGTGAGGTAGCTAAGCTTTATCATCTTATGTGTTAAGATGATTAAAGCTATGTGACGTGTCTACCATCCTAACGAACGCTGTATTGTTATGGACAGCATCATCTACCATCAGAACATCCCAGTCAGTGTTGTTGCTTTGTCGAATAAGTTACTAAGTATTCTCTACGCTGTAATGTATGATTGCCTTTAGGTTAATCTTACCTTTATGAATTGATAGAGGGTGGTGTTGTCTTCCAGAAGTTCAAAATCTACTATACAGTAGACAGCATCTGGTTTCTTTAGACATAAGTCAAAATCGTCCAGTTCTGACAGCACTGGCATGGAATGATAGTCATATTCCACATCTTCGATCCCATCTTTGGACAAAGATGAAAAGAGTTTACTTTAAAACTATCTCGCGACTACGGCCTTTGAAAGTTCGATTTAAAGGCACAATTACTTTAATGTATATTACTTGGCATTAGTAAGCGCATAGTAATATTGCTTATTAAGTAATTTCAATTAACTTTATATTAGATATATTAATAAGTTTATAGTTTAATCAAAAACCAATCCATAAAGTTGTATAACTAGACTCAACAGTATTAGCTAATTGTTTAAACATAATTTTCTTTTTCATCCCTTAATAAAGGGATTTCCTTTCGCTCCAACCGTACTTATGATCTTATACGAAGTTACCTCCTTATTACTTAAGTACAGATCACTTTACAACAGAGCGGCTGTGATATTATTATACTTTAATTATATGTAACGTATTTAACAGGAGTTTCACAAAAGGCAATTAAGAAGAAAATAATAGGTAGCAATGTTCTTATATATTGGTAGTATTCTGAACTAGTATTTACTAAGTATTAGTATCTGTATATATATGTACTTTTTGGCTCGATACCCTTGGCTCCGTCCTTATAAGATTTCTATTTATGTTATTAAGAAGTATGATAGAGGTATGAGTAAGCAAAGCATGCACTTGATGATCAGGTTAACAGTTGATTTTACAGTTTCGATAGCTTTACGTATTTACAATAGTTTAATATTTACCTTGAATTTTATTAAAATGCATGCAATTATTAATTCGTTAATAATATAATTAAATTCTCAGCTTTTTCTCATGTAAGAAAAATTAATAGGAAACCTATTCTTTTCAAAGGACTTTCAGTTCTAGATTGAATTAAATGCATACTAGCATATACTCTTGGGTAATAAATATTAAAATTAGCTTTTGATCATATTTATGGTACATCTGTGTGGCTGCTCTATGGTTTAGGCTGGTAACCAAAGAGTAGTCTTCACATTACGCGCCCACAATATAACATAAAGATAATTGCCGTCGCGAACACTATGCAAGCGATATTGAATCCAAAAACAACGGGATTCAGTTCAATTTCCCATACAATTATTTAATCATTGTTTATTTTCCTTAAAAAACAAAACGAGGTTGTTATTATAATAATACTTTTTTTTGTTAATGATATCAACATGTTGAGGTAGGTGGAAAAGGATGTATTTTATGTATTATCTCTTTGATTTCGAGGTGGAAATCTTCGAAATGATACTCGTCGACTGGGGGAAAGTCAGAGATAAGTGGAGATTTTAACCCGTTAAAACCCCTTGGGTGGTCACCTTGAGCGCTTGGAGAAGCCATGATATCTCCGTTCGGAATACAACCGCCGCTTGTTTGTAATATATATATTAAGTGACCCTGAAATTTATACCTTTTTTTCCTGTTGGAAGTTAGAGACGACACCTAGAGTTGTTCTGGGTAAATATCCTAACTTTTGGTTTATAGCTAATATATGATATCTGTCAACGTGAAAACCATCAATGCATATCGATCCCCTGGCTATCAGAACTGCATTTAAATCCTAAGGGCATAAGTCCATCCTTTATTATGTATATGTTTTAAGATATTAGTTTCACATCAACGTTTAAGTTGAACCTCTATTTTTTCTTTATTGTTGATGAGTTGACCTTGATATTATTTATTATGTATTTACAAATATCTAAAATTAAATAGTATAAAATAATTTTTATTTGTGATTTAAGAAAAAGGAATCATTTTTTGTTAATTAATTATGTAATAAACATAAAAACCTTCCATTACCAATATGCACACGGCGCCGTGTACTCGGCTCTTTATATGCAGTGCAGTGCTTTATATTTAAGCGTATAAACACTACATACCCTAGGTTTCTAATCTTATCTAAATATTAATCGTTTGTATCACTCAAAGGGTATACAATTCTAATGAAATTAAATTTGTAAGTTTATTTTTATTTGTAGAAAATAACACAAATTTCAGATGTGGTATGCATACCGTACCCGAAATCTCTGGCCGCGCCTTTTATACATATTACTACTTGAGTACTGTGTCCTCACATGGGCTCGAGCATATTCCGGATACAATTTTTCCTAATAACGCAATCCGAGTAACGCTCGAGCGCACTCAATTTACGCTCGCTGGTGTTGCCAAATAATTGCCAAAGGATACACATTCGTATGTCGTAAAGGACATAGAAAAGGTTTTCTTTTTGTATAATACAACAGTTGAAAATTGTAAATATATACCTGAGTTGTATAATTGTCGAATTTAATTAGTACCTGTTATTAAACATATACAAAACTAAGTCTTCCGGCCGCTTTGCTGGCCGTAACATGAATATTCCTTGAGAGCAACCACAATCGCGAATGACTTTCTATAACAACCGTTGCTATAGCAACCGCATAAGTAATACCGAATGAAAATGTTTATAAAAGATAATTGGAAATAGCATGATGAAGGATCGATGACAATCAAAAATTAATATCCTATAATCATCTATAAATAATTTCGCGTCGAATGGTCATGTTCCCGTGTTCATACCTTCACTAGTTTTCACGTGATTGGCGAACAAATAATACCCAGTTTTCATTATATATATTGATATTTGATGGGTTTTTTTGACCGGAAAGTTGACCTAAAGTTATCACGATTTCTCTCAATTTATCTTAGAGGTAAACGGCATTCCGTAAAAATTCAAATAAATCATTCTGTTATATATATATCTATGTATATATATATTTATATATATATATATATAATAAATTTAATGTTATACATATATATATATATATATAACATTAAATTTATTATCAAACATCATCATGATTAACATAACAAAACATAAAAAAAACAAACTCAGTTATGTGTAGTCATACAATACAAACAAAACTTAACTGTGTTCCGGTTCGAAATGCGCTGTAGCTAGTGAAACTATACTCAACGGAAACGAGACTCAACTTCTTATTTCTCAAGGCGACGAGTCATTGTGGCGCAGTGTATATTATCCTAACTAGCAACACATTTCTTAAACGCTTGTACTTCCTCATCGGCGAATAAAGACATGAATGTTTGAACCCCTTTATTGATACTTGGATAACGAGTAATCTTATACTGGTGGTAAGTGTCTTACCGGAGACCGTCTAAGTACCGTCGCTTCACATATTTCCGCTATCAAACACCAGTATGCAAATATTACTCATGTCCAGTTTGAAGGACTTTGTAGCAAGTGAAACTACTGAGGTAATGAGACTTGATGTATATCTCAAGGCGACGAGCGCGGTATGGTGCAGTGTATATCATCCAAACTAGCGGCATGTTGTGGGTAGATGTATCACTTAATATCAGGTGAACGTCTCACTCGTCTCGTTGAATAAAAAAAAACTTATTGGCGTAAGATCAGGTGCCTATTAAGGATACGGAAAAGTTTCGCACAGTTTCGAAATAGTTGCCAAGTGAGTTATGGCGAAAGGCGAACTGGTGCTGAACGGGAATCCGTCTAGAATGTTGTTTACAGTCCCAATTGGTTTATAATTATGTAATTGTTTAAACAATATACTATTAACAGCATTAAACATTAAACGCACCCCATTAATATAATTATTGGGGTGCGTTTAATCTGGTTATCATAGGCAGTATACAGTTGTGCCGGTGAACGGTGTTCCCCTTATTAGGGCCTTTGGGGTCGTTGGCGGCCAGGATGGGGCTTCTCGTCGCATTGTAAACGAACCTAAGGAGGACTATGATTGGACGTGGTCTCCGATCATTGAAGTAGTACACACGAAGAGATAGGGTCTGCATAAAACAGACCCCGGTTCGGATTATGCCAGCATAGCGTTAGCGAGGTCGCGGTTGTACCGAACGGAGATCCCGTGACCTCTCCTGACGCAGAAAGTGACTATTGAAGGGGTTTACGTGGGTAAAATTGTCCACATAATGCTGACTTCTCCTCAGAAGGTAAACTTATCGAAGATTTCTCCTTCTAAACGACAAAAAAAGGTCAGAATACTTCTTCGTCTTAGCAGTTGTTATTATTATGACAAGGTCTGCTTTCTTACTTCTTTCACTCCAATTAGCTATTTGGAACAGCTTTCTTTGAGATCGCAGCTCATCACATCATTTGTCATATAATTTTGTTTTTGCTTTAATATATATATATAGTAGAGGATGTATTTATAAAAGAACAAACGTTCACAGATTAAATCACATCTTAAAATAATGTGATGATGTGTATATATATACACAACTCTCTGGTGGTAGGTTGCCGGAGACCACTGCAGCTCCTATTCCTACCGTCAAACAGTAATGTTTGCACATTACTGTGCTCCAGTTTGAGGGGACGCTGTAGCTAGTGTAATTACTGGGATAACGAGGCTTAACATCTTAGGTCTTAAGGCGACGAGCGCAACGCGGTGCTGTGAATACCATCCTAGCTAGCACCACGTTGTAGTGAGCGGGCGTATCACTTGCTATCAAGTGAACGATCCACTTGTCTCGTCGCTTCATTAAATAACAAATATATACTAACAGTAATATGTTCACACAACATGACATTACTTTCATCGCCTATTTCTCAAGTTATTTCGCTAGCTTCAAATCCTTTCAAATAAGGAAACAGTTATATGTTAAAGCTTCTACTTAGTGGCAGTGAAAGGCGTTGAAGTACCATTTGAATGATCAGTTTACTACAAAGACTTAGCACTGATAAACTTAACTTAATTATTAGTATCTAAGTATCATATTGTATCTAGCAAACAAGACCAATTAACAAGAAGCGTTGAAATATAACTTGAGTCTTTAATTCTTCGACTTTTCTTCTCGCTAATTATCTAACATAACTTCCATTTTGAATATAAACAAATATATATATTAAATCTTAAATAAATATATATTTTTTTAACAATATAATTTTATATATATTATTAAGTATTTTACTTAAATAAAAGCTGAAAGTTATCAATGACTTTTCAGTAGAATTAAAGCCGAACGATCTGATTGCATGTTTCATATTTTAATATAAAGTATTTTCGAATCAAGATAACATGAAATATATCCTTTTTTCATATGAATACGCAAAATTAATTTAATTTCAGTGTTTCGTTAATACATCCGTTTTAATAATTAACTTAATTAAGTCAATTATTAATGCTATTTGAAAATTTTGTATCCGTTATCAATGTTTACAATTACTGATACTAGTTAGTAACTAGTTTCAATAATAATGTAATACACATACATTTGTCTGGAAGAGAATAATAATTCATAGGTCAAACTATTCTATTATTATAAACTAGGTATAGATTTATCTAGATCTTTTCTAGGAACTTGTTTCAATGTAGATTTGAATAAACTATATTGTAATGGAATGTCTTTATCAAAATAGTCCTACCACAGATAAATAACATACGTTAGAACAATAATCAAAAAAATACTAGTTACTAAACTAAACTTCGAAATACTCCTAGTATTTTTTATTTGAACATTTTATATTACATAGTATTTAAAATACTATTTAATCTGTTCAAGTCTTTACGTATTTATATTAACTTAATAATTTAAAATAACTACCATTGGGTAGTTTAAAAGAACTGATACTTTATAAGGCTGAATCTACACTAGTTGGGCCGTTGTCCAGCAGTGGACTACCATATGCTCTTGATGATGATACCAGGTAAATCGATTTCTATTCAGTTTTTGATTAATAAGTAACTTTATCGCACAAAGCTTTGAGATTTGCCGGTGAGAGGCTTACTTGTGACTATTTTTTAACAATGATGGTAATTAACAATGCGACGGGAGATGGTGAACCTCAAACCCTGAATACTATGGGTCTCATGATGACTGTACACATAAGCTGTAGAGGTGATAAATATTAGAGAAGCTGTAAGAAAAACTTGACAGAGATCTAAAGCAATATAAAAAATCTGCTTAACATAAATCTAACTTGATGCCGGTCGCAAGATATTCAAGTGTTAAAGTTAAATATTGACAACTTACTAGTGACGTCATAGACGTTCTCACCAAACACTGCGCTCAATGCACAAATCACTGGTAACCACCGCATTTCGCGTGAGCACAGTACCAACTGTCCCGACTCGGCCGCGGAGGACCGCTGGCAGTTTCGCAATAGGGCGCTACTCGTGGGGGAATTACTTAAGTTAGGAATAAGCACTGCGACAACAATCCGATGCAATACAGAACTTAGCTATAAAATTAAAAATTAAAAACTTTAATATTAACACTTTATTATAAGTGTACTGAGATATATTGAAAGTGATCAACAGCGGCACACAATTCGATTCCGAATTCTCACTCGAGGCTAGCGGGATCTTCACCTGATGGTAAGTGATACGCCTTTTCAATACAACGTGGTGCTAGTTAAGATAATATACACTGCGCCTCATTGTGCTCGTTGCTAAGACATGACTGTTTACGATTGCTTCCGGTAAGAGATTTACCACCAGTGAAAATATCGGAACGACATTGGTGGTAGGTCTCTGTTTCCGGAAACCGCAGTACCACCGCAGCTTCTATCTCTGCCGCCAAACATTACTGTGTTCCGGCTTGAAGGGCGGTGTAACTAGTGAAAGTACTAGAGTAATGAGACTTAATATCTTATGTCTCAGGATGATAAGGATAATGTGGTGTTGTATTTATCATCCTAACTAGCACCACGTTATGAACAGGCATATCACTTAATATCAGGTGAAGATCTCGCTAGTGTGATCGCTTCGTTAAAGTTACTACTTCCGCAACAAAAACAAGCCGAAATATTATGCAATAGCTAATATTAGATTAGTGCTCGAGTCCAAATTTAACAATCAGTTTACTTAAGTTATTTACATAGAGCGTTTAAGTTAGGTATCAATGTAATTGGTTTCTCGCACAACAACTCACGGGACCCAAGCCAACCTCACCTGCTCGTGGTGCAGCCTGCTAATCAACAAACGAGGCTCTGGCTCGCACCAACCCACATTGAGCCAGCGTGGTGGTAAATGGCCCAAATCCGGCCCATACGTATCCCTACAAACAACGGTCTCTAGTGCTCGTCTGTACCTGATCGCCATGCTGACTGTAGACCTTTGGATGAGGCCTATGTCCAGCAGTGGACATCTAACGGCTGATGAAGATGATTTTAAAAAGTCAATTAATTTAGTTATTACACTACAACTATATACAATGGAATTCATAGATATGTCTCAAGTGACATTCAGAGTTAGTTCTAAGTTTAGACCTAGACTATATTTACTAACTAGTAAGACTTTCACCTGATGGTAAGTGATACGCTTACCCATAACGTGGCGGTAGTTAAGATGATATACGCAGCATTACATTGCGCCCGTTGCCTTGAGGCAAGATTTAAGTATCGTTATCCTGGTAATTTCGCTAGCTACAGCGCCTTTCAAACCGGAACACGGTCAAATTAGCTCACTAATGTTTAGCGGTAGAAACAGACGCTGCGGTGGTACCTACTTAAACGGTTATGTAGTTAAGTACTAGATAACTATATAGGAACAAAGTATATAAATATATGAATACATAACATAGAGTAGTAAGTTAACGGTTATTTGAACGTTTAACTTATATCTTCAAACAAGCCAGAAAAAAATGTTTACTGTTTATTAGTAAGTTTTTACTGCTATTGATAATTCGGATATTTATATTATTTTCTAGAAATTTCTATAGTTAATAAAGTTAAAGATAATTTAGTACGCTTCTTAGTAGGAATAGAAAAGGATTGTCTTGATTGATGGTCTTTGATCCGATGGACCGGTAATATGAAGACGGTAAGTAGTAAGATTGTAGGTTATTTTTTTTTGGTGTTGGGGTGCTTTCATATGATACCTTGCTTCTAGGATGAAGTCACAGTTATAATTTTTACCTTCTAGAATACTTTCGGTGGCCGTTCTCAATGTGTTGCGGAATTAGTTCAGAGTTTGCCAACGGAACACAGTGATGTCTTTTTGTCCTCAGCATGTCCTGTGGCAGAGGTTTCTCCTCCCCCCACGATTGTTATCACCATCAGAATAGGACGAAAAATACTAGATCTATAGTAGTTCACGTCTAGCTTGAACAAAATGCAGGAAGGCAAGGGCAGTTCTTATCATCGAAGGTCACGAACTCGTAGACACTTTAGCGTAGTGTACCTAACTATGTATTATTCTGGATTGTTTAATTGTGATGGTGAAAGACTTCGAAATGTATGACAGTTGTGCAGCAGTGAAAACTGTTTGCTTAAGGCCAGGGTCGCGGAGGTCGGCTGATGGCTAACGGCCGGTTGCGGAATCGGGGCAAAGCAAACGGAGCGATATTGTGGAACGGCGGCGCACGCGCAGCTCGTAACGCGTTGCGACATTACTCGACTTTTTTTTATTACTAGATAACAGTAATGTACGCTTTTAAGTATCTGGAAGGTGTTAGATTGAATGGACAGATTTTTTTTATTTTATTTAGTTAACTAACTAGCGTTAATAATTTATACTGCGGGTATTATTAAAATATGATAAATACATATTACCCTTTACTTACATTTAATTCAAGGGTGTAGAGATATTGAAGTGAGGTGCGGAGTCTCTGGTGAATGACAACCTACGCAGCAATATCAGACAGATGGAGCAATTTAAAGTACAGACAAGTACGTAAGTTATTAAGTACAACAGTATTACGAAGATCCAGGAGGTCTAATTAAGAGATGATTAAAAGATGGATACAATTGTATGCTTCGTGATAAGCTACTAATTGTCTCGATCCTTTGTATTACAAACATCTAAAGAGATCCAGTTGATGGATACAATTGTATTCTCCATAACGACTTAGTGACTCTAGATCAATGTACACAAAAATGTACGATCCTTATAAGGATATGCGCTATAACAAACTATAGCGTGATCTATTATTTATAGCGGCGCCATCTGTTGGGTACTTTGAAAACTTCTTGTTAATTTAAACAGTGTGCATGTATAGATAAAAAAATCCAGAAAAACTGATAAATAGGCAAAACAACTACAAACATCAATAAACACATTTAACTTTTTCTTTTTGAGAATTAGACCGGATGTTTAGAATATGATCTATGTGTACAACCCCCGGAAGACAGTACTGTCGTTATGGCGGTAGTTTAACAATATGTTAATAGTTCCAAGGCCTGAGGATTTTGAAGTTTCATATTGACATTATATGTGTCCAGGAAATCAAATTAGACACATATGTATTAAAAATTAAACTTTTACCCACTGCATCATGGACGCAATATTTTTTTTTTAATTTGAAGCAAAAGGCGGGACGTTCACCTGAGGGTAAGCGGTAATCCCACCTTTAACAACGTTGCTCCAGTTAGGATATTATACACAGCCCTATATTGCTCTCGTCCTCTTGAGACATAAGATGTTAAGTCTTGTTACCCCAGTAATTTCACTAGCTACAGCGCCTTTCACACAGGAACTCTTATCAGTTTACAATAGGAGCTGCGGTGGTAAGTGATTTTCTTTACCATCATCAGCCGATAGACGTTCACTGCTGGTCATAGGATTTCCCCAAAAGATCTCCAAGTTTGCAGTGGTTTATATGGAGTGTGTTTGGGCTATTTTCCACCACGCTGGCCCAATGCGGATTGGTGGGAGCCAGTGCCTCGTTTGTTGATTAGCAGGGTGCACCACGAGCAGGTGAGGTTGACTTGGATCCCGTGAGATATTGTTCAGGATCCCTTACTTTATTGTAATAGTAATTAATCTATTTTAACCACTAACTATTGTAAGGATAACATAAAAAAAATATTTTCATGTTACCTGGTTAAATAATCATGGTTAACCTACCGCATACCGTAGTGTTGGTGACTGCATCCACAGTTAAAAGTAAACTGTAGTGAGACATTTTAACTGTTTACTCTGAACTGATTCGCCAATAATCCTTACCACTGCTGCAATATGATAAATTGCGATGATCCATCATTATCAGCTGATAGACGTGTCATTATCGATCAATAATAATTACGTGATTTAACTCCTGTCTACTCTAATTTGCAGTTTGATGACGCAGTGTCATCATCATCAGCCGATAGACGTCCACTGCAGGATATAGGCCTCCCCAAAGTCCCTCGCGTTTGTAGGGGTTCATATTGGGGTGATTTGGGGCATTTCCCACCACACTGGTCCAATGCGGGTTGGTATGAGCCAGAGCCTTGTTAACAAGGTACACCACGAGCAGGTGTAGTTGGCTTGGGTGTTTGAGATGTTGTACGGGACCACTTATATCCCATGGTGCAGTGTAAACCATCCTAACTATTGCTGAGTTGATTGTCTCTCGTTCTTACTTGAATAAGAAAAAATATCGATGCTGGAGTTTCCTAATGTGGGATAAATCCTTGAAGGTTACCTGATTGTATACGTACAAGTAGTAGTGAGGAAACTTTACTGTGTTCTGATTAAAAGTGGTGTGATTAATGAAGTATAAGATTACGTGAACCGGCAACGTTTAAAGAATCACTGGGAGCTAGTGGACCCGGCGTAAGATTATGTTTTGATGACTAGATTACATTACCTATGGTCCAGCAGTGGACATCCAGATGATGTTCAGATACAACCTTAGACCTCTAGTGTTCTTTTAAGCGATGAATGATGAGGCGAGACATAAAATTCACGTAACAGTAGGTAATGTCTAATGATACTAACGCAGCGCCACGTTATTCTCGTGGCTTTGAGGCATGTCGCTGATGGTAGACCTCTGATGCCGGAGGCCGTCTAGGTAGGTATCACTGCAGCCGACTAACAGCAGTGTAGGTAAGTGAAGTCACCGGGGTAACGAGACTTAACATCTTATGTCTAAGCTACACACAATGTGGTGCAGTGTATATCATCATGACTAGAGCACAATGTTATGGGTAAGCTTATAGCTTACCATCAGGTTAAGCTTCCGCTCATCTCGTCGCAACGTAGAGTAAAAAAAAAGATATTAGATATTGTCACGTTACCCCAATAAATAATTAATACAGCGACCTTCAAACCGGAACACAGTGATGTTTGTCGGCTGCAATAGCAGCTGCGGTGGTACGTACCACTAGTGTGGTCTTACATCTAAAGGCAGGAGAACACCTGATTGGAATTGAGGATCAGGTGCTGGGGATTTTTCCATAAAATTCAAATAGGATCTTATTAGAATGTCTAGTTTATTAATATTATAGATGATAATAACTTTTGTAAAGAGGACGTTGGACGTCGGGGCGATATGAGCGAGGATATAACGGTTGAGGAGTTCAACAATGGAGCCATCTTATCTTATCTTTTATATTTCCGCTTAAAAACTTTTCTTGTTGAAACTTAGCGGTGGCCGTAAAGATGGAGGCCTTGGACGATATCCTTAATACAATCACTAAAAACATTTATTAAAAAACTTAAGAAGAATATTAATTATAAGGTAATAGAAAAAAAATATCCAGTGGGTTCCCGCGATTCTCACCAGATCGTCGGTCCACCTTGTGGGAGGCCTCCTAAAGCTACGTCTGGATGCGAGCAATGCGGGACCGATCGATGGAGTTATTTGGGTGGAAGCCTATGTCCAGTAGCGGACGTCGAACAGCTGATGATGATGAAAAAAATTTTCAATTCACTAGATTTTTGAAGAAGGAAAGGGGTTCTGAACAACAACTCAAGGAGCCCAAGCTAACCTCACCTGCTCGTGGGTCACCCTGCTGATAAACAAAAGATGCTCTGGCTCCCACCGACCCCCATTGGTCCAGCGAGGTAGGAAATGGCCCCAATCTTCTCATATGAATCCCTACAAGCAACGGCCGCTATTGACCGGCGGTAGCGGAAGCCATGCTGTAGATCTTTGGGGAAGGCCCTTGTCCAACAGCGGACGTCTATCGTCTGATGATGAAGCAAAACTAAGGTGAGCAGATATGTTTCTGAACGACCACACTCTTCATACATATATACAAATATATCACGCCTCGTTCCCAGTGGGGTAGGCAGAGATCACCTCTCTCCACTTGCTACGATCCTGGCACACATCTCTCGCTTCCTCCACTTTCATGAGCATCTTCATGCATGCTCGTCGGTTGCGAGTACTCTTACCCGGCTTCTCTTTTTCTTCGATTTTATCGGCATATGTCCGTCTAGGTCGACCTGCACCAATTTGTCCAATCTTTCTAACCTCTTTCGTTAATCTTCTTTCATCCATTTTTCCAACATGGCCGAACATCTAAGCATCCCTTTACCTTTGTCATTACATCCTTTACACGCGCCGCACCGCTTCCTTATCACACATGTTCCTCACTCTGTCCATCAGCTTCACTCCAGTTATACTTCTCAAGCTTCTCATCTCCACAGCATTAATCCTACTCTCATGTTTCTTCTGCCAGACCCAATTCTTTATTACCACTGTTAACCACGTCGTAGATAAATATATATATATATATGATTGTAACAATGACGTATCAATATACACTTGCTACACATCTGCGGGGTACTATTGGCGAAATACATCTCCCCTATAACCGTCACTTGAAGTCACGTATTTAATCAATTTCCTGTGTACCGCAGCCCTTACGGTGGCCGAAAATATTATATTTATCCTCTATTGTGCGGACGGGATAATAGAAAATTGTATCACAATAATGGATGATCTTTAAATGATACAGGATAACTTCCTTGCTCTGTATTTAACATCCGATTTGTTCCGAGGTTTATTATTTTATTTGATCCTTTTCAGTGACTGAAATATAATTTTCTTCAACGATGCGACGAGATGAGGCAGACCCCACCATCAGATGGGAATAATAAATGCCACGGAGAGAGAGAGAGATGCGACGATATGAACGCGGCGTTCACCTGATGGTAAGTAATACACTGGTCTTGTATACACTGCACCAGGTTCCGCTCGTCGCCTGGAATATGAGATGTTGAGTCTCGTTACATTAGTGTTACTAGCTGCAGCGCTATATGAACTGGAACACAGTAATGTTTGCTTACTACTGTTTTACAGATGCGGTGGTACCTACATAGACGGTCTGCCAACAGAGACCTATCACAAGTATGGATATTAGGATTCATGAATAGGTATTAGGTCTCTCTCATCTCTTTGGGCAAATAAGGAGGTAAAATAAGAAAGCCAAAAACAAGTTATCTCGTTCTCTTCTGCAGAGTGAAAGGTGTATTGTAGAGGAGCACCGGCTCTTTCTGTTTCAGATTTCAGGGTTCGAGGTTCTCTGAAAATAACCACAAAGGGTATTTAGTGAGTAGTTCACCATCAACATCGACTCACGAGGGTCAAGTCAACCTCGTCTGCTCGTGGTGCGCACCCTGCTAATCAACAAAGTAGACTTTGGCTCCCACCAACCCGCATTGGGCCAGCGTGGTGGGAAATGGCTCAAATCGGTCCATATGAACTACCTGACTTGGGGATCTTTGGGGGAGGCCTATGTCCAGGAATGGATGTGTATCGGCCGATGATAATGACCATCCATCTGAAAGACTTACATTAGACTGAATTAGAAATTCTTTAATGCTCTCCGTTTTAAGGTATCGTGATGACATCATCAGCCGATAGACGTCCACAGCTGGACATATGCCTCCCCCTAAGATTTCCACATCGGTAGGAACTCATATAAGGGTATTTGGGGCTATTTCCATCTCGCTGGCCTAATGCAGGTTGGTGGAAGCCAGAGCCTCGTCTGTTGATTAGCAGGGTGCACCACGAGCAGGTGAGGTTGGTTTGGGTCCCTAGAGTTGCTATGTGGAACCCATTACACCCCTATATATGGTGATATACAGTTATTTTTGTTTAATTTGAAAATAGCTGAACACGTTTCACGATTTACTGGTAACAGAAGGCTTTTATTTTATGTAGCGGTTCTTTCAGACTTCTTAACTGAAGCCTTTATTAATTAAGTTTTCTAATTGAATGAACAGTTAAACGTCAAGTTAAGTTTACTTCACTTGAGGGAATTGAAAAATAAAATAGAACAGAAATCAAACAAATCGATTTCTACGAAGCTCTTTGATCATTAAACTTAATAGTTTGCTTAGTGCCTAAGTTTATTCATCTAATTTAAAATCTTTTACTATTAGGCAAAGAGTAAATAGTTGACTTTGTTAACTATCTAACAGTAAAGACTTTGTAACTGTGTAATAGTAAACACATAAGGTCTACAACTTCACAATACGTTTTGTCGCTTTATGCATATTTTAATGTCTTTATAGTGGGATTGATTTATCAGACTGATCGCACTCGTAAATAATTTGGGACTGCTTATGTTCAGCAGTGGGCAGCGATAGCCTGATTATATTATACAAAATACTTTGGTCTTATATCTATGACCAGATATTATCCTCTGTGTGGAGTAAGACTCATCAATATCTCTCTCTTTAGGGTCGTTTCCTTATGTCTGCGGACCGCAGTCAGTGCTACGGTTGCTGTCTAGATTGTATGATCTGCCTCCACCAGTTCCTGTCCTGCGTATCTCTTACAACCATAGTGAGAATACTAGAACAGTAATAGTCATCTAACTTTGTGGACTCCTCTTTTAGTCTTTAGTCTTAAGTTATTTTCTCAAGAAGAAGAGGAAGAACAAGTAGAAGGAGTCTTCCTCCCTTTTCAACGGGTGTTGAGGTATTACATTCGTTAGATTTGTGATAAAGTTCCGCCAAGGTCCTTTGGTTATTATCATAATTATTATCAGCCGATAGACGTCCACTGCTGGACATATGTCTCCCCCTAAGATTCCTATATCAGTCGAGTAGGAATTCATATAGGGGGATTTGGGGCTATTTATACCTCGCCGGTCTAATGCAGGTTGGTGAAAGCCAGTGCCTCGTTTGTTGATTAGCAAAGTGCACCACAAGCACATCCGGTTGGCTTGGATCCCGTGAGTTTTTAACGGGAACCCTTATACGCCTAGATCTTTTTACACCCTATAAGTTATACTAACGACTTACTATCACACGAGATAACGACAGATTAGCCGTTAAAGTTATCAAAACTTTACATCGTACCATAGTATCCTTCTATCTTCTTCTCTCTTCTTTCCCGCGACGCTGTAATGGTTATTTCAGGTCGACATAAATAGTATAATATTAAAGTGCTTCTTACAATAAAACTTCTGAATTTCATGTTAACAATGCAAACCGACGGAGGAACTTTTAAGTCGTATAACAGAGTTTAAGTAACTTATCCGTTTGCATTAAGTTTTCTTTCACCAACTTCGAGGATAATATAAGTTTGAATAATAGGCAATTACGGCAAGTGAGGGGACGAAGTAGACACTATCTCACTCGGTCTTAAGTGATATATAAGTCTATAACAGTAAGACGCTTGTTGGGATTTACACAGCTACATTGTTCAACTACTGTTTGATGACAGCAGCTGATATCACTGATGTGATCTCCGAAGAGAGACTGTTGCATATAAATAGAAAATATATAATTGACTCAAAAAGCTTCTGGTATAGGAAAAAATATGGTACAGCAACCAGCGTTTCTCCAGAACAGCTTTGGAGGTGATGCGACGTTTGGTAACCCGTACTGACTAGTACTGTGCATTATAGACTACATTTAATTTTTACTCGTTATAGAAAGCTTCGAACCTCAGCAGGAATATTAATATGGCTGTCGCTTCCGGTTATAATCATCCTGAACTGTTGACAGACAGATTGGACTGTATTAGGATACAGATAGTAAAAGAGATGGTAAAATGCCGTTGATGGAATTTATATAACTGTATTGGGGTATAAAGGCTCCGGCATAACAACTCAAGGGACCCAAGCTAACTTCAATTGCTGGTGGTGCACCCTGCTTATATCAACAAACTAGGTTCTGGCTCCCACCAATTCACATTAGGCCAGCGTGCTGCGAAATGGCCTAAATCCCCCCCACCCTCTCCCATATGAATCTTTACTCGATCGAATGGGAATCTTTGGGGAAGGCCGATGTCCAGTAGTGGAGGTCTACTGGTTGATGATATTTAAATTAACTTTTTCAACCTCTAAAATATCTTATAGTTTTGATGGGTTTGTTTGTGTGTCTGTCTGTAACTTTGTAGTGTATATACAACCGATATGATGCAGGCAAGCTGGACCTGGGGGAGCAACTCCATACACACGGCCTTGTGGCGTGGATGTGTATATAGGTGCATTATGATAAGGGGGATAAGAAGTACTCGTAGAATTTTGCTTAAGACGGAATGAGGTGGACATACTTGATAGTGAAGTTGGAATCGTTTTTGGCAAGGAGTTTATGAGGTCCTGGGGATTGTGACATAGAGATTGCGAGTTGTCTCTTTGTCCTGACGCAGGCAAGGTGACTTCTAAAGGCTACACAACCACCGTGTCCTTTGATGCTGGGTAGACGCGGACGCAGTAATGACAGTGTGTGACGTCATCGCCGTCTAACTAGTAAGTATTTTTAGTTATAATTAACTACTTCAGTCATCTGAAAATTATCGATACTTAAAGGCCTAAAAGTTTAAAGTTCTATTTTCGTAGGTTATTACTTAACACCTACTTGACGCTAAGCAATGGCACTATATGTAAAAGCTTTAACGAAATTACTTATTTGATTTAAATCACGGTGCCAACTTATGGAATAAAAACCCACAAAATTCAGCGTTTCTTTGAATTGCTTTTGAAAAAACTTAAGTAATATTTCAAGGTGACTCTTAAAGTATTACAAAAGTTATACTTAAGTTGCTGGATAACAAGTTGAACTGCTCTAAAAAGTTCCCCGTTTGGACTGTTTTTACAGAAAAGGTAAGAGACGATAGAAGAAAGCACTTAATGGTAAGTAATCTTAGCGCTGTGAAGTTATTCCAAGTAAAAATTTTTTTACCGACAAAAGGAAACAAGCAGTTCTCATTTAGTATTTTTTAAGTATCGCAACGAGGATGTTCACATGATGGTAAGTACGCATCTTTAAGGATAACTTGGAGCTAGTTACAATGATACACAGAGGAGGTATCTCGAAGTAAAAGCTTAACATAAGCTACCGGGCAGTGCCTATTATCTGGCTTCTGCAGTTAAGGGCAGCCAGATTAGCTGAACTTGGAACGCTTTCATGGGCCTTGATCCAGAAATCGCCCCAGAAATCCTCCTTAGCTACCGTAGCAAGATGGAACAAGCCATGATTCCATGATAAAATCGAGCGCGGGTTTAGTGTCCATATAAACCATAGCTCACTTCCTGAAGACAATTTTGGTTGCCTAACATATGGTCAAGAGTTCCGCCTGGTAGACAGTGGAGTATTCGGACTCGTAGCTTCCGGATTTGAAGGGCGGCCTCAATTTTCCATATGGAAAGCAAGGCTCAAACTTTAACCCTCAAGCTTCCTGCCATCGGTGTATACTTTCATCGCCTTAACATTGTGCTCATCCACATAGTTTTGGTCTACCAAACATATAAACTAAGATTTAATAGTGAAGCGGAGTAAGGAGTAAATCCTAGGATCTGCACTACTTCTCCATCGGTTATCAGTTCCTCGGATCCACTCGTACTCTCTGTGCCTCGTACAGGTCGAACACCTCTTGAGTTATTTTTTTATGCAATTAAGCAACGAGATGACCGGGATCCTGAACTGATGGTAAATAATATGTCTGCTCACAACAACATGGTGCTGGTGACGATGTTATACAATGCACAGTACTTTTTAGAGGTGCTGTGGTGGTGACTTCCTAGGTGTCCGGCAACAAAGACCTACCACCAGTGAGGATTTTAAGATGATAAATAAGACGACTATTAGTTTAAATATATGTGCAAACATATTTGGGTTTTTAATAAATCTGTAGTTTTCATATATATTTTTTTTATTTTTAGGTATGTTTATATACTTAGGTATATAACTACAGATTATTTATATACATAGATGTATTTAATGTTAGCTGCATATGAATCGTAAGAGAGAGAGGACAGAAACACGGAGAGAGAGTTGTAAGCTATAAGTCCTCCGTTAGCTAAAAAATTATATAATAATATAAAACTAAATATGGGGTGTAACCGCCCCGCACAACAACTCACGAGACCCAAGCTAACCTCACCTGCCCGTAAAGCTCCCTGCTAATCAATAAACCAGGCTCTAACTCCCACCAATCTACATTGAGCCAGCGTGAGTAGAAAATGATGTCCCCTTATACGAACTCCTTCAAATGGGGGTTCCTAGTGCCCGACGGCACTAGATGCTTTGGTCGCCGTAAGATCTGTGGTGGAGGCCTATGTACAGCAGTGGACGTCTATGGGTTGATGATGATCGTGATGAAATATAACCTGAAATTTGAATCGGAACTGTAATATAATTGTTCTGAAAATTAAAGCCTTTCAGCGGATTTATTTGTGGGCCAATTACAAGCGATTCGATCCGACTGAGTTGTGAGAAGAACTCCCTGAGGCGGTTTGATCAGCGTAGATTTCCCAGGGACGCAATTTTTTTTTTTTGTAACCTAAATCGCACTACTAAATTGGTTACCAGAGAAGCTATGTAAGAAATAAGTCGTTTCAACTTTAAATGGGTTGTATCATAACTAACTTAACAGCTTGATCTCCTCTGTAAAAGCCAAATTGTTTTAATCAACATAAGTTATTAAACCTATACAATTATATTTACTTTTAGTTTAAGTCCCTTGTGACGCAGCGGATAACCTGACTGCGTCTTCCGAGGTCTTCAGTTCGATCTCTGTGCCAGATTTTAGGTCTGTCGCCATAACCGCAACGCTGTGTTCCAGCTGTCAGCATACGAGAGCAGTACTCTGGGCAAGCACTCTTCACCGTTAACATATAATCACTTAAAACCATGTGAAAGTTAAGTCAAATATTAACTCATTAGGTATAAGTATTGATATCTTATTGTTTTTAAAAAATCGCTTTTCTCTTCTTTAAACAATTCTTGCCAATGTTCCACTTAATACTGCTGCTGTATTATCAATTCTCCCTCTAACTTTGTTTCTCTTTCTAGACCACATGGTTTACCTAGATTTTAATCGTTAAGTTACAACTGACCGTAAAAGATAGTGCTTGAAATTTTCGGCAACTATTTACCTTTACTTCGCGCAAGTTTCATGGCAACTTGGCATACTTCATTTCATAGAAAGTTTCAGTCTCCCAACGGAGAGTGTAACATGAATTCGCAAATGTTTCACTAAGTAATTCAACCAAATTATTAACTTGTAGCATATTTACTTAGATAAATTTTAAGCTAATTTTCATTATAATTTATTAAAATAATTTAAGTAATAAATAATTATTAATCATTTCAGCTTCATAACATACTGTCTCAAGATGATGACAATATTGTGGTACAGTACTGTTTACAGGTGGTGGGTCTCCCTTGCCGGAAACCTACCACCAGAGATAACATCGCAGCTCCTATATCTGCTGCCAAATAGTAGTATGCAATAATTACTGTGTTCCAGTGAGAAGGGTGCCGTAGCTAGTGTAACTATTGGGGTAAAAAGTCTCAGCATCTTGTCTCAGGCGACGAGCGCAGTGTATATCATCTTAACTAGCGTTACATTGTTATGGGCAGGCGTATCCCTTACCATCAGGTGAACATCTTACCTGTCTCGTCGCTTAATTGTATAAAAAAAGACTCATCACATAACAGAGTATAAACAACATACGTCTCTTGACTTAGATAAATAAGCCATAGCTTTGTAATGTTCATCTTCATCTCAATAGATCGATAGCTGGATACAGCTTTTTAATATTCTAGTTGGATTTTTTTTTATTTATTGCATAGATTTAACGCTTAAGAAGAATTGATAATATTTTTAAAAGAAACTTCAAAAATACTAGCTCAATGTTTTCTGAGCAATGGCTCTTAAAATAACAGTTCAATCTTTTGCGGATTACAACAATAGGAGAGGATAATGCGGGATGAAGCAGGCTCTCCGTACAAACAGAGCTGGCTGGGGGGATACTTCGCAAACTGACAGTTCAGGAATTTCAGTATTTCCCTACGAATAGATTATCGTACAAATAGATTTCAGATACCTCATTATAGTTATTTACAATATAAATGGAGTTTTAAATCAATTATACAGGTTTATTAAAGATAATATAACAATGTGGCGCTCGTTAGGATGATATACAGCACCACAGATCGCGGGATGCTGCTGGTTGCACGCAGCGCAGGACAGATTTTTTAGGGGAAGTCTATATCCAGCGGTGGACATCTGACATTATTAAAACAAGTGAACACTTAATTGTATGCTTGATTAATTAAGTCACGGACCAGTGTAATGACGAACGACGAACACACGAATCGTCCAGAACTGTTTGTGCCGATGACGATGATGATGATGACACAGCACAACATTGTACCGGTAGCTTTGAGACTTGGGATGTTAAGTCTCGTTACCACAGTAATTTTACTATACTACTTCATATTGGCAAATGAGTACAGTTTGGAACTATGCGGTATCCGGCAGTACATACTTTCAAAATTTGTTTATGTACTTGTTTATATAATAAAATTTGTTTAACTGTATAAGTAATTAAAGTTAATTAAGTGTGTATAGGGTCCCCCATAACAACTCACGGGACCCAAACCTCGTGGTGCACCCTGGTAATCACTAACGAGGGTCTGGCTCCAGGGAACTCGCATTGGGTCAGGGTGATGGGAAATTGCCTACATCAACTCATAGGAACCCCTACATTCTACAGCCCCTATATGTGGAGATTTTTGGGGGAGGCCTGTGCCGAACAGTGGACTTCTATCGGCTTATGATGGTAATAATTAAATTAACACCCATCTGTGATATAATTTAACAAATAAAGTATAATAAGTTAACGATAATCTAACTATTAAGACAGTATTTTAAGATAGGAGTATTGAAGGAATGGAAGGGTTCCTGAACAACAACTCATAGGAACCAAGCCAACAATACGTGCTCGTGGTGCACTCTGCGAATCAACTAATCAGGCTCTGGCTGCCATTAACACGGATTATGCCAGCGTGTTAGGAAATGGCTCAAATCCTCCGATATTAACCCTATTGAACGGGTGGAAGATGAATAGAGTAAAATGATGAACAGAGTAAAAGAAAAGAGAGAATAGGAATTAGAAATAAGAAATATATGTGATGATAATAAATGCTAAGAGAATTAAAGGCCCTGACCCATAATACGCAGGGGTGAACGATTTAAAAAAAAAAAAAAAAAACCCTGTTGAACTTTGGGGAGATCTGTATTGATGATTTTAACATTACAACAGCAGCCGTTGAAAAAAGTATAGTTATATGAAAACCAATTTAAGTGTATACTTAAATAATTTTATTTGTAAAGGTCTAAGTCTTAAAAATGTGACAGAAATTTTATGGTGTTAAACAGGAATCTGAACCTAAGTTGGAAATGGATAAAGTTTTACACTATATAAGTACCATGGATACAGACAAAGAATAAATATCCCCTCACTTCCCATTTCCATTTTGTGAATAAGAATGATATTGGAAATTCCTCCAGAACCTGACTTGCCTTTTAAACGTATTGCATTATAATACTAGAGATTTTATTCAAGATCCCATTTGAAATTCTAATTCGTCGGGGACGGGCCTGAGATATTTACATTGCAGTCACACAACTATATTAGACAGGACTGTCCCTTTGTCACATGTACCCTTACAGGGCGGTGGTCTCTGGTAGGGAGAAGAAAAAAGTCATAGCTGAGCAGTTTCCGGGAATGGGCTGGCATATCTGGGGCGTCCGAACTGTTCTGCCGAACCTTCACTAGTTGGGGAGGTACTTCAAGAAGAAGAAGAACAAGGTCTCTGATGCTGGAGACTGCCTTAGTACCACCGCAGCTACTAATTCTAGCGACGAAGAGTACTGTGCAAAAGTTAGTTGCAGCTATTGAAATTGCTGTGGTGTTAACGTGTTTCGAAGTGACGAGCACAATGTGGTGTAGTGTATATTATCCTAACTAGCGCCAATTTGTTATGACCAGGCGTGATTGTCTCGTCAGTCTCCTCACGTGGACGAACAGTCCAAACTAAAACCAAACTTACTAAATCCTTGTTTACACCCTTTTTATTTATTCAACGCAGCAGCGAGATTAGCAAGATGTAGACCTGATGGTAAAGATACATCATCACCATCATCAGCTGATAGACGTCCACTGCTGGACATAGATCTTCCTTAAAGATTTCCACATTGATCGATCCCGCGTAGATCGCACCCAGTGGGTTCCGGCAATTCTCATCAGATCGTCGGCCCTGGTGGTAAGCCTCCCAACACTACGTGCCCTGCCCATTGCCATTGAAGTCAAGTAATCTTGGTAAAGATACGCCTGCCTATAACAATATGTCGCTAGTTAGGAAGGTACGTACAGTCTCGTTACCCCAGTGATTTTACTAGCTACAGCGCCTTTTAAACCGGAACACAGTAATGTATACACATTACTGTTTAACATTAGAAAAAGGCGCAGCGATAGTAGCTAGACGGTCTCCGACAATAGAGACCTTTTTTATGTTCTACGCGGGGCGAAGACAGGTTATGTCGGACTTGTACCGACTAAAACCCTCACGATGGACCAACGTCGTGACTTTATGGCAGAGTCAAGGGGATGCTTTCGCACACTACCGCGACCCAGCCAGCGCCAGTTGCACCGCGCAGCTGTTCTTTCCCCGTGGTCCTATCGCCGCTGCGTCAGCGATGCGGCACCGCTTAATCGCTGAAGTGGAGAGAACGGCAAACCGGAACACCGACACTCCTCTCCTGTCGCTACTTCATCACCTCCGAGGTGATCTCATCGGAGCTCATCGGGAGTGGCCACCTCTGGCCATTCCTACGGCTCGGCCGGGCCGGGTAGGTTCCTCATAGCTTCACCGTGGGTGAGCAAGCCACGGATATTGAGCTCTACCGCCACAATCAGGCGAGAACCTTTTCGTGTTGCCGACAATAGAGACCTACCACCAGTACCGCTTACCATCAACGCCTTCCACTACGCCTAAGTACATCCCAGAGACAGTCGTAATCCTCCTCGGCCATGCTTTGTCACAACCTTTTAGTGTGAAATGAAGGCCCTCACTTTCAAGGCCTCTCTAACTTGAAAACCCTTTTAGTCGCCTTCTACGACAGGCTTGGTTTATCTTAGTCTTATTCTTAATAGCCTGAGACTACTGGATTAAGAGAGACATGATATACTAATGTTATGAAAAAAAAGCTTATTCATTATATTTCTTTCATAAACGTAGAAATTTCGTTATGAGATAAAACGCCGAGGGAGGCTGTAATTCTAAAGAGCAACAGTAATCTCAGAGCTAATTACCATATTTCGCTCCTTCATCACATCGCTAGCGAAATGAACTCGATTTATTTGGTGACTTCATAATTTCGTTACGGAATTGACGTTAAAGTTGGTAATAAGTACATGTCGTCACAACAATGTTTGTTGTGTGGTACAAGTTATGGACTAAGCGATCGCGTATATATACGGACCGTGTTCTAATCATATACGGGCGTCGTAGCTCTCTTTGCCGGGGACCGTCTCGGTACCATCGTAGCTCTTATTCCTGCTGACAAGGAGTGGTGTGTAGACATTACTATGTTCCGGTTTGAAGGTTCTAAATAGAATAGAATAGAAAATGCTTTATTAGCTTACTAAAGAATAAATGTTCAATGGGTGGTCTGACTGGAATATATGGAAAAATAACCGTTAATTTTGATGTGGGTACTTAAAATTTATATATATATAACACAAAATCTAGACAAAAATCTTCACAGCATCCAGTGACCGCGTCTATCTCATTGTAAGAGGCAAAGCATTCACTAAACGTGCAGCCTGAACGGAAGACGATGGCTCCATGAATTTGGTGGAATGTTTCGGAGTTTTCGTAAGACTTTCGGCTGATCTTGAACATTGAGAGTGTGAGAAAAGTAGAGAAATTCCAAGCGTTCTTTAAGATGAGATGCCTTTAAAGGATGATATAGAATGTTGTAAAGAAGAGAAAGTACATGAGTATTGCGGCGAAGTCGAATTGGTAACCAGTGGTGCTTATCACGGAAATGGGAAACGTGATCATATTTGCGCAATCCAAACATAAATCTAACAAATGTTTTAAAGACGCTCAAGTTTATTAAGTTATGGCTTGGAAAGATTAAGATAGCTGGCGCCAGAGTAATCGGTTGTGGCAAGAAGAGGTCCAGCAAGTGTAATCTTGGTGAACTGGTGAAATTAGTGACGTAACGAGACTTAGTCCTGTATCTCAAGCTTCGAGGCTTCTCTCATGTTTCAAGGTGTCGAAGGCGTGGTGGTGGTGGGTGGTGATGTGTACATCATCGTAACTACCACCAGCTTGTTATGATCGGGGTCTCATCGATGTATTGCTTAAAAAAAGACGACAAATCGCGTTACGTTATTAAAGGCTGTATTTTTAATATATGTGAAGGCTCAGGTGAAATCGGGATCTTTAAGGTAGTACATCCATTGTCACAAAGCATGGGCTAAAGGGGGGAGGGGGGGAGAGAAATATTACACCAGCGCGATTTATAATTACACTGTATTAATTAGCCACAATCGCTCTAAAGGGCACTTCGCCGAACACGTAATGATCTCTCCAATGCGTTCCATACAACCGTCGTCTGGATGCATCTGTCGTCACTAGCATTCGGAGCTGCGCCAGAGCGCAGAGATGCAACTACCGCTTGTACTGTCATCCCTCGCCACTCTCAACAATATTGACGCACGGTTATGTTCCGACTGCCGGAAGTTTTTAGTATACTAACATTAACACTGTCATTGTCATCATCATCGTCATCTTCATTAGTGTCGTCATCATCATCACCATTGTCAATGTCATCATCATCGTCGTCGTTATAATCATCATCGTCTTCCTCGTAGTCATAATTATTGTTATTTTCATCATCGCCATCGCCATCATCTTCGTCGTCATTGTCATTGTCATCATCATCGTCATCCTCATCATCACTATCTTCACCATCGCAATCGTCACTATCATTATCGTCGTCATCATCATCATCTTCACCGGACCTATGTCCAGCAGTGGATGTTTAACGGCTGTCGTATGTCCATTAGCAGGCCTATGCCTTCTCAAAAGATTCCCCCTTCGGATAGGGTTTCATTCTCACCGCGCTGGCCTGCTACGGTGTACCAAAGCAAGTGAGGTGAGTTTGGATGCCGTGAGTTGTTATGCGGGAACGCTCACACCCCTTTTTTTATTTTTCTTGGGGGAAATCCTCCATTGTATACCCTTCTGCTGTGGGGGCAACAGAGGGATTATGTCAGACTCTTACTGATTAAAACCCCAACGTGTACGGCTCAACGCTATTAACCGAAACCATGGGAACCCTTTCGCACACAACCGTATAATACAGTACATATGTATATATATACATATAGTATTATACTATTATATATATATATATATATCGACGAGTGCAATAAGATGTTGTGTATATAATCCACATCAGCAACAATTTGTTATGAACAGGCGTATCACTTTACAAATAATGAGCCTCTCGTCCTGAATATAAAAAAAAAGTATTATGCGTTCAGTATTGCTTCAAGCTTGTTTTAAGCTTCTCACAAGCAAACTTAAGTCTTACTTCGACACTTACAGGTTCAAAGATCGATATTCTCTTTCTCTCCCCCACTCTTGTCTCAGTCTCTTAGTATAGACAATTGTTAGTAAAGGAGATTTCAGTGGGAGCTTTCCCGTTGTTTATTAATGGTGGAAGAGAATACCATTAAGAGATTTTAGTACAAAATATACTCCTTGGTTACTACTTAACTACCCAATTTTACTGGTGGTAGGTTTAGGTAGGTAACCACCGCAGCTCTTATTCCTGTCACCAAATAACAGTGTACGAATATTATTGGGTTCCGGTTTGAAGGGCACTGTCGCTAGAGAAATTACCGGAGTGACGAGAGAACATCTTATGCCTCAAGGCGACGAGCGTAATATGATGCAGTATATATTATCCTAACTAGCGCCACATTATGGACAAGAGTATTATTTACCATCAGGTGAACGTGTTGCTCGTCTCAATGCTGAAATAATAAAAAAACTACTAATTTTATAGTTATTATCTCATTGCCTTATGAATAGCGATAATTTAATTTGAACGTTTTCGCTACAGCTCATGAGTTATACTGTGTAGTGAGTAAAGGGAGGAGTGAATGTGAGATAAGCAAGCTTCCTGCTACTCGCCTTCCGGCGCGCACCAGCCTTCGCGCGTTGATATGTGGCCGTTTAAAAGAGATCTTATCAAATGCAGCCCTCACGCGCCGGCGCCTGCCTGCCTCATTAAATGAAACCTGTGAAAAATGTTTACACGAGGACACTCCATACAAATTTCATACAAATAAACGCTACTAGCTACTGAAACATATTCAGCTCCTAAAGTCGCTCTGAAACTGACTGAATTGAATTTTTTTTTAATTAATTAAGCGACGAGCCGGACGTTCACTTGATAAGTGATACGCCCGCCCAAAACATTAACATCATTTTGTGATCTTTGCTTTATGATCGTTAGCCCAGTAATTTCACAAGGTACAGCACCTTTCACAGTAATGTTTGCTTACTACTTGTTTGTTATAGGAGCTGCGGTGGTACCTATACTGTCTCCAGCTACAGGCGTACCAGTTTACTGGTGTTAGGTCTCTGTTGCCGGAGGTCATCCAGGTTGTTACCACCGCAGCGTCGATTCATGGTGTCCACCGGTAAATGTAAGCAATGTAACTTTAGAATACTTTTTTGCATAATAAATAAAGCTGCGGAACATAAGTATTCGTATCACACAGAATTGGGTGTTCACGATCACTCGGGACCGTGTGCTTAATTTTATCTATTTTTCTACTTCACTTTGACATTGATTTATTTTTTGTTTGAAACTCTGACCCGCTGTTTGTATATACGTACGGGATTCCTCAAATAAATTAATTCCGACGGAATACAAGCGGGTAGTGTATATTTCCCGGGGGTTTACACCGTCTTTAATATTACAGGAATAATTTAAACCCTCGTTTGTAATCTGTTCGGGATTGTAAGTCTGTAATTCGCTGTAATTCACTCATCCGATACCCACTACCCTCTTATTGATAATATACAAGGACTTATACTTTAGGCAGTTTACATTTCAGACTTTTACCGCTCCGTTCATCACCATCACCATCAGGTGCCATCTTCAAAGAAAAGTTTGGTGAACCAAATCGATCCTCAGATAATCTTTTTAGCTGATAGTATTCAAACCCGGTCCCCTTCTTAACGTGAGTCACATTTCTTTCGCTATCTACCAGGTGCACTTTTTCCAGGAATTTTGCACTCTCAATCAATCAATCACGGAAACGGCTTTATTCGGAAATCTCGTACTCCTAAATTCGACTCTCTAAGATGTTTCGAAAAGCTTGTACCCTTGTTCTTCATATGAAGAGGAAGGGGTGTATGCCGTAACAAAGTGCAAATAAATGCTTTTTTTATATAAAATAGTTGCTTTACTGTACGAAGTTTATCAATATAATGACGCTTATGCTTACTGCTGGTAGGTCTGTTGCTGGAGACCATCTGAGTATGTACAACCGCAGCCATCAAACAGTAGTGGGTAAACATTACTGTTCCGGCGAGAAGGCCGCTGTAGCTAATGTAATTACTGACGTAACGAAATTCAACAATTTGTGTCAAGCGAAGATCTCAATGTGGTGTTGTATATATCATATTAAATAGCGTTAATATTATAGGCGGGCGAATCACTTACTATCAGGTGATTATCTCGATTGTCTTATCACTTAATGGAATAAATAAAAACTGAACTTAAATAACTTAAGTTCAATTGTGTAATTATAATTATTTTTATATATATAAATATATAAATAAACATATGGGCATAGTATTGGAATGTAATAGTACATCAACCAAATAATCTTATGAAAGAGTGGGCCTATAGAGGTAGTTAAGATTATAAAAAAAAATTCTAAATCTCATCATCATCATCATCATCAGCCGATAAACGTCTACTGCTGGACCTAGGCCTCCAGTAAAGATTTCAACATCGATCGGTCCCTCATTGCTCGCATCCAATAGGTTCCCATGACTCACACCAGATCGTGGGTCCACTTTGTGGAAGGCCGCCCAACAATACCTCTACCGCCACACGAGGACCTTACCATAGGCCGTCATATTATTATATTGTATATTATTATTAAATAATTAAAAAAATTTAATTAAGCTTATCTAATCAAACGATTACTTAATTTTTCTATGAAACAATTCTAAGTCAATTCCTATATTATAAGTTATACGTCGCCTTTATTATTCTAATCAAAGTTCACAGGATCAAGGATATGAAAAACGTCAAGATTAATTCAGAATATACTTCCTTTCAGTAAAACCTGATGAAAAATAATAAAGTAAATAAAAGGAAATCATTATTATAAGAATTTTATAACAATTACTCTGTACACTTTACTAACAATCATCGAAATGATTTACTGATTTATTTTTATACAATTAAGCTACAAGGGGGACCTTCACCTGATGGTAAGTGATACACCTACCCGTAACAATGTGGCGCTAGCTAAGATAGTATGCACTATACTAATACTCTGCGCTCATCGCCTGAGACAAGATACTGAGGCTCTTAACCCTAGTAATTACACTAGCTACAACGCCCTTTAAACCGGAATACAGTAATGTTTGACGCTGCAGTGGTATCTAGCTGGACGATCTCCGGCAACGGAGACCTAACACCAGTAAACTGGTGCGTCTGTAGCCGGAAACCATGTAAGTACCACCGCAGCTCCTATTTCCGCCGACGAACAGTAGTGTGCTAACATTACTGTTCCGGTATTAAGGGTGCTGTAGCTAGTGAAATCACTGGGGTAACGAGACAACTGCTTTTGTCTTGATGTGAGCACTGTGTGATGCTGTGTATATCATCTCAACTAGCGCCGCGTTGTTATGGGCAGGTGTATCACTTCTTATCAACGTCTCGCTCGTCTCATCCCTTAATCGAATAAAAAAAATCTTCTGCTATACTTCGCTTTATTTGAATCATCCTTCGCATGATAATGAGGATTTCTCATTTTTTATTAATTGGCAACACGGAAACTCTGTTTCTACATTCTACATCAGTAAATTCTAATCTAAATGTTTCTTTTTTCTAAGTATATCAAAGTTATATAATTTCTTTTCGTCATCTCCTCCCTCTTCCGTCCGCATTGACGTATATTAAACTGAAAGTTTAATTAAAAATGTAATATGAAAATAGCACCCCTCAGACGGATCACGATTCGGGTGAAGGTTTCTCTTTACCGCCCGAGTGGATTTCTATACCAGTTTAATACCAATTTAGGGGATGACATTAACAAGGGTTATTTTGAGGGTGTAAGCAATGTATGGAGAGTTAACTGTTATTTTTGTTCGTTTAAATATATTAGACTAGCTTTTGCCCGCCTGCTAATCTGGCCGTTACACTTCCGTCCGTTTTTAGCCGACCTCCGGCTGAAGTAATTTCTACAAAATTTTGAGTGTTTACATCTTAACGTTTAGGAGATATCGTGATGAGTCAATAAATCTCTGAATATCTCCTCATTTTACTGCCAATAAGTTATAATAGAAAACAACCCTGTGTTAGACTTATCCCCAAAGTACTATGCCGTAAAAAAGATGCTGTTAAGAGTGAACAACCTTATACCTGCCATGTCTAGAAAAAAAGACTATAACCAGATGAATAGAGTCGTTAATGTTGAACTCTTCAATTCTGGCTGCGGAACAAAAGGGGGGTGAGCCGGTATCACCAGTATTGGGCAACTGTTCCATGTGATGCAAGACAGGCCTACCTACAATAATAAAGGGGTACTTTAGGAAGATGAATGTTTATCTGTGGATATAGGCTAAGAAGTAATGAATTATTATAGATATGATAGGATTCTTTTGTCATGATATAAGGATTTTCTATAATCCTTGTTCCCAGGACAAGAAGTCGCTACTCTAGAAGAAATCGCGATGATACTATACAGTAAACCACTCAGCTGTAGCAACAAGCTATCAATGTCTTTTATTCAAGGAAGCGACGAGTCGGGCGGGACGTTCATCTGATGGTAAGTGATACGTCTGCCCATGACAACGTGGCGATAGTTAGGATGGTAATGAAAGAGACATAAGATGTTAAGCCTCGTTACTCCAGTAATTTCATTAGCTACAGCATTATTCACAGCGATGTTTACCTAGTACTGTTTGTCGGCTGCAGTAGGCGCTGCGATGGTACTTATCTAGACAGTCGCCGGAAACAAAGATTTACGACCAGTAAATGTTGAAAGCTCTATATAGTTAAAAGCTTTTCAAAGTATGTTTTGCCTGTTGGAGGAGGTATCCATTAAATTTTTCAAGTGAGCATGAAAAGAAAACATTTTGAATCACATGCAAATCCGAAACGAAAATGTTTGGCTTAATAATAAGCAGCTTCTCATCAAATTGCGTATTCTACGGAAGTTGAGTAACAGGAAGTCCGCTTATCTCGACCGCGATAAACCCCGTAACTTCCCCCCTTTATTCAAAATAAACGTACTTTTCGTATTAAATAAAAAAAAATATGCTTCACATAAAAACGATCTTTTCTAATGAATCCAAACATTGAATATATAAAAGAAAGATTCATCTCCTCAAATCGTATTCCTCATGTGTGAGGGTCGTGACTACCTTCACCCATCACTCCCATCTTTATGATGTTTCGTCATCTCGTCCTGTCTCCGGCTACTCGAAGAGCATCGTAGAGGAGTCGAGTGTATTGCGGATCTGGTCTGACCAACGCATCGAGCTCCAGCCCCGCGGTCTTTTAAAAGAAACGTATTATCTATATTAGTATCTATCAAATATATACAAGAGTCCTAGATTTTTCTGGCCTTCACTTATCATCAATCTATCTAATCTTATTATTTTTATACTACTTAAGGATGAAGTTATCGTTTGAATGATGATGATGAAAGGATAAAGCGAGCAAGGCGTTTACAAATTGTAGGTCTCTGTTACTGGAAACCATCTAGGTAGGTACCACTGCAGCTCCTATCGCAGCCGACAAATAGTACTGTGCAAATGATAGTGTGTTACGGTTTGATGGGCGCTGTAGCTAGTGAAATTACTGGGGTAAACGAGACTTAATATGTGTATCAAGACGCCGAGTATAATGTGGTGTTGTGCATATCATCCTAACTAGCGCCATGTCATATACAGGGGAACGTCTCGTTCGTCTCATCCTCCATCGAATTGGCTTATATCTTATAACTCATATGACCCTGGAATTTAGACTTCCATGTGATGTAGTTTGAATAGTAGTAGTGTAGTTTCTCAATTCTACGAAGAGACGAGACCAGCGGGACATTCACCTGATGGTAAGTGATTCAGCCTTTATCAAAATGGCGCTGGTTAGAATGATATACACAGCGACAGTGCTTGTCGCTTTAAGGCGTGAAATATTAACTCTCGTTACCTCAGTAATTTCACTAGTTGCAACGCCATTCATTTGCCTTGCACACAACCTATACGGTCTCCGGCAATAGATATCTACCACTACTAAACTTTAACTTGTGACCTACCACCATCATATTATAAATCTGCCATGAAAACAGCATCGCTATGATCCGTCTGCTAACATATGAGAGCATCTTCGATATCATTGTTACTAAATATTTTTTTTATTAATTAAGCGGCGAGGCAATCAGCACGTTCACCAGATAGTAAGTGATACGGCCGCCCATAACAACGAGATGTTAGTGAGGATAATATACACTGTACTGCAATGCGCTCTTCGCCTGAGGTTTATAATGTTGATTCTCGTTCCCTCGGTAGTTACACTAGATGCAGCGCCCTTCAAACCCGAACACAGTAATATTTGCACAGTGCTGTTTATAGGCTATCTCCTGATTACCTAGACTATCTTCGGCAATTGAGATTTACTACCAGTAAAACATCTTGTGAAAGTGAAGTTAAGTGTTATAACATTGTCGAATGCCGTATGCCGACAGACGTCCACTGCTGGACATAGGCCTCCCACAAAGATCTCCACATCGGGCCGTAAACCCATCACGCTAGCCTAGTGCGGGTTGGTGGGTGGTCAGAGCTTCGTTTGTTATTAGACTTGGGCTAGTAGACTTGGGCTCCGTAAGATGTTGGGCGGAACCCATTACACATCATGTTATCAGTTATAGGAATAATATTACTGTTAGCAATGATGTATCAATTAAGATGTTTACACGACGCTTACGCTCGACGAAATATGTATCTCTATAACCCTATAATTTTACCAGCTAACGGAAGTTATGAAGAAACCGTATAATATTTGTAGTTTTCAATAAACAACTCGAAAATTTCACACTGAAAAATATACACAGTTAATTTTATTAAATAATTTACACTGCCACGTTTTAACAAGTAATAAAGGGTGTACTTAACACTTGTTTTTATTACTTTAACTTCTTCGTACATTTCAACGAGAGGTTTTAATAATTTCATACGAATTTCAGACGGCAGCGTCAAAAGTTTTGTGTAACTGTGGCACGACTATTTATTTAATTCTAATATAAAGAGGCCTAAAAATTATTCAAGTTTTTACACAGAAATTTAAGTGTTTGTATCAAGAAGTTTCTGAAGAACTTAACAGATGGCGCCACTACAAATAATAGATCGCGCTTTCATGTACCATAACACATACATATAATGTTCGCATATTGACTCAGGTGACTAAGTCATTCGGGTTCTGCCCGCCGTACCGATCGGACGTGCTCCATGGTGCCGTTATCAGTGCGCGCTACCGCTACACCCCGCCCCGCCTCGCCCCGCCCGACCCGCTCGTGCCCAGTGCGTGGCAATACGCCGCTAGTTCGGCCACCGTCAGCGCTCGCGTGTGCTCGTGCAAGTGCAGTGAAACAGTGCGTGTACCCAGCGTGCGAAAACTCTGCGGGAGCTTGGTTCCGGTACTGTAAGTAGCGAATTTTATTCGCCTCAGAGGCGTTAATACTATCACAGATAGATCCTGTCGCACTAGGCGACAGATAGTTTATCAATTAGGCACACATCCTCCCCGCCGTACGGCGGGGCGGCTTCAACAAAATGGCGGCCATGCCAATGGACGCCATGCTCGCGAAGTTTGCGCGCTTCGCGCGTAGACAGTTCCCAGAAGCCTGGGAACAATTTCTAAACTGCCCTCCCTCCATTCCCCCAACGTCCGTGAATTTCGACACGGACAGCCCGGCTCGCCTTCGCTCTCCCCGAGGAGAAGCAGCTCCGCGTCGTCATTCGCGGCATCCCATTGGAAATCGACATCGCCGAGGTCATCGACGACCTCAAAAGGCAAAACCTTCCCGTAGTGGAAGCTCGTCGCATGACTAACATGCGCACGCGGGCATTACTCCCGCTCATCCTCGCCACCCTCGATCTTTCTCCGGAGGGGAAAAAAATATTCGGCATTGACCGTTTGTGCAACCTCACTAGCGTGAAGGTTGAGATCCCGCACAAAAAGGGCATCATTGGCCAATGCCACAGGTGCCAATTTTACGGCCATTCGGCCCGTAATTGTTATGCCCGCCCGAGATGTGTCAAATGCACCGGGGACCACGGGACAAAAGATTGCTCCCGCACCACGGAAGCGACGAACCCCCCGAGCTGCGTCCTGTGTAAAGCCGAGGGACACCCCGCAAATTACCGCGGGTGCTCCAAAGCCCCGCGCAGGCCCCCCGGGGGTCCCCAGCGGCCATCCACCGCTCCCAAAAATGCTGCACCGCAGACCTCCGCCCCCGCCCGCTCGGGGCCTCCGCTCGCGCAGCCGGCCCCTGCGCCGGCGGTCTCGGCGTGGAGCAAACCGCTCCCCCGACCCAAACCCACAGAGGCTCTCAAAGCTGCCCCTTCGTCGGGGCCGCCAAAACTCCAGGCTGCACCCAGCCAAATGCCCCCCATGGAGGATATCCAAAAACTGATCGCCTACATAAAAAAGGTGAACGTCAAGGATATCCTAATCTTCGGCGAGAAACTGCGAGTCGCCAAGAACTCGCAGGACAGGCTCAAGGCCTTCTTGGAGCACAGCGAAACTCTCGCTGCGCTAGAGGAAGACTTTAGCTAGCTTCCCCAGGACGCTGTCCGCGACCTTTGGTTCTCCTTTTCAATCTTCGGAAATGGGTGCCAAAATCCTGGGCAGAACTAAACCCCGCTCTCTAACTGTCGCGTACTTCAACTCGGACGGCATCCACTCTCAAAAGGAGGAAACATGCCTATTTCTGAGGAACCACGAAGTCGACGTCATGCTCATTCAGGAAACATTCCTCAAACCTTTTAATCGCGACCCGAAAATCACGAATTATCATATCATCCGCCACGATAGGTTGACCGGCCCGAAAGGCGGCACCCTAATCTATTTCAAACGGACCCTGCGTTGCATACCGCTCGATAGTCCACCCCTCGCCAACATGGAAGTCTCGGCGTGCAAAATCTCCCTCACCGGTCATCAAATGATCGTCATCGCATCCGTCTATCTGTCCCCCTCCAAAAAGGTGTGGGGAACAGACATAAGAACCCTTCTCGACCTAGGCCAGTCTGCTGATCTTTGTATTACTGTCGTACGTAGTAACTTGCTCCGTCCTTTAAATCGTTCTGTCATTATCAATATACTGCTGATATTGCTGCGTGCATTGTCATTCACCAGAGACCCCGCACCCCACCACCAGTGAAATCTTTAACCAGTCTAAACTATAAAACAGCTGATAACCTTTACATAGCCTATCATAGCTTTTATTTGATGGCATACACCTGCTATGTAAACATCTTAACTCACCCTTAATTTTTATAAGGAAACGCACAATAATTTCCTCCTTGAATCGTTATACTATAATGTTGAGTGTAATGTAAAATCACCGACGGCCATATCACTAATTATCGCGTGCGCAGGCTGTAATTAAAACATAAACACCAAACGCCTGCAGTTGAACGAGCGGCAAATATTTGTCTTTATTGTGTTAATTAAAAACAAATAAGCCTCTAATTGTCTATGGGCGACAGTTAACTGGGCGCGTACAAATATTAACGAACAGTTATCGGTCGGTCGATAACTACGTAATTAAGTAACTAAGTAACCAAGTAACCGAGCCAACCTCACCTGCTCGTGGTACATCAACAACCAAGAAACGAGGCTCCGGCTCCAATCAACCCGCATTAGACCAGCATGATGGGAAATAGCTCATATCTCCCATTCGATCCCAGATAAACCCGGAGATATTTAAGAGAGGCCTATGTCCTGCAGCGGACGTCTATCAGCTGATGATGACGAACGGGTTGCTGCCTCTTGGGAATACTTCTGAAACATTTCATATTTAATTCCACATTACGTCCAGCTAGGTGGACGAGGATCAGTAAGTTCAGTATACAACTGTCACTATTGTATACTCTTCAAATCACAAGCATACTGGAAGAAACTCCACATCAGAACGAGCAGTCCCTTTGTACTTTATTTATATACATGTTATATTTTCATTGTGATGTTTGTATCTATAACTAAATAAATATATTTTTTTCTTTTCATCACAAATATAAATAATATCCCTTTTGTTGTGTAAAATAAGTTTCCGAGTAAGGAGGTTATCGATAAAAAACTATAGAACTTCCACCAAAGCAATTCACGCCGACTAATAAAACTCGCAACACACAAAGCCTTTACAATTTATATGGTAATTCTGGTGCGAGGGTAAAGGAGATTCTTTGTTACGTGTTCCCCTCCTTGTCCAGCTCACCTTGATGGTCGCTTAAATATATTCTTTCATATGAGAAGTTAAAAATCTTTAAGCTTTCGATGCTAATCATTTTGGTGGAGCTTTTGAAAACAGTCTCATCTGTCTTCTCGCACTAGTTGTAGAAATCATAAAAAAATACTGTGTAACGAAGGGATGCTGTAAATATATCGCGCGATGAGACATCGCGAATTAACCCTTAGACCTGTTCCATACAAAGGATAACTTGTAAACTTCCTTCACAACGCTGTTGGCTTATAAATAGAACGGAAATGTATGAAAGCTTCTGAAAATAAAATCTTTGTATGTCGCTTTATATAACGCGACGCGGGACCCATCGATGTGGACATCTTTGGAGGAGGCCTATGTCCAGCAGTGGACTTCTATCGGCTGATGGTGGTGGTGGTAGTGAACGTCACGCAGGTCTCACCGCTTAATTGAATAAAAAATACATGTTTTATACATTTTTATTCAATGCAAACTACGATTAAGTATCCTCTATCCATACATGAGCAGGAAGCTGACCTGATGATAAGTTATACGCTCGCTTATAAAAAGTTGCCACTAGTTAGGATAATATAAATACATCATCAGGTAGTAGCCCTTGCTGTCGTTGTATTGAGACTTAAGAGAAGAGAAATAAGTCTTGGTGTTTCAGCAATTTAAATAACAATGACACCCTTTAAACCGGACCACGATAATATTTGCTACTTATTACATTAGAAATAAGCGCTGATGTGGTATCTATACAGAGTTACGTAAACTGGAGTAATCATTATCAGCTTTTGTTTATCCACTGCTGGATACAGGCCTTCGCTAATGTCTTCCACTAAATGCGATCCTCAGCTTTTCGCATCCACCCACTTCCGATCACCCTGACGAAGTTGTAGGTCCATCTAGACGGAAGGCGTCCTACACTTCTGCGTCCCGTACGGGGCCTCCGAAAACTGTGTTAATTAATTAATTTATCATTATATAAAATAACTCATTTCCCTTTCCTTATGGTAAACATATTAAAACATCCCCATCGCCATTCTACCCTCAGTGCATAGCGAAAGGCGTCACGAACTCTGTATGTTATAAATAATAAATGTACGGTATGTCCAGGAATTGAATGCACTACGAAGATCATCAGTCGATAGACGTCCACTGCTCGACATAAGCCCCCCCCACCCCCGCAAAGATTTCCATATCGATTGGTCTTCCGGTGCCCTGGTTCCGGCGCCTTGCTAACGTCCATCACAGTCAGTATGACCTCCGGTACCGCTTGGAACCAGAGGTTGTCGTTTGTAGGAGTTCATATGGAGGACACGCTGGCCCAACACGGGTTGGTGGGAGACAGAGCCTCGAAAGTTTGTTGATTAGCAGGGTACACCACGAGCAGATGAGTTTGACTTGTCCCGTGAGTTGTTATGGGGGACCCCTTACACCCCCCTTATACCATGTTTTTTTTAATAGCAAACACATCACCATATGGTGTAATAATTCTACTTCCGGTTTCGTTTATTATATTTTTTCGTTTATTACATTACATAACGACTGTAAAAAACGAGCTCGCATTTATGTAACTTAGGGCATACATCAAAATATCAGTATTACATGAAATTTCAGGTTTATAGGCAAATAGGTCATGAACAAACTTTAACATTTTTTGGAATTATTATTTGGACCAACTTTCATGAAATTTGGATGAGATATTTGTGATGGTATTGTAAATATTATCCACGTGTATAATTAATGGAGATGACGGGTCTTTCTTGGTGGAAGACATGAGGATAAGTATGGAAACTATATCTACCTATATTAATGCCAATAAACAGCATTAAAGGCATCGTAGTTTATTACAGTGAAGTTCTATGAGTCAGCTCGAAGGATTGACGGCCGATGGGCCACCAAGGTTCTCGAATGCCGACCGCGTACCGGAAGGCGTAGTGTAGCGAGGCCCCCCACCAGGTGTTCCGGTGATCTGGTAAAAAATGCGGGGAGCAGCTGGATGCGGCCAGCGCAAGATCGATCGATGTAGAGCAGTGGACGTCTGTCGGCGGATAATGATGATGATGAGACCAGAAGCTCAAGTCACTAATGGTACGAAAGGCTGCCTAGTGCAAGCAGCGCAGTACATCATATCATCGATAATACTCTTCACCAGTTAGAAGCGCAAAGCAGGTAATTAAAATATGTTAGTAATGATCTTGAGACTTAGAATATGATATTTTACCAGCAAAACCCTCATCATTACCTGATTACCTCTCGCAGACACTTGTCTCGGAAGTAGAATTAATTAGTTAATTAATTCACTAATTTCGCTGTCTCCGAACATGGCAAAGATCGTCATAGATGGTAATCTACTTGGAGGGAGTCCTATATACCTAACCGTACTCAGGCAGTCTGGTTTTTTTTATTTTACGATGGGACGTTCACCTGATGGTAAGTGTACTACGACAGATCCTGGCAACGTGGCGCTAGTTATAAGTATACACACAGCATCACATTAAGCTGGTCGTCTTAAAATATAAGATGTTGTCCCGTTACCCCAGTAATTTCGCTAGCTAAAGAACCCTTCAAACTGGAACATCAAAATGATTGGCAGAAAATGGCGTTGCGGTGGTAACTACCTAGACCGTCTCCAGCAAGTCCTAAAGGTTATTGCTGTTTCTATCTACCTATACTATTCTGAATGGTACAAGAGTCCCAAAACCTCTGCTATATTATATCTTCTTTACGACATATATGTATATATATATCATTATCATCATCAGCTGCTAGAAGTCCAAAGATCTCCACATCGATTGATCCTGTGCTGCCCGCAAAATCTCCAGATACTAGGAGTCGTCGTCTGTAGTGGTTCATATTGGGGGGATTGGGACCTCTTACGACGCTGGTCCAATTCGAGTTGTTGGAACCTAAATCCTCATTTATTGATTAGCAGGGTGCACCACGAGCAGGTGAGGTTGGCTTGGGTCCCTTGAGTTGTTATACGGGACCCCTTACACCCCTTCTTATATATATATAAAAGATGTTAGACATTGCTTGTCCTCTTAATATCATAAACCTTCTCCTTTTTTGTCGTTTTTGCTCTTGACCGAAGTGATGATCACGACCACCCTGTGATCATCACTTTGGGTGTAATCATATTGAACACATTATATATAATGATAGTTCATATCATAAACAAGTGTTAAAAAGAATCCTGCATCTTCTATAAACTATTTGTATCACAGAAGCAGACCTTCTGTATTTCAGTGTTGGTGCTCACCATCATATTATCAAAGGCCGACGCCGAGTGCAGAATTTTAACTAAACCCTTATATCATTTTAAGCCTAAAAAAGCATCAGCTTGCCCATGCAGCGAGGACTTCGCTTCATCAACATTATTTCGGATTAGTCAAAATCCCCTTTGACAAAACATATTCTATTATCTTTGCCCTTACATGCAAGATTTTATTTCTCTTTTTTACATAAGCTGCTGAATGTCTACATCTTCTTATATAAGTCAGATTTTTTATATATCTATTAAAACTATCATCTGCCGGTAGATGTCCACAGCTGGACATAGGTCTTCTTCAAAGATCTCCATATACAGTCAGCATAGCTTCCGGTACCGCTGGTCACTAAGCGTTGTTTTATGTAGGGGGAATTTGGGCAATTACACACCACTCTAGCCTAATGCGGGTTGGTGGGAGCCAGAGCTTCGTTTGTTGATTAGCAGGGTGCACGAGCAGGTGAGGTTGGCTTGGGTCCCGTGAGTTGTTGTACGGGACCCCTTACACCCCTATTAACTTTATATTAAATAATTCAAAGAATGCCGTACGCTTCTGATCAACCTGATTGTAGATAGCAGTAGCATCGGTTGTAATCGATTCCGGTGTAGTAAGACCGTGTCCGGTCGACCGTTTGATAACCATTATCAGAGTGATTCATGAACGACTCTGTTATTATCTTAATTAGCGATCGTTTTCGACATGAGAGAATCGATACATCGTTGATCTGACATCTGACCAATAACAGGATTGTTCATTTTAACTTAGTTTTATTCATGTCTAGTTCATCATCATCATCGTCCGATGGACTTCCGCTACTGGGCATAGACCTCCCAAAAGACCTGGACATCGATTGGTCTTGCGCTACCGCATCCAGCAGCTTCCCGCGACCTTCAACAATCAGCTACCTCATCTCAGTTTATATATATTAAAACTATTGTACTAATTTTGATATATATTTTTCGTATCTTTGAATCAAAGCAGTTAATTGGTGACCTTGTAACCGGAAGCTCTTTTTTAGATTACAAGCATATAAGTACATCCTAAAATACATCCAATACATAAACATCCATGTCACTAGCTGTTCCCCGCCCGCTTTGCTGGAAGTAACCTAGAATTCTTCTTTTTAAAGTGCATGTCCAACTAGTGAAGGTCGGCGATCAGCGTGGTATAGTCCTTTCTGTCTCTAGTTCAAAGGAACATCTCGGACTCTCCAGGTATGCCAGTCCATTCCCTGAAATTCCCCCAACCTTGACTGTTTTCCTTCTTCCCACCTTTCGTTTTCCAGAAACTTCATCCATTAAAATCAGCTGCAGAGGGTCATATCGCTGATGACGGAGTACACGGGGAGGTATGAGATTTTACGTTCCTTAATCGTAACCATAAGGTTAGGTTAGGTTTTTTTTTTGGTTAAACGTGGGGGAAATGCCTGCGCATATCCGTCCTCGCGAAGGCAAGGACAAGTTATGTCGGACTTGCACCGACTAAAACCCTCACGCTGTTCCTCCTCGTCGCTTAAGGCGCGGTCACGAGAAGGCTTTCGCACACATGCGCGACCCCGCCAGCGCTGATCGCATAACTCAGCCCCACCTTGGGAGAGACGGAAGAACCCTCCCTTTCCACCTCTGTGGAACTGTTGGAATACTGTGGAACGCTGGAATACACATACGCCGGAACACACATTTGCTGGAACACACAGCGCTTCTTCTCCTCGGCCCCTTGCAGTTGCGCGGGTAACGGATTCCTCCGAACCCGTAACCCAGAGGCCATGGGAGCCAAGAGAGAAAACTCTCCCGGCTCCTTGCGGCAGATCCGATCTTGTCCCTGCCGCCATCGGTTATATGGCCGCGGATGATAGAGAGAGCGGTGCATCGTAATACCGACACTCCTCTTCCCCCGCAGCCCCACCGGCACGCATCCGAGGTGAGTTTGACGGTGGAGCACCGAAGCTCTAACCTAGAGCGGCCGCCTCGTGCCGGCCAGAGAGGTTCCTCTTCGCTTCATCGTGGGCGACCCAATTACGGCTACTAAGCCCCTCTGCGACAACAAAGCGGTTGGGGGGAAGAGGTTAGGTTAGGCAAATGCATAATTTTTTTCGATTCTAGATTCTTGTGCACCTAGAACTAGATTTGAAATTTATCAGAAATGTACCCGCCTGCCACCCTCGAGACCATTTCCGTTATTAACACATTAGCAACTCAGACTGGGGAAGGAACTTTGTAAAATCCTTTCTAAGACTTCTAAAAGACAAAAGAAATATCTACACCAAACTTGTGTGTTTACTTCTAATAGTTTCGAAGATCTCATGATTAATATATATGTATATACAGGTTGGAAGGTAATAGGTATAAAAGATGTGGAGGGGCTAAAGTCTAGCTCGTATCCTGTCTGTCTATGTATGAAATACCCCATACAAAAACAATGCTTCTGGAGTTAAGTATTTTTTAATTTTTTTAAAAAATTTCTCAATTTTCTAGAAAATAATTCAATGATTTTATTTCTTACTTATTTCGACACAAAATAATGTAATAATTATTGTTTAATCATTGTTTTAATTAATTTAATTAATAATCATCACTTAGAGGGTAAAACATTTATTATATTAATGAATATTCCAAAGTTTTTCATTGTACGAGGAGAGCGTTCACGTATCGATATCATCATCATTATGATTAACCGATAGATCTCCACCGCTGAACATAGGCCATCTCTAAAGATCTCCACATACAGTCAGCATAGCCTTCGTTACCGCTGGGCACTAGGGGCCGTCGTTCGTAGGGGTTCATCGGATTTGGATTATTTCCCACCACACTGGCCCAATGCGGGTTGGTGGAAGCCAGAGCCTCGTTCGTTGACTAGCAGGTTGCACCACGCGCAGATGATTAGCTTGGGTCCTGTGAGTTGTGTGGGGACCTCTTACACTTACATCCTGTATAGGTATATATAGAAGGAATTTCATATAACACGGTTCGAAAACGGTTGTTAATTTACTTAAGTTATTATGTTTCCGCCGGAACAAGCTGAATAACCGTCAGCCGTAATATCTTAAAAGTAAAATATTGCGTAGGAGGTATTCGGAGTAATCCAAAGTAATGTAAATTCCACGTTATCTCCACCGAGTGACAGTAAGTGGGATGGTTGCTTTTTTGTGGGCTTTACGGGATTTATGCGGCGGGATTTACATTTATCTTAAGTTGTATCTTACTTAATGGTATCTATGGTGAATTACTTCACAGCGCCCCAAATAATTATTTTTCAATTAATTTTTTTTAATAAAACAAGCGACGAGATGAGCGGGATATTCACTTGATGGTACTAACCTCCGCCCATAGCAACATGGTGCTCGTCGCCTTGATACATGTTGTATCCCGTAACCTCAATTATTTCACTAGTTACAAAGCCTTTCAAACCGGAACAGAATTATGTTTGCACACGACTGTTTGTCGGCTGTAATTTCTGCTGCTATGGTACCGACCTGGACGGTCTCCCTGAGAGACACAACTTATTTTCGTCTTGAATATCAATTGAGCCAGAATACTCAGGTCCTCATTGGAGTACAGCCACATTATTTTTCAAGTAATAAGTAGTAAATAAGTTATTTGATTACTCGTTAAGATATATCAAACAACAACACAAACATACAATTATTTTTAGTTTACAACTGAGCGGAAATTCTATTGCTGGTGAAACGGATGCGGATGTTGTTATTAGCAGGCAAGTCAACGTTTAGAGGAGACAGCGTCTGTCGGTTCCAGTGCAATTAAAAATCGAACATCTATTCCTTCACTATTTATTTTTATTTGACGAGATAAAGACGTTCACCTGATAGTGAATGATACGGCTCTAGTGATGCTTAAAAAACTAATGTACACAGCATCGAATCGTGCTCCCGAATTTGAGACATAAGATAAACATCTTATGTCGAGACTAAACAGAGTCGTTGAACAAATAATTTCATTATCCACAGCGCCCTTCAAACCGGAAAACACTAATATTTTCAAAATAATATTTAGAGGCAGGAAAGGAGCAGCGATGGTACCTTCCTACATGATTTGCAACAGAGGCTTATCATCAGTATTTAGAAAAATCAGGAGTTAGGAATGGACTCCATCAAGTCCGACGTTAGAGAAGAAGAATCATTCGTCATTACCATTAGAAACATAATCTTCTCTTCAACGTTTATTCCCGAAAGAAATTAAGTTACTGATATATATGTTACTTATACATAAATCATACAAGGCAGCTGAGGGTCGTTGATCTTTGGCAGTTGTCTACGTCCAGCAGTGGACTTCTAAGAGTTAGATGATGATAGCATAATTTACATTAATTAGAAAAACAATCTAAATCTGTATAAAGTCATCAACAAATCTAAGCTTGACGAAATTAATGATAATTGCGAGCTTTTCATTTTCAAAAGCTTGTCGCTCTCTGAATATTAAGTAACAACTTAGATTTCGGCTCACGTAATAATTATACAGATCTATTTTATCTTTCGCATTATTCTTATAGAAGAATACAGTAGCAAAAGAATAATTAATTATAGCCTGATGGTAAGTTACACGCCTTATACATATTAAGTTAAAATTATGTTATTATAAGTTACTACGAACAAGGTATTCCTTCCAATATTAATAATAGAAAACGAATATTTTTTATTATTATTATTTATTTATTATTTTTATTGAAATCGAAGGTTTGAGGAGGTGCTTTTGTCTCGAAGCAATGAGCACAATTGATGCTGTGTATATCATCTTAATTAGCGCTACTTTGTTCATCACGACGAACGTCTCTCTCGTTGCGCTGTTATATAGAATAAAATATCCTGTATACAAATGTCTTGGCGCTCTAGCCTGGTTCATCCGTCTCAAGAGTGGCTGTATAGGATCAGTGACATAACAATGTGGTGTTAGGATAATATACATTGCGCCAAGTTGTCGTGACTTTAAAGCATCAGATATTTTTTTTATTATATCGCTAGTTACTTCTAGACAGGCGCAGGACAGTGATGTTCACACAGTACTGTTAGACGGTCAGGAACAGGAGCTGCGGTGGTACCCACCTAGGTAGCTTCCGGCAACAGAAAACTATCACCAGTCGAGTGTTGTAACGGATGACAACAGGTTGTAATGATGATAAATTAGACGTCTTCTTTTTCTCTTCTTCGCAGCGATGAGATGAGCGGGAGACCTGAAGGTAGGTAATACGCTTGCTAATAACACTGTAGCGCTAGTTAGTATGGTATACACAACACTACATTGCGCTCGCCGCCTTGAGATATACGTAAAACATGTTACTTCAATAATTACACTAGCTACAGCACCCTTCAAACCGGAATACAGCAATGTTTGCAAGCTGCTTTTTGGCGGCAGAAATAAGCGCTGAACTGAGGCTTAGCTAGACGGTCTCCCGGCGATAGAGACCTACCATCAATAGTTAGCTTAACCCGTTAGCTGGACTCGGAGAGTGACCAATGTCAGTGTTCTTCAACGACTTGGCCAAAAGCGTAACCTCATGCTTACGGTTAAGAAACGTAAAATCTCCAACCTCTGGCATGTACTCCGTCATCAGCTATATGATCTGCAGCTGATTATAATGCGTAAAGTTTCTGGAAAACGAAAAGTGGGGAGGAGGTAAAAGTCACGGTTGAGAAACATCAGGGAATGGACTGGCATATCTGGAGCATCCCAATTGTTCCGCTGAACCAGAGACAGAAAGGACTGCACCACGCTGATCGCCAACCTTCACTAGTTGGAGAGGCGCTTTAAGAAGAAGAACGATAGTTCAAAATGGACGTGATAACTTATTTTCGCTTTTAACTACCTGAGTTTATGGTTACACATATATTCAACGAGTCAGTAGGAATATGGACCTGGGTTCAGTATAATTAATTAGTACATACTGATGGCCTACACAGAACTAGTATTTATAATATAAATCAAGAAGGGACATTTCTTTGCGAGCTCTTATTATGCCGAGTACGTACAAAAGCCTAAATATCTCCAGGGCGGGCTTGGGTTACGTGCTCCGGGTCTTTGATGAAGGAAGCGTCATCCTTAACAGTGTCCTATCATTAATGTCGAGTGCTCTTGACATTTGGAATGGTATTAAATATTTTTTTTCTATCTTTTTCAATTACTTCAGGTCTGATCATATTTTTAAATCCCATATCAGAGTTTTACTAAATCTACTAGAAAGGTCTCTGATGCTGGAGACTAGTCACCGCAGCTGCCATTTAAGCCGACAAACAGTAGTGTGCAACATTGATGTAGTCCGGCTTGAAGACCGCTGTGGCTAGTGAAGTTACTGGGAGATTTACTATCTTATGTGTTGAAGCGACGATCACAATGTGGTGCTGTGTATATCATCCTAACTAGCTCCACGTTGTTAGGCAGGCGTATCTTTGACAAACGAGGTGATCTATATCTTGTACGTATGTACCTTGAAGTTCATCATCATTTCATTAGATGAAGGTACACCTATGGACAGATCTCTGAACCGGTGAAAATGGAAAGTTAATCAATCTTTACCCTTGGAAAAGAGCAATAGAGATATGTTGGACCTTGAGTTAACATTTATTTAAATTCAGTAAGATTTTAGTATTTCTAGTTAGATTAAAAAAATATATATACTATGAAATGGGATCACCAGTAAGGATCAACGTCCTCGGAACGTGCTCTCGCTCCACATCGATGCAGAGGGTCGGTCCGACAGTCACGACACACCCACCACTGACGTCAAATACAACACGACATCCAAACGTGAAGACACAAATCACGGATTCACCACATTTAAGATGCCCCGCTTCCGCCGCTGGTCGAACCGCCCGTCTGGCTCGCATACCGCGCACACAAGTCACATCCGGCTGCTTGAGCGGTCCTCATGGCCGAAGGTGATTAGAGGACAGGCCCGAGCCCTCCTCCGATGACCTCATAGTCATTGCCGCCATCCGACGCGCACTACACGCGTCTTAAATTCATATGTATATTTAGCTATGAATATATTTTTAATTACTACCCTTTATCTCTCCCCATATAGCACTGTCCATCTCTTCAATCCTTCCGCATCCAATATATTCTCGCATTTCTCCTCCCCCTCTTACATACAACTTTATCTACATATATATGTATATATTTAACTTTTGTGTTTCTGTGATGTCTGAAGACAAGCCTTCAGCTCGTGCGTGTTACCAGTGTTGACATACGGAACGGAGACGTGGCTCCTTGCTGTCGGCCTTATAGAAAGGCTCAAAGTCACCCAAAGGGAAATGGAGATAGCTATACTCGGAGTTTCTCTGCGTGATCGAATCAGAAATGTTGAGATCTGCCCAAGAACTAAGGTCACCGACATAGCTCAAAAGATTGCTAGATTTAAATGGCAGTGGGCAGGGCACATTGCTCGAAGGACCGACGGCCGATGGGGCAGTAAGGTCCTCGAGTGGCGCCCGTGTACCGGTAGACGTAGTGTTGGGAGGCCTCACACAAGGTGAGAGTCGCGGGAACCCACTGGATGCATGCACCGCGGCTCCGATCTTTAAGAAAGGCCTATGTCCAGCAGTGGACGTCTACCGGCTGATGATGATAGTGGGTTAAGTTCTTCCACCATAAACCGCATCAGTACTCAACACTGGATTGAATCGTATATAGTAGTGAACTATTTAACTAAACAAAGGCTCCAAATGTGAGAACATTACGGGATTGTATATATTTAAAAAAAATAATAATCTAGACTTTAACTGATACTCACCGTTTACTATAAAACAGTAATAATATCCACACACCGCATAATGACGGTAATATACGTCAGATAATGTAATATTATATCATATAAAATTGTTTAACAGCCCTTTAGAATTTATCGTGTTTACTACAGGAAGTAATATTGGAATACCTCCCCATACAAAATGCGTTCGGATAGTGTACAATGTGCTTATTAATTATTGTAACGTTTGATGTAGTGTAAAATTAAACGATGCTGACATCCTTTGATCCATCGGATGATAATGTCAGTTCCGATATTTAGATAATGTGATTAAAAAGTTACTAGATTTAATTAAAACCGTTATCTCTTTGTAACAGAGTAATAATCGACAAAATTTCAATTGGACCGAATTTATCAAACCAGTGCTATAGAGACATCACTCTCTGTTGGTGATCATCGACCAGCTTAGTGATGACACGCCAATAAGAACAGGAAGAGGGTAAGTCCTACCTTTTTTTTTGGTTTCGGGTGGAAATCTTTCAAAGATACACTGTCTCACGCAGGTTCGCTTATTGAGCGATAAGGGCCCCACCCCCACTTTACCCCACCCTCAAAACCCGCGAAACTCCTAGACCCTTTTAGTCGCCTTTTACAACAGTCAGGGCTTACCTCAGTCCTAGCTTGAGACAACAGGACTGAAAGTAAAACCTACCTTTCGTAGAAAAGTTCTTATTAAGGTATCTTTTGAAGAATCTTCTCCCCTCCAAACCAAAAGTGAGGTTATATTGATAAGCTTTTAGTGTGTAAGCATTCCACCTAACCTAGACTTAACTAGCGCAGAAGCTGAAGATGGACAAGAAATGATAGAATTTGTATGTGACGCTATAACAAGGTTGGAAGAATATATGGAGAACATCTAGATAGATACCATTGGTCTGCATAGTTGATTAATTACTTTAACCTTTTGAGAGAAGATTCTGTATCCCAGCTGTGGGATTAATAAGACTTATTTTATGAGCAACCATAACATCCTTCGTCCATCAAGCTATTTGTAGTATTATGTGAATATCTTGTTTTAATGGGTGGTGGTGGAATGCGATGGTCTCGATGCCGTGGGCAGGCCATAATCCTTATCATCAGGTGAACAACTTCGAGGCAGACCAAAACACTAGACACGCTTTTAGTCTAGATCTTTTCTAAGAAACTCTATTACCTACGTCTTATTTAAACATAGATCAGAAGGATCTATATTCTAGTCTTTAAAATTAGTGTCTTTTGTATAATAACTAGGCTAATTTTAATGGAACTTGGACTAGTGTATGACCTTGAAAATGATTAGGGTTCCGTGCTCCAAAAATAAAATTATACTATGATTAAATTATGATATAGTTTAAGTTTTTAATTGTGAGAAATGATTTAGGTCCATTTCATACAATATCAAGGATTCATATGTATGTGTTATATATATTTATATATATTAAGGTTTACTTACACACGATATATGTTAGGTTAAGTTGAAGAATAAAAGATAAAATCAATGTTAGTTGTCTACTTTATTACATCTGCCGACTTCTTACCAAATTGAACGAAACAGGAGTAGGGGGCTATAAATTTTGCCAGTTATGGAAAATGTCCGCACCTCAAACGACAAGATTAAAGCGTTAAATATTTATTTAATAAATAAATACAAAGACTACGATGTTAAGTGATGCGTCTGTCCGTAATGCGACGCTAATTAGGATGATATGCTATTAATGGTAGGTAAGTCCCACCGCAGCACTTATCATTGCCAACAAACAGTAATGTGCAAACATAACAATGTTCCGGCTTGAAGGACGATGTAGCTAGTTAAATTACTGGGGTAAACGAGACTTAATATATGTCAAGACGACGAGCATAATGTGGTGTTATGTATACCATCTAACTAGCGCCACGTTATAATGGTCAAGCGTATGACTTAACAGGTGAACGTCTCTCTCAGTAATCACTTAAATATTTAAGTTATGTACATTTGTGAACTTTAGCAACAACTACGAAATACAAACGGTGAAGCAGAACATCGCGAGGAAACCTGCGCGTGAATTAGAATATATTCTAAGGTATATGTGAAGTCACCAATCCGCATTGGGCCCGCGCGGTGACTGTGGCCCCACCGCCCTCATATTGAGGGTAGGCCCGTGCCCCAACAGTGGGGACGTGAATTGGCTGCTATGGAACGTCTCTCCCTCGAACGAGACTGGTAGGGTCTGGATAAAGCAGACACAGGGACGGGCTATCCCAGCATAACCTTAGCGAGGCCGCGGTTGTTCCGAACGGAGACCCCTGACCTCTCCAAACGCTGAAGTTGACCACCGACGAGGTTTTAGGGAGTAAAAATCTTTACGTAACACTGACTTCCACCCAAAAGTGTCAGTGTTGTGTAAACATCCTAATACAGCATTGTGTTTTAATGTATAATATATATATATATATATATATATATATATATATATATATATATATATATATATATATATATATATATATATATAACGTCACCCGCGTCAGCTTGTAGCATGTAGCGCCTCGTACTCCGACCTTGGATTTTATTAAGCGATACGACGCTGACAAACAAGTTTGGATTTCAGGATATTGGATCTTCAGACAACCGTATGAGCGGCTCTAGTATTTTGTTTAGTGACATCATACGTACGCGGTATGTGGTACTGTGATATCATCCTTCTTTACCATTAAAGGAACGACTTACCATCACCGTGCCGTTCAATTATTGAATAACTTCGGTGACGTCACAGATATACCGTCACAGAACCTATTCCTAAGCTCAACGTGGTCTTCATTTCCGGAGACGGTCTGGGGAGGTACCGCCGCAGCGTCTGTTTCTATCACCAAAGAATTCTGCTACTACAAACATTAATGTACTCCTGTTTGAAGGACGCTGTAGCTAGTGAAATTACCGAGGTGACAACATCTCATGTCTCAAAGTAAGGAGCGCATTGTGCTGTAGTGTACAACATCTAACTAGCGCCACATAGTTCTGGGAAGGTATAACTTAGTATTAGGCGAATGTCCGGTTCCGGTAAAAAAAAATATTTTGACGTTTCGAACTGAAATGTAGCTTTCACAGCTACTGAAAATATCCTATCCCAATAATGGTCATGATGGTAGTTGATCTTGTTGGAAACCCGCCTCAATGGTCACCATACTATTGAAATTTATCAACACATTATTAGGAAGTAAAACATCATCATCATCATGGGCCGACAGACGCCCACTGCTGGATATATCCTTAACCATCACTAAATGTCCATCTCCAGCCGTTTCTAGCTACCTTCACCGGATCGTCGGTTCAACTTGTGAGGAAATTTCCAGCATCACGTCTGCAGGTGAAAGGCCACCACTTTAAGAACTCACCGTCCTACAATTAGTGTTCTCTACCCCTTGCTAATTAATACAAATAAATAAATGACTGTTTTTTTTATTAACGAAGCTATCAGACGAGAGGAACGTTCACAGATCACATATCATCAGATGACAGTCCCACTCGTCTCGTCGCTTCGTTAAATAAAAAAAAAATAACGAGGTGAGGGTTGACCTGAAGGTAAGTGATACGCCTGCAAATAACATCTAGGTGAGATGGTATCCATAACACGACATTGCGCTCGTCGCTTTGAGACATAGGATGTTAAGTCTTGTTACCACAGTAATTTCACTAGCTATGACTCCCTTCAATCCGGAACACAGTAATGTTTGCACGCCTACTGTCTGTCAGACGATATCCGGCAACAGAGACCTACCATCATTAAATTTTTTATCTTCGTCAACTTTGATCTCACGATCATCTCTTAAGATTACTTAAAACTTAGCTGTTAAAACTCAAACACACAATGCGGTTTAAACTATTAATTATCAGCCGATAAATGTCCACTGCTGGACATAGGATCAGATAGACCCAAAGATCCCCACTGCAAATTGCGCTGCTCGCATCCACAGGCTTCTCCGCGACATTCAGACGTCCAGGGTTCCGTATGATGGGATTTGGGCTATTTCTCACCACGCTCACCAAATGCGGGTTGGTATATCCCAGAGTCTCGTTTGTTGATTATCAGGGTGCACCACGAGCTGGTGAAGTTGGATTGGGTCCCGTTAGTTGTTGTGCGGGATCCCTTAACATATAATATATATAATACGCGATTTAAACTATTCAGCGTTTGCAAAACCAATAGGAATTTAAAGAAAAAAAAATAACAGATGGCGCCACCATGAACAATAGATCACACTATCGTTTGTCGCAAATTCTTATAAGGATCCTACATTTCAGTCTACAGTGCCTTCGTCCAACAAGTGCTTACGAAGTATACAACTGTAACCATCAACTTTGGATCTCTCGGGATCTTTGTAATACTGTTGTACTTAGTAACTTGCTCCGTACTTTGGATTGCTCTGTCATTATCAATATAGTGCTGATATCGTCATTGTCCTTCACCAGCGACTCTGCACCCCAACACAGTAACCTCCCCTCTACACGGTTCAGATTCGCGCATATAAAACTGTTAACGCGCCCTCGAGGAAACAAAATGGTTATTGTGTTTCTGGGACATAACACTAAAAGCACTGTACTATAAAAATATTACAGCAGTTACATCTTGTATTTTGTTATCGGAATGGGATTTTTTTTTAGATGTTTTTTTGAGGAAAATACTACGAGAGACTACAGAATGGCTCGCCTTAGAAAATTCTGTGGAAGATTTCATATGACGATATCAGATTTAATACTTACTTTACTTTAATCATCTTCATCAGTCGATACACGCCCACTGCTGGACATAGGCCTCGCCCGAAACCCTACACCGATCGGTCCTGCGTTGCCCATATCCAGCGGCTTTTCACGAGCTCCAGTCGTTTGTAGGGTTTCGTATGGGGTGATTTGGGCTATTTCTCACCACACTGACCCAATACAGTGTGGTGAGAGCCAGAGCCTCGTTCGTTGATTAGCAGTGCACCACGAGCAGGTGAGGTTGGCTTGGATGCCCGTGTGTTGTTATGCGGAACCCTTTACAGCCCTTAAACGTAAATAATGTAGAAGATCATCTATTTAGAAGACCATCCAAGACCATCATGAAATATGGAATGATATTGACTATAAAATATTTTTCTAGCTCATTTCATCAATTAACCAATAGACGTGGAATAGATATATATATACACCGGTACACCTCGTGGTGCATCCTGCTAATCAACCACCTCACCTGCTCGTGCAGGTGAGGTTGGCTTGGGTCGCGTGAGCTGTTGTGCAATTTGAATTATCAGACACCTTTGCACAGATATTCTCAATCACAATTCATAATATCTAGAAGCATTCAATTCTGTCGACTGCTGAGCTTTTACTTGTCAGACGTAACTAAATTGAAAAATACGTGTAAAATACTTTGCCAAAACGCTTTTCGTATGCCATATGATATACTAGATTAATAATGTACAGCGGCTACACAAATATTGCCATTGGCATTGCGTATACGGATCACGATTGCGAGACATCTTTTCAAAGCATGTGCTGCTCGGTGTAAACGTGGAATATAAAGCGGGTGGGGGCTGCCACTGCCGCCGCCGCCGCCGCCGGCGCCGGATTTACGACGTAAACAAAAACAACGCCGCCGTGTGCACGAAATTTTCACTGCTGCCATTTAAACTGTTTACAACCATTGTATACATTTACCTAAAACGCAAAAAAAACTTATGCAATTACGGCAAACTATGTACAAATCCATTCAAAACTCCAAATCGTAACTTTATCCGGTGAATCGGTCTTTCGAACTTTAACAATAATTTTAGTTAAGTAACAAATTTAAAAAAAGTCGACTTGTTTGTTATTTAAATTATTGACTGCATGTTCTATTACTAGAGATTAGTAAGAATTTATCTACTACCTCGGTGTATCGAGAAATTCTTATATGAAGGAAGAACTCCAGGAAAATCGCAGCAGCTAATTCAGTGACCATTAACTAAGCATATACATATACATATACATATTGTTACCAAAATCAACAATATTAAATACAAATATACGTTATACAAATATTTCAAATGTATTAGAATTATTTACATTGGGTTTATAAAGTAATATATGTATATGTTATATTAAAAATATTAAAAAAATTAAGTTAAACATTAGCTTAACTTCTATTCAAAATGTATATGCATATAGAGATACAAAATCTTTTTTGATTGAATGATATTTTTAAACCTTGATAATATGTGAGGGCCACGAAACGCAGGGGCTAGTCCAGAGCACCGGTGCGTTCCGTAGTAGATGCCGGAGCCCTTCTTAATGCACTGAGGAAGTCCCACATAACCTTGTCTTCTCTCCAGAAACAGGGTACCTTTCAAGATTTCCCCCGTTATAAAACAAAGGCTAGTCCAGTAAAAGTCCACTGCTTCACTCACCTTGAAATCTCACGGATTTAGCAGAGGTTTGAGCTTCGTCGTTTTAACTTAATGCAGGGTTCAAGTTAATCAAGTGTTGATATTTATTTCCCAAATTGTCACTTTTTTCTGCTCTAGTTACTTAAGCAATGAGACCAGCAGTGGATTTTATAAATGTGTGAGATTTCTGGTGTCCCTTGCAAAAGGATATTATTTTTATGTGTTTGAAAGATAATTTTCCAGTCGCCAGAGTGAGGGTGTTTGAGAAAATAAAAAAATCTGTTTGTGTTTCTCCAGCACACTCCTTAAATACGAATGCAGGTGACTACGAGTGCTTGTTTGCCTTTGTACTGTTCAAGTGTGGACGGACTGGAGACTGGAGTATATTGTTATGAAATCGTCGAGATTCCAACATTCAACCTGACCGCTGACTGTGAGAAAATTGTGACATCGTTACTACAAAAGTCGGGAATGAAATTTTCAAACTACCCTTCCAGAATAATTCTAATCAATAGTAAAATAAAATTAATTAGATTATCACTTTTTATATCCACCATTTAATTGGGGGTAGATCTCTGTTGCCGGGGACCGGGTAGGTACCATCGCAGCTTCTATTGAAGCCGATAACCAGTACTGTGCAAACATTGCTGTTTGAAGGGCTATCTAAAGGGTTAGCTGGTGAAATTACTGGGGTAACGAGACAACATTTTACAAGTCAGCGCAATGTGATGCCATGAATACCATCATAACTAGCGCCACGTTGACACGAACTAAAAGACAATAATCATACATGTCTCTATTAAGTAAACATTTGATGAGAAAGTAACGATTTTACTGGTGGTAGGTCTTTGTTGCTGGAGACCATCTGGGTAGTTACCACCGTAGTACCTGTTGCAGCTTACAAACGTTATTGTGTTACGGTTTGAAGGACGCTGTATTTAGTGAAGTTATTGTAATAATGAGACTGAATGTCCTAGGTCTCAACATGCCAAGGGCAATCTAGTGCAGTATATAGCGTCTTAACTAGCGCCACATTGTTATGGGCAAGCGTATCACTTATCATCAGGTGAAACCCTTCTCGTTTCGTTGCTTCGATGAATGAAAAAAACTTATCAAAGTGTGGATGGATTGTGTGAAAGATGACATCTGTAAAAAGAGTGTGAATTCAGATATGGCGGCTGATGGAGGGATGTGGAAGAGAAGTACATACGGTGCCGACCCCACATAGAATGGGAAAAGGGCAGGAGGAAGGAAGGAAGGAAGTCTTTTTTTTTAACTGTATGTTATAACCATTGCTGTTCCACTTCGCGTGTAACTTTTACAGATATAGAAATAATAAAATTTAACTAGGCACCATCTCTTCCTTAACGGTTCCCCACGCGAACTCTGGCGTTATTGGCATCGTGCCGCATATCATTCTCTGATTGGAGTACCTTCCATATCCGACATATAAGTACATTAAAAGCTTAAGTTAAAATAACTTCGTATCTTAACCGTACACCTTGGATATAGTCGAAGGTAAAAGAACGTCTGTTGAGATATACTATTTTATAATCCTTTCATCTTATAGATTCTTTTGAACGTGAAAGGAGTTTAACTCCATATAATCTGATGATCTTTAAACCTGTTAGTCTTCAGCTTATCGGATACTTGGCTTTTATATCTGGAGTCTATGAAGAGACTGATTAAGGAGCAGTTTTATATTCACAACTATGTTAGTCAATACAACTAGTTTGACTTTTTGTACCCTAATAAAGTTAACACCTCTCTTATGATTAATCATTTTTAAACGATGAGGGTAACAGGTGACTTGATCACCACATGATGATCACGTAGTACAGAAAGCGGAACCAGCTCGGAATATTCTGGCTTTCATAATCAGCAGCAGGAATACAGTAAAATTTTTATAGTGTCACATTTTTTCAGCTACAATGCTATTTGACCTCAATTTCATTTGGTGTTAAGTAGCAACGAAGCTGTATACTTAAACATGTGATCATCAGATCAGATGTCGTTACGCCAATGTGTTTATTTGTATAAAACTGGGAACCGGAAATTGTATACATGATTTTAACTGTGAAAACTCGGGTCATTTTGAACTCAGTTCAACTCTGAAGGAGGAGCCAATTTACGTCTTTAACTGAACTAAAAACGTCTCTCCGAACGGTCGAGATTTATACTCGGGGCCAGCATCTGCGCCTGTCAGGGTTTTAGAAAAAGCCTTTAAGAATAGCCGCCTCCGCAGACGGCAGGATCGCCTCCATAAATTTCGAGAGGATATCTTTAAAAGTTTCCCGTCTGAACTCTTGTTAACGAATACGGTAGCGTTCTGCTGATCGATGTGACGAGCAAGACGTTCATCTGATGGTAAGTGATACGCTTGCCCATAACAATGTGGCGCTGGTTAGGATGATATACAAAGCATCACATTGCGTTCGTCGTCTTGAGATATAAGATGTTAAGTATCATTACCACAGTAATTTCACCGGCTAAAACTAGCTTACACCTTACTGTTTGGAGGCTGCACCAGAAGTTACAGTGGTACGTTTTTTTTTCCGTGGGGAAATCATGCATTGGATACCCTTCTGCCGCTGGAGTGTTACCGGCCAAAAACCCCACGATTTCTCACTCATCACATCCGGTCGGAACCACGGGAACTCTTCAACACACAGCACCTTCTTCAAGCTGAATTTTGGCGATTTTGGAATCCAATTCGATCCTCAGCTATTATTTTTAACTGATGATATTTAAACCCGCTCCATTCGATTTCTAACAAGTTAAGTTATTTTTACGAATTAAGATCAATAAGTTATTCTTCAGTACCTGAAAGACTTTTGGAAAATGTGCAGATTAAAGTGATTTTTACTGTTTTTATTTTTTTTAATTTTCTCTTTGTATGCATATTTTTAAATAATGACAATTTTTTTTAAGTAAATTTAATTGTAATATGTATCTTACTGCGATGGTTAATATCCTTATACTATCGATATCTATTTACTGCTGGTAATTCATAAATACATAGAGTATTAAAAAGACCTGCTCTCAGCGGTTAACACTGTCAAGTCATTCACCTCTGGTTGTACCTCTTCGCTTGATCATGGATAACCAGGCCACGTCAACTGAGTCTATATCTAAACCTGTTTCTGGGGTAGAAGGACGATAGGAAGAGAGTATAATATTCCAGTAATTTCTGTTTTTCTACGATTTTCAGACGTAAATTTAGATTTAGTTAGTATCTATTTCTTAGTGAGTCTGGAGTTCATTTCGTTGATAGTCTAAACTACTCGTCTGCTACACAAAACTTACTGACTATACTATTACATAATAAATATAACGGAAGTAAGTGGCATGTACTTCTGTTAATTAGCATATTTTAAGGATTAGCTATCACCATCATCAGGCGATAAACGTCTACTGCTAGACACAGGTCTCCTTCTAAGAACCCCACATCGATCGGGTCGAATCCTCACATGAGAGGCTTTGGGCCATTTCCCACCATGCTAGCCTAATGCGGGTTGGTGGAAGCGAAAGCCTCGTTTGTTGATTAACAAGGTGCATCACGAGCAGGTGAGGTTGGCTTGGATACCATGAGTTGTTGTGCGGGAACCTTATCACCCCAGAGATTAGTCTACTCGATAGCAAGTCTACTTGCGAACCCCATTGTAGTTTAAAGTCAAGGGTTATAACCAAGATAGACAGCTTTGTCAACCAATTCTGATGAGGTTTCTGATAGGCTGGATCCTATACATATATTACATCAGTAAATCATCATTTACCAGCATATCAGTTTCCATTTAACTATGCAACAAGAGATAAATGTATCGGTTGGGAGACATCATTGTTTACTTAATCGACGATAGCTAGCTTTATATTGTGTTTGATCCCCAAGTCGAGCTTTTAATGAAGATGAAAAACAGATTAGAGAGGCTGAGAGGAAGTCTGATTCAGATATAGCAGGTGCAATAATTGCCGCTGTACATTTCGCTTCGGGATCATAACTCTCCATATTCCGCGCGTGTAAGCCGTTCAGCTCCAATTTATTATCAACATCAAGTTAGCGGGAAGCGCGAGCTGTAAATTCCGGTACATTAAACGCGTTGCTTAATAGAGCAATTCATTCAGCCTTAAGTTGGATTTGAAGACTTATTACTTTAACTGCTCGTGATGTAGAAACGGAGCGGTAGTTTCTGCTAGTTGCTTCGGTTTTGAATTAAACGCTTTAACTTAATTGGTACTCTGACATCACTAAGTTTATTACGGGATCTTCTTCAATAATCTCGTAACAATGTGGATAAGGAAAATCTCAATGTCGAGGAACATCATGGAAAGGATAAGCATATTTGGGCCGTCCGAATTGTTCCGCCGAATTGGAGAGAGAAAAGGCTGTATCACGCTGATCGCCTAGCTTCACTAGTTGGAAAGGCACTAAAAGAAGAAGAATGTGGATAAGATACGACTTATGTTCCCAATGCTGGGATCGGAGCCTTCTCTTAGTCAACGCTATGATTCATCACGCTAGCTAAGTGCGAGTAAGCGAATCGTTTGTACTGCGAGGTTATTGTTCCTATAAAATTTTCAGTTTCCTTAAGACGATTTACTCCACCGGAAGCTCACGAGCAGTTACCACTGAATACACCACCTTTAGAGTAGTTTAAATGGAAGGACTTCCTATCGTCCCAGCCGCTTTCAATAATGGCCATGTAACTTTAACGTAGTGTTAATTATTACGAAAGATTTGAACCGGTTTAAATTGGAGTTCACCAGCGCTGTAGACATCTTTTAAGGAGAAGGGTGAATAGGCTACCAGTCCAGAACCAGCGCGTTTTATCATCAGCAGTCTCTGCTTACTATCAAGTGAGAACGTAGTTAAACACTAGTCTATATTAATACTAAGATGTCTTTTGAATAGTAATTCATTACTATAATGAAGGATTTTTTTTTCATGTTTGTTTTTATATATACGTTTTTTTTATTATTATGTAAACAAGGTTATAAATAAATGCTATTGACATCTAACATAAATATCCTTGGTATTCATGAAACCCGTTCAAACGAACCTTTGGAAGCCGCCGAAGTACCGTACGGCTGGCCATCGTGCAGTTGACCGGTATTCACTGAAAACTGAATTTAAATACAGATCCGGTTGACAGGAAATGGTTTTCGTTAAAAAATTTAAAAGGAGAAATTTCTCTGAAATATACGTGCGTATATTCCACCATTTCATAGTATTGATTTGTTTTTTAATTGGACGAAGCGATGGAACGAGCGAGAGGGGCACATGATGGTGAATATTACGTCTGCCGACAGCAACGTGATGATATAATGGTAAACACTGCTCGAAAATGTCATCGTCGCCTGGATACATGTCTCGTTACCCAGTAATTTTACTACCTAAAATTCCCTTCAAACCGGAACACAGTAACGCTCGCCGGCAGAAATAGTTGCTGCTGTGGTGATCACCTAGACGGTCTCCGGCAACAGAGACCTAACATTCAAAATGTTTGTATGTAATTTCTAGATCAGGGATTTAGGTCAAGAACTAATCTACGTTATCATATAACACAATCATGATATCAGACCTTACTGCCTACAGTGAGGGTACTTGTTATATGTATGGAGTTTAAACTTGGATATTAACACAATCCATGCGATAGGCTTAAGGGGATTAAAACCGGTATCATTAGTCACATGATGCTAAGCCTAACCTTGAGCCGCAATCATCCCTCCCTTTCCCCTCTTGTTCATCATTCTACCAAAGTGATCTCTATGGCTTTAGAAATAAGATTCATTTTACAAATTTATTTGGTATATTAAGCTTATTTAGTTGTTTGATCATACAAATGTATTAGAGATGTCAAAAAATTGTCTTCTCTGTTGGTCATCACAGTAAAATGATGAATTTCTACTTCCGCTATTATATTTTAAACAGGATAATCAATATCCGGCTAATAATTTACCAACTATTACAAAAATATTTAAATATTAATAGTTGGTCTCTGTTGCTGAACACCATCTACGTACCAACGCAGCCCTTGCTCTGTAATCTAGGGTTATTAAGAATAGGACTATGGTAAGTCCTGCCTGTCGTATAAGGCGACTAAAACGGTTTTCCGGTTTGAAGGTTTTGAAGGGCTTACAGTGTCCAGTAAGCGAGCCTGGTACGAACGACAAGTACGACGTGGTTTAGTTCTTATCGTACCAAAGCGAAGATGTCGAGGAGAGGTACAACCCTCTCTGAGATGAGCTTTAGGCATAGTGCGGGAACGCACTGAAGATGACCACCGATGGGATTTTAGATGATAAGGAGCCCACATAATCTTGATCTTTTAGATTTCCCCGATAACAAAAAAAAAGCAGTACAAATACAACTTTGTTACGGTTTTTATGGCGCTGCAGCAAGTGAAATTACTGGGGTAATGATAATTAACATATTATGTCTCAAGGAGACAAGCACAACGTGATGCAGTGTGTATCATCCCAACTCGTTATGGAGCGATGTATTACTCACCATCAGGTGAACATCATGGCTGGTCGCTGCTACGAATGCAAAACCACCACTTCATAATACTTAAACCAAGTATACTAAGTTTGTTAGCGGCGATGAGGGAAATATTTATATGAAAATATTATTGTATTCTATGAATGTCTACGAAAAGATGTACGAGGCTATATATCCATAATTTACCCCACTCTCCTGATTGAGGGTAGTAAACAAAAAAAGAAACCGCTGCATCCGCTAAATCAGTAAGATACTGCTGTAAGCATGGAGACCGACAAAACATATTTACGATGATTTATTTATGTGGATCTATAACCATAAATTCTCATTGCTATACATTTGCTTACATGGAGATTGTTTTTTTATATCATTTTAAGTGACGAGACGTGCCGGATGTTCACCTGGTGGTAAGTGATACGCCTGCCCATAACAACGATGGTATTCATAGCACCACATAGCGCTCGACGTCTTGAGACTCGTTACCCCATTAATTTCACTAGCTACAGCGCCCTTCAAACCCGAACACAGTAATGTTTGCACATTACTCTTTGTTGGCACTAACGGGAGCTGCGGTGGTACCTACCTAGACGGTCTCCGGCAACAAATACCTTTTTTTTTGTTTTTGTTTTTAGTGGGGGGGGGGTCTTTGTAAGATACACTGCTTTTGGGGGGAAGTCAGGATTATATGAGATTCTTACTAGCTAAAATCCCCGCGGTGGTCTGCATCAGTGCAATCAGAGAGGCTCCGGGATCTCTTATAGAACGCACCGGTGCCTCTCTACACATTGTGTTACACGTCTCTGAGGAGCCTAACCCTCCTAGGCACCATCGCTGACCCATACGCTGTCCCACGCAGGTTCGCTTGTTGAGCGATATGGGCCCCACCCTCAAGACGCACGAACCCCCTAGACCCTTTAAGTCGTCTTCTACTACAGGCAGGGCTTACCTTAGCTCTATTCTTACTAGCTTGAGACTACAGGGTTGCTGGCAACAGATACCTAGCGTCAGTGAAATCCTAAAATAAGTAGTTTCATTTCCCTCTTCATCCTCTCATGATCTTCAAAATAATATAATATATTTGAAACGGTATACAAAATTCTATGAAGATCATATATATACATATATATATATGTATATAAAATCTATGTATATATACATATATATATATAAAATTAAATTACGGACAGGTTCGTAATTACGAAGGTTCGTCGGTACGCTTCTTCAGTTCCGGCGCTGAAAAATAATACATGACGTTGAAGAGGGTTAAATATTACGATTATAATTACACCCTTAACGGCTTCCTGTGGCGTGTGACGTCATTAAAAAAAAACAATGAACAATTTTACACCATCACTGCCCTCAATTAATCCGGTATAAAACATTTCAAAATAAAAATGATAATAGCAAAAATTATAAGTCTACATGATCTAGTTAAGATGATATACACTGCATCATATTGTACTTCGCGTACATCTAATTCTACGAAGAGTCAAGACGATCAACTATTAATAAGGAATACACCTGACCACAAAATGACGTTAGTTAGGATGATATACACTGCACCACATTGTACTTGAGACACAGGAAATTCTTTACATTGGATGCAAATGATAATGCTGTTACAAATAAATGTAACAATAGAATGAGATCCGGAAACATGGTACAGGAATGTTACCGGATGTGCGACAGCTATGTTTATTGGCGAGCCACTTCCGTTTCCGCTCGCTGCTTGATTTAAAAGCGTTTCACTGCAGCGCCGCTTCACTGGCTCTCGGCGGAAGGTAATTGCGTTTGTCTTGTACGGGATTGCTGCAGTGTAATATTTAATATACTTCTACTTTACATACACAACGTTCACGTTTGGCGCAGTGGTTAAAGCACACTCATGTCCCGGGTTCAAACTTTGCTAATACTAATATATATATATAATACTAAAACTAAAATTTCAAAACAATCAAAGATATACACTATATACGTAGACATCACTTCTGCTGACAATAAGTAATGTGCATACTTTATGCTACGGGCGCAATGTGGTGCTGTGTAATCATCCTAACAAGCATCACTGTTTTGTTATACAATGGATACGGTGAGTGGGGCGTTAAGTATACAAGATGTTTCGGATTAAATAAATAACTTACTAACTTAGTACTTAGTTCAATGTATGAAAAAAGTTCTAATGTAATATTTTATATAAAATTCATTATGATTGAAACAACGTTGTGTATATTTTTTTTTCATTGGTGACGAGGATCTCGGCTCCTGAATATTTTTTATAGCAATTTAACCCTTACTTTCATTTAACGCTCTTTGGGGGGAGGCCTTCGTCCAGCTGTGGGCTTGATGACGATGATGATGAACGCTCTTTGAGTTATGAAAGTTTTTTTGGATTCAAATAAGATTTACGGCACGAAGTAAGTAGGCAAGTAGTTAAATTACTAGGGTAACGAGGCTCAGGGGGGTAAGGGGTCCTGCAGAACTAATCACGAGACCCAAGCCAACCTCACCTGCTCGCGCAGCCTGCTAATCAACAAACGAGGCTCTGGCTCCCACTAACCCGCGTTGAGCCAGCGTGGTGGGAAATGGCCTAAGTCCCTACATACGAACCCCTACTAATGAAGGCCTCTGGTGGCGACCGATGTGGGGATCTTTGGAGGAGGCTTATATCCAGCAGTGAACGTCCATCGGCTGATGGTGATGAACGAGACTATACATCTTATGTCCCATATGATGAGCATGTGGTACGGTATATAACATCCTAACTAGCACTACGTTGTTATGGGTAGGCGTATTACTTACCATCAGATGAGCGTCCCGCTCGTCTCGTCGCTTAATTAAATGAAGAAAAAAATTATAAACCAAGCTTAACTTAAAAGGTTGCCCGTAAGACAAATCACGAAAAAGTTCATAATATTTACCACCCTTAACTTTAACGTCTGTAAAAATAAATAGGCATATAATGTCTGAGGGGTAAGGGTAAATTATCCCTTTTTTTTGTTTACAACGTGTAAATGAGTTTTTCAGAGATCCCTCGGACTAAATTGTCAAGAATCGCACTCGAGACGCAATTAATTATACATCGAGGCTTAGATAGGGATGAGAATAAGGGTTGCTCGTTTCCGTGGAACGCACCGGAACAACACTTGTAGCACAAATGCATGAAATAAATTACTTGTTTTTTCCACTGATGGTTGGTTCCTGTTGCCGGAAACCGTCTAGGTACCACCGCTGGTCCCATCGCAACCGACAGTCGACAGTTGGCAAATATTAAAGTGTTTCGGTTTGAAGGGCGCTGTCGGTAAGAAATTATTGGAGTAACAAAACTTAACATCTAACGTATTAAGGCGATTTGCACAATGTGGTGCAAAGTATCCTGAATAGAGCTACGATGTTATGGGCAGATGTCACCATCAGGTGAAGGTCTCGCTATATATACAGCATCTGTATGTATTCGCTCGTTTATTGTATGTAGCCTTTATATATATATTTATATATACACATCATCATTATCAGCCGATAGACGTCCACTGCTGGATATAGGCCTCCTCCGAAAATCTCCACTTGGATAGGTCCTGCGCTGCAGTCAGCATGGCAACCGGTACCGCCGGGTAATAGACAGCGTTTTTTGTAGGAGTTCATATGGGGGATTTTGGGCCATTTCCCACCACGCTGGCTCAATGTGGGTTGGTGGAGTCAGAGCCTGGTTTGTTGAATAACAGGTGCACCACGAGTAGGTAAGGTTGACTTGGGTCCCGTGAGTTGTTGTTACCCCTTACACCCCTATACACACACATATATATATATATGTGTGTATATATATATATATATATATGACGCAACGCGTATTACAGTCGACGAGCAGTACTGTCTAAACATCACTCTGTTCCGGTTTGAAGGGCGTTGTATTTAACGAAATTACTGGCTGAAGTTTAACAATGTCTCACGGCGACGACCTCAATATGGTGCTGTGTATATCGACCTAACTGGCGCTGTATCGCCACTTAGCGTAATATTGTAACTTAATAATTATGTAATAATTACAATATAAATGTTTAGATACTAAGTTTAATTTATACATTGGATAAACTGAAACTTAACTATTAAACACTGATAACTTTAACCAACCGTAATATGTTACGCTACTAATTAATATTTCAGTTTTGGTTAAACAGTTACGATTGGTTCTAAATATTCTCAACGGGCAACACTCGATATCGGTTGCAATCAAGTGTATGTTTATTCTCTATGTTTAAAAATATAATATAAATTATATTTATTTACCACCACCCCCATTGGGTCAGCGTGGTGGGATGTGGCACAAATCTCCCCATATAAACCAGTACAAACGATGTCCTTTATTGCCCGCAGGTACCTGACTATTCTGGAGATCTTTGTGGGAGGTCTATATCCAACAGTGGACCTCAGTGGAGTCTATCAGTTGATGATGATGATGATTGATGATATTTAACTACCCTCGACGTAGTAGATAACCGCTTGTTTAACAGAAAATGTTCCTGATATGATTTGATAAATTGTCTTCCGGTCTTCACTATATTAAAGCCTAAGTATTACGACCGTTTTTATAATTGGGGGCGAGGGGATTTTTCTAAAAAGATACCCTACTTCGGGTGGGAAGACAAGCTTATTTTTGCCCACAACGTACCTTTGGTACTTTGCGGGAGGACACGGAACCCCCTACGCAACGGCTTAAAGCACGACCTGGGTAAGGCTGTAGCAGTCCTTGACACCATTCCTTTTGGACGACAAGGACTAGACCAGCTCATACTTATCGTTAATTCCGGGCTCATATAGTGGTTAATGAGGGTCCTTATCATCAAAGCTCGCAAACCCGAAAAATCCTTTCTACGAAAGGTAGAGCTTCCCGTAGTCCTATTCTTAATAGTCCGAGACAGAGTATTCCGACCTAGCACTCTTCACTATCTACTGCTTTATTGACACTTAATTCCAAGTGAAATTGAAGTCAAGGATTTAAGTATCTTAAATATAAAAATCTAGAATATATGCTGTTTGATATGTAGTGCCTTTTCGTTGAGAACTATAGGTACCTGATCTTTAAATATGAGTACCAGAATTTTATATATAGACCTTATAACAAACCAACTTATTTGAACATTTATTATAAATCCTTTAATTAAGTTAATTAGAACTGTAGTGAGATTAATTATTTATTTATAGTACAAAACAGTTTCCGCTAATGGAACATAGGATATCCAATGCGAGTCGGGACTTCCTTTTGTGAACGTCGGCGGATATTAGAAAGAAGTCTTAGCAAAATAATGTTCTAAAGGAAGGCGAAAGAAAATCATTTCCTGTTATAATGTTTCTATATATTAAAGGTATATTACAGTAGTAATAATTATTAATACTATCGCTGCAGTGTTCATGCTGGAGATCTACTGGAAACGATACTATGAGAATAGACAAGGTTTCAAAACATCTCAGTATTTAATAATAAATATGTTATATATAACTTAAGTATAGTAATATGTTATATTTAATATTAAGTTTTTATTTTGATAGCAGGATGTTAATAAATCATATTGAATTCTTTTGTCTGGCAACTTTTATGTATACTCCTGATTATTAATAAGGGGCGGTATAATAATTTAAAAAACAGAAAGTGACTGTATTTATCCCCTTTTTATGGGTAGAAAATGAGCTATACATGGTCATTTTAAATAAATAAAGCCTTTGTATTTAAAGGGTACTGTAATAATAAAATAATTGATGTAGTGAGTTATCTCATTATGAGCGTAATGTGACGCTGGCGAACAAATACAGAGTAGCAGTTACTTTGTTCTAGCCGGGATATTTTGCCAGGTGAAAGACTCAGCCGCCTAGCCTTTTAAGAAAATAAATAGAAACGGAATGTGAGTAACAAATAATACGTAACTTCCGCCGGTTGCTTGGTAAAGCAATAAGTTTAAGCGATGTTAAATCACGAAGTAAACGGAAGGCAAAGCGAATAACTCACAAGTAAGTGGCGCGTTTCCATGTATGTGCGAGTCTTGTAAATTTTATGACTGCTATTTATAAATATTTTCAATATTTATGTAAATAATAAATATGGAATATTTTTAGTATGAATAATGTTGAAATAGCAACAAAACTGTAACGGGGTTTTAATTCGTTTTAATATCTTACATGATGAAGCGATGGGCTGGATAAAGGTGCTTTGTGTAGGGTCGTACACAGAGAGTTCGTGTAGGGTATGCAAAACACACCCGAAATCTCTGTGCTTATCTATACTTAAAAATAAATTTAAAAACTTAGTAATTTAGCCATGTTTATCCCATCAACATGTATTGGGCCAGCGTGGTGGGAAATAGCTCAAATCTCTCCATATGAATTCGATCGCGATCGATGTGGAAATCTTTAAAACTATGTCCAGCAGTGAACACCTATCGGCTGATGATGATGATGAGCCATAATCAAAGCATAGTTGTGTACCTTTTGAGTATTTTGAGAGATTATTATTTAGATAAGTTCAGGCAGCCAGGGTCGGCAGTGCTTATTTGCTTGTAAGGAGCATTCACCGCTGGCTTTGTATATACACCTGTTCAGGCGCTTCGAATTACTTCTACCATCGACTCATTCCAACGATTTCCGGCATAAAATAAAAAATATTTTCGTTCGTAAAGTAATACGATTTATTAAAACACACGAATCTGACGTATGTGTAATGTGAATGCCTATCTTTATCCCTAAATTCCTCTCTTTTCCTATTGCCGAATGTTTGGCGTGGACGCGAAGGGGCTTCCTATTAAAATCACAAATATTTGGGCCAAAGCGAGCAGACTAAATATACATATATATATAAATAAGTACACACTTAAATCTCTGTGTTCATTAAGTGAACTAGCGATCGTAGTGTTTCCGCTTTGGCGAATGGCAATCAACCGGTAGTTTAATTCGAAGCACTGTATGATTTCAATTGCCGCAGACTATATAAGTCTCAGCTTCTATTTCCGCCGTCAAACAGTAGCATGCTTACATTACTGTTTTCCGGTTTGAAGCTCGTTCTAGGCTGCAGCTACAACGACAAACCAGAAGTGCACATGTATTTATAGAGTAAGCCTTTTTACAGACTAACAGACGTTTAAACGTGGCGCTGGTTAGGATGAGATGCACTGCACCGCATTGCACTCGTCGCCTTGTAACTTAAGCTGTCAAGTCACATTCCCCAGTAATTTTACTAAACTGGCAAACACACTACACATTCATATGTGTGAATTTAATATTTTCGCGTGTATACATATTACAATCTTTACTGTGTGAGAGTTTTTGGCATCGAACACTGTCCCACGCTCTCGTAATTATGAACGCGCCGCGTCGACGATAATTTGTGCTGTGTGCGCTCATCAACTGCTTTGGACGAGCGCCAGCAGTCAGCTCCTTTTTTGTTGTTTTAATGCGATGAGTTTTTTTATTTTAATAGTCGGCGAACAGATAAAAACATACCGAAAAATCCTACAGCATCCGTCATTGCGATTAAGAAAAATATATGATATATGACCTAGAAATTTGAAATTTGGTAGGAATGTCTTTTAGCCGAGTATAGATACCTGTGAACGGAATGTAAGAAACGTTTCCTCCAAAGGAGTTGCGGAGAGGTTACATCCAGCATCCAGCGGGCAAGAACAGCGAGTGGTAATATATTATTGAAATACTGGAAGTGGGTCTCCGTTAAAGGTGATCGTATAGGTACGACCGCAGCAATAATCTCTCCCGATTTGAAGGGCGTTGTAGCTAGTGGAATTACTGTGATAACGAGACTGTTTTTGGTGAACGATTTAGTCGACTCTTAGCTTTGAAGAACAAAAAAAAAACTAGATGGTTACATGCAATCAGCAGTTCAGTGGCTTAAAATCAGTGAACGTTTACTGAACAGTACTACTTCAGTCACTAATTTCATTAACTACGATGACATTCACACCTCCTGCTTATTAACAGCTGCAGGGGTAGCTGTGGTGTGCTACCTCGGACGGTCTCCGGAAACAGATATGTCAATAAATAAGTGTATGTAGTGCTAATAAATGCTGATGCACTAATAACTCCGGAGCAGATTTGGTAGCGGTTGCTACGAACCGCGTAGGGCCACTCTACGGAATTAATGTTCCCAGAAGTAACACCCTGCCGCATTCCAAGTTGAAGTGGAGCTCCTCGCCAGCGTGTACCCATCCGATTTAAATTAGTTAAAGATGTTACTTGACGGAAGCGTTACAAACTTCGTACCATTCAAGTTGTGGCACATGCTCCAACAGTTGTTTTGATGGAGTGCTTTTTAATGGGAGATGGGGTAGTGAGCCGATGGAGATGCTGTTCTTTTATCTAACGTTTCCCATAGATAACAAGCACTTTTAATTCGTTTACTTGTCTCTTTAGATACAGAAAAGTTGCACACTTTTCAGGATTACCAGGATAGAGCGAAGAGATTTTGTTACCATATTTGATACATAAATTACTAGTAAATAAATATTTAAGTTATGCACAACGATTAACTTAATGAAGTGGTAGAAAAAACTTTCTTGAATTAATACATTGAGCACTCATACACTATAAAACAAAAGGAAGTACAATATATAGAAGTATAGTCTTATTAACTTGATGGGCAAAGTGGAGGGTAGAATGAGGAGTTGGTCGTCGGAAGAAATCGTTCCGGCGTAACATCAGGGTATGCACTGCGATCGCGAGTGCCCTCAAATGTACTGCCTCGGGGAGGAGTACCGAGTCGGGGAGGCACTTTAAGAAGAAGATAGTTTAATTAGTTAAGTTATTAATATGAAGATAAATTTCATCGCTGATACTTAATAGATATTTTTTTTTTAATTTAAAGAAACGAAGAGATGAGAACAAGGATCTGTTCATGACGACGATATACACAGCACTGCATTGTACTCGTCGTGATATGTCTCTATACCACATTAATATCACTAGCTACAACGCCCTTCGAACCGGGATGAATTTCTGTTTGTCGGCTGCTATAGGCGAATGAAGTAGTACTGTTAAACCTTCATCTTTAGGAGTCTGTTCGGTTGGATTCCTTACCCAAACATTTCCGTTTAATTCGGCGTGGAAGGCTTCGCTGCTAACAAACCGTAACCGGAGAGCGCGCGGGCTGACAACAGCATTCAGGCTGCTCCGCATTCGTCGCGGTTTTAAGGAATTCTCCTCAAGCGTACCCTTCGCAGACTATTGTTTCTTGGTTTTGTTTGTAAACAATTTGGAATATTTGAAATTGTCAACATTTGTTAGTTAATAATTACGCGAACTTTGCTAAACCGGTGACAGTGACGAAAGGATAATCAACCATCGCTGCTGCTGCTCGAACTTCGTAACTTTAAAACAGTGATATAAGTTTTTACGTCAAACAACTTTTTAATAAAAATTAATTTATTAAGACGTTCTCCTGGTGGTGTACGATAAGCCTGATGTTAAGATGATATACACAGCACTACGTTGTGCTCGTAGCTTAAGACATAAGATGTTAAGTCTTCTCACCGCAGTACTTTCACTACAGCGCGTTTTAAACGGAACACAGTAATGTTTGCACACTACTCTTTTTCAGCTGCAATAGGAGCTGCGGTAGTATTTACCTACCACGGTTTCCGGCAGTAGAGACTTACCACCAGCCACGAAATGATGACATATTCTAAAGAAATGGATATTAACAATTTGTTAAAGCAAGATTATGAGATAAACTATATAACTCGTAATGGCGATAGCTTAAACTTAAATTTGATGATACTATGCGAAGTAGTCAACTTAACCATGTTAGTGCTCTTCAACGATTTGGCCAAAAGTGTAACCTCATGCTTACGGTTAAGAAGCGTAAAATTTTCAACCTCGGTCATGTGCCCCGTCATCAGCGATATGATCTTCTGCAGCTGATTATAATGGGTAAAGTTTCTGGAAAACGAAAGGTGGTGAGAAGGAAAAAGTCATGGTTGAAGAATATCAGAGAATAGACTGGCATATCTGGAGCGTCTGATTTGTTCCGCCGAACCAGAGACAGAAAGGACTATACCACGCTGATCACCTGCTAGTGGTCCACCCTGTTACTTAATAAACGAGGCTCGAAACCTGAAATATCATCATGTTTGTAGGGATTCATTGGTTGGGACGGATGGGAGCCAAAGCCTAGATTATTAGAGTACACCACTAGCAGGTGTGTTTGGCTCGGATCTTGTGAGTTGTTATGCGGGACCCATCACTATACATAATCAATTTAAATATACATATATAAGAACACAAAAATATATTCAGGAATATATTTAAGATATATATATATGCATTACACTACGCCATTGATAACATATAAACTTAACGCCGTTATCAAACTCTACATATTTATTTAATTTTATTGAGAACCATTTCTTTATGTCTAGTGGTAAAGTTAATACGCAGTTAAAGTATACCACGTCTTTTACGGTACAGTCTGCCGTTCGCTGATAGTAAACAGTCTCGTAAAACTAGTAACGATTCAAGCAATATCCAACTTTATCCGCAGCGGTTTCCCATATAAAAAACTGTATGGCCTATTCTAAAGCGTTTAATCGGATTCACTTAACGTTTATTGATTTTGACAAATACGGTACAAAAACTTGGTTTTTTTATGGTAACTTGCGAAAATTACTCGTTAAGGATATGACTATACTACTTATAAGCTGCTAATGGTATAATAATAAGTTATAACGATGATATAGATCAATGATTATCAAACTATTTTAAGCAAGAGACCATAGACTCTGACAGTCAAATTACCTTAAAAATCCTATGTCTTGTTATTAGTAGCGGTGTAAAGGGTCCCGCACAACAACTCACGGGACCCTAGCCAACCACACCTGCTCGTGGTGAACCCTGCTAATCAACAAATGAGGCTCTGGCTTCCATCAACCTGCATTGGGCCAGCGTGGTGGGAAATAGCTCAAATCCTTCCATAAGTACCTACAAACGTGGATATCTTTGGGGGAAGGTTATGTTCAGCGTTCTACATCTATCGGCTAATGGAGAGATCTATACTTGCCCATGATCGTCTAGGTCAGTGTTGTGCAAACATCACTTTGTTCCGGTTTACAGGGTGCTAGAGAAATCTGACATAATGAGATTTAACACACTATGTCTCAAGGCGATTAGTGCGAGGTGGTGCTCTTTATACCATTGTAACTGGCTCCAGGTTGTTATGCGCGGGCTTATCACTTACCATCAGGTGAACCTCTCACTCGTCTAGCTACTTAATTGAATAAAAAAAAGAGAAGCGAATGGGCTAGTTACAGATATAGTACACTTTATTATCTAGATTTTATCTCTATTTATTATCGCGTTGAATCTTAACAAATTTATAATCTACTGGTGGTCGGTCTCTGTTGCAGGATACTGTATGGGTTGGTACCAACCAACGCCTACTTCTACCGATAGACAGTGCCGTGGAAACATTACTGTGTTCCGGTTTGAAAGGCGCTGTAGTTCACTAGCTAAGCTAGTAATTACACTTAATTACTGGGGAAACGACAATTGATATCGGATATCTGAAGGCGACGAGCGTAAAGTGTGTGTGATATCCTATCGTCACTTTGTGATGGACAGGCTCATCACTTAACATCAGGTGAACGATCCGTTCGTCGTGTAGCTTCATAGAATAAATAGAAAGTGCTTCCGTGTTATCATACTCGATAATTGTTGGTTGAAATTCTATTGGAATACTACCGACACAACTTCGAGTAGTGTAGCGCTAAGTTTACTAAGCTATTTCATGTTAAGTTAAAGCTAAACGTTTAATAAGTTAGAAGGCGCGAGACAACGGACATCGGAATGCAATAAACTCGGACTGTGAATCTTATTGCAGCGCTCCACCCCTGGGTGACCAGCGCTTCCCTGTGCTACAAAGTGTATAAACAAATTTGTATATACCTCTTCTCCATTCAGAGAACTTGGAACTAGTTAGGATGATACACCCCATGGAGCCCATTCGCGTTCAGACATAAAATATTGATACCTATTACCATGGTAATTTCACTAGCCACAACTCCCTTCTAATTGAAGTACAGTTACCTTTCACTCTACTGTTTAGCAGCAGGAGTAAAAGCTGCGGTGGTATCAATCTAGACGGTCCGCGACAATAGAAACCAATCACTAGTAATTAGCTTTGACCCCTTCCATAGTTTGGACATAAACTGGTGGAAGCAGATCGTCTGCTCCATACAGCAACCCTAGCACTGACCACGATCCTCAGACATGTAGGAACGACCTTAGATAAAAAACAAAGCCTTTTTATAAACGAATTTTATAAAAACCAATCTTAACTGACCTCTAAGCGACAGATGCAATATCTCTACCGAATTTTGATTGTTTCGGAGATCTCATGATGGAGAAATGGATCTCTGGATACTGAGGCTAGATAAGAGTACATTACGGTCTTTACAAGACCGGAGACCACAGTTGGCTATTACGGTGATGTCATACTTGCAGAGCTTTCAAAGTTAGTGCCAAGTACACACCGCAGCAGCATGTTAACTAGAGATAGCCTGCCAGCGGACGTAGTCCACAGAATTCTATGTTCAGCAGCTAAACAAGTTAAATTAAGTAAATTTAACCTCTCATGTGGTAAGTCTGATGCTGGTCACCGGTGCATTCCGTAGAAGATCCCGGTGCCCCCCCTAATGCACTGAGAGAGACAGGGGTCTCTCTAGGGAGAAGGAAGGTATCTTTTAAGATTTCTTCCGCGATAAAAAATAAAATAAAAAAAGGTCTGTTACTTGTGACCGCCTTGTTACCACAAGCTTCTACTTCCGCCGTATCCAAATATTACCGTGTTTCAGTTTGAAGGGTGTTGTAGGTAATGATGTTACTGGGGTAATAACATTAACATCTTAAGCCGTAACCGAGCGTATGTTCCTTTCATCCTAACTATAGCCACGTTGTCATAAGCAGGCGTAATACTCACCATCACGTGAACGTACCTCTTGGCTCTTCACTACGTAGAACAAAAAAAAAACCAGTAAGAATCAGTTGTTAGAAGGTTGCAGTGTGCAAACATTAATACCTTCAAGTTCTAAGCAGTAAATGATGACGACGAAGTAGCTACTTTAGTTCTATTAGGATATTGTGCTGGTGGTAGGCCTCCGTAGCTGGAGACCGTCTAAACACCACCGCAGCGCCTATTTCTGCCATCAAACAGTAGCTTGGAAATATCACTATGTTCTGGTTTGAAGGGCGTTGTAGCTAGTGAAATTACGGAATTGTCAACAGATAACGTCTTATGCTCTAGGGAGAATTAATGCGGTGCTCAGTCTACTCGGTGGTAGGTCTCCACCCGTCCGGAGGTCCTGTAGCAGCCGGAAAACACTACTCTGTTCCGGTTTGAAGGGCGTTGCGGCTAATATAATTATTGGAGTAAAGTGACTCAACATCTTATGTCACAAGGCGACGAGCGTAATGTGGTGTAATAAATGTCATAGCTAGCGTCATGTTGTTATGAGCGTATCACTTACCATCAGGTGAAAGTCCCGTTTGTATTATCGCTTAAAAAATGTATTTAACATCTCATCATCATCATCAGCCGATGGACATTCGCTGCTGGACATAGGCCTCTCCGAAAGATTTCCACATCTCTTACCATCTCTTACCTGATAATAAAATGATGGTTACTTAAAGTATGTCTTCTTAAGTTCAATACATGTTTAAGTATTTTATTTCATACGGTACATAAGTATTTTTTTTGTTAAGCCCAAATTCAACTTGATTGTATATATGTTTGCCAATTGTCAGTGTTGCCAATTGCCAGATTAACTTGTTTGCGCAACGTTGGCTTATGCCGAATGACCTTTGTGATAGCGGTTAGTTTAACTGTATCCAGTTAACTCTCGGTCAGGTATTAAACTGACAGATCTACGTCAACAAACGTTACAAGTCAATATCCGTTTATTTAATTTTTTTTTATGTAATTAAGCGACGGGACAATCGGTACGTTCGTCATCGCCATCATCAGCCGGTAGACGTCCACTGCTGGACATAAGCCTCATACAAAGATCTCCACATTGATCGCTCCCACGTTGCTCGCATCCAGTGGGTTCCCTCAATTCTCACCAGATCGTCGGGGCACTTTGTGGGAAACCTCCTAATACTACGTATATTGATACGCGGGCGGCGCTCGAGGACCTTACTGCCCGATCCTTCCGGCAATGTGCCCTGCCTACTGCCTCTTAAGTCTAGCAATCTTTTAGGCTCTGTCGGTGACCTTAGTTCTTTTGCATACCTCCATATTTCTGATTCGATCGCGCAGAGAAACTCCCAGCATAGCTATCTCCATTTCCCTTTGTGTGACTTTGAGCCTTTCTATAAGGCCGACAGCAATGAGCCACGTCTCGGTTCCGTATGTCAACACTGACAACACGCGGCACGTTCACCTGATGGTATGTGATACGCCTGCCATAACAACGTGGCGCTAGTTAAGATGGTATGCATTGCACCACACTGCGCTCGTTGCCTGAGACATTAGATGTTGAGTCTCGTTACCACAGTAATTACACTAGCTACAGCGCCCTTCAAACCGGAACACAGTAATGATTGCACATTGCTGTTTGATGGCAGTAATAGGAACAGTGGTGGTGTCTACCTAGATAGTCGCCATTTGTCATCTATGTGCAATGGTTGCTCGCTTGGAATACATCTAGCTCTCATGTTACCAGAACAACGTGATGCTGCAAGATCGACAGCTTTTTAGCAGGAAGATAGTAGACAGTCAGATCAAAAATCCTACCTTCAACTAATCTCCACAACTTGTAGCTCATAATCGAACCAACAATCCCCATCTTATTCAATCATCATCATCAGCCTATAGACGTCCGCTGTTGGACTTAGACCTCGCTCATAGATCAGAGTTCAGTAAGAGGAATTAGGCCTTAGCCCACCACGCTGCCCGCTGGTTGATTGGGTTGGTGTGTGGTCAGAGCCTCGTCTGTTACTCAGCAGGGTGCACCGCGTGCAGGTGAGGTAGACTTGGGCTCCGTCAGATGGTAGGACGGAACCCTTACACGTCGTTATTAGACAAATGCTATCTAAATGATCACCTTGTAGGGTTGTTTATTTGTGAAAACAAAATATTTCATTTTAACTTTAAGGGTTGATTAGTATACAGACCGACGTCGCCACTTCCGACCCCATACATTACGCTGGGGTTACGGGTTAAAACCCCCTCTCATTCAGCCGCAGCATCCCTCGTTATTATAATTATAATGATTGTTTTGGAATAAACAAGATCCTGTTAATGTAAAAATCATTATCGTTATTCTTTTACATAGGAATATCAGATTACGCAAATTCTTTTGTGGGGATATTATTATGAGTTTTGTTTCCTATGGGGGTAGATTAGGATATCTTCACTGTGACCTTGCTCTTGGCATACCGTAAAAGGCGACTGAGCTGGGTATAGTTCTAGATACAATAAAACCTCAAACAAAAATCGTTTATCTTAATGTGACTCCTGTGTCGTATTATCTTACACCAAAGACCTTTCATCATACTTTTGGGACTGTCGTACGTATATAAGTATAAGCAGATCAAATACTCCATCCCACAGCTGGAACTCGTGGCCTTCTCCATTTATATACCTTATTAGCATATATCCAAATATTTTAATTTCAGTAGCCAATGCCTTTCTACATTGATGGTATAATCAAGTCGAAATTGTTTCGCGAGGCAACGGCCGGCTCTGATGGCGGTGTTTGGATGCAAATGGCTGCGGAATGAAATCACTGAAATTTAAATAAAGTCGATTGGAAACTTCACTGAAACGACGGGTAGGGTAAATAGGTTATGATAGAATCACCGCATTGATAAAAGGAATAATAACATTAGATAACTTTTTATAGAACGAAGCAATAAGACGGTTAAAAACTTCACCTGGCGGCAAACGATACAATATTATAACTAATGTACTGCTAGTTATTTACTCAGTATCCAGACATAATCATCATTTCTCAATCCACTGCTGGATATAGGTCTTTCCCAATGTCTTCCACCAAATGCGATGCTCATCTTGATGATATCGTTAGTCCATATAGAAGGATGTCCTACAAGTCCGGTTCCTGTACGCAGCTTCCCCTCCAAGACTTTCCTCTCCTATCGGCTGTCACTGATACGACAGTCTAGACAGAGTATCCTGTTAGATGTTACATATCATTATTGTTGTATTTTTTCGTCACTTCACATCCTTCAAACTAAAAAACAATACGACTACGCAACAGAGTTTTAAAGCAACAGTCATCTTACACACAAATAAGATTCATTTCCTTCGTTATATTTGTCTAAATTTCTAACAACATTAGACACCAATTTAAATTTTCTTCATTATAAAATAAAATATATACAACAATTCTAAAATTCAGCGCTGATTTAGCATGTGTTCCCGAAAGGTTTTTACAGGGACGATTTTCAGTATAACCGGTGTTGTGATTTTTTACGCCTGTTATTTTTGTTGCAGCAAATATTTAATTTGGCGAATAGGTGCTCCACTTTATTAACTGTACTGTAGATGATAGAGCAATTTAATATTATAGGAGAAAATATATACATCTTGCGTAGATATCAGTATAATACATATAACAAAATTATTTTTCTTTCCTATATAGCGATTAACCACCAGTTAAATATTACTATTTATAAAGCAGTTGCCACTAAAACTAACTATTAATTAATAAATATTTATATAGTCTAGTATGGTAACGTATGTTTTTATTATGTTTGTCAATATATTATTTATATATTGTAGGTGTATTTGTATATATTTGCCTGTACTATACAGTTTCCTTTTTTCATTGTTCGTTTTTGCTTTATTTATATGATGTACCAAGTGGTAAAATAGATTAAAACAATTTGCTCGTCCATCGAGCAATTACAATTTATGGTATAGTTAAAGGATATGAAACCGTGAACGCAACATCTCGCGCTGGTCAGATACGATAGCGGCGAATGACTTTTTTTTCTGGAAAATCTATTTTCCGCTCGCTGCGCTTACCACGCTTCAGCTACACTAAAATATGACATGGGTGGAAATGAAACTGATTTTTTAAAATAATTGTATTCGGATAATGAAAAATGAACAAAGAAATATTACCCTTGACTGGTCTTAATTCTACTTAAAATGTGAAAAAGTCCAGATTCTCAGCAGTGGGAAAGTTTAGTAGGCTTCTTGTTATTATTGGTTATAATTACGATTTTTTTTTACGGCGTTACGTGACAATGAGGCTGCGGATAGAGAGGCGCACTCGCTGATGGTAGGAGTAGTCCAGCTCTCATATGTTGACAGCCGGAATACAGCGTTGTTGTTAAGGTTGTAGGTAGCTGGAAAGGTTTGAAAAATTCCTACGTACTAAAGTTCACAACACGTAGTTCTTTACCAAATTTTGAGGGTATATATCTTATAGTTTCGGAGATCTGGTAATGAGTCAATCAATCTCTGTATATCTCTTATATATAGATTATATTTACAAATATATAGAAGATTTTGAAAAGATATAATATTATAGTAATAGTGTTATCTTTCCTTTTGATATGGAGCGAGTTTAATATTCTATGACAAGGTTTACCAGTTGAGGATTGACAAAAAAAATTCAAAGCAGAATATTTAGTCAGACAATGTCAGGAATATTATTGGTTCTCTGGTTAAGCCGTAATATTTTCGTTTAACTTTCGCAACTTTTCAAAAACTACTTAGTAACATGAATAATATATAACAGTTATAAGGTACTTCGGCAATGATTTCGGTTGGGAGCATGTCGGGACCCGACTTTAATATTAATCCTATTATAAAGGTCTGCAGGCTTTGCCTCGTTAGTGAATAATTCGATTGGTTTACTTTCTGATTGATTTCATGACCCAGCAGCTAAGCCGGGCGTGAACGGATGCGGTTACCAGTTTATGATTCGATTCATTTTTTTTTAATTTCAAACCACTTCATTGGATGTTAAATTACAATAAAAATTAAAACACCAAACAGCTATTACGCTTGATATACAAATCTGAGGGTTCACCAGCTTCCAAATTCCACCATATGTAGCTCATGCGACGAAATTAGGACCGTCATGTTACTACGTAATGACGGATAAGATCATATCTACTTTTAATTTACTTTATAAATAACTTGAAGAAGGATCTAAAACAGCCTAGCTTAGGTTTCTATTGTCGAAGATAATCCAGGTATCACCGCAGCTACTATTGCACCAGCCAATTAGTTGTTGTTTCGGTTTGAAGTGAGCTGTAGCTAGTGTAATTGCTGGGGTAATGAGACTACATCTTGCCTAAAGACGACAAGCACAATGTTGCGCAGTGTATATCTTCTTATCATCAGGTGAACCTTTGTCTTTATAATCAAAAATAGAGACTTCAAAAGTTAAAATAATATATTTCACTTGTATCAAATTGGAAGCTGAAGTAACTTTAATTACTGAAAGGAAAGCTCTAAAAATCATATCCAATTCATATACAGTTAAAGGTGGTAATTTAATTTGTGCTTTCGGCTGAACCGAGCCGCGGATGCGCTGCGTATGCTAATGCGGGAACTTCTTGCATTTACCTAATGGTACCACAAACGACCAGCCCCACCCGGCAGCGACTGAGATTAAGTAAAATTCGAGCTTAATAGAAACGTAACCGTTTAACGTTTGTCCTTTATTATATTCAAAGACGAGGGAAGAGCTTAAAAGTTCTTTAATAAATTACTTTCTTTATGAAACTGTAAATCATGTACATAAGTTTACAAGGCGGCCGTCACTTAAAAGGACGTATAAGGAAACTATGACAGTGTCCATAGATTTAAGACCGATTTCCCTTTACTTCATTTTGAGTGTCCTTATAATAATTTTTTTTATTTAACGAAGCGACGGAACGAGCGTGTCGTTCATCTGATTGTCGTATACGCCTGCCCATAACATTGTGGAATTAGTCAGGGTGGTATGTAATGCACCCCATTGCGCTCATCGTCTTGAGACATAGGACGTAAAGTCTCGTTACCTTGGAAAGTTCAGTAATTACAGCACCCTTCAAACCGGTACATAGTAATTTTTGTACTAGTGTTTGACAGCAGAAATAAGTGCTTATATAGTAGCTACCTTCACAGAAGGGAAACAGAGAGTTAGCAGCACATATATATATATCATCGTCATCATCATCATCAGCCGATAGACGTCCACTACTGGAAATAGACCTCCCCCAAATATCTCCACATCGATCGGTCTCGTGTTGTTCGCATCCAGTGGGTTCCCGCGGTTCACACCAGGTCGTCGGTTCACCTTGTGGGAGCCCTCCCAACACTACGTCTACCGGTACATTGGCGCCACTCGAGGACCTCACTGCCCCATACTTCGTCCACTGCTGGACATAGGTCTCCTGTAATGTGTTTCACAGAGCACGGTGTTGCGCTTTATGAATTCAGTGGCTTAGCTTCAGAACCTGATGTAAGGGTTAAACTTAAACACACGCTTTAAACTTAGCAGTCTTCTCTAACGAGTTATAAAACTAATAATTGATGTAAGTAATAATGGCTATTAATAATAGATATTAAGTAAACACTAAAATCCATAAAATGAATCCCGGAGTCGCGGACTCCCGGCGGACCGCAGGCGCGCTGGTAATCCTATTACAAAGGCTACGAGGATTTACTTCGTTAGTTGGTAATAATAAATGTATTCTTAACCATTCATCACGAAGGGTAGCGTTTTATTAAAATAAAAACAGACCAGTCTGTTACAACAGACCAGCAGCCGACAGACGTCCGCTCCCTTCACCCTCAAACATCTCCACATCGATCAGTCCTGCGCTGCTCTCATCCAACGGCTTGCCGCCACCTTCATCGCCGGTCACTAGGAGCTGTCATTTATAGAAGATCATAAAGGGGAATTGGCCCATTTTACATCACGCTGACCTCATGGAGGTTGGTGAGAACCAGAGCCTCGTTTGTTGATTAATAGGATGCACCACTTGCACCCCAATTTTAACACTATCTACCTTGTAAAATAATAATTCAGCTTTAAATTGATATTAATAGTGTTTATTATACTAGTGGTAGGTAGGACCATCTAGGTATCACCGCAGGTTTTGTCAGTACTCTATTCCGGATTGAAGTGCGCTATAGTGAAATTACTGGAGTAATGTAATTATCATCATATTTCTCAAAGCGACGAGCACAATGTGAAGCTGTGTGTAATTTTTGGATGTTCACATTTTTGTAAGGATGATATAAATACAGCACCACATTGCGCACGATATCTTGTGGTACAGGGTATTACGTCCCGTTACCCCAGTAATTTCACTACCTACGACTCCCTTCAATACACAGTAATGTTTACACACGAATGTTTGGCGGCGGGAATAGGAGCTGCGTTGGTATCTATACAACAAAGTCTTACCACCTCAACTAGTAGGTTTCATTGTCATATTAGTTCCTGACTGTTCTGCCAGAAGACCGGCAGCCGCTGGCAGTGCCGCTGGCAAGTTGTTATTAAGTCTGTGACGACAAACATTATGCCGCGGCCAATGATTTACTTTGGCTTTAATCCGGAGCGTAATTTATTTCGGCGATCACTCGCGGCGTCTGTTTTTTATTACTGCCATTAAAGTGAAACCTGACGTGTATTGCGGCTTGTAAAATAATCAAAAATTCTACTATTTACATATATAAATATGTATAGACGTACATACACAAAAACATATTTACACATATACTATGGTCACTAAAATAGAGACCATTACAGCTCGCTACAGCGGCAGAATTAAACTTGTAACATTATGTCCTAAGTTCAATTACCGGTTTGTAGATCTTTTCAAAGCCATATGGAGCCGACATAGTTTTACTGTGTTCTGGTTATCAAAATCTAAGAACGATAGTATTCTTGCCGAGCACTCTTTACCTTGAGTCTAATATATATATATATATATATATATAATATATTTCTCAGTAAAAGGAATCTGTTACCGGAGATCGTCTAAATAGGTATCACCGCGGCGACAGATACTGCCTCAACGCAGTACTGTACAAACATTACACGGAAGGCACTGGAGCCAGTGTAATTACTGAAGTAACGAAACAGATCATCTCGTCTCAGGCGAGGAGTGCAATGTGGTGCAGTATATACGATCCTTACTAGCGCCACGTTGTTTTAAGGAAGCGTTATATTTACCATCAGGTGAACGACCGATTCGTTTCGTCGCTTCGTTGAATAACAATAAAAACCTTTCGCGTATTCAATGATCAGTTCATTCATTCATTCCCTGGTTCGTCCATTAAAATATATTCCATTCGCATAGAATAATCGAACAATTACCGTCGTCGGGGCGGCTGACTCCTGATTCATACCGGCACCCAGTGAATGCGAACCTTCAGCGAACCACATGATAAACGCGAGCTTTTCATTCGCACGCGCATGACTAATGAAGCGGAATCAATCCCCGCTGAAAACATCAAAACAAAACGCGGGCAGAACAATTGCCTTCACACCCGCACCACCTCCATCCGCTCCCTTCGCCGCCGGAGATAAGGGCGACAAGTCGCGCATAAATCTCCCCAATTTTTTTTAACGCAAATTGCTATGAATTGAAATATTGGTTGATATGGAGGAAAGGTCTTCATTTCTATTTGTACGTATTTAAATATAACTACACGTACATTTTAAGATTTAATTATTTTATTTTTTTTAATTCGTGAGGGGTTAATTAATATAATCATTTTAAATATAAAAAAAAATCAATTGCAAGAAGCAAATGATTTCCTTACTAAAATTTCGTTTTGTACAGTTAATATTTATTTCTGTAGTTTATTTTGATTTTGCAATTGTGAAATATACATCCTGTATGTCAATTAAAACTAGAACTACTTCCATATTTATTTATGTATATATATATAGAAGATATCCAGAGATACATAGATTCATCACAAGTTCTCCAAAACTATTTGATGTAATAAACACTAAAATTTTCTTCTGTCGTTGAGAGGACAATTAAAAATGTATTTTACAAAACTTCCCCTCTACAGGATGTAATAAGGATATCGAAGCCAGTAGAACTGGTTAGGAAATTTTAGTATATTTAAATACACAAAGAAATTCAGTAACATTTGATTAATACTATTAAGGGGGTGGAAATAGCATATACGTACAAAATACTAGTTATATTTGGTGGTAAGTAATTGTCGTCGAAAACTGTCTAGATATAGCATTGTGCAAAACTTACTGTGTTCCAGTCAGAATGGCGTGGTTAATGGTGAGATTACTGGGGAAATGATATTTTACATATATTTGAAGTCTATGAGCGCAATGTGGTGCTATGGTGTGTATATTATCCTAATTAGCACCACGTTGTTATGGGCAGCCGTAGATCTTACCTTGCAATAAATAATTCGCTTGTCTTGTCAAATAAAATATACTGTAGCTTAAGAGTGTAGCTCTGCCTGCTACGTTATGCTACGCGCTGTTACAAAGTGCTACGTATAATGGATACTGTCACGAAAGAGGAACATCAATCACAAGGTAACAATGCTACGCGTGAATAGCAAAGCGGAAGGATATTTTTTTGTAATGTTTTATTAGAAAAATCGAATAACGGATAGTATAGTATACATACCCAACCCGCATTGGGCCAGCGTGATGGGAAATGGCCCAATTCCGCCCATATGAACCCCTACAAATGACGGCCTCTGATGCCCGGCGATGCAGGCAGCGCAGGACTGATCGATGGAAGAGGCCTATGTTCAGCAGTGAACGTCTATTAGCTGATGATGCTGATGATGATATTATACATAATAAAAAAATTATGCCACTCTGTACTTTTTTTATTTACTGAATCCACAAGACGGCCGAGAAGATCACCTGATAGTAGATACACCTGTCTACAACAATGGGGCGTTATTAAGGATTATATACAGCATCATATTGTACTCGCCACCTTAAGACATAATATATTAAATATAGTCGCATTAGTAGCCTTTCTAGTCTTCTAAACCTGAATCTAGTAGACTACTTAGCAATAGAATTAAGCAATTAAACAGCGGAAGTTGTTAGTTAAAAAATAACGACTAAAATACTGAAGTTTGTATGTCGACTCTAGTCGTATTCATGCTTAAAATTTAGCTACACTGCTTTTCAAATCTAAACGTGATCTCTCATCACTGTTGTAACCCTAAGGGGTGAGATACTGAAGTAATATAATAAGTTAAGTAATTTCTTAAAGTATCATAATTAAATAAAATAATGTCTAGCAATCTCTCCACCGTAGTCATAGCATCTGAAGCTTTATAACTTTGTGACAGTGAAGAAATGTAGACTAACTTTTTAATATGTTCTGTAACAATAACTTTTCAGTATGGAGGTTTGAATAAATTACTGTCGTGGAAAGATTTTGAAATGGACTAATAAATCAAGACGATACGCTTGTAAACTTAGTGAAATTTCACCACAATTTCATGTAAACTTATCACACAGTTTCTCCGTATATCTATAGTAACTTTAGTTCTTTTCGATAAGTAATATGCACCGTCCCCACCTTTAATTACGTCGCAAAGACAGCACGACCATCTGGCTGGTCCACCGATTCAAAGTAGCACAGCGAGCGATTGAGAGAGATATCAGATCTCTAAGGGTCAAAATCACGAATGAAGAAATCCGACGGAGAACTAAAGTTGTTGACGTAGCTCTCAAAATCTGCAAGCTGAAGTGGCAGTGGGCCGGCCATGTTTGTCGAGTCAGTGACGGCCGATGGAGGAGGAAAGTCTTGGAGTAGAGGCCGCGTACAGGTCGCAGAAGTGTGGGTCGTTCTACATGCACTTTGACGACGATATCATCAGAGCGGTCGGAAGTGGGTGGTTGGGAGAAGCTGAAGATCGCAATTGGTGGAAGACCTTGGGGAAGTCCTATATCCAGCAGTGGATAAACAAAGGGTAAAGGGAGAATGGAATGTACCACGCTGATCGCCAACCTTTACTAGTTGGAGAGGCGCTTTAAGGAGAAGAAGAAGTATAAACAAAGGCTTGTAATGTTGATGTTAAGCAATATAAGACATAAGCTTCTTTGCTACTAATAATAATTATTAATTTTGATTAAAGCTAAGAAATCAGCAGTTAAGACTACTTGATGATTAAGAGAAGTATTTTAAGATAATAACGATTTAAGAGAGATCTTGCGAACTGCTATCAATAAGCAATTCCCATCAGCTAATAGCAACTATTTCTATCACCATAATTCATTACATTTGTAAAGAAGTATACCATGAAATCTGAGAACAGCTCACCGGGCCTTTTCATAATATACAGTATTCAGAGTCGTATAATGGATCTAATAATAAATATCCTTTCAACAGAGGTGACTCCGACCCTCATCCAATAATACCTTCATTGGGTACGTAATCGACACCTGCCAAACAGTCGAATCGAATAGAATATATATATTTATTCGTTCTCCACTTTCTCGAGAATTAAATAACATTTAAACTTGAAAATAGCGAACTTAGCTTTTATTTATATATATTTTTTTTTAATATAAATCAACAATAAGGTCCAATGGTTTCGATAGATCTCTACGTTAAACAGCTTAGATATCTACTACCGAAGGTACCTTCTGACGTCAAACAGTGGCTTGTAAATATCTCTGTAGTCCTAATTGAAGAGAGTTGTAGCTGGAGTTATTAGTGGAGATAACAAGACTTCACTAGTGGTAGGTCTCTTGTTGGAGACCGTCTGGGTGTGACCACCGCAGCGCCTATCCTCTGCTGCTAAACTTTAGTGCTTTTAAGGGCGGGTTAGCTGGTGTGATTATGTTAGGTACTAGGGGTAACAATACCTTAAATCGTAAATCGTCGACGAGCACAATATGGTGCTGTGGCATAGGCAGGTGTATCACTTACCATCAGATGAACACCCTGCTCGTATCATCGCGAATCATTTATCGGTGTAATAAAATAAAAGATTTTATTTAGAACAAGCTTTCTCCTTTTATTGTGATCACCTCCATCCATCACTCTTGCCTTATATGCCTTGTAGGATCTGGAATAGACTATCTTTGATTAAACCAACACATTCAGCTAAACCCTAGGGACTTCTTTCACTTTGCCAATAATCACAAGTTTCACAAAATTTTTATCTTGGCAATAAGTCCGAGGCACATCAGGATTCATCTGATGCTGATAGTTAAAGGCACACAAATTTACTATTCTACCATATTGTTATGAGGAAGGATATCACCCAACATTAAGAGAATGTCCTGTTCGTCATGTTATCGTTATATAAATATACTTCAGTTCGCAAAACTGAAATAATTATCACTGAAATGAATGACTTTACGTTACAAAGGACTCATATTTATTCATTTTCAGCTTTCACCCCCAAGTTTTATTTAAATCATGTAGCGTGATTATTCTGGGGTAAAGTTCCAAGAGATGATTGGTTGAAAAAAGCTCTTTTTGAAGTGGATGATAAAAGCTTATGGAGTATAAGTTCAAGCTAGAAGTAAAATGTTAAGAAGACGTCAAAAAGGACAGGGATATTATTGAAAGGGTCCGACATAACCCTCACACTTTATTTTTAATTTTAACCGATACATCTCTTCATGAAGGGTGCTGTAGCCTTAAGGAAATTACTCTAAGTTATGGACATACATATTCGCACTAATTGATACAGATCCTTTTATTGGAGTCAATTTTTTTTATAAGTAATAACCTGCTGATCATCATTATTAGATCCTGACAATGTACCGTAACAGTAAGCACAGTAATTTAAACAATGTATGGAATGTAGTTGGGGCAAATTTGCTTGTTGCTACATTGTAGTGTGTAGCTTCCCACTCCGTGCTTGGACGATCTGGAGAAGGTCGCGAGAAACAGCTGGTTGCGTTGAAATCTTCCAAAGATATCTAGTTCCTGAGAGGAAGGTAAGGTTATATTTAATTTTGACCTACTGACTTGAGAGGGGCCTGGTGCTCTCTTGCATGACGCCTCTTGCCTTCTTCAGCACGACAAAATCCACGGATCCAAAGACCGTTTTAGCTTCTACGATTGGCAGAGTTTTATGCTTATTTTTTATTTATTTTTTTATATTATTGAAATTTCTCCTGCTCGTGGTTGGTCAGGGCCTTTATTTAACCATAGCATTTACCATCAGTACAATTTATTTCCAAGTCATTGTTATCTTTCTTTCTACTCTGACTAGAATTTAGCATTCTTCCTTCTATTTCTTTCTCCGACATCTCTCGAGTGAAGACGGTCGCCTTTTGCTTGTTTGTTTACCCTGGAAGGGAGCCTGGAAAATATAAAGCATTCCTTTTTTTCAGTTTTCTTTTTCTTTCTTCTTTTATTTTCATTTATTAACATTTTCAGCGTTTACGTTAGATCTATTCTTAATAATATGAAACTATAGGCAGTTCGGAAGTGTTCTAGGCGGTATTTATAGTTTGATGTAAATATACCGTGATGTGTACGATTTGCAAAGTACGCGAAATACGCGTAAATAGGATTAAGTAAAGGAAAGCTTTCCGAAGCTCTTTTCGGGATTCGAAATAAAAATCTAATTTATCGCAGCCGCGTTCCCCAACTCCTCCGCCGCAACGCACTACAAAATAAACACGAGAAAGTTTTCAGTTCGACTCAAAGGAGGGCTGATAAAAGTGTTGCATTTTCAGTCAGCCCCTGCTCTCATTTCCCGGAAGCTTCTCGATTTAACAATAGATTGAACTGAAACGTACACGTTTGTGGTTAACTCCGTGCAGCGTTTGTAAAGAATTCTGTATAAATTGGAACAGTGGTGCAGTGACTCGACGGTGGGGGTGCATTTGCAAAACTATGACACGAATATTCTTTCGATTCCACGCGCATTATTATTTTTATGTATCAACCCCCATAGATCTCCTTGAATAGCGGTCCCATTCAGATGATTCTATTTTTCTCGAACATAGTAGTATTAAAGTTGCTGTAACTAAGAAGTAAACTCAGTTCGATGATCGGGAAAATAGAAAATATTTGGATTAGTTGTAGCTTCAGTTAAGTTAGTGTAACTTTGGTGAAATAGTGGTTTTTTACGAGCTATAGATATAATTAAATTCATCCAGATATTATTGACATTATCGCCAGGTTAAAGTTGCCGAAATAGATCCTGATTTAGATAATTAAATCCTAAACTATGTATCTATCCTAAAAGCGCAGGATCAAAGACTGATAAATTTCTGAGTAAACTATAAGTTATTATCTATTTTAAACCTAGAAATAATTATTATATGGAACTAAATTTTAAATAAAAAATTATATCATTTTATAAACTAATATTAAAAAATGAAGACTTCTCCCGTCTATAAACTAGCACTAGCTGTTCCGCGCTCGATTTGTTAGCTGTAGCACCCCTGAAACTCCCTTTGGGGAGGAATTTTTTTTAAATCCATTCCTAGCTGGCTTATACTCGAAAAAAGGAATATTCCTACCAAATTTTAAGTCTCCAAGCTATATGGTACCAGAGATATCGCGATGAGTCTCTACTACACTACTACACTAGGTGGAAATCTTATGTATATACATCAATTATACTAATTTTTCTTTGTTATGCAAATATGTTTAATTATGAAAGCTACGCGAAATTGTTTGTTTTGTTCTAATTGATTTTCTTTTCTTTAATGCTTAGCGATTATTATAGTAATCATAATTTTAGTGGCTAGTAGAAAAAAGGGAATATATCACTGAATGCAAGCTAGCTCGCCTTCGTCGTCGGCTGATGAAAATGTCACAGACATTCTCCATAAGAAATGTTCGCGCATTCATGAAGTAATTAGCAATTAAGAGAAAAAGTACTTACATTATGCTTAAATTTCTACACAGTTTAGAGGCTTTAAGTAAGTGCACAAAGCGCTTAAAAGCGCGAGTTAATTACATACCTGTAAAGCATTAAAAACCCACCCTTTCAGTCTTAAGAAAAATATCACTTTCGTTCAGACAGCCTTTGCGTTTACGAAAATTAAAAGCTTTTGTAAAATGGCCGCCTCAATAAACGTCTACTTAGTTTTTTTACGAGAAGAAAGATTCTTTTCTTATTTATATACTTAAATGGGAATTATCTTCATTGTGAAAAGATTGAGTAAATGAATTTTTTTTTAAATATAACAGGAAAATATTAGTATTCAGCTGTCTACGAGCCACAGGTTACGTTGAATAGTTTTATAAGGAATGGAGATCATCGTGCCATGTCCAAGTATGAGATAAAAGTTATCACGATTTTTTTTTTATGTTATTAATAAGTACCACCGCAGCTTGCTATTTCTGTCGCCGAACAAAAGTTTTCAAACATTACTGCGTTCTTTTTTGAAAGGCGCGGTAGCTAATGAAGTTATCGAGGTGACAATACAGCATCCTATTCTCTTAAGCAACGAACGCAATGTGGCGATGTAAATATCATCCTCACTGGTACTAAGTTATTATGGGCTAAAGTATCACATACCCCTCCCCCTCTTCAATAGTCTAATAAAAAAATTTACGTTATGTATGTAAAGAATCTAATCTAATTTCCATTATTCACAGTTACTCTATCCCAAAGACAATCTGTGTACTATGTTCTAACTTGAAAGGCACTGTAACTATTGATATCTTTAGCGTGATGACAGTATTTTATGATAATATCATCAAACCTTATAACCTTAAGTTCCTTTACACGATATTTCTAATAAAGCTACATTCGTGTTTTACAGTGTTTGCTATCAGGTTCTGTATTGATATAATAAAGTTCCTACAAATTGTCTTTTTTGCTTCGCACAAAGTGAGCAAGGTTGGAAACAAAACTTCAGCCCCCGAGCGCTACGGTTTTCATATCCTGCAAACTATTCGCTACATTCTACTTGAAGGCCGAAGTATCAACTGAAAAGTTTACATGTTACAATAAATTTAAATAACTAATTTTGATCGTGAAAGTACTTAATTAATACGATCTTACCGGTTGCTTCATAACGGAAGGAGAACCTAAGTTAGACTATGAGGCCAATAAGATTCCATCAAGTTGAGTTTTTTCATCACTGCCTCCACCATCCCTATGTGAAGATTTCTGACATGAATTCCAGAGTATTTTGTGTCTCAACAGCCAATTTACGTCCCCACTGTTGGGGCACAGGCCTACCCTCAACATGAGGGCGATGGGCCATAGTCACCACGCGGGCCCAATGCAGATTGGTGACTTCACACACACCTTACAATAAATTCTAATTCACGTGCAGGTTCCCTCGCGATGTTCTCCTTCACCGTTTGTATTTCGCTGTTGTTACTAAAGTTCACAAATGTACATAACTTAAATATTAAGTCATCAGTACATGACGAGATTCGAACCCTCGACTTTTCGATTAAACTCTACAATTCTATGTAAATACTACTTATCTGCGACTTTGTAATATCAATCGCAATTAAGGTTAAGTTATAACCTATTGTAGATAAAAAAAACATCACTTTTTATGTACCTGGTTAAAAAATGAGCAATTCTCAACCCCGGAAGTGGCGCAGACTTATTGTCGACTTTTCAGAAATGAGTTCCATTCTTAGAGCTTTCAAAGTCGCATCTATCCGGAAATAAGCGCTTGAAATGTCTTACGCTAAGTAATTAAAAAAGGCTTTATGTTTTTTATATATTCACTCTTTGTTGTAATTTAAGTATTGATTTTAAAATTTTGTTATTTCATAAAAAAAAATTAGGAATAGTATGAGAAAGGTATTGTCTTTAACTGTGAGCTTTTACATTATTAATATATCATCATCATAATCGTTATCAGCCGACGGACGTCCACAGCTGGACATCTCCACATTGATCGATCCTACGATGCCCGCATGCAGCTGTTTCCCGCAACTTTAACCAGATCGTCGGAACTCCTGGTGGGGGCCTCCCAACACTACGTCTTCCGGTACGCGGTCGCCATTCGGCGACCTTGGTACCCCATCAACTGTTAGTCCCTCAACGGATATGTCCCTACCATTGCCACTTGAGGATAGCAATTTTTTGGACTATGACGGTGACCTTAATAATATATTATTATATAATTTACTACTAAATAACTAAGTTACAAGTTGTTGATCTAAGCAACTAATACCATTACAGTTTACCTAAGTAAGCTGGGATGCAATGCGGGCACCATTTGCTTATAAGTTTCCTTTAAGTTTGTGTTTCGATGACGACGGTAAAACAAACTTTTCTATATTAGCATCATTTAATAAGTTCCGTAACTTCAATCACTTCATAATTTCAAGCACAGTAAACAGGTATTTGTCGTATTTACTTCATAGCATTGAGCTCGGAATAGTAATGAATGTCACAGGAGTACTTGCTTTTTCTTACTTAGTTCCCTTTTCCGCAACGTGAAGGATATCCAAGGATATCATTATCAGTCTCTCTCTCATATAGGGTAAACAATGCGTATATTAATAAATATAAATATTCTTATTAATCCTTAAAAGACACCTTCATCAATTATTTATAATCTTTGAAACCTTCGCGATTGCACTACTTGGTATTTTCATTATCTGAACTCAACTCAATCCGAAGAACGCAACACGCTGATGTGTAAGCATCACAAACAAGGCTCTGTATTATGGGTTAGTGTATCATCAAGAGGACAATCTTTACAACTCATCACTTTTTGAAAAAAATAACTGAACTGGACCAGGACTGGACTGGACCAGACGGGACCGGACCGGACTAAACTGTATTAAGATATTTGGATACATTTATTATATCATGTTCGTTTTTTTGCCAAAAAAAGAGCCGTTATCATTTTCAGGCACATCATGCGTTATTCAAAGGGCTGTCTGGAAAGATAAGTTTTGAGAAAACAAGAAAGCAGACGTTCTCAAGGAAGATCACCTACCACATGGTTGGAAAACGAACAGGCGGTGTACGGCAGTATACACCGTGCACTCCACTCTGCGTACGATCGCACTCATTGGAGACTGCTTGTCAGATCCACAGCGGTGAGGGAACGATGAAGAAGTAATTTTATGTGTTGTATCAAAAAAATAACTTGATGTCAAATTTTTAACTTAAATATAAAAAATCAACCGAACGCGGATTCATCTGGCGAATAATTAACACACGCTTGCCGCAGCTAAAGCCCGAATGCCACCTGAACATGGAAACCACAAAATATGGTAACTACAATTTAAACGGAATATTAATTGTGACGTAAATATTATAAATCCGTATCACATTGTGCTAACCGGATAAACTGACTACGTCACAGATTCATTTGATCTCGTATAAATGAGAGGATTGAATTAAATTACACGATACAGAGAGCTTTTAAGTATGCGACCATTTCCAGCGCAACAGAATTACTAATCAACGTTAAAATTCAATCATTTATGATCAGTACCAACAAATATTTTACCACTCTCTCAAAGTAGTTTTATTCAAGATCTTCACCGATCGGTCCTCATGCTGTCCGCATGCATCAGCTTCCGGCAACCTTCACAAGAAAGTCTACGCCATCGCTATATAGTGTAGTACTGCCTCTACGAGTGCATATATAGTACATATAATTTTAATCTTACAAAGTTCACGACATATTATTCATATATCAACGAGCTATCTCCCGCACGTTTCGCTGGCTATAACACCCCGCAACCCCTTTTGAGGAAGGAATTTTGTTGCTATCCATTCTTAGCTGACCTCTAAATAGCGTAAACAAATCTCTACCAAAGTTTTCAATGTTGATGTCTAATAGTTTCTGAGATCTCGTAATGACTTCACGAATCTCGAGATATCTCCTATTTATCATCATCATAATCATCAGCCGATAAACGTCCGCTGCTAGACATAGATCTTCACAAAATATTTTCACACTGCCGGTTGGTGGGAGCCAGAGCCTCGTTTGAAGATTAGCAGGGTGCACCACGAGCAGGCGACGTTGGCTTGAATCCCGTGAGTATTTGTGTGGAAACCCTTACACCCTACTTCCCATTACGTTCCATTTCCACTTCCTATTTATACATACATATATGTATATATATATATATATATATATATTTATATATATATATATATATATATATATATATATATATATATATATATGCAATATATATAGGAAAAATAGTTCCAATAGACTCTTCAAAACGAAACGGTAATGATACATCTGAGTGTTCACTGTCCCGTAGTCTCAGGCTAAGATAATACATACTCCTCGAGCTGATGATGATGTTGCTGAATACATACTTGACGCAAAATATGACTAAAAGGGTTTTCGAAATCATGAGCTTTGAATTGAGAGATCCGCTCTACCAAATGAGTCCAGAATGAGTCCAGGATGAACAACAAATAAGTGTATATTATATTAACTACACGTTATTACGGGGCAGACGTATCACTTTTTTTAACAGTTTAGATTAGCGCTTGGCTACGATTCTACCTGATAGTAAGCGGTGATGTAGTCTTTGGTGGTAAAGCGCACTGTTGTATAGCAAGCCTATCACTTACCATTAAATGAACGTCTTAATAGTTTCGTCGCTTTGCAGAATAATATAAAGATAGGAGGAGGAGAGGGAGAGGGACACTAAGAAAGAAAAATAAGTCATCAGGTCAGATTTAAATAGGCAAATTCTATTCGTCTTTATTTTTCTTAAACTAGGTCGTCCATAATACGTAGCACACGACAATTCATGTGCTAAGTACTACGTGCTACGCTTTGTAGCAAGTCGAGAGATTTGCTACGATAACCGTAGCGCCGGCTCCATGTGCTACATTGTGTTCTAACTTGATTGTGTTCCTAACAATATCGAATTGAATCCGAAGTTCGCCCGCCTGCGAGCGCGTCTGTTCGCTTTGTCCGTTATTTAAATAATGTTAAATGAAACTGTTCAGCGGCCAAGTTAAGCTAAGTGAAACAAACGCCCTCGCAGGACTTGTCAGCGATAAAGTCGGAGGAAAAACAAATGGGCCGCTATACACGGAGAGTTAAGCATTCTTTGTATTCCAGTTAAATGTTAACTGTTACTGTTTGTTCTATATTCTTAAATATATCTGATGAAATGTAAGAATCGTTTTAGTAATACGAAGTGATGAGACAAGCGAAACGTTTCATCATCATCATCAGCGGATAGACGTCCACTGCTGGATATGGGCCTCCTCCAAAAATCTCTAAACCGATCGGTCCTGCGCTGCAGTCAGCATGGCAACCGTTACCGCCGTATGCGGATACAGCATGTTCCCGCGACCTTACAGAAGGGGCCTTCGTTTGTAGGGGTTCACATGGGTAGATTTGGTCCATTTTCTGTCACGCGGACCCAATGCGAGGTGGGTGCCAGAGTTACGTTTGTCAATTAGCAGGTCGCACCACTAAAAGATGAGGTTGGCTTGGCTCCCGTGAGTTGTTGTGCGGGACCCATTGCACCCCTCGTTTAGATCATGATAAGCGATACGCCTGCCCATATTAGTTAGGGTAATATATATACACAGCACCACATAGCGCTTGTCACCTTGAGACAAAATATTACATCTCTTTACTACAATAATTTCACTTGCTACAGCACCCTTTAAAACCAGAACACAGTAATATTTGCTCACTACAATAGAAGCTGCTGTGGTTCCTACTCAGATCTCCGACTATAGAGACTTACCACTAATACTTCTCTCTACTCTTCATATCCAGTAAAAAAAGTATCCCAACACAGCACATCAAGCGCAAACTTATATTATCATAAAAAAAATTCATCGTGAAGTAATGTCGTAATGTTACACACGTTAAAAGTAATGTCTGCGCAAAATTTTAAAATGATTGAAAAAAAAAATGAGTCGCTGAAAAAAAAAAGCTTTTAGTTTTACGAGCTTTAAAAATTAACTAAAATGAAACGGGTGAGACAGTCGCGCGGCGGGCGTCGGTCCTGGGCGTGGCATTGCACTGGTGTCGGTCTACGAGAACTGATGATTATCGTTACGCAGTAAATAATTGTGAGAGGCAACTGCGGGATATTAATGTAACGAAAAATATCAAAACACGTGAATTTTATTAAAATTAATTTTACTAATTTTTGAAATTTTTCGACCGCTTGACACAGCCATGGCCACAGGCCGACTGAGGTGACGGAAATGCCGATGTCTCATCTATCAACAAGTACATACTTACTCCTCTGACGTAGCTACTCAAAGTGAGTCTTGGCCTACGACACAAGATAACTCCAGCGTTGTCTGTCTCGTACTGCCTCTTGCCAATCCACTGCTTGGAGCTAGCACAGGTCCTGCTCTACGGCATCCTTCCAACGACATCTCGGCTGGCCGATAGGTCGGCGCCCAATTGAAGTTCCGTAGAACGTTTTTTTGACTCTAAGATCGTCTCCCATCCCTAGCAAGTGGCTCGACCCATCCAGCGAAATCTGTGGATTTTGGCTTCCCCTATGATGTTCAATGCGCCTAACCAACCAGCCTTTCGTTTTCAATGTTGACAGGACAGTCTCCAACAATAGATATTCCACCAGTAGTTCCGGCGATTCCCTTGTGATTGTAGTTAGGATGTTTATACAGCACCAACTTGTGTATAACTTGTAAATTGTCTTAATATCTTTTGATATTTATCATCAGCCGACAGACATCCACCGCTAGACATAAACCTCTTCTAAAGATCCCCACTTCCCTACTTCAGCCTCTCTAAGAGGCCCACTACTGGACATGAGTCTCCCCCAAAGATTCCCACGACCACCCGGTAGAAATTCATATGGGGGGATTTTGGCTATTTCTCACCATGCTGGCCAAATGGCGGTTAGTGGGAGTCAAAGCCTCATTTGTTGATTAGCAGGGTGCACCACGAGCGGGTAAGGTTGGCTTGGGTCCCATAAGTTAGTGTGCGGGGCCCCTTACACCCCTACTTATAATATACTTTACTTGTACTTGTATGAAAGATTTACTTCAGTAAGGTTGTATTTTTTGCAGTCAACAATAAAATAGTTAAAACAATAAAGCCTTCAAGTTGATCTTATTTCGGATTAAGTTGGCGATATCAAAACTGTGGAAAGGGGTCCGGCGTAAATGGAAGGTTTTCATTTAATTTCCGGTCAACGCCGCAGCCGGTGGCGGCGGTGCTGACGGCATTTCCTTTTCATATTTAATTAAAGAGCGATTGTCGGGGGTCATACATTTTTTCTACCCTTCGTCGTTGAGCAATATCGTAAACATTAAAACCTACAATGAAAGGCTCCTTCATCAGTTCTTTTTCTGCCATTAATCCTCAATTTCACATCATGTTAAGTGACAATGAAGTCCAATTGGTGAAGTACTATAAAATACTTTGACACTTGTGTATGTAAATGAAGCTCGTTACAAGTTGAACCTCGTCCGTCACATCATCAGCCAATAGACTGAACACATGCTTCACCCAATGTGGGTGGTTTTGAGGCATATCTCACCACGCTGGCCCAATGAGGGTTGGTGGGACCCAGAGCTGCCGGACCCCTTACATCTCAACTTCATCCGTTGCTACTTGTCTATAAAGGATGGAAAGAAGTATGTTAAAAATAATAACTTACTTGTTCCTTTGACAGCAGTCCAGAGTGAGTGTCGGTCCTCGGTACAGGACAGCGCCTGCATAGAAGAAAAAAAGAAAAAAATTAGACAGACACTGAATTTTAAACGGTAATAGATATATAGAGATAGCAGGATGGCTATCAGGACAAGATACAGGAGTGAGAGATCAATGATGTAATGAGGGTCGCAGGAAACTAATGGATGAGACAGCGCTGGAACGATTGTTCCACTCTTTTGCTCTTCTCGTGAAAAACGAGGAACTGAACTTCGTTGTTCGCAAACTGGGGTGGTCCACAACATAGGATGAACACTCGCCTCGCGTCTGGTCGTCCGGTGGTGAAAACACTTACGTCCGGTCTCCTAACATCAAAACTATGATACTACCTTCAGCAGCTTTTCATATTTTTTTATATTCTACTCATCAGTTTGATAATATGGATTGCTTTTAAAGGTTTTTGTCGCGGTTACTATTGGCGATTGGTCGACCGGATATAATGCCAACACTAACGAAGAGCAAAAGCCATCGCCGCTGGTTGCAATCACTTGACCTGTTTTTAACTGTAACGACGGAATTATTACGTATCACAACAGACTGGTGATGGCGAAAATCGCATTATAATAGTTAACAATTAACTATCGTATCGTATGATTGACGATATCGCTGGGAAGGTTTCGTTACTATCGCTGTTAAGTTACGTACGTTTACCGAGGGTAGGTGTCTGCTTCCGGATACCGTCTAAGTAAGTATCACCGCAGTACTTACTGCAGCCGATAAACATTACTATTTTCCGGTTTGTAGAGCGCTGTAGCTAGTGTTCACTGTGGTACCTAAATCCGAGATCTTGTGTCAAGGCGATAAGAGCAGTGCAGTATATAACATACTATGCATCGCCTCGTCATGGTCAGGTGTATCACTTAATATCAGGTGAACGTCCCAGATGTCTTTTCGCTTCGTTGAATAAAAAAAAATGTAATAATCCCGCCGGCGATAAGTTTAGTGCATACTTACGTGAGAGTTGGGGGTCTATCTATTGAAGTTAACTGTAGCGTGCTTGGTTTAATTTTGATACACCCTAACACCGCGTTGGGGTCCAAAATCTTTCATACACAAAATTTGTATGATATATTATTATATTAAATATGTATTTGTGTAGACAAAGAAGATAAATCTGTTGTAGTAAACGCATTGGATGGGACGTTCATCTTTTAGTATATATAGTATACAACTGCATCTCATCGTACCTTTTCTTCCTCCTGCCGATTTCCCGACACAGTATGCACTTCTCTTCCATATCCCTCTATCAGCCATCATATCTGAATTCTTACACATGTCTTTCACACAATCCATCCACGCTTTCTTCGGTCTTCCTCTACCCTTAAAACTTCCACGTTCATTCTCATTACTTTCTTTTATCCTCCTCCGATTTCTCGAGCTTTCAATGCACTTCCACTTCGTCTCTTGCAAACAAGCCACATTTATTCTTCTTCTCTTACATACATCTGCTAACTCTCTTCCCCTGCCAGTCATTGTCCCTACATTCCAACTCGCAATTCTCAGGCTTACATCCTGGACTCGCGTCTTGCGTCGCAGCCGTCCTTGATGTGACAACCCTAGTCCACTTCTCACAGAAGCCGGGTGTCGCTTCTGCGCGTCGCCTGCAGCGAAGCTCCTGACTCGGTCGCAATCATCGTATTTACTGTACTCCATACTGCATATTTTTCGCTAGAGTTTTTACAGCCGACCCCCTGCTTGACACCAACCCTCCCCGGGAATTATTTGTGATGCAATAGCCGCTACCTTACGGCTAGGGGGATAAAATCCCTTATGGTCGCACCTTGTCCATCAGTATTGATAAATTTCCATAAAATGTTGCTGCACAATCTGCGACTTCTCTTGACTCATACGACATCTACGAGATGATATGGAGGTGCCCTATTCTTCATCCGGAATCAGCACGGCTACCATTGTATCCGTCGCCATGAAAGATTAGGGGTTAAAAATTGTTAACTTTTTAAATACATCATAACCACCGCGACGTTTACCTGATGGTAAGTGATACATAAATAAAAGTTGGACGGTAGTTACGATTATATTCATATTATGCTCTTCGCTTTGAGACTTCAGATGTTAACTTTCTCTACCGCAATAATTTTATTAGCCACAACACCTTTCAAACCGGAACACAATAATATTTGCACACTACAGTTAATAACAAAATTAGGTGCTAGTGAAAAAAGCTACGCTATATAAGCTATATTGTTGTTTTATATCTTATCATAATATTTGCACACTACATAAACTTCCAGGTTATGAACTGCAATAAAACCTACCTTTAGATCTTAGGTTAGGTTAGTAAAAGACCTAACAAACAGCGAAAGATTAGTTTATACAGAAATGATACCAGTTCTTTGTCTAAGATAATTTAAACGCAGTTATTTTTGGTTTAACGAGATTTTAACATTTCGGGTTCCGTAACACATCCCAACCGTCATTACTGTAACTATTACTTTCAATTTACATCCGGCCGACCCTTAGTAGCGGGCGGAAGGCCAATGAGGGCAGAATAAAACCCTTTTGTCCGGCGGTGGTCACCGCTAATTGTTATTTAAGTATTTCAAGGCTTTAAACGCGCGATTTGTGACAGCGACGCCGGATTGGGCACAGTTTACTCCTAACTCCGATCTGGACCAGGAGAATATTCCTAACAAACCGGTTATGTTTCTAATTTAAAACTCTATAAAGGATTTATCGTTAATATAACATAGTATAAAATTATATACATCATGTTACCAGTAATATTTTAAACAAATATTTGTCTACGTTTGTATGAGTCGATGATTCTTTAAGACTAGCTTTTAGGGTTTAAGTAAGACCCCACTCGATGGTAAGGGGTCATGTAATCTTTAATGGATTATTCCATTATTGAGGTTTTCCTCAAGAAACAAAGAACTAGGTTTGTAGAAAGATTCAAATACCTGGGTTACATCCTTAGGCTCTATTTAAAGGACGACGGCGACATCGAGCCACAGTACTAAGTGCTTTCCGTCACTGCGAATATGACATCAAAGAAGTTTATCAAGGAAGTATATCAAAGTTAACCTCTTCCGAACTAACTGTCAAAGTTTCTACAGCAGCCAGATATAGACTGATTACATAGGTAATCAGTAATCATGCACTGGACGTGGATGTTAAGCAGCATCGCAGCAGCAAGTGTAATATATAAACAACACTTGCAGTTAATAAGACGCTGCAGTGCTTCCGAAATATACTTTGAAGGAAGTGCACTCGTTCGACTTAGACAAAGGAAACGCATCTTCGTTCATTGCCAAGCTTGGCAGATAATAACTTGATAGTTTAAATTGGCAATTAGATTGCACTATAGATAGCTATAGTACAATCTACGGAATTATAAGCTGTGATTAAATTTGCTGCATGTCCTAAGTAAGATTTCTTTGTTATATCTCACTGTTTAGTTTATTAATTATTGATTTCAGGATCTGAAATGTAAATATGTATTTATCTATTAGTTCAGTTTGTTTATTATTTAAGTAAAGAATCCCTTTATCGTCTCTAAGTAAAAGCACTGACGCCGGTTAGTCATTCCAAAGTAACGAACGAATGAAACGGGAAACTATCTAACTAAAATATCATCCACATGGGATAAGTCCTAACCAAAATTAGTAACGTAAGCTATAAATTAAAAAAGTAAGTATATCTTTAAGTGATAAAACGAAAGTTCTCTGTAACGGATCTTGTAACAGCCCGCAATATCCCGTTAGCGGTGAATTTAAAATTCCTTGAACGTCTTACACAAACGGCCCCATAATAATAACAATTTACTCCGTAATAGAAACTCATGGAGTTTTACACCCATTGATATTGATATTATCATTTTTTTATATTAGGAGACGAACAGGAAATTCACTAGACACTAAACTGTATAACAATGGGCCACTAGGTTGTTACTGCCATCATTATCACGTTCAATAAAAGTATACTTGAGGCTTGGACTATTAAAGATCTTATAAAGCGTATTAAAGCTTTTGAGATGTGGACACAGATGCGTGTTGTACATTAGCTGGACTCATAGAGTTACCAATGTAAATATTTTTCAATAGATTGGTCAAAAGCATAACCTCATGCTTACGGTTCTTCATCCTCATCCAATAGACGTCCACTGCTGAACATACGCCTCCACCAATGATCTCCACATCAATCAATCCTGCGCTGCCCGCATCCAGTTTCTTCCCGCAACATACACCAGATTGTAGGACCAACTGGTGGAGGGCTTGCCAACACTAGGTCTTCCGGTACGCAGTCGCCATTCGAGGACCTTATTATCCCATCGGCTGTTAGTCCTTCGAGCGATAGGCACGCTCATTGCCACTTGAGGCTAGCAATCTTTTAGACTATGTTGGCGACCTTAGATCTCCTACGGATCTCCTCATTTCTGATTCGATCACGCAGGGAACCCTCGAGCACAGCCCCTTACATTGCTCTCTGTGCGACTTGAAGCTTCTTCACCAGGCCCACTGCAAGCGGCCAAGTCTCGGTGCCATAAGTCATCACCGGCAACACGCACGAATTAAAGACCTTTGACTTTGGAACCTGCGGAAGTTGGGACGAGAATATGTAGCGTAGCCTCCCGAACGCTGCGCAAATGTGGACTTTTAGTAAGGATTTCTTCCTCAGAAATAAAAGCTACAGCGCCTTTCAAATCGGTATGCAGCTGTACACAAACCGAGCTAATTGTTAAAAGTTTCTTCTTTTTTGTCGTTGAAGAAATATTTAATATATAATGTATAATTTTTTATTAAGTTAAGCGTGGAGATGAACAGTGCGTTCATCTGATGGTAAGTGATACCCCTCAGTCAACAGCCAATTTACGTACCCACTGTTGGGGCACAGGGCCTACCCTCAATATGAGGGCGATAGGGCCACAGTCACCGCGCGGGCCCAATGCGGATTGGTGACTTCACACACACCTTACAATAAATCCTAATTCACGTGCAGGTTTTCTCGCGATGTTTTTCTTCACCGTTTGTATTTCGCTGTTGTTACTTAAGTTCACGAATGTACATAACTTAAATATTAGTTATCGGTGTATGTCGAGATTCGAACCCGCGACCTTCGGAATGAAGGCCGCACGCTCTAACCATTAAGCCAGCGATCTACTATATACTACTGACACGCCTGCCTATAACAATATGGCGCTAGTTAGGATGATATACACTGCACCACATTGTGGTCATCGTCAGTGACATAAGATATGAATTCTCTTTACCTTTATATTTTCACTAGATGCAACGCCCTTCAAACCGAAACAGATTAATGTTCGTACAGTATTGTCTGCCGGCTGCAATAGGCGCTACGGCTGGTACCTATCTAAAAAGTCTTCGGCAACAGAGACCCGAGAGACAACTGAGATTTTTACCCTTCATCAATGCATTAAGAGGAACCCCGGGATCTCTTGCATCAATCACCACATCCTCAACACATGACTCCGTCTACTTTAGCATACCGTGCCCCCAGGGTGAAAAATATAAATTTTATAAAATTCTTTATATTTTTTACACCGGTGGTAGGTCTCTGTTGCCGGAGATCCTCTAGGTAGATACCAACGCAGCGCCTGTTGCAGCCGACAAACATTACTGTATTCCGGTTTGAAGGCGCTGTAACTAGTGATATATTTAGAGTAACGAGACTTAACATCTTATGATTCAAAGTGACGAGCACAATGTGTTGCTGTGTATACCATTCTGACTAGCGCCACGTTGTTATGGGCGGGAGTATCACTTACTATCAGGTGAACGTCTTGACCGTCTCGTCGTTTTGTAGAATAAAAAAAATTTATTGTATACTTTAAAAATGTATCTGAATAAACAAATTGAACAACTGAAGCGTAGAATGCTGTGGAGTTGCAATAAATGTAAAGACATCTAGGTCGGGCCCCCCATTCCGCGAAATGACCCTGCGTGTCCTCACTCCGGCTCAATTCTCCACTTCGGGCTTGACATTTCGGGTTTGTACTTTCAAGTCGTTGCAAAACTTTGACGTGATTTGAATAATTACTGAGCTTCGGCGAACGAAACGCTCATTTCCCTTTTCCGGTTTAATCGCTGTTTGTCACAGTCGGACGATAACTTCGATGTTCTCTCGTTAAGAAATTTACTACGACTAAACTTTTTATTACCAAAAAAAAAAAAACTACACAATATCATCTATAAAGTATGACTGCATGTCTTAATGCATTTTAATTCATTATACCAAAAATTTGTACTAAACAAGAGACGAAAGTAAACAACAAGCATTTCACAGGAAGATTCTTACTCATAACTCCTAATAGGTAGTATTACTTCTTAGTCGTAAACTCACATGTTCGTCGCCTTGAGATAAAAGACGTTAAGTGACGTCATCTTAGTAATTTTACTAGCTACAGGGCTCTTCAAAATGGAACGCAGTAACAGTTGCATATTATTTTTTGACAGGAGAAATAGAAGCTGCGGTGGTACTAAGACGGTCTCAGGCAAAAAAAAACTTATCACCAGTTAACACACATAAATATATACATATATATATTTATGTATGTTTAACACATATTTCCATGATTATGGCTATCGATGCTACTGTCTAGAAACTAGTAGTAGTGATCACCCATCCAAATCGTAATGAGCAAACAGCTGATGAAGTCTTAATTGCTCAATTCATAAGTTATTGGAATTATACATTTTAAAGAGGCACGAATTCGAACTCCACTGAGTTTGAGTTTAAAGGTCATAATGAGGAGCCTGATATTTTCCAAGAACGGCAGCTTTCGAGGACATCTGTAATCCACCGACTCGCACTTGACCAGTACAATGGATAAAAGTCCCTGATTGTCTCCTTGTGAGATGGTCAATATCCCAGTAGTTGGAACATTAAGAGGGCTATCTACATGTTTATTAAAATGCAGCTTCATACGTATCCTTTGCGGAAGCTTTAACAAATTCATTTAAATAAGATAACAGAGCTTTAGATAACAAAAAAAAAAACCGAATTATCCTTTTCCAGCGCGCGTTGGTAGGGGGTCGTAAATAAATTACGTCGCTCCCATTACTGCGAACAGAATGTTTCACTCCGCGTTAACTTAAGCGCGTCAAACATTAATTGGATCCTTACAGTGTGGACCTTTCCGGGGTCTAAGAAATATTTTAAACATAAAATCCGTTTATTAGTAAAAGACTTTCAGACTTCTTTCAGGTTAAATAAAGGTTGTCTAAAGAATCCCTCCGAAATATTTTCCGTTTGTTGTTTTTTGACGAAGGTTAAAATAAATGAATACTCGCTTCAATAATATGTGCTGTTTATAAAGTGATTCATGGAGAAATATGTGATGATCACACTATGATGACGTCATATGTTTGATAAAGGTGCCTTTTAACAAACGGGGAAAAAAGAAAAAAGGTTATTAAAAAAACAACATAACGAAAGAGAAATTGAAAAAATAGTAATAATAGAAGTAGTAGCAGTAGTAGAAGTAGTATCAGTAGTAGTATTTTTTAAGATCATGAGATGATGAGGAGGAGAGCAATGAAACTATTTAATTTAAGATTTCACGAGCGAAGTATCTGTTGCCGGAGACCGTCTAAGTACCACCGCATCTCCTATTTGTACCAATGAACAGTAGTATGCAAACATTACTGTGTTCCGATTTGAAGCGCGCTGTTACTAGTGTATGAGGGTAACGAGAGTCGACATCTTATATCCCAGGCGACGAGCGCAATGTGGTGCTGTGTGTATCATCCTGACTATTGCCACGTTGTTATGGGCGAGCGTATGACTCACCATCTAGTGAACATTCCACTCGTTGCGTCGCTTAATTAAATAAAAAAAAAATCACGCGAACACGACAATAGCTGCCTGGCAAGACGAAATTCTTCATTTTAAATATTTCCTTGTACGGAAAAGAGGCGAAAGGAATGCATGCGGAATTCTCCCCGCATTCGGTTCAGATCCTCGTATACAATTCCTTTCCTTTCAATACTAATTATTTCCGGAAAACCTTCATTTTATATAACCTTACGCATTCAATTCGAAATGTCCGCTTTTGTATAATAAATATTCCTACTATATATATTAATTTAATCTCGTATATGAACCAATGGTTAGTACTGGTCTAACAAACGGAGAATATTTCACTGTTAGTCGGTCTCTGTTGCCGGACACAGCATCTCCCATTTCCGCCGCCAAAAAGTAGTGTGCAGATATAATCATGTTCCGGTTTAAAGAACACTGTAGCTAGCGAAATATGAGTAACGATACTTAATATTTTATGACTAAGACTATGAGCATATGGTACCGCGTATATCATCTTGATCAGAGCCAGTATTATTTATCAGCAGGTGAAAGTCTCGTAATGGCAAGACAATCGCAGGTAGTAGTTGGCAGGGCGAGAGCTTCATACAGCCAAATATACCCTGACTCACTAACCCTATCTTAATAATAATCTCCCAAGTTACTCCGAGGGTACACATATATGCTTTGGGTATTGCTAAAATGATAAGTTTATTTTTCTCTCTTCCTCTCGGGCTGCCACACGGTGCAGACGTAATTTTTGTACGCTATTTAAAAGTTTTTTTTTAATTCAAATATACTTATATAAAATATTTAAGTGGGAGTCTGTTCTTCCAGGAGTGCATAGACCGCGAGTATTATCGCCGCGCGTCGCTGTGTACCGGACTTTAACCGATAGGTACGTTCCGTGCTCGCATCAATGTGTGCATATTACTAATCAATCATTGATCCTCCCTCCCAAATCCCGTTTGCTCTTACCCCCCTCCCTCCCAAAATACCGTTTGCTCTTAATTCCGCCCGCCGTTTATTCGTCACAGCTCCTTGATTGATGCTTTCATAGTTTAATTGTTTATAGCCGTGCGCGGGCGCATCTTTTTCGCTTTAATAAAGTTTGCACGGGCAGTACTAGAGGTTCGCAACGGCATTCGTCCTCATAGGACTGCCGCTGTTGATCAGTGTCGCAGCTCTCCGACAATTGTTTGGACTAGGGCTACGATGCCACGCATTGGTTTGCTAAAATGGGCGGTCTACAAGATAAATCACATTCTGACATGGAAATGCATCGGACGGGCCAGTTTAATTTAACTTCGCCTAACTTTGTAACGAGACGTAATAAGAGAAGGAAAGGCAACGACTTTAGTAACGAATTCTTAAAACTTCGTGAAGAGATGCAAAATGTGTTTCAGAATTTCATGAAATCGCAAGAGAAGGAATTCAAAAAGGTGCATGTACTTTAAAAGAAATATAACAGTCGAATATTAATATTGAAAAATCTGTTGCATTTTTATCTGCACAAAACGAAGAGTTTCAAAAGAGAATAGAGATGTTGGAAAACAGATTAAAAGCAAACCGGCAATACATAACTGTAATAAAAGAAAAATTAGAAAGTTCTCAACAAGAAAGTAGAAAATCAAATTTTGAAACAAAAAATGTTACAAAATTTCCGAATGAGACGAAGGAGGAACTTGTTGGTACGATCCTGTGTCTATCCGAGAGCGTTGGTTGTCAACTGAATAAAAATGACATCAAGGATGCTTACAGAGAACGTGGAGATAGGGCTGATAATAAGAATACACCTATTGGCGTAGAAACAAACTCCACATGTAAAAAATGATGAAAAGTCTACTGCGAGGATAAATCTACTGCAAGGAAAAGTCTATTGCGAAGAAAATACTACTGCATGAAAAAGTCTACTGCGAGGAAAAATCTACTGCAAGGAAAAGTCTACTGCAAGGAAAAATCTACTGCAAGGAAAAGTCTACTGCAAGGAAAAATCTACTGCAAGGAAAAGTCTACTGCAAGGAAAAATCTACTGCAAGGAAAAGTCTACTGTGAGGAAAAGTCTACTGCAAGGAAAAATCTACTGCAAGTAAAAGTCTAACTTATAAAAGTATTCGCCGCGGCGGCCGATAATTTGATTCTTTTGCTTATTGTTTCTCTACAGTTTGATATTTCTTTGATTACAAGTATTTTTTTTTATAAATTTAAAAAACTTTATGTACTTTCCTATACCTTGTCGGATAGGTATTGAAGTCAGGTACTTATATATCTGCTTTTTACGTATTTTTTATTTATAAAAATTTATTTTAAGAATAAATAAAAATGTAAGTATGACGCCATATTTGTTACTGTCACGACTTTCAAAGAACCTAATTTAAAAGATTTAGCCTCTAAGTGATGATTATTAATTTAATTTAATAAAACAATAATTATTACATTAAAATTTGTGTACAAATAAGTAAGAAATAAAATCATCGAATTTTTTTAAAAATTTTAGAAATTAATAACGCCAAAATCATTGTTTTTGTATGGGTTATTCCATATATAGATAGTACGGATACGAGCTAGACTTTAGCCCACTCAGATCTTTTGCACCTGTTACCTTGCATCCTGTATATTAAATCCTTACCAGTTAATTATAATATAAAAATTCATAATTATTCCGATGTCGCAAATAATTCTTGTAACTGTCCAATCATAAATAAAGTTAGTCAAACCAAATACTTAGGTATTCAACTTGATCAAAGATTGTCGTGGTATCCCCAAATAGAACAGATGTTTAAAAATTTGTGACGTATTGTTCTGAGAAATACCACAAATACTTGTTCAACAAAAAATTGTTGTCAAATAAATTATTTTTAAGTATAGATAAGCACAGAGGTTTTAAGTGTAATTTGCATACAATTTTGTTTGTGAAATCTTATAAGATACCCTGCTTCTGGTGGGAAGACCAGGTTATGTAGGGCTACTAAAATTCTCTTGGTGGTCTCTGTGATTAAATTAGAAAGGGTTTGGGGATCTCCTACGGAACGCATCGGTGCCTCCCTGCACTCTGGCTAAAACATCTCACGGAAGGCCAAAGCCTTCAGCACCCACGCTGTGCGATAAATACAAGACCACCATGCATTTGCTGTCCTCCAAAGGCTTGCTTAATGAGCTCTGATGGCCCCCACTCTCAAGGCTCACGAACCCTAGGACAATTTGCATATCCTATATAAATTCTCTGCGCATGTTTCTGATCATTGGAAAGCGATTGGTATATCATCAGCTGTGGTGAAATAATAGTGATTGTAGTCCACCTAGACGGTCTCCGGCAACAGAGTTATAGGGGCCATCACCGACCCTATTGGATTTACATTTGGGGTAGATGTAAATAAGTAGTGACGTCACCCGTCATTTTGAAGGACGCGTTAATAAAACCGTATCGGATCATCGGGCGCGGCACACAGTTAACGACGGCCGCCGCGTCACGTGTGAGTGAGTGATGGTGATATCAACTCATGACCTGACCCCACCTCGATTTTTTGGCGTTTCACTCCTTTTTTAATGGCACCCTTTTACACATTTTACTTTTATCCGACAAAGCTACAACACGAACGGGACTCTCACCTAATGGTGAATAATACGCCCGCTCATAATGCGGAGTTAGTTAGAATTATACACACTGCACCGCATTTTCCTCTGAGACATAAATTTCGTCGCAACCCAGGTAATTACACTAACTACCTTCCTTCACACCGTAACATGATAGTATTTGCACATAACTGATTGGTGATAGAAATGGAAGCTGCGCTGGTAACTAAGTCTCCAGCTATAGAGATGCCAACATTGCTAACGGAAATTAACATAAACATTTTTAATGATGATTTATATCAACTCCGCTGCCAAACAGTTGTGTGCAAACATTATTGTAGTTCCGATTTGAAGGGCGCTATATTAAAGAGGTAATACGATTTTTTTTACTTTATTATTATTCTTAATTTTAACTTCAAAACTAAGCTACTAGATGAGTAGTACATTCATGTAATAACAAACGATGTGCCTAAATATCAAAGCTGTGAGAATCTTATTAGGATATTTACACAATACCAGGTTACGCTTTCACTACTAATGGAAACAGTGTTATAAATTTAACGCGTTTGTAACATTTGATACTTTTTTTATATTCGATCAAGCGACAAGACCAGCAAGACGTTCACATGATGGTAAGTAATACGCTTGCCTATAATAATCTGGCACTAGTCAGGTTGTTATAACCAGCGCCACATTGCGCTCGTCACCTTCAGGCATGAGATGTTACTTTTCGTTATAGCAATAATTTTACTATTTACAGCGCCTTTCAAACCGGAACACAGTAATGTTTGCATCACTACTGTTCATTGGTACAAATAGGAGATGCGGTGTTACCAACCTAGGACCTACCACCGGTATATGACTGTGTTGCTAGCTACGCCATAATATATATTCTTCTGTCTCTTACCAGAATTTTGTAAATTATCTCAAATTCTAGAATAAACATATCTTCTATTTTCAAATTTCGTTCGATATTAAAAATTTTCGGCTATTTCTAAAACGGAAACCAATGGTAGTGTAAAACTGTTTACCGGTTAAACCATCGATAACACTAACAAGCAATTTAAAGTTTCTCAAACTTAGCGCCGTGTCGCGGTTTAAATGATTGCTAGTTAAGCGCATAAAAGTTCAAGCCGCCAACTTGCTTCGGTACAAGTTATCAATATTGTAATAACTTATTTCCGGTACGAGTGAAGTTTGATTGGGCGTTTCTACCGATCGGGAGGTGTGGGCGAAGTTGGTATTAGTTCTGGCAACGATAATTGCTTTAACTTAACATAAATTATTTATCATCATCATCATCATGTAAACGTCGACTGCTGCCTAACAAATGAATGATGAAAAAAATAATATCATCTCAATACCTAATTATTCTTCCCTTATTCAAATTATATATGTCATGAAGCAATATTAAAATATGGTTAAAGAATATTATATGGGCACACAAGACTTATGTATTTATTCGTCATCATCATCATCATCATCATCATCAGCCGATAAACATCCACTGCTGGACATATACCTCCTCCAAAGATTTCTACATATAATCAGCATAGCTTCTGGTACCGCCGGGCATTAGGGGCCGACGTTTGTATGCAGGTAGGGTTAAAATGGGGGTATTATAATAATAATTATTATTATTTATTCGTATTTCTGACAAATTTCAAGTCTAAATTTAAAATATACTTCTACATTACGACCAGCAAAGCGGATAAGGATCAGCTAGTTATATACCATATTCTGTACCTATGACCGATATTGGGTGTGTGGGGTGAGTGCTGTAGGGGGTTCCGCCCAATATCTTACGGAGCCCAAGTCAACCTCACCCGCACGCGGTGCACCCTGATGTATAACAGATGAGGCTCTGACCACCCACTAACCTGCACTGGGCCAGCGAGGTGGGTTAATGCCCAATTCCACCCAATGAACTCTGTAGAGATCGGGATGATGATAAACATCTAACGGTTGAAATGATGACCGGTATCCTTTTTATTCGCAGGTCAAAATCAAAACAAATATGAGAATTAAAGAGACGTTTGGGTCGGAGATAATTTCATTATAATCTAATTTTATTTATACACTTTACGACCCTTCTGTTATTTTGAAAGGATCCACTTCAGTTTCGATCCTTTCAAAATAACAGAAGGATCGTTCTGTGAACTGCGGGACATAGGTTGCAAATCCCAATATTACTTTGTTTTCATCATCCCCGTAAGGCGACGAACGCTCATTAAGTCATTTGATTAATTGACTTTAGATTGTTTTCAGATATATAACGATAAAACTTAACAGACGGAAACAAATATCTTCTGGATTTAGTTGACTTATAAGAAAAGAGATAAGTAGTAAAAGATATTCTCTGTTCGTCATTTAATAGCTTTAAATATATTACCAGGGGGTAGGTCTCTGTTGCCTCTGTAGATACCAAGCATTACTGTGTTCCGGTTTGATAGGCGCTGTAGCCAGTGTAAGTACTGGGTTAACAAGACAACATCTTGACTCAGGCGATGAGTGCAATGTGACGCAGTGCATACCGTCTTAACTAGCGCCACAATGTTGTGGGCGGACGTATCATTTAGCATCAGACGAACGTCCCGCTGGGAGTGTCGCTTAACATATAAAAAAAAAATATTACCAATTTAATATTTTTTTGTATGATATATCAAAGTAATTGCAGAGGAAAAGTTAATAAACAGATATAATTAAAAAGACCCTTACAACAAGCTACATAACCACCAACCGCAAGATAAATTGAATACATTTTTAATACGTACAATAAAAACAAAAAATCTGAAAACAGTTGAAAATGAAATAACAAAATATCTATCTCACCGCAAAATTTTACGTTTTAATAAAAATACGTTTTTGTTAGTTTTTAATTAATAGAAATAAAAAAAAGGTTCAGTTTTCATTGTTTTTATAACAATGAACTTTGTTTTTTTGGGGCGACCTCTATTGAAGTAGAACCGGCGAGCGCGAACACACAATTTATTTTTTATCTGTACTGATAGCAATAAAGTTGTTTTTAATTTGTATTCAAAACTTTAAGTCATAAATAATTGAATATATTTATATAAGTATATGATGGTCAGAACAATGTTGCACCTAGGGAAATTACTACGGTAACAATACTTAACATATGAGGCAAGGAGCACAATGTGGTCAAGCATCCATTAGTTAGCGCCACATTGTTATAGTCTGGTGAATCACTTTCCATTTGATGAACTCCCTGCATAACTTAACCAAATATTTACAATGTATCTTCATATTGTCTTTATCTCCTTATTCAATATATCTCTAACTTATTGTCTATGGAATATCCTACTCAAAATGTTACCATAGATAATAATAACAAAAATATTATCATTTGTTTTAAGTCTTATATTAATTGAAAAAAGCTATGGATTTAACTGTTTTTATAATGTGTCCTCCATATCTCTTAATTTTGAATACTAGTTCTGTAATAAACCGCATTGTAACTATAATGGCAGATATTATGAGAAAATTAGTTCATCATTCCGTCATAAGTTTTATTAAGAAAATGTCATAAGTCACTTGTGTTCATTAGCCAATGATGCTGGTGAATAAATAACAAACATTTCTATAATTGGATGATAACTAGCTTTGTAGAAGTAGTCCTTAATAAATTTACATAAACTTAACAATAAAATAAAAAAATAAAAATACTCTAACTTTTTTTTAATTTTTACTCATTGGAATTCTAAGAAAATTAAAGTTCAATGAAATACTTTACATAGGTGAATATATCTTTTCTGCTATATGTTTAATATGATCTTTCTTTCAGAATAAAAACTAAATATTCCACTTTACATATAGACATTTATTCAGATACTTATGAAAATTATTACTGGAACTGCTAATAATTTTTATAACAAACTAAATGTAAGTAGTTAAATGAATATGAAATAAAAAGGCATTTTCAGCATTACATGTTTAATATCATATATAAAGTTGTATACAAATAAATAATAGTTTCATGTTGATACCTTATTTACACGGATCACTTTTCCCTGCATTTCCCTCGGAATACCATGTCTCTCTGTTAAGTGACGTCTCACTGTAGCAGGTTTTGCATAAGTTACACCGCATTTGTTGCATAAATAAACATACATCCTGTCATGAATGTTATTTGCATGAGCTAGCATTGCACTGCGTTGAAAAAACTTCCGAGGGCATTGAGTGCATTGAACTTTTTTCTCGCTGTGATAAACCATATGCTTCCTCCATATACCTCGTCTTCGGAAAGTGAGGCCACATTTATCACATGCATAAGGTCTTTCTCCAGTATGGATTCTTTCATGTTCTTTCAAATCAAACTTTCTAGGTGCTTTAAATGAACAATGCTGACATTGTAGATAAGGGCCAGTACCATGACGGGCTACTCGATGGATGTTCAGTTCAGCACTAACAGGGAAACCTTTCCCACAGTGTTCACAGATGTAACGGCAGCCTGTGTGACGTTGCATATGTTGCTTGTATGTCAAAGGATTTGCTAGTATCTTATGGCATACACGACATTTAAAATTTGTTTTATTGCCCATAATTTTATTTGGTTTATTTTGACTTTTAGTTCCCTTAAGCACTTTTCTACGTTTCACAATTCTTTTTCCCTTGCTTTGTTTAAAATCGTCAAATATTATTTCATTCTGCGTTCCAATCATTTTCTCCATTATGTCTAGTAATTGATCATCATCAGCTATGCATCTTTGTTTTATACTATTACATGGACTCTGAAGAAAATTATTACTTTGTAATTTATTTTCATTATGTGTGATGATCTTGTTAGTGTCATATAAATTCTTTTTATTTTCATGTGAATATTTACTATGCAGAATATTGTTTACAGTTGATGTGCGATGTTTTTGAAGACTTTGGTCATTATTTGTAACAGGTTTATTTGAAGACTCAGTGGGAAAATAAAACTTATAGATACAGTATTGAACGATTTTTTCTTTTAATGTTTCAGTACCAAACTCAGAACAATTTATTAAGTATTTCAATTGTTTATCACTCGCTTCGCAGTTTAACTTAAACATCGCTGCTTGCCTTAGGAAAAATAAGCATTTTGTACACATTTTCATTGGTAATTCATCATTTGATTTCAAACAGATATTTGCAAAAATTAAAACTCCTTTGCCATAATTACTGAAGTTATTTAGATTATCAAATAAAGGGACCATGTTTTCACTTTTACAAAATGATAAACATAACCGACAGATATTTTCATAAAAATCATCATAACTAGACATAGTTGATAATTGAACTAAAAATAACTATAAAACACTTATTACTTTGTTTTGAATTCACTTGAGCTGTCAAAATGTAGACGTATTAAGAGAGTTACGTTTCATTTCACACAATATATTATTAAAGTAATGAATGATATCTTATAAACATGTTTTCAATCTTAAGAATTAAGTAATTATTTAATTAAATTCTAGCTAAATAGTACTTAATAAATAAATTAAATGTTAAGTTAATTATCAATTATTAAATCATTTGTAACTAAATTTACCTATAATTTCTTTATGATTTAATTTGGCTATTGCTAGCATTGTGTTGGTAATCATCTATGTGCATAAATGTAAGGCTGAAATTTATATTACTTTCTATTTTAAAAGACATAATTTATTCTTAGTTCAGAAACATAAACACTTCGAAGTTAATGCGGACGTACATCCGTTGGAAACGTATAAGTAATTAAAACTTTTGCAACTGTAATAAACCACATCGTACATTTTAAATTATTGTTAGTCGTTAATGTTTACAGTTTGGTTATTTGATCAGACATAAATTTTGAGTAACTTTAAGTGGTACTTAATAACTTAATAAATAACATTAATATAATTTACATTTTATTTCACCTAATTTTACAAATATCGCATTGCGTAACTATTTATTTACCTAACTTTCCTTTAGTATTCTATTAGTAAACATCGATGCTAGAAGGAGGTTGCGATTTGAGGCCATGTTATAGATCATCCCGATAAAAATCTTTTCTGGAAGTTCAGCGACTCCTGCTTAGAAAGATTCGCAAAGTTAAAGAAATACAAAGAAATACCTAGTTTCAATAACGGAAATGGTTGTGTACTATTTTATAAAATGCAATTTACTTGGCCAAAGAATTGACAGAAATATATTAAAATTAACTTGAGTTTTATTCATATTAACAGACCATTTTACTTTTAAATTAATTAATGCAACTTGCTCATTATTTTATTGAAATAAATTTCGATAAGCAAAAGCGAAACAATTTTTTACACGTAACAACTTTTATTAATCCAGCATCAGTGGCTGTTAATAAATTAAAGGATTTTATAATTAACTGCCGTCTGCATAAACTTGTAATTAATTACCGTAATAAAGTAAAACTCGAAGCCGACGTGGAATAAAGCGAAATTTTAAACATCTCTTTTATAGCAGGTAAAGGTGATTTTATTTTGTTACCAATTATGACAGTGGTGACGTATATGTATATACGGCACTTAACACATTTTGGATTACGAATATCTTGAAAAACAGAAACTTGTTAATGCAAACTATAATTTCTGGTTCGATCTGCTATTACTACTCTGCTAACAATTCAAGCATTCATACCATTCATGCAATTAACATCATAGTTTGGACTCTGATTGAGTAATCCGTTTTTATAACTTGTCTATATAGGAGCTGCAACTTTTAGAATACTATATATTTAATAATTTTGAGGGCGATTATTACTAAAGGATGAATATATATATAAGTAAAGCAATGTTTATAGAGTTCAGATGATGTGGAAAAATTAGTTAAATACGTCGTTGACGAGCTTAAAAGTTAAATAATTGCGTATTGCTTAAATGTAAGCCGTATATACATTTTGGTTAGAGAGATTAATCGTGTAGGGTTCTGTAAAACTCACCTAAACCCTCATTAGGGAAACTATTACGTTCAATTTACGATGGATCGACCTGCCCTACTAACTCAATGGAGGATAAAACAAAACCATCTTGCCACACTCGTGAAACTTAAATATGTGTAATACTATTTCACATATTTTGAGAGAAACGCAAATTCCAAATTAAATCATTACTAATATTCTGATATTATTACCTCTAATCAAAGTATTTAAATTTTAATTACTTTCTTGGTAATTTACAGGTAAATATTCAAGCCATGGTATCTATTATACTTATAATAATATCATTGAAATAAAGCTTTCATCACTAAAAATGTAAGAGTTACTATTATTTCTCCCGGAGGTTTCATTGTGCAGAGAGACTTGATATTAAAATGAAGAACACGAAAAATTTACACTATTTAAAAGTATTATCGAAGGAGTACTTTAAGAGATAAGTGCTTCCTGGAATGCTGGTAATAGACCGAGATATCCTATTAGAAGAGGATTTAAAATTCTCACAGCGTCTTACGTAAATGACTCCACGATAATAACAATTCACTCTAATAGGAACTCTGTGGTAATGATATTCTAACAGAAAAGAACTTAAGCCTATTCTGTAGGTATTATATTGTACAAAGGAGGTTCGTTACAGGAATTCAGAACAAAGGTTTTGTTTTAAAGGTTTTTATTATTATGGATACTGTGGAGTGATAAAGCAGCGCTTTCCTGTTCTACTATTTTAGTGATTCTTCGTATAGTTACGATAAAAATTTCAGGAATAAATAATATATTCATGTCTCAATTGATAGTTGATGATATTCCACAGGAACTACTTATATTTGTTATTCTAATAGTGATTTTTTTTTTGTATAACGAAGTAACTACACCAGCGGAATGTTCCTCCAATGGTAATTAATACGCCTGCCCATAGCAACCTTACACGGGGTTTTCCTGCTTGACCGAATCAGAAATGAGCAGATCGGCAGGAGAAGGGTCACCGACATCGTCCAAAAGGTGACAATGGGCAGAACACATCGCTCGAAGGACTAACAGCCGATGGCACAGCAAGCTCGGAAGACGTAGTGCTGGCAAGCTCCCCATTTGATAGTCCCATGATCTGGTGACGGTCGCGGGAAGCAGCTGGATGCGAGCAGCGCAAGACTGATCGATGTGGAGATCTTAGGGAAAGGTCTATCTCTAGCAGCGGACGTGTGCCGGCCGATGATGATGAGGATGATGACAGTAACTTTGCGCTAGTAATACACTGGTCAACATTGTTCTCGTCGGTATAAGATATAAAATATCAAGTCTCGTTACTCCAGTAATTACACTAGTTACAGCGCCCTTCAAAACAAAACACAGCAATGTTTGCCACACTACTGTTTGGCAAGATGATGAAATTTAAATGGAAATGAATAAGAAATTTTAAGAGAATCAAAGATGAAAGATAGGCGAGAGGGGTGATGAACTTAATACTTTGACTTAGTTGTAGTTGATAGGAAACAAAGACGTAGACTACATAAGCAACTTATGACATATGAGAACTCATTGGAAAAAAACTGAAGTAGGGTCTTTAGAAAAGATGAGATTGGGATGAGGCTTTTTACTATTTGGAAGGTGTACGCTACTATACTGGTGGAAGGTTTCTGTTGCCGGACGTTTCCCATACTACTGTTTGGCGGCAGCAATAGGAGCTGCGGTGGTACTTACTAGACGGTCTCCTGATCTAGTGGTTATGTCTATGTTGTCGGAGACTATCTAGGTAGGTATTGCAGCGCCAATTTCTGCCGCCAAACAGTGATGTGTTCCAGTTTGAAGGGTCCTGTAGCTAGTGTAATTACTGGGGTAAATACATATAGTCTCAGACGACTAGCGCAATGTGGTGCTGTGTATATCATAGTAACTAGTGCCGCGTTATTATGGGCAGGCGTATCACTTACCATCGGGTGATCGTTCCGCTCTTTTACTCGAATATAAAAAAAATATTAACAAAATGAGACCATTATTAACCTTTATTACATTTTATGTTAATGCCGCATATATTGGACATTTATTGTAATTTATGCATTAGCGTCCATATTTGCATTATCGACTGCATTAATATTTGGATATAATGGATGGGATAAGTTGAAGTATTGAAGTAACTGGAAACTAGTGGATGGTCTCTGCTGCTGGAGACTTTGTCCAAGTAGGTACCACTGTCGGTGCAGTGTCTGTTCAAACATTACTGCGTTCCGATTTGAAAGGCGTGATAGCTAATGAAATTACTGATGTAACGAGACTTAAGATCTTGTCTCCAGGCGACGAGCGCAGACGTGGTGCAGTGATAACATCCTAACTAGTACCACGTTGTTATGGTCGGAAGGGTCTTTCTCGTTTAATACTTAAAGTAACTTCGTATATCATATGGAGTTTGTGCATCACGAAGTTACGCTGCTGGTGAGGCTTTCATGCGATACACCGCAAACACGCTAGCAGCGTTGTGTGAACATAAACGAGATCTCGTATGAAAGGTTACAGCTAGTAAACTTACTAGATTAACTAGGTCATTTCCTGATTAGTGTGATTTCACTAGTAGGGACAGTTATCATCCCACAAATAGGGCTATTAATTGCTTTTTGTATTTTATGTACATTATTAACTTTAAAAAAATATTAATTTATTTAAATAAACTTAAAAGTAACATGGGAATTATTAAGTAATGCTTTATTAATTCAAATATTTTAATATAATAAACTTATTTTTATAGACCACGTTATGTTTAATTAAATGGAAATTTTTCTAGCGATGTCTTCGAGAATTTAATTTAACTTGACTACTTAATATAACTTATACGAACTTAAGTAAACTGTTATAGTGAGTACTGCACAAAATTACTTATGTATATATATCATCATCATCTGCCGATAGACATCCACTGTTGGATGTAGGCCTCACTCAAAAATCCCTCCAACGGGTAGAGATTCATATAAGGGAATTTTGGCCATTTCTCACCACGCTGGCGCAATGCGTGTTGGTAGGAGCCAGAGTCTCGTTTGTTGATTAACAGGGTGCACCACAAGCAGGTGAGGTTGACTTGGATTCCGTGCATTGTTGTGCGGGACCCGTTACATCCCTTATATGTATATACTGGTGGTAGGCCTTTGTTGCCGAAGACTGTCTACGAGTATATACCACCGTAGCTTCTTATTCTGCCTCTATACAATACTGTGCAAACATTAACGAATTAAGATTTTTTTTATACTACGAAGCGACCAGACTAGCAGTATGTTCACTTGATCGTAAGTGATACGCTTGCCCATAACAATGAGGCGTTTGTTACGTTGTTGATGCTCACCACCACACTGTATTCGTCGCTTTAACATAACATGTAGAGTCTCATCATCAGCCGATAGACGTCCACTGCTGGACATATGCTCTCCTCCAAAGATCTCCACGTCGATCGGTTCCGCGTTGCTCGCTTCTAGTGGGTTCCCCGGATTCTCATCAGATCGTCGGTGCACACTTGTGGGAGGCCTCCCAACACTACGTCTACCGGTACGCGGGCGCCACTCAAGGACCTTACTGCTCCATCGGCCGTCGGTCCTTCGAACAATATGCCCTGCCCACTATTGAGTATAAATACCGCTTATTACACTAGTAACAACGCCATTAATACCATGAACACAGTAATGTTTCCACACTACTGTGTTGCGACAGGAATAGGCGCTGCGATGGTACTTCTCTAGACGATCTCCGGCAACAGAGACCTACCAGTAAAGGTTTGAAGGGCCTTGTACCTCTTGAAGTTTATCGGGGTAACGAGACAAGATCTTATACCTCATAGCGACGAGCACAATTTGGTGCTGTGTATATCATCCTAACCAGTGCCACTGGATTATTGTCAGGAGAAGTACTCCTCACGCCGCTTAATTAAAAAATAAATGTAATAAGTGTCAGTTTTGCGTCAAATGTTTACACAGGACCATATTGGGCTCTTCGTCTTATTACCATTACCTTGCTAGCAAGCTACGGCGCCCTTCGAACCGGAACATACGCACTGAGCACGTCTATTAGTTGATCTATAAGAATAAATCAGCAGTCAAATGCTTTCGTTGTCCGTTCGTGTATAAAATGGAGAGAAAGGTTTTTTTTTTTATTTAAACGGACGTTAAGGTTACTAAGTGTCAATTTAAAAGGCTTTATTTCCTACTCTAAAAAAATAAGAGCAGCACTTCCGTTCGTTAAATGGATGTACATTCCCCCACTCCTTAATGGGACACTTACTAATTGAGGATAAAACCCACCGAATGTTAATTTAAAAGTAATTTACCAGTAATTGCATTTTCAATTCCGCTGAAGTTTTTACTTCAGTGTATATATTTTGGTTAGTTATCCTGTGATGGTGCTTGGTGCTGGTGAACTTTGACTTTTACGGCTCCGCGGGTTCGGGACTCGAGGAGGCAGAGGTCCGCGCTTTTTTTTTAACTAACTATACGAGTGACACATTCACTTGTTGGTTAGTGAAAAGCTTGCTTATAACGTCGCGCTAGTAAGGATGTTATACACAGCACCGCATTATCCTTATCGCCTTGAAACATACGTTAAATATCTTTACCCCAGCCATTCGAATAGTTACAGCGCCCTTTAATCCGGAACAGAGTAATGTTTTCACAGTACTGTTTGTCGGCTGCAGTAAGCGCTGCGTTGTTACCTACCTAGACGGTCTCCAGCGTCAGAGACCTAACACCAACAATATATAAATGTTGAGGTTGTGTTGGTATTGAAGTTACTAGACTTAATATCATCATCAACAGGTAGATGTCCATAGCTATACTTAAGTCTCTCCAAATTAGGGGTTCGTGTGCGGGGAACTAGACCATTTCCCACCACACTGGGCCAATGCGAGTTGGTGAGAGCCAGACCGTCGTTTGTTGATTAGCAGGGCGCACCACGAGCAGGTGAGATTGGCTTGGATCCCGTGAGTTATTGTGCGGGACCCCTTTTTTTAACACCCCTTACTTAACACTTTAAAAGACCATGAACGACGTGCAATTACCATAACTATATCTCGATTCATTGGACGGAAAGAGATTAAAGACTTATAATTATTTATAATAATTAATAAAATGTTAATATTCTCCCCAAAGAAATTATAATCTGAAAATGAACGTTGTAAAATGTTTTGTACTTAAGGGTAGATTTAAACAAAAATCGGAAATGTTCATTTTGTTAACCGGAAGAATGAAATTTTTAGAAAAATATATAGGAATTTACAATGGTACAATGCTGATCGGTTGAACAGATTCTTCAAGAAGAATACATCAGAAATAAATATAGGAATGTATCCAAGATCTATATTTTATAGATAACTATACAATTGTTGAAGTTTTTTACATAGTATCACTTGAATTTTTTCATGTAGCGCAGCAACTGATCTCTTGTTTTGTTCTTGATTCGATTCTTCATGTCCTACTCATCCAAACTTCATGAGGCTGGAGATAGTAGTAAGGTTTGCTCGCCGGATTGACATTCATATTGTAGTTGATATAAAACAATCCAATACGAAATGGAGGCCTTCAAGAAAGCGGATTATTCCCTTAAAAATCGGCAACTGTGCTTGGGCGTCAATGATCACATTAGCAGGTGGACTGTTCGCCCGTTTGTCCACCTTTCCTATAAAAAAAAAACAGAAGTACTTCCGCTATAACAGCATCGCAATGTTCCGTCGGTCAACTTATAAGAATCGAATGCATACTAAGACGAATACGCCTCAGTATCTTTTACTTCATTATAACTTAATATCGCGTGAATTTGTTATAAATTCTTTTCCACAGTATTGTTTATGAATATTCCATTTTATTTTATAATATTATTATCCATACATTATATTTAATTGATATGTATACTCACGTGAAGTTATCTTTATTAAACAATGGCTAAGGAAAATCTTGCGCGGCTAAGTGCCACTTAGTAGGGTGCCGCTAATGTTTGCTCCGAGTCCATATTTGTAATATTATTCGATCATGTCACTACACAAACACTTAAGTGATGAGCTTGAGTGAAATATACCGACACAGTAAGAATAAATAATGAGTAACTATACACGAAGCTACTGAACAGGTACATATTATAGCTATACATAGAAGCCTTGACGCTTCTCTTAAGAACGTTTCGAATCCCAGCTGTGGGGACACCAAGAAGGATTTATACTTATTTATTACTTACAGTATCAAAACATTATATAGAGTAGAACTTAGTGGAACAGTTTTCTCAACCTGGCCGTTAAACTTCAGTTCCGAGATGATGATGATGGGAACTTTATGAGAGAAAAGAAAATATGCTAAATTTTAGTAGTACCGCATTTAATATTCGATTTGCCGGAATGCGGTTAACCGTTAACATGCAATGTAAATAGCGAGGATATCACAGTAATCCACCTTAACCACGACTCGGTTAGTTCAGTGGTTAAAGTAGCAGATCTTCCTACTGCGCTGTATAGAAAATATGAATGATTTAACAAAGCAATAGTAATGATGGCGGATGTCTCTCAACAGAAATCTTTAGAACAATCATGTACATATGAACATATTCAAGCACTATATACAAGAAAACAAATATTTAGCAAGACTTCTAGAAGCTTCTTTAAAAATAAATAACTAGAGGAGTTAGAAGTCTAATTTATTCGTATTTACAGAAATGGATAAGCTTTTATATAATTGGTACAGTTCCTTGTATGCGATATAGGTAAGAATATATCCAACGCTACTGTTCCCTCGGTTTATCGTAAAAAGCGACAAATAAGACATAACTCCAGGAGTAAAGCAGCAGCCTTTCATGTGACCTTTACTGATAGATCCCTCGTCATTATCATCAGTATTTACTAATCCATTGCTGGCTGGCATCCTCAAAAGTCTACCATCGAACGCGGACCTCAGCTTTTCGCATCAACCCACTTCTGACCGCTTTAATAACGTCGTCGGTCCACCTGGAGTCACCTACCCGCATGCCCAGTGCTGGTAACGTATGAGTAATACTCTCCCATGATCATCAAACTTAATCTACTGATAGGATGTATGAAATGAATGAATGTATGATGATGATACTACATTTTTGTAGGTCGGTGTTTTTTACTTCCGATCGTATATCGTCTATATCTTGCCATCAAGCAAATATATAGCTTATCTCTTTCAGTTAAATCATGAAATACCTTGTAAGGTTTCAGTGTGGAATTATTAATAGCATCACATTGTTATTGATAGATCCTATCACTTGCCATCACGTGAATGTGATGCTCGTTTCGTCACAATGTTATAGACTATGTGTTCGCGTAATACATTAGCGGCAATTTGTACGGACTATACTCGGCCATAGATATATTTTACTTAATTACAAGTAATAACATAGCTTGAACTTTATGAAGTAACTTAAATAAAATTTCTATAGCTTGATGCATATTAATATCAATAAATCCATTTGGTTTTTTTTTTACAATGAAGCAAAAGTTTATATGTTTTTTCAGTGTAGTATTGAGTCCGATGTTTTGTAACGTTAGATATTAAATCTCGTTATGATAATAATTTTGCTGTCTTCAGTACATTTCAAACGAGAGTAGATTGATATTCGCACAATACTGCTTTCTTCATCATCATCATCAGCCGATAGACGTCCACTGCTGGACATAGGCCTCTCCCAAAGACAACCACACTGGCCTTGTGCGGGTTGGTGAACGGTCAGAGCCTTGTCTGTTATTCAAACTTCATATAAGACTATAGGAAACCGTGAGCAGTTCCTATATAGTCAACAATATAGTTCCGCCCAACATCTTATGGTGTCCAAGTCAACCTCACCTGCTCGTGGAGCACCCTGCTAATCAACGAATAAGGCACGCATTGGATCAGCGTGGTGGGAAATTGCCCAAATCTTCTCATATAAATCCCTACCCGATCGACATGGGAATATTTGACAGAGGCCTATGTTCAGCAGTGGACGTCTACCGGCTGATGATGATGATGATAATATATAAAGAGATTCATTGACTGGTCTAGAGATCGCCTAAACTATATATTTTCAGATATAAATATAGATTAGATATGATATTAGAAGTAAACCCTCAAAATTTGGCAGAGGCATTGCTTCTGCCATTTGGAAGTCGACTAAGAATGAATTTTACAAAATTTCAACCCTGAAGCGAGTTGCGGTGGTTTTAAAACTGGCATGAGCCCGAAGGGTGTGTTGCTGCCGGGGGAGAATATTTCTGACAAGCTTCGAATCAAATTTTGTATTAGGTCCAGCAAAGCGGGCGGGTAAGAGATAGTTTCTATAAATAATTTTAGATGAACTGCTAGTTTATTTCATTAATATCCAATATATATATACATATATATATATAGATAGATAGATAGAGTAATTATCTCTTTTCTAGAAAAAGGTTAAAAATTATAATTAATTACAACTAAAAAAATTAATCAAGTATAAAGCTAAATATATTTTCTACGTACACAGCAGTGTAAACTATCGCGTCATTTAAGCTAGAGGACCGTTAAGTTGTAGGGCCATTGAACGAGAGGGCCATTACGAGGTCGAGATGAGCAATTTTTTTTTCTCCCAAAATATATGAGAGTCGCCTGTTAAAACGGTTTTGCTAATAAAAACCAGAATTTATATGTAGAAGGTTAAAAGAATTTTCGAACTAAAAACTTTAACATTCTACGTATACTATATGTATACATTATATTACCGGTGAATGACTCGGTCAGTACCATCATGATCAGCTGATAGACATTCACTGCTGGACCTTGGCCTCCTCTAAAGGTCTTCACATCGATCGGCCCTGTACTGTCCGCATGCAGCGGCTCTCGCGACCTTCAACAATCAGCATGGTCTCCTGTACTGTCGGACGCTAGCAGCCGTCGGTTGAAGGATTTCACATGGGGCTATTTCCCACCACGCTGACCCAATGCAGATTGATGGGAGCCAGAGGCTCGTTAGTTAATTAGCAGGGTACACCACGAGTAGATGAAGTTGGCTTCTCTCGTCTCCAGCAACAAAGGTCTACCATCAGTAAATTTATAAAGAATTTAGTCATATAGATTCTGAATACCAATAAGTGAACGAATGTTTCGACATTGAATAAAATTCTTTAACTGAGACTATATCACTTTAATTCAAGTGAATAAACAGATAAATTTTAAACTTAACGTCCTCTGTTTTATAGTTCACTTCTTACACATGACCTGTTCCATTTCAGACAAGTTTCAGTGCTCGTCAAATTGAAAGCTTTTCCAAATCACTAGTTATTTTTTTTTATTATAGAACTTGATATTTTTTTCATTTTAAAATGGTTTATCAAGTTGGTACACTTTAAAAAATAACTTATATGATTTTCAATAAGGTCGGAACACTGGTGGTAGGTCTCTGGTGCTGGCGACCTTCTAAGTACCACCGCAGCGCCTATTGCAGCCGACACACAGTACTGTGCAGACATTACTGTGGAAGTTGCTGTAGCTAGTGAAATTACTGGGGTAACGAGACAATATCTTATGTCCAAGGAAGGAACTGAATGAAAAGATTAATACTTCCAAATCATATAAAGTACATACATACAACCTTATAAAACATCTTACGTGATCCAAGCCAACCTCACCTCCTCCATTGCTCGTTAGGTCAGCGTGGTGGGAAATGGCTCAAATCCCCCACTATGAATATCTACATCATGTTTTAACGTAGGGATGTTTTATGACTATCATTTAAATTGGATATGAACAAGTAATTTAAGTACCTAAGCATTATTAATAGCAGTAAGGAAATACTTAGCTGTACCTTGCGAAATGTCAATAGAATAATGGATGCTCCATGTGCAGAAGACATTAGCTGCAGCGCGATTCCGCTGTGAAGTGTGATTTATCATCTTCAAAATTCATCTCGTAAAACATTTTGCATCCGGTTTGGTGGTTTGTGCTGGAGTGCAGATTTTCCTTTCAATAATTTGACTCATCGAATGATAGCTTCAGTGCTTGGATGAACAGTAAACACGAGCTGTAACGCTGAGCTCTATTCAATTGAAATGTGAATGGGAGAGATCTCTCGATGTTCCCGCTCATTGCATTTTGGATGTTTCATAGCAAACTTAAATAGATAGCTGTCGAGATATTCAAGTGGAGTGCGGAGATCATGAACCGATACTTATAATAATAATAGTCCATGTCTTAGTATTACGAAGATTCAGAGACATCCAGTAAAATTGTGTACTCTGTAATAAATTGTTGACCAAATGCTTGGCATTACAGAGATCGAGAAAGATCCAGTAAATGGATACAATTGGAGACTCCATAAGGACTTGTTGACTAAAGGCTATATATATAGTAATGTACCATCCTTATTAGGAGTTGCGCTGCGATAAACGATAGCATGATTTATTGTTCATGGTGGCGCCATCTGTCGGGTTGGTGGAAGACTTCTTGTTACAAATAATTTTTTTTATATATATCTATGTAAAGGCATCATTATCATCATCATCAGAAAACATAAGCACACTGCTGTATACGCACTATGCACTGTAAAGAAACCTTTCAACGAAATTCTTTCCCCGAGGCCTTTAAACAAATATATATAATACAATAAAACTTACAAAACATATGTTTTTTTATTTGACGTAGCGACAAGGCGTCTCAGATGTTCACCTGATAGTAAGTGATAAGCCTGCACATTAAAACGTGGTTTATTTAGGATGATATACACAGCACTACATTAAGTCGTCTTGAGACATAAGATGTTAAGTTTCTCTTCGGCTAATAATTTCAATAGCTACAACGGGATTCAGTAATGTTTATACACTACTGTTAACCGGAAAGAAAAGGTGCTGCGGTGGTATTTACTATGTTGGTTTCCGGCAACAGTCATCTATCAATGCAAAATTTGAAAAGGATAAAAAAGCCGCTGTTAAGTTTTTGGCATAACGCGACTAATGAGTAAATAAAGAAAACCTGTCTTTTTATACTTAAGTACAGACGCAGCATCACATTGAGATAATCGCTATTAGATTACACTGTTACCATAGCAAATGACAGCGAGAACTCATGCTGCGATATCTCGAACCAAGGAACCAAAAATCCTTGAAGAATTCTACAATCATCTCAACAGTCTCGTTTGCTATTTGTTGATTTTTAAAATAAGTACACAAATAACTTTGTTTTATTTCAAGTAATACCTAAGTTCTTAACTTTACTTTTCATTACCACAAGTAAGGTACATTTCGAGCCGTTTGTTATGAACAAGTATTTTTCCCATTAAAACATTGCTTTCAAAATTAAAAAAAAAAAACAAACGTCTAAGTCTACCCTTCGATTGCAATTTCTTACCACTGTCCACTTTTATAAGTATTTTCATTTCTTTTAACTTAAAGTATGATAATGATAAAGTCTAGATAATGTCTGTTTGTATAAATAGTTTTAGTTAAGCTAATAGCTTTAGGGAAACGCATGAGTTGAAGACAAAAAGTCTTCAGCTCCTGCGTGGTGTCAGTGTTGACATACTTACTGTCAGCCTTATAGAAAGGCTCAACGTCACACAAAGGGCAATGGAGAGGGCTGTGCTCGGAGTTTATCTGCGAGAACGGTAGAGATCCGCAGCAGAACTAAAGTCACCGACATAGACCAAAAGATTGCTAGACTTTAGTGGCAGCGGCCAGTGCACATTGCTCGAAGGACCGCCGGCTGATGGGGCAGTAAGGTCCTCGAGTGGCGCCCGCATACCGGTACCCATAGTGTTGGGAGGCCTGCCACAATGTGGATCGAAGATCTGGTGAGAATCGCGGGAACCCACTGGATGCGAGCAACGCGGAATCGATCAATGTGGAAATTTTTGGGGAAGGCCTATGTGCAGCAGTGGACGTCTATCGGCTCGATGAATAACTTTCGGCAGCTAACTAAAGCAGGACCTATCGCCAATACTAATAGTTTTATTGATTATTATTGATGGTAGCCCTCTTACCTGGAGAACCGACTTAATCCTGTTCGAAGCGAATGTTGATTCATAAAATGATACTACTGAGTATGTGGTGAACCAGTGCTTGTGTACACACCGTACCCCCCCCCCACACCCCACTAATAATAATTTAGAATTAATGTTCTAGATTCTATCTTATTTTATATATAGATTATATTTTATAAATAGGTCGCCCAGTGAACCAGGTACCTACTTTTTTGTTGGCAAAAAGATATTTTATACAATATAAACTCTTCTTATCAGCCTGATAACGCCCATTGTTGGGTAAAGACCCCCTCAAGCAACTTAATTGAGAGGGAATATGGCCTTAGTCCCGCCAAGCTGGCCCGTGCTGGCAGTGTGGGTTGGTGGGTAGTCAGAGACTCATCTGTTGTTTAGCATTGTGCACCACGCGCAGGTGAGGTTTCCTGGGGCTCCTTAAGATATTGGGCGAAACTCCCTACACCCCCAAATAAACTCTACGACTTCCTAAGCTGAAGCTCTGTTCTTGCTTTCTCCCTTCACTATAAAGTTGGTAAACAATTTAAATATAGCATTAAACAAGCTATGCTGATGAACGTTGGTGTCTTAAAGTGCTGCAATGGCGACCATGCAGTGGAAATCGTTGGCAGATTCCCCACTATGTGGACAGAGAACATCAAAAGAATCACTCGGAGCCATCTGGATTTAAATAGCTCAAAACAATGCTTTGTCACATTACAAAAGACCTATGTCCAGCAGTGGACGACCATCCGTTGAAATGATGATGACGATTACACAACTGTACACCTTATACAGGTCATAGCTGAAAATTAATTGAAACCTGAAAATTAGTTTATTACATGAATAATCCCATCAACTATACATGTACGGTGATATGAAACTGGTTTTTTTTTTCTGAAAATTACGTATATTATCTGTATGGTAGTTTGTTTTAATTCAATTAACGCTTTATCTATTTATTTATTAGGAATCCATAAAACTTTCCAAGGAAACCAGGTCTCGCTTCTAGTCTTAAATAAACATGAAATGTTTCTCCGCAGAAGGCTTTTATTTAACGCCTTAAAGGCTTCTAATTAACAGAAGCGCACTTTTAACCGCTCTTACTTTTTCCATTGCTTTACCACGGAGTCTTTTGGCCCGTTAAAATAAAAAAAAGAGACAACGGTAATGCTAAGATTTTTTTAAAGAAACCATACTGTATTAAAAAGGAAGTTCGTTTTGTTATTAAATAGAAACATTTCTGTTTTAACATTAGCGGTGCGATGTAAATGTTGGAGATTGAATAGTTATCTTCATCATCAATAAGCTAGATCTCCCTCCAGGAAAACCTAACCAACATTCAACAGTCCATGTGATGATGGTGACACCATATCGAAACATGCGACCAGAGGAGTCAGACGTTAATCTAATAGTAGCTAATAAACTTAGCTGATGTATCGTTATCACAGGACCAACTCGTGCCCTTCGCATTGACATATTTATATATAATTACTCCAGTAATTTCATTGGCTACAGCGCCCTTGAAACAGGAATACAGTAATATTTGCATACTACTACTACTGTTTGACGATTGCAATAGGAGCTGCGGTGTTACCTAGACGCTTTCCAGCAACTAAGATCTACTACCAGTAAACAAGTTGGAAGAAGACAGTTGAAAATCACATCTTTCGTTATTTAATATAATGAAGAGACCAGGGAAGTATTATGAAATGTCACTACCTAGGGAGACCAAGGCCGTGGTTTTTGGATCACATCACAAGAGACCTATGTCCAGCAGTGGACATCCATCGGTTGAAATGATGATGATTACCTAGGAAGCTGTATAATTAAGATCACGATAACGCACAGAATAGACTTAATAGTATAACAGCTATCAGTGCCAGTAAATCTTGAGAGGGAAGATGTAGGCAAGCGGGTAAAATTATTAGAAATAAAAGATAAAAGAAAATGGCGGCAAACAGTAATATTAGATTAGATGGTTTATTCCAATTTATTCCCTTGATATAATCAGGTTAATCGAAATTGTTTAGATGAAAGTGATCAGTACAATGAATATTAATTTTCCTCAGTAATATCTGTTACAATAAGACTTCTACAACATCAATATTCCTCTCAGGAACTTGAGCTACTTTTTGTCTTTGGATTATCATAATGATTTCCTACATTTACGGCGGATGTTGCCAATGTTCATTTCTTCAATAACAGTCAAGGTCTCCATCAATCTAGTCAGCTTTAATATATATTAAGATCGGTTTAACCGTTGAACTAAGAAAACAGTTTAAAAAGTAACAATACTTTTACTTCGAATATAAAAACTTTAACGTATATGAAATATTTTTCTCTTGATCTATATATAATAAGTCTTATATATTGTAGAAGTTTTGCTTTACAGAGATCCATAGAGATCCAGTTGATGGATACAATTGTATAGTCTGTAAGGACTTGCTGGCCGAAGGCAAACGATAGCGTGATCTATTGTTCATGGTGGTGCCATCTGTTGGGTTGTTTGAAAACGTCTTGTTGCAATATCTATTTTTTTTTCAATGAAGTGATGAGACGGGTGGCCGCTTAATTGATGGTAAATGATATGCCTGTCCATAGGATTGTGGCGTGATGGTACGCACCGGTGCGTTCCGAAGGAGATCCCGGAGTCCCTCCTAATGCAATGATGGAGACCACCGAAGGAATTTAAGTGAGTAGAAGCCCAACATAACCTTGTCTTCCTCCCAAAAGCAAGGTATCTATTAAGATATCCCCTACGATAAAAAAAGGTAGGATCGTACAATTCGCCACATTGCGATCGTCGCGTTAAGGCATAACATGTTAAATCTCATTACCCTTTTAATTTCACTAGCTACAACTACCTTCAATTCAGAACAGTATGTTTGCACATTACTGTTTATCAGCTGCAATAGGAGCTGCGGTGGTACCTACCTAGATAATCTCCGGCAACAGAAACCTACAACTAACAACAAGTGGTCGTAGGTCTGAAAACTAAGATTAATCGCTGAAGGCAAAGTAATTTTCAGTAATATTATAACCTGTATAAAATCTTTCAATTTCTATGATTGCGAACTGATTGAAGTTTTCTATATCAGGCCTCTTCCGCTCGTCAATCGGTGTACCCAAAATTGAAAATCTGACAAAGGGTGGTCCGTGGCCCGCGGCGCTGATGCAGAGGTTATTAATTAATAAAAGTCAACAGCGAATTTTCACTTTCAGAAAACGCTAAGCCGCATTCTGTTCCGAACGCTCCTCGTATATTAAATTCCCCGCTGCTCCTTTGAAGTGATTAATACGCTAAGCCTGTACTACCTGTGAAGTACTCAGGACCACTTGTGGGCATAGCGATGTACTCGTATTATTATACAGGCTACGCACAGACCCACTTTTATCTGGCGGAAATGAATCCTAGCTATTTAACTGCAACCACTGAACTGAGGAATAAAGTCATCGTTGGCTTCCTACAATCTTCGAATCGGCTTAACCGGCAAATAAAAAATCTAGTACATTATAAGTTAGATCTTTTGTCAGATAAGTAAGTTATTTATGTGTGTAAGGATACTTGGCAGATTATTTTTAAGAAGTAATAAGGTTTTCTTATATTGTGAAATCGATTAATATTTAAAATGGATATATATATATATACGTATATATATATATATATATATATATATATCGTTCGAGGAGGAATTTGATTAATTTTATGCAAAATATAAAAAATAAATAATAAAACGACAACAGACATTAAAAATCAAGCAAACTAAGTAATTTTTGTTTCTTTGACAATTAAATAGCTTATTTTATGTGTGACTTTTATGTAATTAATCGTAGCGGAAGATGTATTTAAAATATATCAAAATGTAACTTAAGTAATCCACATGAATTCCTTTGAAGGAGATTCAAATAAGAAATGAAAAATGTTCCATGCTAGTGGTTCCTAAATTAAAATGTCAGAATGCAACGTTATCAACTCTAACTTACAATTAACAAACTGACATTAACTTAATGCTTGGACGTTGGCGAAATGCACACTGTTTTCACCGGAAATTACATGTTACAGTTCGTTGTGAAATAGATCCTTATGCTTCTTAATTTCTACATACATATATAACAATAAAAAAACTGTATACTTAATGTTCCCACTAATGCGAATCGATGTAATTTATATAACTTGCCCTCACATGCTTAAGTTATATAGAAATTAAACTTATCACCAGTTTGGTCATCATTTGCGAAATGAGAGTAAGTTAAAGTTATTTTTTATATGCGTTATTTGAATCGTAAATATTATTTTTATTTATTTATGGTACAAACAGTCATCACAAACATGTAATAAGTACAGCTTATGATAATAAGTGAACAAGTAGTCCTCAACATCGCATAATGTGACAAAGACCTGAGAAACAAACAAACACTTTGTATTAAAATTATATATATAAAGTCAGTTCACGTGTTATATGTAACATATATTTTCCCTTCCTCGTGATTTATAATATCCTTTTGTTATAAAATACAATATCGGCCAAGCGCGAACACTTGGCAATAACATACGACTTTAAAAACTTTCAACTTGACCGATTTAAAGAGATTATTCTTTTACCGTATTTCATATTCAAGTCTTTATATTGATGGAAATTATTTGATACATATTATTATTGAGATTTAAGAATCTTTATTTCTCACAAGAATATATATACAATTCACTTATGCGAGAAGACAGTAAGCAATAGATTAAGCTAAAATTACGAGCGTACAAAGAAAGACATACAGTGATTATATAAACTTAATGCATAGAACAACTGCCACTGCAGCCGGCCAAAGGAAGGTAGTCTGCAGTTCGCGGCAGTAGTCGGTGGTCGGTGCATATTATGCATGCATATTATTATTATTATAGAAATGCTGTAATATTTACCGTTAGTACTGATGTGATGACCACGACAATATAAAGACTATAAAGAAGCAGAAGAATGGTATAAAGACGAGCAGGACGTCCGACTGGTGGTTAATGTAGTGTAGCGCTAGTTCTAGCCTTATCACTGCACCGTATCTTACACACCCTTGTTTTAACTCATCCTTTGTAACTTTAAGGTAGTTTATATCAGCAGCTACAGCAGCCTTCCGTCTGGAGCTTGGAGTCTGGGATCCTATATAATGCGACCATTAAGAGAGTTTTAATGATTAGGAATCCCTCGGCACTGTTAATGATGAGAGATGAAGGTGTTATGCAACAATATAAAAACAAGCAGAAAAATGATAAGGTGATCAGCAGGGCGTCCAAATCATGATTAGTATAATGTAGTGTTAGTTATGGTGTTATCGCTGAACTACAACTCATCCTTTGTAGCTTTAACGTTGTTTATACCAGCAGCTACAGCACCATTCTGTCTGGAGTGCGGTAATATCTACATGATACGCCTGACCTCAGAATAGTTTTCCGTAGAACGTGCTTAGGCATAATACTGAGGAGTCTGTGTGTTCCGAAGGGGTTCAGGGTCCCACCTAATGCGACCATTAAAGGAGCTTTAATGGTTACAAATCCGTCATTACTATGACCTTAAAGAAAGGAAGGTGCCGTGCGAAGGTTTATCTGATAACCAAAAGTGATGTTTGATGCATAACAACTAGTTTCACTCCTGAATATCTTTAATCTAGTATACGTTCCACAGCAGCTCCTATTTTTGTCACCAAACAGCAGTGTGCAAACGTTACTGTGTTCCGGTTTGAAGGGTGCTGTAACTACTGAAATCAAGGAGGTAATGAGACACATCAAATGTCTCTAAGCGATTAACGTAAAGTAGTACAGTGGGACCATCCTAACTAGCGCTAAGTTATCATGATGAAAATCTTGGACTACGTCGCTTGGTTCAAAACAATTGGTCTATTTTTAACAGCTCACCAGACAAGGGTGTGTTAATAACACACCCTTGAGATCTGTGTTCAGATGCAAGTTTTTCTTTTAATTAAAAATGCGATGATACGTGTGATAAAGTGGCGAATGCTTAGGTTGATACACACAGCATCACATTATACTGGTCACTTTAAGACTTAAGATTGTAAATCTCGTTACCTCAGTAATTTCGATAGCTATAAAGCCATTCAAGTTGGAACACAGTAATGTTTGCACACTACAGAAATAGTAGCTGTAGTGGTATGTCTCTGTTGCCGAAGATCGTGTAAATACACGGTGTGTGGCAACAGAGACCTGCTACCAGGAAGTTCATGTGTTGTATAGTTAAAACATCATCGCGAGCTGATAGACGTTCACTGATGGACATAGGTCCAAAGATCTCCACATCGATCGGTCCTATGCTGCTCGCATCTAGCTTCTTCCCGCGACTTTCATCAGACAGTCAGCATGGCGTCATGTACCGTCGGGCACTAAGGGCTGTAGATTCTAATGGCTCATATGGGGGGATTTGGGACATACCCCACCACGCTGTAACAATGCGGGATGATTGCCAGGACGTCGTTTGTTGAAGTATGAGCCACCCTAGGGCTAAAACAATTTACAAAAAAAAAAAAAATCGTCAGATATTAGATGTAACCGCAAAGTGGATGACCAATGTGGCCACTTTGTTACCGCGACAAGATTATGGGAGGAGTGAAAACAAACCGCGACAGTTACGTATGGAGGTCATTTTGAAAGCGTCCGCCCTCCCTCGGCAACTTTAATTTTAAAAGTGAATACTTTTATACGTTGAGCACGACGTGAAAATATTATTACGTAACGAGCTACCCTTATATTTCGTTTACAAATAAAGTTATTATAAAATTTAAATTGGTTACTTAGTCCTTTGTATAATTTATAGATTATTATAAGCAGGGGTTGCCTCTCTGATGAGTGAAGAGGAAAGTTGTTAAATATTTCTGAAAGTCTGGAGGGAAGTCATAATAGTAACAGTTATAGGGGTAAAAACTAGACAAATAAAGTATGTTATAATGAATAAAAAAAGGGTAATATATAAAAACTTTGTTAAAAATAAAGAAATAGTTAAGAAATTTAAAAACAGGAAGATAGATTTAAGTAGTAGTACAAAATGATAAAACTGGAAGAAATGGGAAAAATTTTAAATATACTGAAAAGCTGCAGAGGGTGACTTTATATTACCGGTGTTTTTCAGGAACATGCAAAAGTAGACTACGGTCTTCACTTAGGAGAGAAGGAAATGAGATGCAGAACGAAACAGATAAGAAGAATAGAGCATGTAAGATGGAAAGAATAAATGATGAGAATGTGAAAAACTAAAATTAGATTGAATTACTGATGGTGAATGGACTGTAAATAAAGACCCTGAATCGCCACGAATAAAAAAAGCTGTGGGGGTGGAGAGAGCACCTATGTACAGGCAAATAAGCACTGCGCACCCTGGATCTTTACATCTGACAATCTCCCAAATCACTCAAAAGGTACACAGCTGTGCTTTGACTACTACAACGAAGCGATGAGATGAGCAGGATCTTCACCTGATGGTAAGCGATACGCCCGCCTATAACAACGTGGCGCCAGTTAAAATGGTATTCATTGCACCATACTGCACTCGTCGCCTTCGGACATATGTTTAGTCTAGTTACCGCAGCAATTTCACTAGCGACAACGCCCTTCAAGCCGGATCAAAGTAATCTTTGCACAGTACTGTTTGCCGGCTTCAATAGGCGCTTCGGTGGTACCTACTAACACGGGCTCTGGCAACGGTGAGCTACCTCCAGTAAGCTAAACTCCGACTTTTGTGGAGTAGGAATCGAACTGGAGACTGGCGTTAAACCAAGGTTATTAAACATCCGGAACCTTATTGTTTCAATTGTCTTTTGTTTAGAGAAGAGAAGAGCGAGACGTTCACCTGATATAAAGTGATATGCCGTAACAACGTGACGCTGGTAACGAGTAGATTCTATCAAACCGGTGCGCTAGAGACATCTCCCACTGTTGATGACCATCCACCAGCCTAGTGTTCACAGGCCAATAAGAACAGGTATAAAGTAAGACCTGTATTTATGTTTTGGTTTCGAGAGGATTCTTACTCAACTAAAACCGCTTCGGTGGTCTGCATCAGTGCATACGGAGATGCTCTGGGATCTCATAGAACGCAGCGATGCCCCTCTACACTTTGGGTTACGCGTCTCTGAGGAGGAGCACAACCCTCATAAGCACCATCGCTGAGTCCTGTTCCAGGCAGGTTCGCTTGTTGACCGATAAGGACCCGCACCCTCAAGACCTGCGAAACTCTTTTACTGGTCTTCTACGATAGGCAGGGCTTTAGTCCTATTCTTACTAACCCGAGAGTGCAGGGCTAGGCATCGCAGTCCTGCCAACAGTAAAAGCGTGTTTCAGTTCAACTTGAATTTTAACTTAGTAAGAACAGCCCACGTGGAAGTGTCCAGGGGCAGTTCCTCCAATTAATTACAATCCCGTCGGCTTCATTTCTTCGTTAATTTCATTTGACATAGAATAAATTACCGCAGAGCCTTAAAAGTTAATTACAACGGTTTATTTAGGACTGTTTAGGCTTTGTCTATTCAAGTTTTTAATTAATTCCGCTTATAATTACTAAATTACATTTTAATTTTTTTTTATATATCTCGACACTTGATTATAAGTGATACGCCTGTCTATAACATGATCCCACTAAAGACGTTATAGTTAGCAACACATTGTGTCAAGACAAGTTTATGAGTCTCGTCACCTTAGTAGTTGCACTAGCTACAGCGCCCTTCAAACAGGAATACAGTAATATTTGCACATTAGTGTTTGCCGGTAGGCTGAGGTGGTACCTATCTAGACTGTCTCTGGGAATAGAGACCTACCACCAGTAAATTATCAATTAAAATGTTCATACAGATCTCTTTACACTTAATATATGTACTAATATATAAGATGGTATTGTTATTTAAACAGGGGTTGGAGAATTAAAAATAAGGTAAACATTGAAAGGTAATTTTTTTCAGATGAAAAGAGGAAAATCTCAAGATGTTCTCCTGATGATGTGTTCTACTCTTATCCATGGAAATGTGAAGATAGTTAGGATTATAAACACTGTATTCGCATTTGCTCTTAGTTTTGAGAAAGACGATTTTAAATCTCGTTACTGCTGCAATTTCATTAACTACAGCATCCTTCAAACGTTTAGACCTTACTGTTTGGTAGTAAGAATATCACCGGTAGATATATTATAGTATATTTTTCATAACCTTGTATTAGTATATGTAATATTTATTCCCCACGGATTAGCTGTCGAAATTTTGGTGCATAGCAATATGTTATCTTCAATTTCATCTTCCGTGTCAGGATATACGCAAGTGGATTAATCAGGCATAATTAGTAAGGGACCGGGGATGCTGTACAGCCGTCATTGATATTGGCGAGACATTTATTCCTAATACCCTCTGGACGTGAGGGGATTTCCTAACTGTACCCTGTCTTTATGTAGGAATATATAACTTATTACGTTCTTCATTAGGGATGATTTTGTTTATTGCTGTCATATTAAGAAAGTGTAATTTGAAGTCCCCGTGGCACAGTGGCTACTTGTCATACGACTGTCACTGGTTCGATTTCTACTACTACTACTACCACTACTGACTGTGGTAGAGTTTACAATCAGGATGCCGCTATTAGGGCATGAGTATAATGAAGGAATATATTTCAATGATTAATCTTATGATTGGATTCCTGAGTTCCCGACTCATGGTTTTCAAGGCAAACTCACCTGCTTGTGGTGCGACTGTGCTAATCAACAAATGAAGCTCTGGCTCCCAAGGACCTGCATTAGGCCAGTGTGGTGCGAAAGGCCCAAATCTTTCGAATCACTACCTGATTGTGTGAGAATCTTTGGACGAGGTCTATGTCCAGCGGTAGACGTCTATCCGCTGATGATGATGACGATTATGAGGAATAGATAACTATGGTTAAGTTTATTGTAGATTAATTTTTTTTATATATTTTTAATAAAAGTTTAATTATTAATGTAGCATATAAGATAATTTCAGGTTGGAACAGTTCGCCAGCGCTTCAACTCTGCGGTGAGTAGTCACGCGCGATCGTGCCTCTCCGTTCCATCTCCAGGATCACGAAAAAAAATCAACCACGACCAATAGTATGCGAAGCTTTTTCAATTATACAGATAACTTCATAGTAACCTCTATTAATATAAAGAAATCGTACAAATTTTTATAGAATTTCAATCTACCGACACTTTTCATTTTTCTCGATAGCGTCTCTATTGAAGGTCCATGGATAGTATCCGGTGTAGGCTCATTGTTCTCCCTCAGACAAGCATCGGCGCTAGATGCATATCCTGGCCTTAATCTTTAGATATGAGGGACTGATTCTTAGAGAACGAATCTCTTAAAATATTGGATCGATCACATGAAAGCGCGTTAAGGATTATCTTTAATAATATACAAGAGAAGAGTTAAAGTATAAAACATTGGTGCTTAAGTTTAAACTAGGACTATATATATATAAGGACGAGAATTTTAAAACAATGGAGGTTACAGTCTCCATAAAAGCATGATCAGGGTGTATGGTAAATAACCTTTAAATGCCAATTTTTCTGATGAACAATCCATCGGATGCTGAGTTTGACGTTTCCAAACTGTTTATATTCTTCTCAATCTCGTATACCTGTGTTACTCACATATAGGTAATAGTAAATATAAATTAAAGTTAAAGTAAATATAAGTTCAGCTAATGGTAAGTAATACGCCTGCCCATAAGAGCATGGCGATAGGATAATATACACTTTACTACACTGCACTCGTATTGACACATATATTGTCTGATTACCATTATTGTCTAGCTACGACTCCCTTCAAACCGGAACACGGTAATATTTGCATACTACTGTTTGTCGGCTTCAATAGGACATAACATAGACCTAGATCTAGACTTACACTAGTAAACGTTTTTTTGTTTTATATTGTTAGTATTGACATCTATAATACAGAAATATATACTCGATATTAGCTTTCATGACTCGGAGCTTTCTCTCGCAAGGTGATAGTCAAGGTCATTTATCCATCACATTGGCAAGTGTTGACGAAAGTAGCCGTTTTTAGAACATACGGGTATTCTTATCACTCTTGTTAAGAGTGATACCGACTGCGAAGTTTTCTTAAGATACTTTCTTTAAGCGGAAGTTTAAGTTCAACAGGATTCGAACCTGCGCTTCGTCGAGACGTATATGACGATAGTACTTACATATTGAGCTTTTACTGTATAAAATAAATAATGTTCATGTATATGTTTGTAATATTAATATACGAGATTGTTGAAACTATGATTTAACAAAAATATATGTAGCATATGAGGAAGGTATTAAAAAGTTTTACCCTCACATAAACTCTTCACTATACACTTAATCTTATTACGAAGCATTTCGCAAGTACCTCAAGGGTTTCGAGGACAATTAACCTGTCACCATAAAGAAGTGAAATATAAGTGACGCAACCTCGGGTTACACCTAAGCATTTACTACGGCGACCTACTTCCTTTTCCTGTTATAACACTGTCGACTACTCTTCTAAAGTACAATCAATCTTGATCCGTTACGAGATGTTTATGATAGTGTTATCAACGTAACGTGTTGTGCTACAACATGGACTCTGATGTAGCTAACTGTGTAGAATAATGAGTTTTATCAGCAGTAGGTTAACAAATTATAACTACAGTGCCTTTCACATTGCAAAATAACAACTACGGAGTGTTTACTGGTAAACGATTTCTCTGCACATAATGTAATGTTGGATAAGATCTTTACACTGTACCACATTGAATTCATCTCTTTTAAAACTTATGATGGTACCCCAACACAAGTAAATTTGCTACAGCGCCCTTCTAATCTCAACACAGCTACGTACTATATACGAGTATACACTACTGATACTTTTCTTACTGGACTTAAGATATCGGAAGGGGTCCACACAACAACTCACGGGACCCAAACCAAAGTCAACTGCTAATTAATAAACGAAGCTCTGGATTCCACCGACCCGTATTGGGTCAGCGTGGTTGAAAACGGCCCAAATATCCCCATATGAACCTGCTTGGCTTCCAGTCCAAGACTTGTTTCCCCCATCGGCCGTCACTGACACAACAGACATGGCTGGCCCGCTCTCATTTCAGCTTGAAGATTTTGAAACCCACGTTGACAATTTTAGTTCTTCGAATTTCTTCGTTCCGGATTTTGTCCTTCAGATAAATGCCAAGCGTAGTTCTTTTCATCTCTCGCTGTGCCACTCTGAATCTGTGGACAATCCCGATGGTCATAAGCCATGTCTCTGCGCAGTAAGTAAGGTACTTATTATATGATCGAAAATTCTGGTACAATTAAGATAAGATATATTTTTATGTCTCTTGCCAATCTGGTTCTAGAAGATACAACATTGTTGTATCTTAGATTATGTGACACTATATACCTTAATAAAATAATATTGTATTTTTTTATATATAATTGAAAATGTGCCTGCCCTTAACAATGTGGCTCTAGATATAATGGTACGTCATTGTACCACTCTGCGCTCGTAGCCTTGAGACAGGAAGTTAATTATGGTTATACCGGAAACTTGACCAGCTACGGCACCCTTCAACATGGTAACGTTTACACAATATTGTTTGGCGGTAGATATAAGCACTGCGTTTGTATCTACTTAGACGGTCTTCGGCAACAGAGACCTGCCAACAGTAAAATATTGCCAATACTAAAGCTCTGGACTAACTAAAGCTCCGTTGAAAAGGTCACGACTGTCTTTCCGCATCGTGGTTAGTTAGTACACAATGGTTTTGAATTACGGCCAAAACAACCATACAAATTATACAATCGGAACGTTGCTGGGAATTTAGAGGCACCAGGGAAAGGTCACGGAGTGAAGAGGGACTTGGATTGAAACAATTAAACAACAAGCATTAAGTCAGCGGAAGGCCATTGTTCGCGGCGGCTGTGTATCTTATTACTGAAGCCAACAACTGTTGCCGGAAACGTTCGAATGGATCTAACCTAAACGAACTTCCGCATCGTCTTACTATGTTCTAAATGAAAACGTTATTTGATGGTTCCTCACAAGCTTTGCAGCAGACATGGTGTCGAACTGAACAGTAGTGTCTTACCCTAACACTCATGGAGTACCTGCAGCTATTACTATTCTCTACAGTCCCATCTACTCCGACTGAGCTAATATTATTTATTCTCCTTCTCTTCTTTATTCTTCCAGTCTTGATATACCATAGTAGTTTTATTAAATGACGACTGTCTTAGGAATATAGTTCTACTGTTGTCAGGTCTCTGTTGAGACCGTCTAGGTAGGTACCACCGCAGCTCCTTAGATTTGCTGTCAAACAGTTATGCAAACATTACCGTGTTCCGGTTTGAAAGGTGTTGTAGTTAGTGAAGTTACTGAGGTAATGAGATGTAACATATAAAGCGCCGAACCTTATGTGATGCTGCTGTATCATCCAGACTAATGCCAGTTTAAAGAGCAGGCGTATCGTATTAGTTTCCTCTCGCCTACTCCAGCTATTTATTTGTTTGGTAAGTTAAACAGAAGCTACTTAATTAGTTTTTACTATTACAAGTTACAGGATCTAAGTCAACCTCACCCGCTCATGGCGCACCCGTATCAACGAATGAGGCTCTGGTTTCCACCAACCCTTACAAGGGGATCTTTGAGATAGGCACCTGTCCAGCTGTGGACGTCTATCGACTGATGACGGTGATGATGAATTATGTACTATTTGTGTATTATAAAATATTTTATATATTCTATAGTCCTTGCGGATGCTGTAATATCCGTTTTCTATCGATCTTCCCATAAATAAATGTCAGGAACGTTTCGACCTGTCGAACAGTATCCTGATGTCGGCTCAACGGTGTCTTCACGGCTTCCAACATATTTTATTGTATCGCGGGAACCTTACAAACGGGATACGAGCCATCAATTTCGCCAATCAAGTATCGACACATCAAATAGAGGGGTGAAAGGCTTCAATTTCATATATTTTATTCCAGTACTACCTTATTTGTTTTTTTTTTCAATCATGAAACTAAATCGAGTACTGCTAAAAATTTGTCCAAAATTCCTGTAAAATTTATATTCCCTGTGAAAAGTACAGAGGTAGAAAAGCTATTAGAACTGCTGTGTAGCAGAACAGCTGGCTTATTAAAACCCAGCTGTTTGAGTAGCTAATAGCACGTTTCAGCACTTCCTGCGTTTGCTTATTTTGTGTGTGTTTTTTATTCTGCGAAGCGACGAGACGGGTGAGACGTTGACTTTATGGTTAGTGATGCGCTGCTCTTAGCTACGTGGCGCTAGTTAGGATGATATACATCATCATCATCAGCCGATAGACGTCCACTGCTGGACCTAGGCCTCCTCCAAAGATCTATCTCCACATGCAGTGGGTTCCCGTGAATCTCACCAGACCGTTGGTTTACCTTATGAGAGGCCTCCCAACAGTACGTCTACTGGTACGCGGGCGCCACTCGAGGACCTTACTATCCCATCGGCCGTCGGTCCTTCGACAGGATGATGACACAGCACCATATTGTTCTCGTCACTATGATATATATGTTAAGTCTAATTACCTTTGTAATTTCAATAACTACCCTTCAAATACAACACAGTAATGTTCGCTACTGTTTGTCTGCAGAAATAAGAGCTGCGGTAGCTGGACAGTCTCCGACAAGAGACCTACCAGCACTTCATCTTTGTAATTTTTTTTTCTGGAATACCATTTTTTTTTCAATTGGTATTATATTTTGATTTAATGGTACTCTGAGTTAACATAGTATGTACTGGCACTATCAAATGGTTACGCTGACAATCAGTTTTGTGGGTGAATGCTCATGTATACTGACTGCGGTCCATGTTTGTCCAACTTGAATGTATGTGGATTATTTTATATAAAAAACTTGACACTTGGACGGATTTATACCTTCTTTCTTAATTATCTATATTATAAAAAACAGGTTTTCAATTACACTTACTGGAAAACTGAAACATTAGAAACCCTTCATATTGTCTTGCGCTTTATTATATATTTGTTTATAACTTATTTATATATATCAATTATTATTAATAGTAAAATTAAATAATTAATATAAGCAGGAAATTTATTTGATCGCGAGAGGTAATCAAAATCAGTGTTTGACCATTACAAGTGAATAATCCACTAAGTTACGGTTTCTTGTACTATTGCAGCATCCTCATCATTAGGTGCCTGTCTACCAGGTGCACGTTTTCCAGGAATTTTGCCCTCCAGAATCAACCTTGGGAACTCATAATAGTATCCCTTTTGAAGGCGTCTGAAAAACGCGATCGTTCTTTGCATGAAGGTTATCATCAGCCTACTTTACAGGATATAGCAACATACACACCCGTACCTATACTTAACATTGTATAAAACCACTTAATATTCTGATGTAAGAAAACTTCTTATATGTTTATTAATACGTATGTATGTTTGTATCATATTTAGCTACAATATACATCTACCTTGTCTGATGAAGTTACTTAACAGGCTCAAGATACAAGTAACAGGGTAGTCTTAATATTGTGTACCCAGTTGTACAACCGGCAAATCTCTTCATAACAGGCGAAGGTCGCGTAATGCTTAAAAGAGGCTTCACTTCAGTAAGTTGAAGAAACAGAGAAAAAAAATGTAAATATGGATGTAGCAGTTTCCGGTACCGCTTCACCTAACGACGTATTTGAACTGAGCTCTGACCTAGATGGCGAATCATTGTTTGAAACTTATTCTTGAGAAACTCTTCAAAGCCTAAGTGTTGTGTTCACAGCACAAAGCAGGTTACTTGCGCATAACCTCGTGCCCTTCCTATGTATAAGTAAGCGAAGTGTATACACTTAAAACTACTTAAGCTTTGACCAATATTACTTTTTCGGTAGAATGCTTAGCAGTACTCTCGAGTGTGGGAAGGTACGTCGAGAGGAAACGCCGTTGGGTTTTAGTAGGAGGTTACAAGGTGGTCTTTAGTTCGATTCTGGGGTAAAAGTAATAGAAGTGAAACGGTGAACAATTTTCTTAAACTGTCTGATTACTTACCATTCTGATAATATTAATATACCTTCACAATAACGTTGCTTTCTTACATTAATTAAATGTAAGAACGGAACAGCATACATGGCCAAGAAGACCTTAATACTTACTGAACATCAAAACTTGTGCTCTCGGGATACGCAAGGGTTATACTTAACGCAATTCAAACTCTAAATTATACTAAAATTTATTTATTTATCTTCTCCTTCTATATGTCTAATAAATGACGTAAATCTTGATGAATGATCTTTGGAGAAAAGTTTTCCAAGATATGGGATCGACGATATTATTAAGAATGCGGGAAGCTGTTAAAGCACAAGTTGTGTAATTAAATCTTTGGGATAGGCCTACATCCACCAATGGTCACCGATTATGATAGAGTAGCAATATCCATATAAACTTTTAATTAGGATTGAACATGAAAAAAAAAATTACAGCATTTGGCGAAGTAATGATACTGTGCTCGCTCCAATTTCGCTGGATTAAGAGATACAAAAGAAAGCATCCATTGTCGCACTTTCGTATAAAAGACAACAGTAAAACGGGATCGCTGTTTTCTCCTTCATTTGCGCGCACTCGCTTATATTCTCATTTAACCTATTTTATTTAAAACAAAAAAAGAGAATGTAGGCAAGTGCGCGCGAATAAAGAAGGAATTGCTGTACATGTATATATGTATGTACCTATTCCGGCCATAAGGTCTGTTACAAATAAAAATGCATTTTTTTAAATGAAGTAATGTAATATTATTAAAATGTATATCTATATATTTATTAGTCTCAGCAAGAAATAAAAAAACAACGTTCCATTACAAAATGGCCACCTTTGGCTTTTATACAGGCCTTTAATCTGTTTGGCCACGTGTCACGGATCTATAGATTTACGCTGTTTCCAAGGGAAACTCCATCCCTCGCCACCGGCACTGCTTGCTCTAAAGATCTTTTAAGACTCGATATCGCCGTGTCGTTTACAGCAGCAGCAGGCCATGTCCTCTAAAACTGACCATAATTTGAACTCTAAAGGGTCGAGGTCTGGGCTAGATGAGGGCGAGTCATCAGCTCTTATAAAATCCAAAACGTTAGTTTCACGCAAGGCTTGGGTAGTTCGTGCCTTGTGACCAGGTGCAGAGTCCTGCTGGAAACGCCACGGTATATTTTTAAACGTGTGTTGTTGAGGACATAGCTCTACGAGTCGCGAGGTTCAAATGGGAATGGGCGGGGCACATAGCTCGTAGAATCGATGGACGTTGAGGTCTTAAAGTCCTGAAATAGCGACTCCGCATCGGAAAGCGCAACGCTGGCAGTCCCCTCACTGGGTGGACAGAGGAGATAAAAAAATCGCTGGGAGCCAATGGATTCCAACAGCGCAAGACCGTGATTTGTGGAACACATTTGGAGACACCTATGTCCAGCAGTGGACGTCCATTGGTTGAAATGATGATGATGATGATGTATTGCTGAGAGGTTTCATAACATGATCCAAGACTGTATCTTAATACAGTTTGACTGAAGTTTTCTTGATAAGACACGCCCCACCAAACCATCACTGACGCAGGATGATGACCACGTTGTACCTTTCCGACCACCACCACTTTAGCAGCTTCTTCAGGACTGTGAGCGTACGCTTTATCATTTTGTTTACTGTGGTGTACTTCAATCGTGAAAATTTTGTTGACTGCGCCGACCCGCTGGCCGCGTACCCCGTCGCTTCCACCAGTGCCAGCAGCTCTGCCTGGTATACTATGCAGAAGTTGCCCAACTTGAGTTTCCTGTTGGTAACCTCTGCGGTGTTCCGCATTACCCTGAACGCCGCACCTTCCTTGTCGTCGATGCGGCTGCCGTCGGTGTAAATGGCCGAGTCGGCAGCCGAGGTGGCAAGTTGGAAGTTTACTAGTATTAGGTCTCTGTTGCTTCCTCATATAGGTTTCTGCCTTGTCGTGACGCTGGGGCTCAGAAGCCTTGGCGGAGTGGTGTGGTGGAGTTAAGAGGAACCTAAAGGACCGGGCCTAAGCGTAGGCCCGGCCCGAGTTGGCCACTCCAGATGAGCTCCTAGATTTAACCTCGGATGTTTGCCGGTGGGCTAAAAAAGGAGAACTTGGTATAGTCGCGGAGGAATATGATATCGTCGTTCTCCCTATACTCCGTAGTCGTATAACAGTTGGAGGCGGAGCCGAAGACTAGATCTGCTGCAGGGAAACGAGAGAGTTTTCTCCCTTGACTGCCATGACTGTTGGGTGACGAGTGGATCCTTTGCTCAGGTGACACTAGGAGGCCGTGAAGAAGTAGGCGCGCTGAATATTCCGGCACGCCCTTGCAAAGGTGGAGGGGAGGGTCTCTGTGTTCTACTGTGTTCCAATTTGAAGGGCGTTATTGCTAGTGTAATTACTGAGCTTATTCATCCAGAGCTGATATATTCTATGTCCCAAGGCGACGAGCACAAGGTGCAGTATATACTATCATTACTAGCGCCACGATGTACTTGTATCACACGAGCGTATCATTTACCATCAGATGAACATCCCTTACCTTCTTCTATCCTCTTACTTTGTATTCATATTGTCAAATAGATATATACACCCCCACTGATACAATTGTTGTAACGAAGGCTTTACGTGCACGAAACGCTGAAAATTACACCCTTAATTACTCAGCGAAAGTAACACGCTTGAACTTTTTCAATGTGGGCGCATTAAGTGTATAAACCTCGTGATTAAACAGGGGGTGGAAAGTTTAACGGTGAGGGGGATGGCGGGGAGTTCCCGACTATGTTGGCGCTCCGTAACTTTGTCCGTTAGAAAAAAGAGCGCCCAGTTTGTAAGTATAACGAACATAGTGTACTCCTTTTATATAAAAACCACAGTCCGATGTTCCTGTGGTGGAATAAGTTATATACTGCACCCTCTCAACACCACCTTTCAAATGGTTACTTTAAAATCGAACTTATTTATCATCCCCGTTGCCGGAGATCGTCTAACGCAGGTAGCTGTCTCTGATGAGTGAAGTTATAGGAAAAACAGATGAAAAGAATAATAATTAAAACTTACATAAATAAGCTATTGTGATACTAAATAAAGTAACAAATAAGTTAAATAAAAATTGTATATGAGAAATGTTTTAAAAGTAAGAAAGAGAAGAAAAATAGAAGAGAATAGCTGGAGATGATGTTTTTCTTTTACAGGTTATTTTCAGAACCAAAATTGGGAAAACGTATTTACTTGCGAGAGATATGGAAGAAGCAATTAGAATGAGAGTAGAAAAGAAGTGTGAAAGAAGAATACAATATGAAAAATAAGACGGAAAGAATGATGAATTATATTTAGTATAAAAAAAATGTTTTTTTTTTCGGTCTATTGTCTCTACATTGAATAGCAGGAGTAACATAATCGATATACTTCCAATGGATAGTTTAAAACGCGATGTCAGAAGTCCCTTGTTCGATCGATTTGTTAAATCTAAACCAGTCGATAAACTTGGTCAGACAAAAGGCCTCTCATTACTTTTTTATTCTACAAAGCGACGATTCGAGCCAACTTTCACCTGATGTTAAGTGATACGCCTGTCCATAACAGCGTTTACTATGATTCTATGTAATACTTAAAACGAATCAATTTATCTCTCCTTACGTCTTTCCTACTTCAATCAATAAAAAAACTATCGAACAGTCTTTCTATATCTCTGTTTATATTCAGACGTAAATTGTTAAGACCTAACCACAGTAACTTCGCTATTTACAGCACCCTTCATACCGGAACAGAGTAATATCGCAGATTTCTGTTCGGCGGCGGAAATCGAAGCTACGGTGGTTCCCTGAAGGTTTCCGGAAAGAGGGACCTACAACCGGTAAAACGACGCACTACGCACACAAATTAATTACCCGACTAACTTCCGCCCGCCATGATAATAATAAATGTTTCCGTTATGAAACTCCAGGGTTAAATCCCCCGGCTCACGCAACAAAGACCTTTTCACCTCAACAGCGGTTTCATCTCTTTCAAATCTACTTAATAATAGATAAAGGGTCTTAACTCTATCTCACCGCCATTCAAGATTCACTAAGCAACTTAACTTTACTTAAACATGTACAGCGATGTATGTAGTTAAGTCTTACATATAACTAACAAGGATGAATTAAGAAAACAATCATAAATGAATAAGTTTAAAGTTTTTAGTTTTACTGGAGGCAAGTGTTCATTGCCGGGGCCATTTCCCACCACTCTGACCCAGTGCAGGTTGGTGGGAGCCAGAGCCTCGTTGGTTGATTACCAGGGTGCACCACGAGTAGGTGAGGTTGATTAGGATCCTGTGAGTTGTTGTGTGGTAAACCCTTACAACCCAATCCGCAGTCTGTTATGTTTAAGCTGAATGTAGACTCAAGCTCAAAAAGGAGTATTTGCTGGGGTCGCCACACTTGAGTCGAGGACATCAATATGCTGGTAAATGACTCTGTACAAAACTTTTACTTCTAGAAATTGCTCGCTCTGTGCTGTCGGCTGATGGTGAGCATATTCTATAAACCTTTTCTTCGTAAATGTAAGTAAATCTAAATTCACAAAAAAATTTTGAGTTGGAGTCTGTAGTAGGTCTCCGTGTCTAGTGGTAGGGCTCTGCTGTCGGATACCGTCTAGGTGGGTGCGATCGCAGCTCCTGTATCTACCGCCAAACAGTACTGTGTAAATAATTATTACGTTCCGGTTTGAACGGCGCTGTAGCTAGTGAGGTAACTGAAATATTGAAACTTAATATCTTATGTCCCAAGGCGACGAGCATAACGTGGTGCTGTGTATAACGTACTAACTGGCGCCATCACTTACCACCAGAAAAACTTCTCGCTGGTCTCGTCACTTAACTGAATAAAAAAAATCATTGTGTGTACATTAATAATACACCCGCTTGATGTTCCCACTGCTGGGAATAAAAATAATCTCACACAAAGAGGAAATTTACTTTATCTCACTTTTTAGGAAGAAGCGGATCCAATACAATAGAAGTGAAGATTACGTTATCACTTATCATCAGGTGGACGTCCCGCTCGTCTCATCGCTTCACCGTCATCATCAGCCGATAGACTTCCACTGCTGGACATAAGCCTCCCCAAAGATCTCCACTTGGATCGATCCACCTTCATCATCTCCGCCGCTTACTAAATTAAATATAACGTCATTGTATATAAAAAAATGAAATAACATATATAATGAACAGTTATTTATAATCATTATAATGATTGTCTTAAACCTATATATATATTTACAAGTTATAAACATATTACACGAGTTTATTAATATCACAAATATATAAACTATATTTACACAGTTAAATTTAACCAATCCATTAACTACGACTACACAGATACACAGTTAAGTTTTAATTAAGACATCGAAGAGTTAGATAAAAAGTATTTGGTTCATGTATACAATGTATTATGTTTGTTGACTATATACTGCAAGAAGGTACTAACAAAATTAAGTTAAATACTAGTCAAAGTTAAATACAATACAGTTAAGTTAAAAAGGGTTTAACGTTTGTTAGTACTTGTAATTTGCCGTTTAAAAAACTCGACTGTGTTACAGTTAAGAAAACTTATTAGTTAACTTCTAATCACATCAAGTACCACTCGTTATAGTAACTTTACAAGTTTATTGTTACATAAAACATATATCCGGTCCTAATTCTCCATTTCTGATGATATACACTCCTCTTTCTCCATCAACTATATTTTCCTTTCCGATGATTTTTATGTTAATATAGGGGATGAAAATATCGTTACTTGTTGAAATAAATAATATAGGAAAGACTTTTCCTATAGCATAGGGAATACTAAGCAAAATAGTTTCAGTTTATATATTTTTTTTGTATGTATATATATATATTATCATCATCATTATCATCAGCCGATAGAGGACGTCCACTGCTGGATATAGGACTCCCCCAAAGATCCGCACTTCGATCGGTTCTGCGCTGCCCGTATCGCCAGGCAATAGGGGTCGCCGTTGTTAGAGATTCATTTAGGGGATTTGGGCCATTTCCACCACGCTGGCTCAATGCGGCTTGGTAGGAGTGGGGCATATATATATATGTGTATATTTATATTCTCAATCTTAATTTATACATACACTTTGCTACCTCCATATCTGTCTCACTTAACACAGATTAAGAAAAGGACCACAGACATTATCTCACATTATGTTTGAAGTGAATAAATATCGTCCTTAAATTAAATTATCACAAATTAAAAAAAAGAAAACAGTAACTTGAAAGATAGTCGAAAACTTCAAAAAGTCAATATCCTATATAAGCTCTCGATAACTTGAGAAGAACTTTTATACCCCATATATATATAATTCATTTAAGTTGACATTAGTAAAGGACACCGGATCTTTGTAGTTTGAATGTAACATTAACCGGAAGTTGATAGGTACAGATCTGTCGCGTAACCTATTCAAATGATGAAGATGACCATTGAGGAGATTTTAGACGGTAAAAATCTCCTCATAGTCCTCACTTCCTTCAGAAGAGAGGGTATGTTTTCTTTGAACTTAAACACCGGGTACAAAATGTGGAATCAGTGGTTTTTTAAAGTTAGTAACATATCTTCAAGTTTAATGTACTTAATCTATAATGAAGAAATATTATTAACACTAAGTTAACCGTAGGCCTGTGTTCTATATTAAATATTAACTTTAGTACATTAATTAAAAAAAAAATAATTTCATATAAATGAGTCGAAATCAACGGGAATATACTCATACAAAGCGTCAAGAATTTCTTTGAATAACATATAGAAGTCTTATAGGGGTCAATGACCTTTAACAAAATTCAATGTTTTACACCATAACAATTGTGCGAACAGTTCCCATCTGTGGGCTTGAATATATTTAAAATACCTAATAATACACCTATCCAGACTCCACAAGATACGGTCCAGGAATCGAAGTGATGACCTTACTGGTAATTTTGATAAATATATCAGTATGTAGAGAATTTTTTTTTAAATATATATACTTTTATAGAAGTAACTGACATTGATAGCGAAATACAAATCAAAAACCTCGAAGATTTTCTTATTGTACATCTAATACATTATACACATAATATGTTTTTTTTTATATTCTAAAACATTCAATTTATTGTATAATTAGAATGTATTTACAGTTGTAAATTATGTAACATTCAATTAAAATAAAAAAACTTTAAAGGACTATAAATTATTTTAAACTACCCTATTTAAAATTCAATACACGAACTCTCTGCTCCAGTTATGGCCACGGTCGCGGCCTATAGTACTAAGCATATATTATCTGAATACCCCCGCAGCTTCTGTTGTAGCCGACAAACAGTAGTGTGCAAACATTACTGTGCTCCGGTTTGAAAGGCGCCGTAGCTAGTGTAATTACTGGGGTAACGATATTAAACATGTTATGTCTCAAGATGTCACTGTTGCTGTTTATACCATTGTAACTAGCACCATGTTGTTATGTGCGGGCGTGTCACTTACCATCAGATAAATCTCTCGGTCATCTCGTCGCTTAATTGAAAAAAAAAAAACAGAAATTAATAGGCTGTTTCTAGACGAGTACACTTTACTACCTAAATTATATCTCTGCTTATCATCAAGTTGAATAGTAACACAATTTATAATATATATAATCTACTTGTGGTAGGCCTCTGATGCTGGGTACTGAGTAGGTAAGTACCGCGGTGTCTACTTCTACAGTAGTGTGCAAACATTACTGTGATAGGCGAAGGTCCCGCTTAGCTCGTGACTTAATTGTATAATAGAAAAAGTAAAAAGTCAAGGGAGAGTAGTTACTAATACCCTCATCCTCACAAAGACGATGTTCAGCTGGACCAGTATTCGAGTACCTCGCGACCGCGGCCGTTGAAGCAGTGCCGAAGAGTTACTTGTATTAAGTTTTTTTTCCCCAAGCTGTTGTTAAGTTGAAAATACTCTTAGTATTATATACTCAGCCCAGTATTACCTACCCATATCCATATAAATACATTATATGGGACTAGGTGTTCCATAACTGTTTTGCCGTCCGTAACACCCTCGCAACTAAGTTTGAAGGTAACACTTTGTAGTCTCCTGGGTTTATGGTTACAGAGATATCATGATGAGTTCCTATGTAGGTGGAAATCTGGTATATATATAATGAAAATGTATTTCTTTTGTTCGCTAATCACGTGAAAACTAGTGAAGGTATCAGGAACATGAATATTCGATGCGGAATCATTTATAGATATAGACTGTTATAGACATTTTCATTTCGTATTATTTATGCGGTTGCTATAGCAACGGTTACTGTTGCTCTCAAGGAATATTTCAGACAAATTTCAACTCTAATTTTTTATTACCACCAGCAAGCGGGCGGGGAACAGCTAGTATATATCTATATATATAGATGGATAGGTGATGATGAGTTTTTAGTCCTTGCTCAGCCTCTGTTGTCGGAGACCGTTTGAACCGTGTGCAAACATTACTATGTCTCGATCTGTGTATAATTCATCAAATGGGATAAACGAGAAATCTGTGTTAGCATCTTAACTAGCACCTCATCTCTTATTCATCGATTACTTAAACCTCTAAGTTGTTTAAGAGCAGGTCGCATCGGTTAAAGCATCTCCAACACATTCGGCTCTTTTAATTGTGGCACGAGCTCGACTATTGTATTGGTATTTGTTTATTATTTACATAGTTTAAAAACTTATGAAACTGTTCCTTTTTTAAAAGTTACTCGAAAATATTCTAACGGAGGATCAGAACCTGTGACTCTAGTTTCATTAACCATGCCATTGACTACCGGACTATAGGTGTGTGTGGGAAAGTACATGCCACAATCGATTTAACAGCAAAGTTATTGTTACTTGTTAATTAAAATTGTTTACTTTGCTATATAACATTGATAACTTACTTTATCTTAAGTAGACGAAAGATTACAAAGTATGTGTATAAATCTTGATTGAAAATTCAGTTTTTTTGTCACCGTGAAATGAGATGAGCGGTTATAATAATTATGTACATGAGGCCGCGGACGCTGTAGCAGTTCATCAGATTGGGCGATGATGATTGCATGGCAGCTGGGTTTTCACCTATAAAGGAGAAAATAAATTAGTACCTAGCTTTCAGATGTTAAGTGAGAATGGGTTTGAGGTGATGGAGAAATATCCTCACTCAACACTCCAACTTTTATTTACTTGTCGGCCGTTAGTCAAGTTACTGATCCTACGATTAACGAGTTTGATATTTGAAGAGTTAGTTCAGTACTTATTGTTATCGCCAAGCATGCAACTTTACTGCCTTCTGTTTTAAGAGCTATGTAGCTGATGAAATTACTGTAGTAACTAGGCATTAGATCTTATGATAACGAACAAAATGTAGTACATATAATATTTACTACCCGACGGCTTCCACCAGGTGGATTTTTTCATTCCTTCTAATTTCATCGATAAGTTTAATTAGAAATAATCAACACTGGAAGGTGATTAATAACCTCAAAATGTCGTCTTGGTACCTAACTTTAGATTTCTTAAAAGAAACGTTTTCATTCTTATGCACTTATAGAGTTTACTTAAGAAAATGCTAAAATTGCTTTATACATAAACAGAGCCTTATTTCATTTAGCCTCTAAGCGTGGGGAAAAATTCACGCACTACTGGGATCTCATAAATATGAAAATAGTCCCAATTTTGTCCGGCGTACGTTTGGACCGTTTCATCAGTAAAAGTGGATTCTGTCGTCTGTAGGCATTAGGACAAAAAAAAAAAACGGTTCAAAGATACGCGCAATACGAACATTGAGCTAAAATTATCCTTCGGTTGGTGATAAGAGTTTAATTATACTTATTCCATTATAGATCAAACTTGAATGTATGATAATTTAACTGTTTCCTGTTCCGTCTTTAAATAGATTTTTCTAACCCTAAAATATGATATAACCTATAGGTTATAAATAAGTCTGGATGGAATATAATTCAACTTAACTAAACAGTTAATGTATCTCATAATTACATATAAACTAATAAAAAAAGCCATTTTGATGATCTTGCTGATGAACTCGTAATATTATTTTAGTAGGATATAGTCATGGTCGTAATCCACTAAACTCACCAAGAACCTTGAAGATCTGGAACTGTTACAATCGTAACATGCGTACACGTAGGTGTGGTTCATAGGTTACACTATTCTTTGGTATGGTTAGTATTGACAAGGTTCCCGTGTGAGTGATGATGATCATTGGTTAATATATAAAGGTGAGGAGGTGGAGGAGGCTTACCATTAAAGATATGGACGTATATACTCGCTGGTACCGCGTTATTGGGCACGCAAGTGTAGTTCCCCGCGTGGGACACGCTGGCCGCTGGTATGAGCAGGTCGGACAGCCGCTGCGCCGGGTCCGTGGTCACGTTGATGCCTCGCTCGACATCGTAATTAATCATCCTGCTGTTATGGTACCTAATTACATTTATAATTAGCATTACAGATTGTATAACAATGCATTTAACTGCAACACATTAGAGTTGTACCGACCAAAATACAAAAGCGGGCGCCTCAGTCGTCTGAACGACCGAGCACTGCAGCCGCAGCGTGGAGCCCGGCTTGAGGTACTTCTCCGTGGGTCCGGATATTTGGGCTCGTGCCTCTGCGAAGCGAACATTTATTTAGCGCCGTCAACTGGAAATAACGTTGATATATTATCCGGGTAACAGATGCTCGCGAGGGATAATTTCTTTCTCATATACTCGGCTCCGCGGATAGACGAATGGGTAAGCTTTTTCCGGCCAGGAGGAGTAGGGTCCCGAGCTCATATTTTTGGACAAACTATAACTTTAAGATGGTCCTTTAAACCATTACTTTACCAGGATAATAGAATAAATAATACAATTACTAAAAATTGGTTTGATTAACAAAGCAAAAATACTATGCGGATTTGGAGGGATAATGATGAGGAGGTTCCGATATCTTCAGCTGCGCTCTCCCAAGATACCACACTTTGGAAAGCATAGTTGTACTCAAAAGTTCCGGTTAAAAGGTATCAGAGAGACACTGTGGGTTTTAAGCCAGTATGAATTGGGTATAACTTTTGTTACCATAGAAACAGAAGGGTATCTCATGTAATAATAACACTAGAAAAAAAGGCAAGCTTTAAGCCTTTTTGAAACATACCCTAAAAGGGTTCTAGAGCACTTAAATAAACTCGTCATCATCATCATCATTAGCCCATAGAGGTTCACTGCTAGACATAGTCCTCCTCTAAAGATCTCCACAGAGTTTATTGACAGGAGTTGGGCCCTTGCCTACCAGCTGCCTCAGTGCGAGTTGGTGGGTGGTCAGAGCCTCGTCTTATTCAGCAGGGAAAATGTTGAGTGGAACCCCTTACGAGTTTAAGTTTAAGTGAATTAGCAAACTATTACTTTGATCTGTACAAATAGAAACTTAACAAATTATTGGAGTTACGCAACGTAATTACATTTGTTCCATAGATTAGCGTTACATGTTACAGTGTGAACATCCTAACTAAAAATCAATGTTGGGACTGGACTACCTATTTAACGGTTTAAAGGACTAATTATTTTTTATTATAAAAATATTCTTCAGGAGAGTCTACGTTTGCATAGAATTTCTATTTATTTTGAGGATTTCGTTGATCGCCTTTCTATCGGCAAACGGTTACCGATCCAGCCATCAAGTTTCACTTAAGCTTATCTTTAGCTTTATTGATAAGACTAAATGTCTTGATGCAGTCGAATATTCAAAAATACTCAACAATTTTAATATCTACGTCTGTTGGCGCCTTTTTTTAATTTCACACAAAAAAAAACGTATAGTGTTTACGTCAAAGTTCAAAGGTTTCATGTTACTTAAATTGTTCTAAAGGTATAACAAACAGATAAATTGTTAATTAAGAAAATAAATTATCCTTTTTAACCAAAGGTATATGTTAAGGAGTATTATCTTCCGGTGCAACCTCATAACCCATTTTTCACTCATAAACAATGATGTCGTCATTAGAGAACTATTCAGACTAATAAGTTTGTATGGGTAATATGGAATGTGATGACTGAAATGTCCTGTCGCCTTACCGACGACGTCCAGGCGCAGGAAGATGCTGGTGGGTGGGTGGGAGGAAACCTGGCACTCATAGACACCGGCGTCACGTTTCTGAACAAACTTCACCTTCAGGGTCCAATCCTGATGAACGTCATTGTTTAGAATTAAAAATCCTATTAATGCGAAAGGAAAAAAAAATCTTTTGTTATAATTGAGAAATATTTGTACTGAAAGTATGTCTTTTATATATATATATATATATATATACATATATATATAGACGTATGTACACAAAAACAAAATTACATATATACTACATCTTTAAATGTACTGAATATACAATAGTCACTAAAATCCTTAGACACCATTCCAGTTCGCTACAGCAGCACAATAGATTGTCTCAAAGCTGTCTGGATATCATTATCCTTTTGTAAATCAGCCGTAATAGCTTCACTGTGTTCCGCTTATGAAAATCTAAGAACCATAGTATCCTGGACGAGCACTCTTTACCTTCAGTCTGTTTGTCACTTAATATCAAGTATTAGTAAGATGATATCTCAGTTGGTGAGAATTGTTACCTCTGAATGTTGTAGATGTATCGCCTGGAAGCGCTGATCGGAACTGTACGTTGTTAACCCGACCGTGAGAAGGTGGTAGTCCTTTCTTCGTATCCATGATACCTGTTCAGTACATTTCAAATTTATTGTCATATTAATCATGGAGGTGTAAGCGTTCCCGCATCACATGGGATCCAAGCCAACGTCACCTGCACGTGGTACACCCTACAAATCAACAAACGAAGCTCTGACTCCCATCAACCCGCATTGGGCCCGTAGTTTGAAATGGCCCAAATCCTCCCCACCATATTAATCTCTACCCGATTTAGGGGAGGCCTATGTGCAGCTGTGGACGTCTATCGGCTGATGATGATGAATAATGTATAAATACAGATTTATTACAATAGACTATCACACAAATAACAATTCAATAGAAACATTGGGATTACAACAGTAATTTGGATGTAATTACTTACACGTTCTCTACTGTCAGGCAGTAAAGTTTTACTAGTGGTATGTATTCATTGACAAAGAATCCTTACGTAGGTAGCACTTCATCATCTATGATTTGACACAAATGTCATCATCATGAACCGCCGATAGACGTCCACTGTTGGACATAGGCTTCCCCTAAAGATCTCTATAGATTTCATTGAGAGGAATTGCGCCTTAGCCCACCACGCTGGCTCAGTGCGAGTTGCTGGGCTGTCAGACCCTCGTCTGTTATTCATCAGGGTGCACCGCGTGCTAGGCGCAGATGTTACGCGGAATTCCTTACACTGAAACTGTGATGCTGAGTAAATATCTTAAATAGCGTCATATTATTAACAAGTGTTTCTTTACTATCATGTAAAAGTTATGCTGGTATTGTTGTTGTATAAAACAAATGGTACAGTCATGTAGATAATTTTCTTCCGTTAGGCAGTAGTTTAGTAAATTAGAGAAATACTGAGCGTTAGTGTTATAGCTTCGGAGGCAAGGAGGAGTTTGTGCAGTGTAAATACATTAGCAAACATCTCGTTTAATAAGCCAACATATCCCTTTTTTTTGGTTTTGGGGGGAAATCTTCGATATTCTGTCTTCTGGGGAGAAGTCAGAGTTATGTGGAGATTTATCTACTAAATCCTTCAACATTGTAGAGGTCACGGGATCTCCGTTCGGAACACAACCGCAGCCTCTCTACGCTATCCTGCGGTAGCCCGTCCCGGGGTCTATTTTATGTAGATCCTTCTAGCTTCGTGAGTACCTCATTGACCGGAGACCATGTCCAGCCATTGTCTTCCTCATGATCGTTTAAAAGGCCATGAGAACCCCTATCCTGACCATCAACAAACCAACATACCACTAACCAAACACGAACATGTTCTCATTAGACTTGAAAACTTTCTATTGTAAGTCTTTCTTCAGCCTTTATTGTTTTTTTTAGATACAGTTGATAAAGAAAATGTTTTTTTTTTAAGGTTGAAATAAGGGTTTCGTGCTCTACTGTGCGAGGATCGAAGCGATTGTTTGTCTCCGCCACAGCGGCGATACATATGCAGTGGATTCAAGGAAATCCGCTGTAGCATTAGACACGAGGCTATAAACAACCCGTCCCCGACAAACATTTGCTTTGGGTGGGAATGGATTAGATGTTCGCTTTTCACCGCTGAAACGAAGGACACGGGGTACACATCCCCTCCAGTAATATGTAACAGTGGCTTAGATGTGACCAAATGTCTTAACTGAACTTAATCAAGTAAACTATTTAATAGTCTTATTAGTGGTAGGTCTCTGTTGAGAAATACCATCTGCCGCTGCTCCAATTTCTGCCACTCATAAACACCGTGCAAAAAGCGAAATTACTGAGGTTCTTATGTCTCAAGGTGACTGGAGAATGTGGTGCTGTGTATATCATCCTAATATATCAGACATTTTTATATCTTTAGGAGTATCAGCTGAAAGATATACAAACTTGATAAAGAGAAAGTAGCTCGACCTAAATAAAAAACTAGACACTACCCGCAGTAGTGCCAATTATGCTGAAAATACGAATGTTTTAAACCTAGTATTTTAACGTCTAACAGACAGTTAAAACACTAGGCTAATATTTTAGCTAAGTAAACGTATACTTTAATTAAGTTACAGTAAAATTGAATAAGTTTTAAATGAGTAAGTTTAATACGTCGAGTGCGAAACTTGTTTTAAAACGTAATGTCCATGTTCGAATTACTGTGCGACTAAGAAAATCAGTTCTTTTTTTTATTTGCAAGTGTCGAGACGGGCGACAGTTCACTCAATAGTAAGTGATATGCCTGCCCATAAAAAAGTGAAGCTAGTTAGGATGATATACAAGCACTAGTTACATTGCGCTTATCGCGTTGGTACATAAGATATTAAGCTTCCTCACCCCAGCAATGTCACTAGCTACACCGCCCTCCTAACTTAACCACAGTTCCTGTGCATTACTATTTGGCGGCAGGAGTAGTACTTGAGGTGGTAACTACCTAGACAGTCGCCAACAACAGAAAGCTACCACCAGCCTATCTCAATTCTCTGCTATGGGAAGGCTTAACATTAATAAACGTTACAGGGTTAATTATGCCTTGCTTCGCCATAATGATAGATTTATGATCAGATCTTAAACATCCTTTTTTTTTATTGAACGACGAGACGAGCAGGAAGTACTCCAAGTACTCCATCTAGTACTGCAGGAGAGAAAGAGAAATAAACATTTTTCTCTGGTTAACTTCAACTTTGAAAGAAGACTCATTATAGACGGATAAATAAAGTTATAAATAAATAAATATAATAACAAACTACCCCCAGTTTTGTGCGGGTTGCGAACTTAATACAGATTGATAATAGAGATGAGAGTAGAGAAAACCACAAAACTACTTACTGTAAGGAGCAGCAGTTTATTTGATTTTGGAGAAATTAAGGACGAAAGTTCTAATATTAATATAACAGGCGAAGACCTTATTTACTACTAGTTTATTATAGTAGTGTGTCTAATAACTAAGTCCAAGGACTTACAAACATCCATATATTGCTGTGGTCCGTCTATGTTGCTATGACCTATAATCTCGGGCTATTAGGAATAGAACCTAAGTGAGCTCTGGCCTGTAGTAGAAGACTGAATGAGTTTTCGGATTCGTGAGTTTTGAAGATGGTGCCTCTCATTGAACGACCAGCACGAGGTGGTCTCATGGTTGTAGTAGCAAGGAAAGTGTTGAGGAGTGTATGGTGTGTTCTATCAGAGATCCTGGAGCTTCTTCTAAACCACTAAGGATGAACACCGAAGTAGTTTTAATTGGTACAAATCTCACATAATCCTGTATTTCCCCTAGAAGCAGGGTATATTTTCAAGTTGTTCTTCTTGACAAAAAAAGGCTCTGTTGATGGAGACTATATTTATTTATTATGACTATATTAAAGAGGGTAGCTAGAGAAATTACTTAAGTGACAGGACTTAACATCTTACCGATATACTTCTCCAAAGCCGAGCAAAATGTGCTGCTGTATATATCATCCTATCGCCACGTTAAGTACCGGCGTTACTTACCATCTTAAAGTCTTCAGATTCGAGGGGTCATTAACAAAAATGTATTAATTTGTTTCATGTAATTACTGTGACGGGGTAATTTAAGCTTTTCAACTTGAATAATGTTAACTTTTAATATGCAATGTGAATCAAAAGCACCCTTGACACAATTACAAACATTACTTAATATAAAGGAGGTATATAATAATTTCTAGTTAAGTGAGCTGTAAGTTTGACGAGCTTCCGGTCGAAGGGAAAAATATAAATGTGAAAACCGTAAATAAATAATTTTAATAATCATTTCACATTCAACCGGGTTCCTCAATAGGATCTGGGAAATTACATTTCGAGTATCACTTTACCCACTTGGTCTTTTGTTAGGGGGAGAACACGCTCCAGTGGACTTGCGGGCGGTGGAACCTGACCCTCCAATAACACGCTACATTGGGACTTCGGAAATAGCTTTAATAAAGAAAAATATATATATGTATATCTACTTTGTATCTCTTTTTAAACTACGAGATGAGCGGGACGTTTACTTGATAGTAAGTCACACTTCCGCCCATAACAACATTCCACTAGTCAGAATGGTATACAAGTAGCACAACTTTGTAATCGTCACTTAGATACATAAGATATTAAGTCTAAATACTTCTAGTTTTTATTTGATTAACTAGCTCCAAGGCTCTTCAAACCGGAACACAGTAATGTTTGCGCACAACGGAAACAGAGTCGTACTTCTAGTCGATGATGTCAATGATCATAGATTTATATTCCCCGTGACCGTTTAGCTACTTCCGCCGCCTAACACTAGTGTACAAATATTACCGTGTTCCGGTTTGCGAGGCGCTGTTGATAGTGAAATAGGAGTAATGAGATTTAATAATCTCATATAACAAAGTAAACGAGAGATCAAAAGCTTTTTTATTCATTGAAGTAGGAAAGAGAAAGGTAGAGGTATATTAAAGTGGTTATAGTAATATTTCAGTGAACATGTACATTTTTCCAACATCCGGTTTCGTTTGTGTACTGCAGCACGAGGAGGATACAGAGGAGAGGGAAACTATATAAAATCCAATTCACACCATCCCGAAAGAGGTTTCATTTTAAGAAATTAACATTAATAAGTAAATGAGAGGACGTCCTCAGTACTTACGATACCGTCACCGATATTCCTGATGACGCAAGGCAGGAGCGCCGTGGATCCTGTCTGCGATGTCACCACCGTGTTGTTTTCAGTCCCGAAGTGTTTCTCAGGCGTGTTGCCAAAGAACTCGTCCAGCGGTGGAAATGTGACGGTGAGCTCGTTGTGCTCCGCTCTCAATGTCGATGGCGACGGCACCGGGCTTGAAGATGGTCCTGGGAATCATATACTCCATTATCTTCTGGTTAAATGAACTGTGCAGCACAAACATATTCTAAACGAAGTTCAATATTTCTTCTGATAGACGTCCACTGTTGGACATATGCCTCCGGAAAAGATTCCCACAACGATCGGTTAAGGACTAACGAGAGGATTTGGGCCATTTCCCGTTACGCTGCCTCAGAGCGGGTTAGTGGGAGCCAGAGCATCGTTTGTTGATTAGCGGGGTGCACCACGAACAGCTGAGGTTGGTTTAGATGCTGTGAATTATTGTACGGCACCCCTCACACCCAATCCCCGGTCTGTTATATGTTATGCTGAATGTAGACCCTCAAAAAGGAGTATTTGCAGGGGTCGCCACACTTGAGTCGAGGACATCAGTATGTTGGTAAATGACTCTTTACAAAACTTTTACTTCTAGAAACTGTTCGCTCTGTGCTGTCGGCTGATGGTGAGCATATTCTATAAACCTTATCCCCGTAAATGTAAGTAAATCCAAATTCATAAAGTAATTTTAAGTTGGACTCTGGTGGTAGGTTTCTGTTGCCGGAAATATTCTAGGCGGGTACCGCCGCAGCGCCTATTTCTGCCGCCAAACAGTAGTGTGAAACATTGCTGTTCCGATTTAAAAGGCGCTGTAGTTAGTGCAATTACTGGGATAACGGGTGAGTGGGCGTATCACCTCACCATCAGGAGTACGTCCCGCTCGTATCATGGTTTAAATACATTAATCTTAAAGAGTCAAAAAGGTGTTCGCGGATTCGCGGATGTTTCGTATGATACCGCCGCTCCGAGCGCAATAAATCGATTCGTAAACAAACGTCAGCTGCATGTTTGTGCTGGTTGTGAACGGAGCTCTGATCGTTACACGTTCCTCGTGTACTATACACTTGCTTCACACTGTTAATCAAGTTTGTATATATTCAAAAATTACCTAAAGCTAAAGCAGTACAGCACTGATATAGTTCATCATCATCATCAGCCGATAGACGTGTACTAACATAACTATAGTTACATACATACATTTTTATTAAAAAATAAACTTCTTACACTACAACGCAGGAATATTTTACCTTTTTTTTTGTTTCTTTATTTCGTGGGAAAATCCAGCATTGGATACCTTTCTGCTGTGGTGGAAACAGAGGGGTTATGCTCTTACCGGCTAAAAGCCCACAGTGTACCTTTCGAGAGACCTCGATAAAGCCGCGACTCGGGGTGTAACTGGAACTTTCCACCCCATTTAACAGTAATAAGCTGAAGTACCGCGCGCCCCTACGAGGCATAACATACTTGGTAACGAATTAGCACCAAATCCGCCACCATAGCCTCAGTAACTGCCTGCAGATTGAGAGATAGGTGCTTTTCTCTCGCTCTCTCTCTGCAATCTCTTTCTCGCAGAAGACTATACCAGCATCTTACGATATCTCACTATTGATCATAAATAAAACCAAGCAGTATGAGATCATCCCCCACAACAGCGACGAGGTCTTGGCGTTGAGTATCCCATAGGAATAACTCACCCTAGCTAAGAGGCAATATTTGATGATTGCATATAAGTATGAAACATAGAGAAAATTAATATATTTGTGAATACAATAATATATTAATTTTAATTAATTAATATTTAAGTTCTTTTTCCGGTCATCCTTTGTTGTTTTTTTTAATCTCTTATATTTGTATGCTTACTGCAATAAACTGTTTATACATCTAACTTAAAATCGTATGATCCTCTCAGCGATCAATCTATAATGGTCCTTAATAAAGAAGATACAGGATATTTACAGGAGGAAAAATTACATGTAGTATATACAATAGATATATAAATAGTTGGCGTTGATTTTGTAAAATGTAATGAAAGATCCGAACAAACAGAGCAGTCCAGTTAGAGAGCAAACAAAGCTTCCGTTTGTTATTTTTATCATCATTATTGTTAGTTACCTAACGCTTGTGTTCGTTGGCAAGACATTGTTCGCTTCCATAAGCATTGTCTCCATGAGCAGGCTGGAACCTCCCCCGACCTGATTAAAGATTCCATTTGTTTTTTCCTTCATTAACAATACGCTATTGATGTCCTTAGAAAAATTACTATTAAATAAGTTCCATACCCTTCAGCTCGTTCTCATTACACATCGTTATATATAAATAATTCTCTTATCTCACTCGATGATATATATTATCTGTAGTAAACTCCACTATCGAAAATTCAATCTAATCTTGAAATAGTTATATTACTGCAGTACAGTCAGAATATTCCAATCCTTTGCTTTTAGAATCTTGAAGGTCAAAGCTTAATTCGTTAGTAATAAGCAAAATATATATGAAGTTATCTATTTGATCTTAACAATGCAGGAACATGTTATATGCCTTGGAAATTGATCATCTGCAAATTGGATCTTTAATCATCATCATCATTAGGTGCCCTCTTCAAACTAAAGATACTTCAAAGATACTACTCTTAAGATATTCTATTTCTAACGCCTGCTCTTTTTTCCATCATCTAAGTTAGTATGGTGATAGTATCAGCACATATGTACTAGATAAGTTTAGGTCCCATTCCCAGGAACTCCTGTTGTTGCTGTACAGCATTATATTTACGGGGAACGACATTTTGCTTTGTTTGTAAACTTTGAACATCAGGTCTTCATCGAATCGAAGCTGGAAACGGTTCTGGCCCAAATGTTCACGGGGCACGCGGTATTCTCCGAGTACCTGCACAGGTTTAAACTCAAGGAGAATCTCTCGTGCTTTTGTGACCCTACGGTGAACCAGACCGTGGTGCATATTATGACCACTTGTCCCATATATGGAAGGAAAAAGTTGGAAAAAGGAATTGGAATGTAGAATGCTTGAGATAAAGTTTGAAAGAAGAGCGGAGAGTGAAAGAGGAAGAAAAGAAAGATGAGCGTGACAAAAGCTTAGAAATAAGCTAGTGTATAAGATGATAAATGATCGGATAAATAAAGGCCCTGACACACCATACGGAGGGGAATAACCTATTAAAAAAATACATCAGGTCTTCTATAGTATCAGGATCTTTTATGGATTAGTAGAGGCCTGCTGAGGTTCACAATTCATCATCATACAATTTTTTTTTAATATTAATATTGTCTTCTTCGGAAAAAAATTGAAGTCTTTACATACAGATGAAATTATTAACTATATCTACACGTATTGGTTAATCAGCAGTGAAGTAAAGAAGGAAAATGATCACGAATTCAGCATCTATCAGAAAACTATAGTAATATTTTTTTGGACACATGTTAATACCATATAAAGCCGTCCAGAGGCCGCAGAGGTCGTAAAACCTTTCCGCGGATCCTTTCACGGAGCTGTGGACGGTATAAAGACTGATTCTATGTTAGTACTTATCACTTTGATATTATGTGTGCTTTATGAAATACCATTCATTCGTTTTACAGTCGGCCTTCAGTTTGATACAGTGAACTTTATACTTAAACTTGAATCTATTTTATGACCAAAACCTATTTATTACACTCCCCACCAAGAGACAGAGTATTATAGACTCTTACCACATTCCGTCTGTTGCTTTATAGTTGTCTAGCTGCTGAATATTTACGGATAGTTTTACTTTTGTTTGAATATTACCTTAACCGGAAGTCTTATTAATAATATTTATTAAAGAATAGTCTAGTTTTTTTTTATTTATCAAATCATTAAAACTCTTCTACCAATGTGTACATTGTCATGACTATTATCGGCTAAACTATTTATTGCATACTGTATTACCGTAATATTTCGAAATTACTGCTCTAATTTGGCTTACAGAGGCAATTCTCTATGTATTTTGAGAAAGACGTTCTTTGATTTACCTTCACCAGCGCCCGTGACTGTGTGGATGAGAAGAACAACGACACACAAGCATCGTTGACCCTCCAGCGACATCGCTGTCGCGAGCTCTCGACCTGCAACAACATAATCACTTAAACCTCCCATTCTTCAAGTAAATTTCAATTTTACGCTTCAATTTTTAACACATTGAAAGCTAACAAAACAACCCTTAGCGGAAAGCAAGACTTAGAGCTTAGTTTTCTACGAATTCAAATATTAGATATTCCTCGTCTATGCAGTCACCTGTATCTGTGTAAATCATACTGTATTCCAGTCTAGATTTGTAGCTAATATAGTAATTACTGGTTTAACCAAGATTTGCTTTACCGTCTCAGTGTTTAACGAAGATTTAGTTTCTGTCGTCTTTTTTATTTTAAAACAAGTAGAACGATCATTATACAATAACGAGCCTGTAACGTGAAGCTCTAGTTACACTAGTCATGTCACTAGTTACAACCTCTCAGAATGCAGTAAATATCTTTAAAGAAACCTCTTACTGCATCCAATATGGAACGAAAAGTTTGCTCTTGAAAAAAAGAGAAGAAGACGAGACTATTTATCGTTCTCGCTGAGAGCAGGTTGGAAAAAGTTCTTCAAACATCTCAGTTCCTTCTCGATATCTTTCTTCATCGGACACTAAGTAGGGATACTAATAAATTAAGTTACTACATATTAAGAAATTATATTAGAAAACGTTATACTATCGATAAAAAGCTTTATCTCATCATAACAATATCAACTCATATATGATCGCGGAATTTGGGGCCCAGTGTCCGGTGAGGTGTATAAGTCGGTCAAACGGCTGACGGCACTGCACGTCATCATAGAATATATAATATCGATTTCAGTTTATGCATATCGATGTACTTAAATATCAACTCGCTCGTTATCTAAATATTAAGCTATTATTTGAAGTAAACACAAACAGTATCGTTAGAGGACGAAAAATAATATGATTTTCCGATGTTCTTCAGAACAAAGATCTGTAGATGATCCGTTTGATCCTAAAAAAATACGCTGAAATTCACAATTTACGAAATTGGCTAACGTAAACATTTCTTTCAGTAACGTAAACATTCTTTTCAGTAACGTAAACATTGTATCAGCTGAATCCTCGTGTAGTCTTAATGAATGCGTTGACGGCCTCCATTGAAACTTTGTGGCGTATGTAATTTACTTTATAAGATTCGATGAGCAAGGGGAAGTTTCAAATGAAAGGCTTTTATTTGCTTTACGAATTGGGGTGAGTGGAGGGTATTAGGTGTAGCCTACAAATTATGGGGTGTAGTGTCGGAAGTAACAAAGCTCCCGTTCACTCGAAATACAGGAATTATTCCTTGTATAAAACTACATAAATACAACGGGGTTTTGTAGGAGGCAAAAAAAAAAAACAAAAATTGTTGAATAAAATTTAAGATTGGTTAACAAAAAAAAATGAATAAATTGGGGGAGGTGGTACGTTCCATTTCCGTTAAGCGAGGTCCGCTTTTTGTCGCGCCGGAAATCGAAGAAAAGATTGCAAATACTGTATTATATTTCAGTGACGTCATTCGCCAACTGACACTGTCATTAAAATAGGTATTTTACTATGGTGACTGGCCTATGGGGTGAACCCAAGAAAATGACTGGCCTGATGAAATAGTGGTTAGTAAGCTGATGTGGATAGAGAAACGTAGCGCGAATATCTGAAGGTTGAAAGGGCATAGGAATTTTGGAGTCGATATTACTTACGATTTGGTGAACGTATGGATGGATGCGTCATCGGTCCCGCTAGAAATGATGATGATATTCATGAGGGTACATGAGTAGTTTCTGGGTACATTGGTCTCTCAAGGTCTCTTAACGGATTCTAAAAATGTACTGATCGCAGGACTCTTCGTTTAGGTAAGTTCCACCGCAGTTCTTATTTCTGCCGCCAAACAGCAGTGGTCAAACATTACCGCGTTCCGGTTTGAATGACGTTGTAATTAATGAAATTGTCGAGGTAACGACGCATACATATTATGCTTTAAGGCGCTGATGAATACCTAAGTTGTTTTATATATATCAGTAATCAATTGAACTTAATCACTGATATATCTAAAGAGGTAAAGTTCCAAGTAAAGAAATGATCGAAAGGAGGGAACGATTGACGTGGAGATTTTTGGGAGAGGCCTATGTCCAGCTGTGGACGTCTATCGGTTGATGATGATGATGATGAAGTAAAGAAGCTCGAAGCTTTGAATCTATCCCAAATTTATATGATGAAGTTACGAAAAGAGAAGTTAGTTCATCTTATGGTTATTGATTCTTCTTCATAGTTCAATGATAACGATCTTGATAACAAACGAGTGGAGATTACGTTGATACGTTGGTAAATCGGCATCTTTATGGTCTCTGACCATTTGTAGGTCCTTTTCCTTAATCAATTTCCGCCTTCGCCTGTAGCAGTTAAGCGGTAGTCAAAATGTTTATACAGCACCACACCGATATCTTTGTATAGAAAAATCAGCTACTTTGTTATTTCTTCAAGTTTATTAAAATTCTTATCAATTAATAATTTACATTAATTAATAAAAAGAAAAGTTCACAGCTTACCGCTTTACAAACATTTGTTTGATGAAAAAAAGATCTATTGAGTTTCACTTAATTGTAAGAGCGGGCAAGTGAAAGGCTAAGTAAATGATTGTCAATTCAAAATTTGATCTCAAAGGGAAAGAGCATAATGGAGGCTCTAACAATTATTACGGACCGTTTTATTGTTTGATCCCTATCACTTAAAAGCCTCTTTTCTTTTTTTTTAAAAAAAAATATTTTATAGAAATACGGCCCTTTATTATTTTGTATCAGGAATTCTTTTTAACAATGTTTTAGTTGAATAATATTGAAAAATCTCCTTTTCTATTGGACAATTAAGTATGCTATTTCAGTATGAAAATCTGTTACTATTCTTTTGCTTATATTTTTATTGTTAAATACCTATTTGACCTCTCTAGGAGAAGTTGCGACCCCTTTGACTTTTACTCTTCGGAATATTGGAAACTTCAAGTGAAGAAAAATTATTGAAGTGTATCAAGTATTCAAAAGAAGTCAAGTATTAGACCATTGTATATATAAAAACCAAAATATATATAAATATATATATATATATATATATATATTTAAATTTCTGTCTATTTAAAGTAATCTCTGAAACTACTGGACCGATGTTAATAGGATTATACCGACGCATAGATGAAAATATGTCTCGACAGAGGGTAGTTTTATTTAAAGAAATAATTAGCGCAGTATAAAAATTTTAATATTTATTAACTTTATTAGTACTTAAATTTGATAAAAACACAATAATGTTAAATATATTGACAATATAGTATAGAAATGTATGTACAATAGTAGTGTATATATAAAATAGATATAATGCTTTGGATTAATAAAAATTGTTATATTTCCTGGTAGTCCCTGTTGCTGGAGATATTACTGTGTTCAATTTTGAAGAGTTCCATAGGTATTGAATTTACTGGGGTAACGAGACACAACATCTTGTCTCAGGGCGACTAGCGCAATGTGTTGTAGTGTATAACATTCTATCTGGCGCCAAGTCGTTATGAGTCGGTGTATAACTTACCATACATATCAAGAAAAACTATCTCTGTTTCTGGAGACCGTCTAAGTACAACCGCAGCTCCCATTGCAGCTGATAAAAAGTAATTTGCTAGCATTACTGTGCTCTAGTTTGAAGGATTCTGTAGGTATTGAAATTACTGGAGTAATGAGACAAAACAACAAGCACATATGTGGTGTTAGGTTTATCACCCTAACACTACATTGGTATGAGCTGACGTACCGCTTATCATCAGATGAATATTGAGCTCTTCTCTAAGCTCCGATTAAAATTGAATTCATATAACAGTATTATAATGGCTGAAATAATATCAATGTTAACTTAACGAGCGCTGAAGATGAGCGGTAACTTTGTCGGAGCCTGAAATTTAATATGATACGTGAAATTTATGATCAATTACGTCCTATATAATTTAGAGAGTGTTTACTGAGAGACAAATGTCCTTTGTGGCTTATCTTCAGCTCCGTTTTGATATCTTCGTATTAACCAGGTAAATATGAACCTCTACAAACGTCGGCCCCTAGTGCCCAGCGGTAGCGGAGGCGGAGCAGTGATGTCCAGTAGTGGATGTCTATCGGCTGATGATAATGAACCAGCTAAAGAGATGAGGTGTTCCCTTTCAAGGCCTATTGTACTCTGGTGTTCTTATGGTAGACGAAACTTTTTACAAAGTATTCAGAATTTGTTGTTCTTCCTTTTACGGTTATCTTGATGTAACACTTAGTCGATAGGTTAAAAATTAACAGGACTCATAACCTGGTTATGATAAATGCGATTAATGAGTTCTTAGCTGATGGATGGATCACCATACTCGTCCAAAGAAATATTCCTACCAGATTTAAAGTCTGCAGAACTTATAGTTTCAGAGATAAAGTGATGAATCTTTACATAGGTGAAAATGTCATATATATATATCTATTCCACGTCCATTGGTTGAATTGATGAATTGAGCTAGAAAAATATTTTATAGTCATTTAGCAATACTATCATTTCATATTTCATGGTGATCTTGGATGGTCTTCTACATTATTTATGTTTAAGGGCTGTAAATGGTTCCGCATAACAACACACGGGCATCCAAGCCAACCTCACCTGCTCGTGGTGCACTGCTAATCAACAAACGAGGCTCTGGCTCTCACCAACTCGCATTAAGCCAGCGTGGTGGGAAATGAATCCCAATACGACGTGGGAATCCTTGGGGGAGTACTATGTCCAGCAGTGGACGTTTATCGCTTGATGATGGTTATTAACGTTTTTCTTCTTAATTACAGTTTTTTGTATACGCTGTATGTTTAAGATATCGATGATGTATATAAAGTATTATATAAAACATGGTATATATAAGATATTGTGCAAAAGATAGTGTATATATAGTATTGTATATAAATTACTATGTAAAATGATGGAGTATATAAAGTAATGTATCAAAGCTTGAAAATACAAACACCGGTCGATTATGTAAAATTTATTCGGATGCAAAACGAATTAGACAATTATGCAAATGTTTTGCAGTACATTGCAACTGCTGCATTATACCAACGATTCTGCTGCGGCTCGGCTGCGTCAGCCGGAGCCGAGGAGTTGCGCATTACGCACCTAATATTGCTTAATGTCTGCACATTACCAAGTCATCAAGCTCGCTTCAATTCGGCGACACCGACGCGACGAGAAGATTTGATCTCGTTGAAGTTAACAGCGCCATTTTATCCGGACAATATTTGTGATGATGTGATACTCCTTGTTAATTGACAAAGATTATGATTAATAATTTTTAGTTCCTTGACAGGTTGACTATCACAGCTCTATCAAGGATGTTCGCTATTGACTAACCTTTTTTGTGTTGACAATTGTAATTGACATTTTTTGACTTGATTACTATTATTCTACTCGAAAATACACGATCAAAAATTTCCTTTATTTACTTTAAACGACGATTAAATGATTTATTCAAGAACCGAAATCCAACATCTGGTCCTTCGAGCCGAATTACAAGAAGAAACGTACCAGGATTTCCAGTCTGTCGCGGTCGGATTATCTCCATCATAATTTCTCCTCCACTAGTCTCTCTGAGCTAATGCTGTTTTGTCTTAGGCTGGTCGCCGTACAACATTACATCAGTTCGCATTCTACCTACGGGTACGGTGGCGTCAAGGTGACCTTGTGAGTGCCTTGTTTCCCACTGTGCTTCCGAATTGAGTGAAGAGAAGAAGAGTCTTAATAACCTTAACCATCAAAGACGGAAACTTAAGTCTAGGCTCACTTTATTCGTAAAATTCGTTTTAAACTTCGATGGCACCACTATGCCAGAAACTCCAAAAACTGAGCTCGATTTACATATCGAATCAGCTAAAAACATTTTTCAGTCCTTTACTAGCGTTCAGGACACAATAGCTTTACTCATAATCGAGAAGGATTTCCAGAGAATTTGGAGTATCAAGAATTACTCTAGCAACAGGATTATTCTTATATTGCTACTGAGGAGTGTTTATTAAAGCACGTTAACGACAAACCTAGGTGCAACAATACTGAAGCCAAAATCAAATTAGTTGAAGTTAAATTGCTCGCCTTTGACGGTCTATACGATAAATAGCTCGAGTTTAGAAATTCCTATGTAACGATGATACATAATCGCACTGACCTCGAAATTAAATCGTCTACCCCACGGGTTCGTTCTACTTGTGTCGCGTGCAAAGGCGATCACACGCTATTTACTTGTTCAGTTTTTATCAACTTGCCTGTTTTAGATAGAATTAAATTAGCCAATGAACATAAGTTGTGTCGAAACTGCTTACGTTCCGGTCGTACCGTAAATCAGTGTTACTTCGGCCCGTGTAAACAGTGCCAACGTAAACAGAACAGCTTAATTCATGTTGAAAACGATAAAAGCAACGCTGATACTAATTCGACTTCATTACATCCGGAGTCAGATACTGACAGCATCGGGTTCAGATTACGCTTTTAAGCAAGAACTGGCTGCAGTTCTATTGTCCATAGCTTTGATAGAAATAGCGGATAAAAATAGTGTCTATCATAAAGTGCGCGCGCTATTAGATAGAGGAAGGCAACACTGTTTTATATGTGAAATGATATTCCCATCATACAGTCCACTACTCGAATATCAGGCGTCGGACAATCGGTCTCACGCTCGAACCAAATATGCGATGTGGATATATGATCAAAGATGCGAAGATCCAATGCCTGGTATTTCCAAATGTCACCTCCAATTCAATTCACGGTGGCATTGATTTCGATACCATTCGATTACCCAAAAGTATTCAACTATCCGATACTACCTTTACGGAATCATCTGATATCGATTTGTTATTAGTTGCGAATATGTTTTGAAAATTATTATGCCATAATAAAATTCGATTACAAATCCGACCATACGTACAAAATCCAAAGCTAGGTTGGTTGATTTCAGATCCCATTGGCGCTCAAAAATCATTACTTGAACATAACATACATTGCCATTTTACCCAAACATTAGATTTACAGTTAAGACAATTTTGGGAATTGGAAGAAATGCCACTTGAGGAAATCGAGTACTAGACGAATCAAAGTATGAGGATATATCCGTTAATACAACTAGACACGAACCCGACGGTCGGTTTTCGGTAATTTTGCCTTTGGAACAGTCCCCCGAGATACTTGGAAACTCATATTCGATTGCCAATAAACGGTTTATGTCACTAGATCCTAAATTAGAAAAGTCTCCAGATTATAAGCGCATGTATTGTGCCTTTATTCGCGAGCATATCGAGTATGTAATAGAGAAAGTAACTAACTTCGGTCGACCTATTTTCTGCCACATCAGCGTCATTCGCCACCAAATTACGGACGGTATTTAACGCTAGCGAACCTACAATTTCCAATAAATCTTTAAACGATACACAATATATCAGACCCAAACTTCAAAATGATACTTTTAGAATTTTACTACGTTTCCGCCAGTACAAGCATGTCGCGTGCACGGACATAGAAAAAACGTATCGCCAAACACTCATACAGCCTGATCAAAGAAGTCACGAATGATTCTCTGGAGTGAAAGTCCGTTCGAACCTTTGAATACCTATCAATTAAACACCGAGACGTACGGCACAGCTTCCGCTCCCTATCTCAGTATACGTTGTTTGCTCCAACTAGAGAAGGGATGCAATGATGATGTCATATCTCGCACAATCAGTCAGGATTTCTCTGTTGACGATCTAATCACTGGCGACGAACACTGAAACATTAGTGGATATTTGTGAAGAGGTATCAAAAACATTAGCGTTCGCTTGCCTTACTTTGAAAGTGGACTTTTAATAATAACTCAAGGGTAGATACGTCGACAGATTTATCTAAAGGCGTATACACACAATAAAATCCCACGGTCTGCGTTGGAGGAGTGAGAGTGGCATACTTCACTATATCACTAAATTAGATAACATTGATACATTAAATATAAAAAAAAACAATCATGTTGTATGTTACTCCCCAGATTTATGATCCTCTGGGTTCACTCACCCCAGTAATAATTATTACTAAAATATTATTACAGAAATTGTGACTCATTAAAATCGGTTGGGACAAATTCTATTCAAAAATACACAATCAAAACTTGCTTTTTTTACTTGAAACGAAAAATAAATCGATTTATTCAAGATACGAAATCTGACCAAGTAACTATAAGTAAGGGTGGGTACAGTTCTTACTATCTTACCAACTTTGCCAAGCTTTTATTTTATACGATTCTTGACGAGACGAGCAGAGTCTCATCTGGTAAATGATACTATTGCTCATAACAAGGGGGCTCTTTGAGCTCGTCGTACTAAGACAGTAGTGACAGTAATTTCACTACCTAAAACTTCCTTCAAACCTGAACACTGTAACGGTTGCACACTACTATTTGGGGGCGATTTAGGAGTTGCGGTGGTATTTAGACGGTCTCCAGCAGCTCCAGTCAAGCCCGATTTTTTCCTCCGTATCCGGAGACCAGTTATTCATATTTACACTAGTATTTTACGGAGGTATAATACTAGCATGTTATATCTCTGTAAAATTAATCTGTGACAAAACCTTCTAGATATCTTGTAGGTAGGTAGATATAGCCGCAGCACCTTTTGCAGCGGACAAACAGCAATGTGCCAACATATCTGTGTTCCGGTTTGAACGGCGCTAGTGTAATTACTGGGGTAACGAGACTTAACATTTTAGGTCTTAAGGCGACGAGCGCAATATCGTGCTGTGTATACCATTCTAACCAGTACCACATTGTTATCCCTTACCACGCTGTTAGCATTTCTTGTATTAACGTAATTTCTTTATGTATAGAGAATATTGTAGTAAACGTAGATTATATAACTAGAAAACATAGTGTATGTGGTAAAGGCTGAATTGTTCGCGTTTCCTAGATCTTGAGCCGTCTTTCATTCCGTGCCAAATGATTTATCTCCGTAGTAAATGCACTATTCGAAGGCATGGACGCGGTCGTAAAGTTTTACGAGCTCTCGCCGACTAATATTACATGGCGTGTATGAAGCGTCAGCTCTGACGTCAGACCACTAAATAAAAATATAAAAGTGGAGCATCCACCCCATTTACTGTTCCTACACTACTCTATTATCATTTATGTTTATTTCGGGCTGAGGCAAGAATCTGCTTCGTGCCAAGTTCGTATTACAGCCCGCCCTTAACAACGTGACGATACTTAGGATATTACACACAGCACCATGTTGTACTCGTCGCCTGAGACATGAGATGTTGAATCTCGTTACCCCGGTAATTTCACTAGCTACGGGGCCTTTCAAACCGGAAAAAAAAGTTAATGGTTTCTTATGAATTATTAAACAAAGACACGCACTTTTTATGTGAGGGTTTGAGTATTTTGAAGATATGAAGGTCATAATCAATTGGCTCGTCATTGGCGGATATCACATGTCGTCTAAAGTTGTACTTAAAGCATTTCAGTTTCCGCATAATTTTTCCTTTACCGGAATTTCAGGCTCAGTAGGAATCGAAGGTGCGTGAGTAATTTATATATAGAGAGTAGGATAACATATTCATATGGTATATAATACTAATGTAATTCGTCCATAGATACGATAAAGAAGAAGATATACACAGCTAGATGTTACCACGTCCACATCCAACCAGAAGGTTGTTTACCAGTCCAAGTTACCAACTACGAGCTGCATTTTCTTAAATCAGTTATCTGAAGCTACAACTGCAGAATATCATTAGAAGTATGAATAGTTCGCTTCTAAGAAGTAAATAAAAAAAAATACCTTGACCGGTGGTAGATCTCTATTGCCGGAGACCGCCAAGGTACCACCGCAGCTGCTATATCTACCGAGAAAGAGTAGTATCCAAACATTACTGTCTTCTGGTTTGAAGAATGTTGTCGCTAGTGAAATTACTAGCATAACGACATAGACATCTTACATGTTCCATGACTCACCTGTTCATGATGCAGTCTGCTAATCAACAAACGAGGCTCTGGATCCCACCAACCCGCGATGAGCCGGCGTGGTGGGAAATGGCTCACATCCCTCCATATGAATACCTACACGACGGCCTTTACTTTCTAGGTATGCGGCTCATGGATCTATGGAGGATGCCTATCTCCAGCAGTGGACCTCCATCATTTGATGATGATAATGATCTCAAGCCGATGACTTCATTGTAGTGTTGTTTATACCTTCTGAACTAGCATGACTTTCACCGCAATCTCCGCTCAGTGAGGATCGAACCCACGCGCCTTCGATCGTAGCTAAGCATTTGCTTAAGTAAACTTTCCCGTACCGTAAAACCAATAACACAAGCGAGAACCACTCACCAGCCAAATCTCCCCGTAATCTTCTAAATCGCGGTGGATGTTTGCGAAATGGCTGCCGTTATTATTTTCATGATGGAAAATTACATTTTGCGTAATAAGCCAGTTTTATTGCTCCTCCTGATCCACTGAAACGCGTTACCACATGGGTAAGTATCAACGGATATTTGTTGGTGATATCTTTAAAAAAAAATTAAAAAAAAAAATGTTTTTAATAAATTTTTTATTCTCTATAAATATTTGTATACATATGTAACTTGTTCAAGTTATAGCGCTTTTTGTTTTTTTATTATTATTGTTTTAAAATTTTTTAGACCCCACTGAAAATTAATGTTCCGGTCTCTATAAGCTACAACATTACTTGAGTCCTTTTCTATATGATCCAAGTGTAATATATTCTTTTTTTTATAATTCTTTTTTTACTTTTTAATTTTTTTTCTTGTAGGAATAAACCATACAATGTTTTTTATAATTTATTATAATCTGTTAAATTTGTTATAATCTGTGGCATATAACTGAAAACCGTCACGAGCCCATCGCGGAGTTATAAACGCAGTAGCAATAGAAATTACTGAAGTAAGGCGAGAATGTTATGTTAAATCGCCATATGTTGTGTAATCATCCTAATTAGTGTCTCGGTGATAAGGCAAGAGGTATATTTTCCACTAGAATAAGGTCTTACTCGTCTCGTTATACATTTATCAAAATAACAACTAGATAGTCTAATTGCGAGCAGTATACCAATCGATACACTTCAGTATACTCCTGTACTTGTAGTAAAGCTCGCCCGTGAATACATCTTGTTGTTTTTGAGAAGTTTTCTCATACACACACACAGTACCGGTATTAAGTAAGTATTAATATTAACATTAGAACCTTAATATATTTCAGAAATGAAATTAAACTGTAAATGATTAAAGGAATACCTAAAATACAACTAGCGCCATCTAGTTTTTATACTAAGTTAACTTATTGACGATGATTTGTTTCTCGCTGAAGAGAAGTCAAAAAGTAATTTTTGCACAGGAAGCTAGGGTGTACACCCTACTACATTAAATTTCGTTTACGGTAATAACAATTAAGTAGATTGCCTCTTAAATTAATGTGCGAAATAGCTTTACAAGGAAAAACAATGTGAAATCCTCATCAAGGTAATTGCTGCTTTGAAGTTGCGCGAGTTGCGTTAAATGATCAGAAGTCGTCGGTAATGTGTCTCAGTAGAAAACAATCTGATTATTTCAGAGGAGACACGATTAGTTTTCACAATCTTTAACTTATTAAGTCGTTTCATCATTATACCCTAATGAAGTCTTGTTGAAAACAAACTTTCACCTGGAGCCAACTACGCTTGTGCTGCGAGTTGGCAGACGTATAACAGTCAATGGGCTCTCACCGATTTCGTGATATAGTTTCCTTACAGTCATCTTTAAAAAATAAATAATTAATAAAGGGTAGCTGAATATATTATACCCTATTTTCAAAAAAATAAAAAAATTAGATAAGACACAATAACTGATAAGTGAAACAATGTATCACTATAAAGGACACGTACAGCATTAAAATGATTTCATCATCTTCAGTTACAACATAATCACTTATACATAGTAATGTTTGCACACTACTGCTTGAAGGTAGATTTAAGCTACACTATGGTGCAGCTTGTGAGTACATACAGTTCTGTTAATCTCCGGCAAGAGATGACAATAGCAATGATAAGACCGCATCACCTCACCATCGAATATAGACTTGTTCAAGAGCACACTTCTTAATGAGTTAAGTGATTCTTTAACTTAATCGTAAGTTTCATCTGAACGTTTATATTGTAAAAATCTCTCCACAAGTTCGACCTACGGTTTGCTAAATGTCGCAAGGTGCTTCCGGACATAGACCTTGGAGATCTATCCCCTGATGGTGAATTTAACTATCACACTAGACAGCGATGGGTGATATTTGTGATGATGATAAAGCAAACATAAAACCTCTACGAGATACATCTAGAAGTGATGCTGTATTTTAGATTTTAATAATATTTATAGAGCTTTTATTCTGTTACACCATTGTAGTGTAAATATTTACACCAATTAAGAGAGGAAAAAGTAAATAAACATGGGCCTTCCGGCGGAATAAAATCAATCAGGGGAAAGTGTCCCGTTTCTATTACTGTGGATTTGTTTTGCGGGAGACGCCGCGAGGGAGGAATTTACACGGATTATTGCGTGAAATTCAGTGTGGTGGACGTCCGAAAAGACCGCGGAGAGGGAAGTGATAATTTTTCACAATCTCAAGTGTTACACAGTCGGCCATTACACCCCTATTTGATTTAACATTAACCTATTGAAGCACCTCATTTATTTAACTGTCTATATGACTTATCTGCAGTTAACCAAAGAGATAAGTATTTAAAATTTTAACTACAACATATATATATATATATATATATATATATATATATATATATATATATATATATATATATATATATATATATATATAGTCTACAACATTGTTAAACTAATTTAATATGTATAGTAGTATATATTCACCTTATAAGTATCTTCCTATAATAATGTGGTGTTAGTTAAGATGACATACACAACGCTACATTGTGCTCGTAATCTTGAAACATAAGATGTCAACTCTAGTTACCCCAGTAATTTCACTAGCTACAACACCCTTCAGACCGGAATATAGTAACATTTACACAGTACCGTTTGTCGGCTGCAGTAGGAGCTGCGGTGTTGGTACCTAGACGGTTTCCGTCAACAGAAACCTACTAGCAGTATCGGTAAACGCGACGAGCAGAATGTGGTGCAGTGTATATCATCCACTCGCACTGTGAACATTTCGCTGAAAGGAAAATGCTAGTTACTTTGTGTCGAAGCTGTAGCTTAAGCGTAATTATTCACACCGCACCCCCTTTTAATATTTTGATCCCTCTAAAACACGGCGCCATCAACCGACTGACACACGGCTTCCGTGAGCTTGAATAATTATGCGAACGTTTAATATACCCTCATTGTTGCATGGGGGGAGGAAATTTTCGGGTTACGACTACATTCAACCGAAGCTTGTATTTTCTACTTCACGAAACAGAAGTAAATATAACGGCTTTTTTTTTATTTGACTAAGGGATGAAACGAGCAAACAATGCGACGCTGGTTACGATGACACAGCACCACATTGCGCTCTTAATCTAGAAATATAACATCTCCCCTTCTCTCGTTACCTACTCTCGTTACTCCAGTAATTACACTAGCTACAGCGCCTTTTAATCCGGAACACAGTAATGTTTGATCAATACTATTCGGTAGCAGAAATAGGCGTTCCGGTGGTGTCTAAGACAGTCTCAACAGAGACCTATCACCAGAAAACTACCTTCCCCCAGACAGTCGCGTAATAAGACTGCGGCAGTCCATCAAGCTTGGAACAGCACAGAACTTCTTCATATAATAAACGTGGTGACGATTAAGTGAATAACACCAACTTAAATAAGTAAATCGTTAAGTTAATGTAGATTAAGTAGCAATGGTCGTTGGCGAACAGAGACCTCTTTATGTTGTTTGTGTGAAATTCAATTTCATTTTGAATGTTGAAACTAAGTCACACTTATTTACTTATTTGTAAGTAACGGCTCCCATTGCTGCTTTACAAGGGGACGAATATTTCTGTCTGTTTGTTTGTGTATTAATGTTGTAGCGTGACCTTCAGGAGGTCTATTTATATGCCCGATATAAGTATTTCGTTAAGTAAATATTTGAAATAGTAATAGCATTTTTTTTCTCTAGTAGACTACTAAAGAAATTTCTGTTAATCAGCAAATTGGTCCATTTTTAAGATTATATTCCTCTTGAGTTATTTTACTCCAATCATGCCTTTATAAGAAAATCATGCTTAGAATCTTCGGCCCCACCCAGAGAGAGGTTGGTTGGCGAACCGAACATCATAGGCGAAGCCAAGGCTCAAACACTTCGCTGAATGAGCTACTTTCCAATTGGCCGCCAAGTTATCGGCCGGTCCAGATATCGTTGAAAGGATGCTGTAGAGCACGAGCTACGCGAGCTTAAAGCAGTGAAAACTGGAAAGAGGCAGTAAGAGACAAACAACGCAGGCTCTCTTCTGTCGGAGCCCAAGACTCACTTCGGGTCGCTGCGCCAGAGGAGTAATTATACATGTCTTCCAAAACGTCATGTTGGATGTAACGGTAGCCATGTCACTCATAAGACTCCTGAAAGCCACTGGTAGGTAGTAGAGTTTTTTCAGATCAACTTAGTCAGATATCCTCATTTTGTAAACTTGTTTATCTCCATGAGAATCTTTATATGGCAGTTTCACCTATAAAGTTGGGGTCCATCTTCACTTTAACCTTATTCTGTGCAAGTTAATTAACAGAAGATTGTCAGTGAAATTCTTTAAGTTTAATTGAGAACGGCTTGTTCTTTATTAAGTTAACGCTCCGAGAATACTTTGAGAACTTGACCGGTATCTAAGTAATTTAAAGTGCGCTTTGTGAGGGTCACAACGGTCGTTCCTTGCTGCGAAATTTGGAATGTCTTCAAGTAGCTTTTACGAGTTCACCGCCATATACCGAGTCGTTGACGGAGGTCTGCTAAGGGGTCGGTTTACGCGAATCAAAAAATCGACCCCCCCATATGTTAATAGTACATTTTACTGAATTGTGGATCAGCTTTTACTTATCCACTGCTAGATACAGACTTTCTCCAATGTCTTCCACCAAATGCGATCATCAGCTCGTTCCACGCACTTGCCCGTGAGAGACACCGGTTAGAATATCTCCACCGCTGTATTACATTTTGGCGTGTTGTAAAAGGCGACTAAAGAAAGGTCAGTATAATATTTCTGTGAGAATTACTAGCATACCCTGTCAATGAGTTCATCTGTCTGACCAATACAGGTTCGCTCCCGTGAAGACCACAACTCTTACGATTCTTCCTCCAACAATACTCCAAATAGTAACATCTTACATTACCCGCTATTCCTGTATATTTCGCATCATTCTTCTCAATAGTTGCATTCCTCCCACATCTCCCTATCCCTACCAATACAGTGGCCAACCCGCATGCCCAAGGTGGTTACTTAAGGGCAATACTCCCCAATAAGATTTCAGTAAGTTTAAACATAAATATTTATGCACAGACGATTTATCGTTTAATTGTCATCTGGATATAGTTACGTTATATCTATTGGAGAACTTCATTGAACTATACTGATACTTTGAGATAACGTAGACAGTAAGATAATATTACTAGGTGTTAGTCCAGTCTGAAACATTACCAATTCCAAAGTACGAGGATGGATTCCCAGTCAGTGCTGACATACGAGTAAAAACGTTGAAGTGTTTGGTGGCGGTCAACCAGAGCCCGTCTATGTAGGTACCACCGAACAGTAATGTGCAAATATTACTGACTTCCGGTTTGAAGGGAGTTGTAGCTAGTAGCCGGAAAGAGAAAGATCGGTCGCAGAAACAAGGCATGACTGGACGACATCAAGGAGTGGACCAACCAATGGATCCACCTAGCGAGCGACAGGAATGGATTCGTAGAACTGGTGTCTAACCTTCATTAATTGGAGGGGTACACGCAGCTAGTGACATTACTGTGGTAACGAGACAACGTTTTGTGTCTCAAGGCAACGAGTGCAATAAGGTGTAGTGTATACCATTCTAACAAGTTATGGGTAGACGTATCACTTACGATCAGGTGAACTTCTTTCTGGTTTCGTCGCTTGGAACAAAATCATCATAAGCCTGGAGTTCGCTGATCATAAATGTCTCCCAAGTAAGGTTACTTAACTCGATCAGTTATACACATCCGATTGCCTGCCTTTACTCTTACTAAGAACGTTATCGAAGCCATCCGTCGAACCCCTAACAAATGTAACGTAATAAATCTCACCACCCGTTCACCCCCCGAGTCAATTGTACTTAGGCGGTTTATATAACGCGTCTTAATATTTCAAAACTTTGAGGGGGCCGGATCCACTTCATCCATTACTCGGCTCTGAGAAATCACTGGCGTCAAGACCTGACGGCGACGGAGTAAAAATGGCGAAACGCCAGATCTGAACAAATGACGCGTTGGGATCACACGAGATTGTCAAATTACATTCACAGCTGACAGGAAGATTTGAGGATTTATTTTTCTGAATTAAAAGATGTCTTTCAGCAGAACAGCTACACGATAGTCAACTTTACTAACATTGAAGTAATTTTGTGATGATGATGGACACACTTCATTCGTAAGGAGAACGAACGTCACCGACATAGTCCAAAAGATTGTTAGCCTCAAGTGTCAATGGGCAGGACACATCGCTCGAAGGACTGATAACCGATGGTGTACTAAGGTCCTCGAATGGCAACTCCGTTCAGGAAGACCCTCCATCAGATGGTCCGAAGTTCTGGTGAAGGCTGCAGGCAGCGCAGGATCGTCGATGTGGAGATCTTTGGGAGGCCTATATCCTGTCGGATGATAATGGACACACTTCACGATGGACTGATGAAAATACAACACAAAGATATAGACAAGGATGTTCTACACTTAGCATTCAGTTTATGAAAAGATCTGAAGGAATCCTTTATTTTATATCTATTCAAATTTATTTAAACAAACGCCATCGAAACAAAGCTTTATAGTTATTGCTCACAGCTGAAGGCCAGGGGTCGGTGTAATGTTCATTACCTTTAGTTAAGCCATCGCGAAATGCGATCCAGCGTCGTGCCAAGAGTAAGAGGTCACCCCAATGTCACAAGGACGCTACGTAAGACGAAACTAATTAAACCATTGTTGGGATGACAGCCCATAAAGCCCACTTCTAATAGAGATCTTCGCTCAAATTGGGATATAATGTAGGCAACGTTACGGCTTAATGATGGGCCCCCCGGATGTATCCAAATCTGCTTTTTGAGCGTTTTACTCGTTTCGCAGTTCGTTAGACCTCTGATGGGTCATTAGGGGCAATTTCCGGGAACTTTTTGTTCATTGTTTACCTCGCCCTGCGACGCAAAGGTATTCAAAGTTTAAGCTAATCTTAGTTTCATATACTATAACACAAAGCAAGGAATTCATATATATCTTCTATTACATAAACCATAGTTGGAGGGTGGGGTGTAAGAGGTCTCACACAACATCTTACAGACCCAAGGCAACCTCACTTGCCACCCATATTGGGCCAGCGTGGTGGGACATAGCCCAAATCCTCCCATATGAACCTCTTCATACGGTAGTCCCTACTGCCCAACGGTACCGCAAGCCATGCTGATTGTATATGGAGATCTTTAGGGCGACCTATGTCCAGCAGTGGAAGTCTATCGGCTGATGATGATGATAATTGTCAAAAGAGGAAACTGAATCTCACTTGGATATGTACCATCATCGTTTTGTAAATCTGAATTCTTCATAATGTAACTATCTCTCTGAGGAGTATACTTAATCTGCGGCTTCGTAAAGATCTTATCAAACTTTAAAAATGTTCTATATAACTATATAGAAACATACATAGATAAATAAAACTAAAGCCTTATAGTTTTTACGGGTTCAATCCTCACTGAACTCGAACTTCCGGTTAAAGTAAACAACAAAAGAAAACCAACATATTCCAAGAACAACAGCTATCGAAACTTGCGTTAGCTAGTGTGGAGAATAGTGTCTTAGCTCTCTCTTTGTGATATAAGGCTACGAACCCAATAGTGGGAATAAAGTGGGCTCTCTCTAATGAATAAAGCATTCTCTTTTTCAAGAAGCCAAACTCTAATAACTACGTAAATATTTTAGGTGTTTAGGGGAGTAAGGTATTCCTCTCAACATCTTACGGAGCCTAAGTTAATCTCACTTGCACGTGGTACACCCTGCAGAATAACAAACGAGGCTCTGCCCACTCACCAACTCACATTGGGCCAGTGTGGTGGGTTACGGCCCAATTCCCCACAAACAACTCTACGATGTGGAGATCTTTGGAGGAAGCCTATGTCCAGCTGTGGAAAAATGTCGGCTGATGATGAATCAGGTGGTTATATAACCTGGATATACTTCTATCATCTCATCCGGATATCTTTTCGTACAAAAAATGCTTGACTTACAAGAAGGGCTAAATGGGGGTGCAGGTTCAACTCGCTGTAGATTTATATCGATACCCCGTCCGCGATAACAATAAAGCCGAGGGGACGAAATCGATTCTAAGAAGGATCTGATTTCGGGGGCGGAAGGAAGTTGTCGCAAACCCGTCTACTTCCATTTTATATATTTCGATAGAAGCCTAGTTTTACTTTAAAATACAACTTAAAGGGTTATAGTTAACTTTACCAACTTCAACGCCGTATAGCCTCCGCCTGGCTTAAATGGCACGAGCTCATTGAAGCTACCTGCGATACTAAGCTACCCATGAAGCTTAAAGAGCTATTTTATAAATCTGTCATGCGACCAGTTCTCATTTAAGGAAGCGAGACATGGGCCATGACAAAACGCCACGGTCATTTCATTCACGTGGCCGAGATGAAAATGTTGAGGTGGATGTGCGGAGTAACGGGACTCGTCAAGATCCGCATTGAGTACGCGCGTGCTTGCCTCGGAGTAAATGTAGAGATGATTACTGGAAGGTTTTTCCTGGCTTTTATACCAACGTAGTGCCTCCAACGACGTCGACCACTCTGGCAAGAGTGTAAGGATGAAGATATGGCTGCAGCATATCAGTTTATGTGGATATGGGCAGGGCATATAGCTCGAAGGACCGCCAGGCGATGGGGCAGTACGGTCTCAAGTGGCGCCGGCGAACCGGTACACGTAGTGTTGGCTGGCCTCCCACAAGGTGGACCCACGATCTGATGAGAGTCGCGGGAATCTATTGGATGCGAGCAACGCGGGACCGATCGTTGTGGAGATTTTTAAGGTAGGCCTATGTCCAGTAGTGGATATCTATCGGCTGATGATGATGATGATGAGGGTACACCACTAGCAGGTGAGTTTGGTTTGGATCCCGGGAGTTATGCGGGAACCTTTACCCCTTGCCCATTGCTCATTTAACTAGAGCAAATTTAAAGTATTATAAATAAATTTAGCGTTTTCAGAATTTTTTCATGACATTTGAAAATTACACATCAAAAGTGAATATTTCGATATGGAACTAATATTCATTAACCTCCTCTGCATTTACAGGAGCTATTGAAAGAAATTACTTGTTTTTTTTTTCATGTGAAACACGACAAGCACCACAAGGCTTCGCACAATAATGGGTACAGCCGTGACGGGTACGACGTCGCCCGGAATGTTCCATAATACCGTCAAGTACCGATCGATTGGTACGGAATTACATTCATGGACGTAGAGTTTTACGCTCTATTAACTGTTATGCGAAATTATTTGCTCATTCCTTCCGGCGGATCCGCATTGTTCAGCTCGGGTAAGGCGTTAAAGATGGTTCTCTTTAAGGCAATATTAACATCCGCTAAACGATAAAATACTCTTTTTATCTAATAATCGAAGCGATGAGATGAGTGAGAGGTACAGCTGATATACAACAGGACATCAGATGCTAAGCTCCATTACCCTAGTAATAACACTAGGTACACTAGAACACTTATGTTTCAGCAGGAATAGGTGATAAAGTGGTACTTAAATGGTCTCCGGCAACAGATACCCATCACTAGCATCTTCGCAAGAAAGTAATGACACATTCAAAGAAACCTTCATTACCTGCTTTTCTCGCTATAATATATAAATAATTTTTTTAAAGTAAAACGAGCTTAATTCGATTAAGTTAAGTGAAATGTAACATTATCTAAAAAGCAAGTGGATAATTCGTTCCTAATTTATCCGAGAAACTCTTTTCCCCATTTCAGCAGCGTCGTATATGTCACGGCAAGTAATTTGAAATTCAAGAGTCGCGCGTGAAAAATGGCCGCGCGGAAGAAAAAAAAAACCTGCCCCGGGACATACAATATAATAATCTAACAATATTTCACAAGCCCACCCCTGGGTTATGAAGATATTATAAGGAAAATACATCGTAAAAATCGTCCCGAGCAAGTCGTTCCGGGCGTATCCACCCATTAACCCCGCTCAACGTTTTTATAAAGGTATTGTCGCAATCCCTTTATTTTAATTTAAAATATTAAACGTCCTTGTGAACCTGTTATTTATATTTATATTTATATTTATAATGAACAATCTTTCATTAAACTAATTTAATGATATAACGCCTTTTTTACGTAGACCGATCTAGATAAGAACTAGTGTACAAATCCACCCCATCAGCAAATAGTCTACACACATTACTTTTGACTGATCTTAAATGTGTATTATAAAATTACTGAAATAATAAAACCTGATGTCTTTTTTTATTCAAGGAAGTGACGAGACGAATGAGACATTCACTCGATAATAAGTGATACGCCTGGCTATAACAACGTGGCGCAACGTGGCGCTAGTTCGGATCGTACACACATCACCACACTATGCTCGTCGCTCGCACACATAAGATATTAAATCTTATTACATCAGTAATTTTACTAGCTACCCCCTTCAAACCGGACCACACAGTACTGTTTGCCAACTACAAAAGAAGCTGCGGTGGGTATCTGTCTAGACAATCTGCGGCAACAGAGATCTTAATAGGTTTGTTGCACTTGGTAACAGTTCTATCTAAGAAAGGTTTCGGTAAATCAGGAAAATGGGTAAAATTACTCTTGATTGTTTTCCATCCGGTACTAAAAAAAAAAAACAAGCAGCAGTTATCGCTCAGAATCAGTGTTAACGCACAATGAATAAAAATATATATAAACGGGAATGAAAGATTGATGATCCGTCCATTATATTCTAATAGCGTTCAAGGCCAGCTACAGCAGCATCCATCAAAACTAAAGCGATGCGCCCGGAAACAATTGCTGCTATTCATCAGAGAATAGAATCCCGACCTTTTACGAGATATAGCGGTTTTTTTTAAATAGTAGGGAATTGTTTTAGCAAAGGTTATGCTGAACAATTTCTTTTACTGTTAATGTAGAAACAATAGTTAAGCACAAACTTAAATAGAACTATTCCCAAAGATAGTGACAGAGATGTACCAGCAATAGTTTATTTACCATGGTCAATGACCCTCAGAATATATATGTTTACGTTAATTCGATTCATATTTTGCAATTATTAAACGTACCCTTCCGGATCTGCGACCCAAAGCAAATTTGGACCTCCAATATAAGAGATAGGGTTTTTTTTGGTTTCGGGGGGTCGAGCGGGGAAGGGCACAGAATCTCCAAAAAGATAATCTGTCTTCTGGCGAGAAGTCAAATTTATGTGGAGATTTTACCCACGAAAACCCCTCGGTGGTCAACTTCGGCGGTTGGAGAGGTCGCGGGAACTCTGTCCGGAACACAACCGTGAGCTCGCTAACGCTATGCTGACTCTATTTTATGCAGACCCTAACGGCTTCGTGAGTACTTCAATTACCGCAGACCACGTCCAGCCGTCGTCCTCCTCAGTAGACGTTTAGATGGCGATTAGAACCTCCATCCAGACTACCAACGACCCCAAAGGCCTTATTAAAGCAGGAGAACATAATTCACCGGTGCGCCATGGCGGCTTCGTCTCCGAGTGGGATCTATCCTCTATCAATACCGCTCAAGAGCCTTCTTCAATACTATGACCTTTTCACAAAAGGACGTTACGGCTCTCCATTCAATATCTCCTCCCTGCATCGCCCACACGGTTGCTGGCAAGGCGAGGTTCCGTTCAATCTAGGAGATAGACTTACTGCTGGTAGGTCTCTGTTGCGGGAAACCGCCTAGGTAGGTATCATCGCAGCACCTATTGCATCTTCGTAAAATATACCTGCATGTGTATGATAAGACGTTTTATTTATATGAGAGAGTAGGAAAATGATATAATCATATAAAAGAAAATGAGATACACAGCAAGAAACCTCTTAGCTTCAATTAGAAGATAACTAGCAGGTTGTTCACCAGTTTAGGTTGTCAACTAAAAGATATGTAGAAGCTTTTTCGGTGATCAATTTTGTAAATCTACCTCCGTATAATACCAGTGTAAATATGAACAACTGGTCTCTGGAAAGAGAAGAAAAAATCAGGATTCATCGGAAGATCTCTGTTGTCGGCGACCGTCTTAGTACCAACGCAGGTCCTAAAGCGTCTTCGAACAGTAGTGTAGAAAAATTACCGTGTTCTGGTTTAAAAGGCGCTCTAGCTAGCATAATTGCTGGGGTAATGCTACTCAACATCTTATCCGACGAGCGCAATTTTGTCCTATGTATAACATCGTAAATAGACCTACGTTGTTACGCGCAGGCGGATCCCTTACCATCGAGTGAACCTCCCACTCTTCCCGTCCCTTCGTAGGATAAAAAAAAAATTATATGAAAAAGTTTAGTCACATATGTACAACAGAAAATGAACAGCGGATCCAATAAGCTTACGCCTTGAATAATGCAAACGCACAAATCCATCGGCGGAGCGAAACGGGCGTCAGTATCGATTGGACACAAATTACGATTGTCCTTAAAGTTTCCACCGCTGGCAACATTGAATACTGCTCATGCGTCTAATTCCTTATTTATTGTGTTTATCGTCTCCGTGTCATTCGATACTACTGATCATTCGGATTGGTAGTTTTTTTTATATCGAATGCGGCCTGCCTGATGTTGAGCGGTAACTGCAGCCTATGACCACCAGTAACACCAGAGGTATTACTGGGCGTGTTGCCGACCCTTCAAAAACCTTTTCACGCCCTTTTTGAAGAACTTCATATTGTAGCACCTAAGGAAAACCTCGACAGGTAACTCGTTCCACATTTTGAGTGTTCTCTAGAGAAAACATTTCTGGAACCGGAACGTACGTGACCACTGCGGTTCAAGGGTATGAGGATGAATTCCCTGCCGATGGCTAAATCTCTCCTAAAACCAAGAGGTTCAATACCTTCCGTTAGCAAAGGGTCGTCGATAATTCTGACAGCTCTGTTTTGCACCGAGTCTCAAGGTCCTAGCTGACATCTTGCTGACTCCATGTGAGGCCGGACTTGTGCTTTATATAGCAACAACCTTTGCCCCGCAGTGAAGTACTGCTTCGCCCTGTTAATTACACCGAGCTTTTCCTTGTCTTCCAAGTGCCCTCGGTACTGGACGTCATAAGAGATTTCGAGGCCTAGAATCCAAATGCCTCTTAAGATGGTCAGAGATGTATTCTGGAACTGAGGAGCCTCAATAAATGGAGTTTTCTTAGCGGTGAACGCGTAAACTTGTGTCTTGGATGGATTATAATGAACTAAATTGAGGCGACCCGATTTCGACACACGGACAAGTGTTATCTCAATTTCTGACACAAGTTTCTTTTGACTTTCCTCTACAGTAGTCTGAGGGACGTTGTTACGGGTCGTGTAGCAGGCGTCGCCGGTGCTGTCATCCGCATAGCCGTATTTGACCGCATGCCATTTATACAAAGTAAAAACAGCGTCGGCGACAGCACAGAGCCTTGTGAGACACTTGTATTTATGTCCATTTTAACAGAGCTGCTGCCGTCAACGACGGCTCTTATGACTTCTGCAAGATAGACAGTTTCTAATCTATTGACATAGTCACTCAGGGAATCCGTACGATGGTAACTTCATAAGAAGGCCGCGATGCTAGACCTGATCGAATGCCTTGGCTATATCCAAACTCACTGCTAAAGCCTCTCCTCGACTCTCAAGGGCTAGCGCCCAGGGATGTGTAAGGTACACTAGAAGATCGAGTAGTAGGTAACTATTGCTAAAGACCGTCTAAGAAGATACAAGTATTGTGCAAACATCGCTGTTCTGCTATGAAAGGCGCTGTAGCTAGTGAAATTACTGGAGTAACGAGTCTCAACATGTTATTTTGAATAAAAAAGAAGCAGTAGTAATGTATGGTATAGTAATATTAGTGTAGTAATGAAAAATGGATGACTACGATGTTCTTATGAAAATATGAAATTGTAATATCAATGGGTGGAACACAATAACCTGGAAACACGGTGATGAATTACTAATATTTTAGTTATTTCTAATATTAAAAACTAAAATTACTAATGTACCACTAAAACATTGTTTAATTACAGCTCAATATTTAACATGCACATGCTTAAGGATTCCCGTAAAAATCACGGGGCTCAAGCCAACCTCATCTGCTCGTGGTGCACCCTGCTAACCAACAAACGAAGTTCCGGTTCCCACCAACCCGCATTGAGGCAGCTTGGTGGTAACTGTCCCAAATGCTCCCCATATGAACCCTTACTAAAAACTCAAAGCCGCGGAAGTCGATGTATAGAACTTTAGGGAAAGCCTATGTCCAGCAGTGGAAGTCTATCATCTTATTTACATATCCATCAAAATGAACGGGTACACGAAAATCGGACCTCAGAGGAACAAAAAAAATGATAAAAGCGACAAATTGAGGTCCTTGCCCTGTCGTGAATAATAAAAGAAAAGACATATTCTTCGTAAGTTACTTTTATAAAGAGAAATGTAACAAAATTTCCTTATTATTCATATCCTTAAATATATATCGCTGCATTTACGAACATGTCCGAACAGGAAGCGGAAAAGGAAATGTTTTTATTATTATAAATTATAACGTTAAAATCGGCTCTACGTATTTTTCGAATAGAGAAAACAGTACCGGAAATGATTATTAATTCCCATACAAAACACTGGTTATTCCTGTGGTTTTTACTCATGTATGGGAATCAATATTACTACTGACATCATCATCCGAGCCGAAAAATGTCCTCTGCTGGACACAGGCCTCCCCTAAAGTTCTTCATATCGATCGATCCTGCACTGCCCGCATTCACCAGCTTTCTGCGATCTTCGTTTGTAGGGATTCATCAGAGGGGAATTTGGGCCATTTCCCACCACGCTGGCCCAATGCGCGTTGGTTAGAGCCAGAGCTTTTTGTGTTTATTAGCAGGATACACCGCGAGCAGGCGAGGTTGGTTTGGGTCCCGTGAGTTCCCTCTGAACAGGTTCCCGCCTTGTCGTGCCGTGGCTTGGTTACCCACGGTGAAGCGAAGAGGAACCTACCCGACCAGTCTGATGCGTAGGGCCGGCCCGAGGCTGCAGCTCTAGGTGATCCAAGGTGAGCGCCGTGAGCTGACCTCGGGTGTGCGCCGATGGGCTGTAGGGCGGGTTTACACTGCCCTTTGCTGCCGAGGTGGAGTCGCGGAGGGAGAGGAGAGTCGGTATTGCGTTTTGCCGCTTTCCCTATCCTCCGCTGCCGTGTAACGGGTGGCGACGGGCCCAAGAGCGGATACGCCGCTGGAAGTCGAGAGAGTTTTCTCTCCCATGACCTCTGGGTGATGGATTCGGGGGAATCCGTTGCCCAGGTGACTGTAAGAAGCCGAGGATGGGGCGCGCTAGGTCTGTGGAAAGGAGGGTTCTTCCCTCCCTCTCGAAGTGGGACTGCATTGTACAGCCGGCGCTGACGGGGCTGCGGATGTGTGCGAGAGCGTTTCCGTGACCCTGCCATGAAGCGACGAGGTGGAACATCGTGGGGGTTTTAGTCGGTGCAGGTCCGACATAACCTGGCTTTGTCCCTTGAGTTGTTGAGCACCCCTTACACTCTTACTACTACTGACAATATAAAATAAAATACCTAAAGTCAGGCTAAACATACCGTGATCATATTTACTGCTAAACAGTCATGATAAATTGCTTACCATTTGAAAACAGCAGGAGCTTGTAAAATTACGGGGATCTGATGGATGTAAGGTATATATATATATATATATGTTTCGCATTTAATATATGTTTACAAATATATCATAGTAACCTTTTTACTGATGCGTAACGACTTACGATTCTAGGATGAAGCTGATAAAAATTCCTAGTATCGTATCAAATAGAAACTAATCTGCTCCTATAGCATAGTTAGGTCTTGGATGTGTAGGTAGTAAATAGAACACTAAGAGCTGAGTGAAGGTTGATCGATGATCTAATGAAGATCACATCCGAGTGGAAATACTTTGCGGCGGCTCTACGCCCAGGTGTGGACTTCTTGTTGAAACAAACGTAGCGTAGTACAAAAATGTTGTACGTATTAACCACTCCATTTAAGTTAACGGGAAGTCCACACGCCGCCGGATTTCCTGTTTGCCACTCCACTCGCGAATGGAAAAACAACTTAACAGCTGATTGTTTGTTCGTGTTTTTCCAGCTCGAATACTGAAAACTGCGCCGTGAAACTTCAACATTTTGTAGGATTAAGCGACTAATTTTAAATGTCACGCCGTCATATAACGACGTACAGCTTGTCAGGACGTTTATATTGCACGAGATTGTGGTGGACATTACTAGTGGCAGGTCTCTGTTGCCGGAGACCATCTAGGTACCACCGCCGTGCCTATTGCAGCCGACAAACAGTAGTGTGCAAACATTACTGCGCTCCGGTTTGAAGGGTGCTGTAGCTAGTGTAATTATTGGGGTAACGAGACTCAACATCATACGTCTCAGGCGAAAAGCGCAACATGCTGTGTATACCCTTACTGACACACACAACGTTGTTATGGATCTGCCGCTTACCATCAGGTAAACATCCCGCTTGCCTTGTCGCTTCATTGTATAAAAAAATGGACTTTTTAACACGGCGCCGTTTATCCGGCTCGTGATATGCCGAGGTGTTTTTTATATAAGTAAATAAGCAATGAATAATTTAGTTCACCATCATCAGCCGATAGGCGTCCACTGCTGGACATAGTTCTCCTCCAAAGATTTCGACTTCGACTCGTCCACAGTCACCATGGCTCTCGGTATCGCCGGGTACTAGGTACAAACGATGATGTTTGTAGGGGTTCATATGACAGGAATCCGAGCCATTTCTCACCACGCTGACCCAATGCGGGTCGGTTGATGCCAGAGCCTCGTTTGTTGTTTAGCAGGGTACACTCTGAGCAGGTAAAGTCGGCTTGGGTCCTGTTAGATGTTGAGCACCCCTTACACCCCCACTACTAATAATCGTAAACATGAGATAAAATAAAGATACCCAAAATCAGACTAGATGTGCCGCGGTAATATTTACTGCTAACCAGTCATGATAAATTGCTTACAATTTGAAGACAACTGGAGCTAGTAAAGTTACTAGGATCTGAGGGATGTTTAGTAATATGTCATAGTAGCCTTTTTACTGAGGGTAACAACTTGTGTCCCGTGAGTTGTTGTACCCTTTACACCCCTGTATGTAATTATAATCTAGATACTTAAATCTATTTATATAATAACCTCTCAAATCAGTGATAAGATATGTTACTGTGCTGTTTTTATATTGATAAGTTTGTTTTTAAGTATAGCTAAGTACAGATTTCTGCGGTATGCTTATCATACGTGAGATTTCTGGCCACGGTTCAGATTGTTCGGAGCTTTGGTTGCTGTAACATATTAACAAATAATGAGTGATTGTCGATATGCACAGGTTATTATCTATCTCCTCTTATCTCGCACAGTTTAAAATATTTCATTAGCAACAGAGGGTAATAATGTGATTGTAATTACTAATGTGTTTATTATCAGGACATTGTGCTCTAATGACCGCTGGGGACGCCTGGATGCCAAGCGGTGCCAGTAAACTGTGTTCTACATTTAACTTTATACTTTGGTGCAGGCATTATCGTGCTGATATACAGCATCATTTATGGGAGTATTATCTATAATTGTCGGTCGTTTTATCTAATGCATTAGTATGCAATAGGATTAAACACTTCGCATTAACACTGACTAACTATTACATCGCTCGAAGGGCTGGCAGCCAATGGGGCACTAAGGTCCTCGAATGGCGACTGCGTACCGGAAGGCGTAAAATTGGCTGGGACCTGCCAGGTGGTCCGACGATCTTGTGAAGGTTGCCGGAAGCAGGTGGATGCGAGCACCGCAGGATAGTTCGATGTGAAGATCTTTAAGGGAGGCCTATGGCCAACCGTGGACGTCTGTCGGCTGATGAAGATGACGATGAATTTATATATATTAACTTAATAATGTTATGATAGGTTTTTTTATTTGACGAATCGTCAATATGAGCAATACATTCATCTGGTGCTAAGAGATACGCCAGTTGGGATAAAATACACAACACTACATCAAACTCGTCGCCTGGAGATAAAATATGTTAAATCTCATTACCCCAGTAATATCTCTAGTTACAGTAAAACGGAACACAGTCATGTTTGCACACTACTGTTTGACGGCATGAACAGGCAAAGAAAACCTTCGGAAGCAGATTGAGGCTTTCGAAATGTGGCTATATCGCCGTAAGTCCACAATCAGCTGGGTACTGAAGGTGACTAAAAAAAGATTTTGCAGCGAGTGATACCGAAACGGAAGCTTTTCCTAACCATCAAAAAGCGGAAAACAGCAGTCTTCCACAGATAGGAATAATGGAGATAGTAGTCAAAAAGAGAAAGACCGGTAGCAGAAAGACATCAAGGCCAACAGTAAAGAGTTGACCAACATCAAGAGCGTCGCGCAGCTGATCCACTTTGCGCACAACAAAATGAGATTTGCAGAACTCAAGTCTAATCTTCAATAATTGGAGGGGATAAGAAAAAGAAGACATTTAGCGCCACAAATTGGAGCTGTGGTGGACTTACCACCAGTGAAGCTCAATTTGTATAGCTGTATCGGTGTTAAAGAGAAACAAACCTGATTTTTACTCAGCTTGAGCTTCCGGAATACGATTTGTTCGAAGAATATCGGCATTCAGACAGCGTTACTGATAAACCCGACATTCTCTTAATGAGAAACCCTCTCAATTCCCAACAGTGGGAATAATGAGATAGCTGTTATTATAATTGTAACAAATGTTTAAACCTTCGAATAAATCTCCAGTTTATCTCTATGTTCATAACAGTAACAAAGAAACTACTCCTGGTATATCTGCTTTAATAAGTATTAACTTAGAATTATCAAAATTTTGCTTAAGTTCATAAAAGAAGGAAAATCAGCATTCATGTTAAAGTACTTTTTTTTAAATCTAATCATTCCCAAATACAATTAAGATCAATCAAGTCCTTCGTTATTTTTCATTGCTGTACTTTAACTTCTCTTATAGTGGTATCTCTCTCGTATGGTGGTATGTCTCTGTTGCAGGAGATCGTTTAGGTACAGAGAGTACTGTGTAAACATTATTGTGTTCCGGTTTGAAGGGTGGTGTTGTTAGTGAAATTACTGGGGTAACGAAAGTTTACATCTCAAGGCGTAGAGCACAATGTCGTATATCATCCTAATTAGCGCCATGTACCATCAGGTGAACGTATCGCTAACCTCATCGTTCCGTACAATAAAAAAAAGCACAGAGTTTGGTTTTGATAAAAAAAATTGTACGTTTCTTAGGCAATTTTGTAGGATACCTAAAAAAAACTAGTACTCTTTCTACATTAGCTTTCAGTTAGTAGAATGACAAATAATCGTAAAGCTAAGGTCATGCGATAAATTTTGTCGATAACTTCCTCGCAACTCCGGTGTGATTAATGATCTACTGAGTAAAGGTCTTCCAAGTTAAAAGGGATATATCTAAGTGATCAATCTTACATTCAGATTTTTGCGCTAACCTATTGGGGTGGCCTGCGTTCAGTGGTTGGTAACAATAGGTTAAAATGTAACACTGAAAAGATTTTTTTTTTTAATTTGTCGAAAGAGCGAGACGTTCGCCTCATGGTAAGTGATACCACTGTCCATATCAATAAGAGGTTCTCCCATTACCCCAGTAATTCCACTAGCTACATCGCTCTTGAAATCAGTACATACATATATTACAGGAGCTGCGGTGGCACCTTCCTAGACGGTCTCCAGCAACAGAGACCTACCACCAGTTTAAAAACCTTTGAAAATGTTACTTTAACATCATTAAATAAAACATTGTTTATACAACAAAGTAAATCTAGGTAAAGTCTTTCATCACCATCATCAGCCAATAGACGTCCACTGCTGGATATAGTCCTTCCTCAAAGATCTCCAAATAGGATCGGACCCGCGTAGCTCGCATCCAATAGGTTCCCGCTATACTCATCAGATCGTCAGTCCTCCTTGTGGGGGGCCTACCAACACTGTCTACCAGTACGCGGGCGCATCTCGAGGACCTTACTGGCGGCACTCTGTTACTGGAGACTGTGTAGGTAACACCACAGCTATTATTCCCACCACGGAACAGCAGTGTGCAAACTTTACCAACTTCAGGTTCCTAAAGCGTTGTAGATAGCGAAATTACTGGGGTAATAAGAATTAATATATTAAACTAGACTAAAACCCATTTAAGGGGATGCCTGGTCTCCATTACTAGAAAACCCGATCAGTCTGACGTATTTGACAGTCAAAGTTCGTATGTTTATACTATTATTGTTTGTTCATATATTACTTATATTATATGTTATTATCTACTATTGCTGCTTATCCTTCACCTTCAAAATGTCTGTCTCCCAGGGTTGACTGGCAATGAATATCATTTACGTATTAAATTCGCCCTCTGAACCATGTACGGCAATAAAAATAAATCACACCCTGTGTCCTAAGAAGACAAAGAACATTAGTACTTAGAATGATATATGCAGTGTATATCATTTTAACTACTAGCTCGATACTGTTATGTGTGGACGTGTCACTTGATGAGGTGAATTTCCTCGTCTAATAATCATCATCTGCCGATAGACGTCTACTGATGGACATGAACCTTATCCAAGCATCTCCAAATCTTTTCCAGTTTCCGGTACCGCCGGGCACCAGGGTCCGTTTTGTAAGGGTAAATATGGGAGATTTGGAGCATTTCCCACCGCGCTCGTCCATTGCGGGTTGGTGGGAGCCAGAGCCTCGTTTGTTGATTAGCAGGGTGCATCACGAGGACATGAGGTTGGCTTGGGCTCCGTGAGTTGTTGTGCGTGACCCTTTACACCCTTTGTAATAAAAATATATAATATAATATAATGTTTATGTTAATTGGATTTGATAATAAACCTCTGATATTTTTCTAAGTTATATCTGCAGTTAAGTCAAACAGCAAGTTGCAAAGTTGATCATTTAAAGCATCCGCTATCGGAATTTAATAATTCATTGGTATTGGTATTGGGCACGCCAATAAAACAGAACTTGCGGCCAGTGGACAATAAAAACTTTTCCTCCCCCACCCTCCGGTTGTTCGGCTTTTAGAAAAACCTTATTTGGCAAATGCCAAAGTTAGGGCGGACCTTTGATTACACTTGCAAATCAGTTGGGACGTGAGAGTGAAGTTTGTTTGTGTTCCCAAGTAATAAGTTGTTGTTTCCTTCCCAGATCCAATAAGCGACTGCGCAGACGAATATGTCGGTTAACGTAATAAACGTTTTGCGAATGATGATAAAAACAACAGTGATGAAGAAGTACACATGATTAAGATCCTTGCTTCCCGACCTTACGCTCCTACTTGTTAACTTTTCATGTATGAGCTCCACCACCTCTACTCCTGAACCACGGCTCTCGTTTCTCTTAAACTCTATCTATTAAAAATCTTTACCTTCAAATATAGTATCCGTCTCCCTTTTTAGTCTCTAGAACCTTAATGAATTATCAATCATCATCATTAGCCGAGAGATGACCACTGCTGGACACCGGCCTTTCCCAAAGATGCCCACATCGATCGGTTCTGCGCTGCTCGCTTCGCCGGACACTAAGGCTGTCGTTTGTAGGGGTTAATACGGGGAATTTCGGTCCATTGACCGCCACGCTGGCCTAGTGGGGATTGGAGGGAGTCAGAGCCTCGTTTAATGATTAACAGGGTGCACCACGAACAGGCGAGGTTGGCTCAGGTCCAGTAAGTTGCTGAGTGGGACCTCCTCACACCCCAGTTATAACGTTAATTTTATAATATATTTTGCAGACATAATTTATATATATATATATATATATATATATATATATATATATATATATATATGTATATACATATAGATATATATATAGAGATATTCCGAAATCTATTGACTCGTCACGAGATCTCCGACATTATTAGACGTAAACGCTCAAACTTTTTCGAAATATTACGTCTGCCATTTAGAGGTCAGTTAAGAATGGATTGGACAAAATTCCTTACTCTAACGGAATTGCGATAAAGAGCCTGGGGGGTGGTGGGTAGTCGCGTAGTGGCTGTAATATTTCTAACAAAATTCGTCTTAATTTCAAATCTACTTCTATATTACACCCTGCAAAGCGGACGGGGAACAGCTAGTACATTGTAATAATGTTTATATCTTAACCTCTCATTATTTCTGTTATTATTAACACAATTTTCACATATATCCAAATGAGACCTCGCTTGCTCTCATAGGTACCACAAGTAGGAGTCTGATCTAGATAGTGTGTGACATGATCCCTCATTACAGTTACGAAATGTACTTATTAAGTTTAATGGTAAATTTGTATGATTGCTACTGTCCTTACTTGATCGTACACAAAAGATGAATAGTTACAAATAAAACTTACTCGTAGAAATAACAAACTGCTGTTTTACTTATTTAAACGATTGACCTTTGATGTTCAGTAATTATGAGCCCCAAGGTGGCGAAGAGAGTCCATACAAAACACTAACGATGCTGTCATGGTAGTAAGATTACTGTATGCATTCATTAGCGAATACTAAAAAACTTACCAGCATTCAAAATCTATTGTATATAAACCGGACAGCTACGGAAGCAGTTATACGATTAGCTTCATCATCATGCTACATCCGGATAAAGCTCGCCAGGCCGCAGATGTATAGCGAGGGCGTACTGCTTTATTAATGCGTAAAACTTTCGGGAAACGAATTGACTTGCTTAGTAGTTCGTGTGGAGGTCAATCAATCCATCACTGTGACCACTGACCATTTAGCCAACAAGAAATGTACCATTAAGTCGCTTCAAGTTATTATATATATATATATATATATACATACTTGTCTTTTGAAAGCGGTATATAATTAGCGCACACTATGTATGTACCATTAAGCGTTTTTTCTCGAAAATATGTAGCACATACAAGATCTTGAACTAGCTTTCTTATATTATTAACTAGCAGTATTATGAGGCTTTCTATCGCAACCGTTACTATGGCAACCGCATAAATGATGCTACATGAAATTATTTATAAAAGTTAATTAGAGATAAAATTATGAAGCATCTATGAAATAGCCTATAAACTATTACAAATCAATCAGCGTTTAATGGTTGTGTTCCCATGTATATGTTCACTAGTTTTCACGTGATAAGTGAACATACAAAATACATTTTTATTATATATATATAGATGACTGTCTGGGGAATTTAACGTATTTTTTTATTACCCAATGATGTATTTATAGTAATGGTTTCTTCTAAATAACGATGTATACAAAGACCTTCCTAATTCATGGCTGAACGATACGATACGACTCTCCACACTATTGCTAATTAGGATACTTAACAAATTAAGACTTTATTACTTCAGTATCATTATCATTTCACTAGCAACAGCGCCCGTCAAACCGGAAGTCGGTAATGTTTGTACTATACTGTTTATCGGCTGTATTAGGAGCTGCGGTGGCATCTACACGGTTTTCAGCAAGTGACCTGCGTCAGATATATGATCTGGCAGTTTTGTCGCTTGTAAGTCGACTTATATATATATATATATATATATATATATATATATATATGTAGTAGACTTTTGTTTAATATTGCCGTTTAATATTAATATGGGAACAAGAATTTAATATCTTGATATGAGATAGGAAAATTATAATTTCATACGAAATGGTGCTGGTCTGGTGACCTTATTCGACGGAAGAATTTCTTATTGTCTAATGTTCGTACAAGTATAACCGCTAGTCGTCGCTGGATGGTGGCTAACTGGTGGTAGGTCTCTGTAGCTGGTGATGGTCCAGGTCCACAGCCGACTTACAATGCCGTGCAGATATTACTGTGTTCCGGTTTAAACCACTGGCATAATGAGGTAAGATCTTATGTCTTTAGCGACGAGCGCAATATGGTGCTGAATAGCATCCTAACTAGAGCTAAGTTGTTATGAGCAAGGGATACACTTAATATCAGGTGAACGTCTCACTCATCTCGTATATAATAAAGAAAAAGAATTATTCCTTTGGTTATAACTCCTCGTATTGCTGTCCACCGCTGAACAGTGTTAAGTAGTCTTTACACTTGTCAGTTGGGTTGGCAAGCATTGTATACTGCTGATGGATGCGTTGAAAGTTATAGCCACTTCCTTAGAACTGCTTAGTCACCTTCTCCACAATGTGGATTAACCAGCACAGGTATTTCTAAATACCTTGTATATAAACCTTTTTATTAACCTAGCAAATTGGGCCATTAAAAATAATCACCGTCTTCTTTAATAACTATATACTTTTTTTTATACACTGTACAACAGTTATGTGCAGATATTACTGTGTTCCGGTTTGAAGGGCGCTGTTGATAGTGTAATTACAGCGTAACGGGACTAAATATCCGATGTCTCAAGATGGCGAGCGTGATGTGGTGCAGTATACTGTGTGTTAGGAGACCGCTTCCGAAAACGAAGACAGACGATAGTACTGATGACATCTTTGATGCAATCTAAATGCTCCGTGACTCTAGGAAATAAGGTTCAAATTAAAACCAAATACATCTCCAGTTTCGTTCGTTGATCTGAGCATCAGCTGTTTTTGATTTTGTGTTTCATTGCTGGTTTTATTTTAGTAATGTATTTTTTACGAAACTATCGTTACATTTAGCTGTACTAACATGATGGCGCGTAAATAATGCTAATAAAACGTTTTAAAAATATGATTTTTTTTTTTAATCAAGATCGAGTTTTTCCGGTACATCATCAAAGGTGTCATTAGTACTATCATGTCTTCGCTTTCGGAAGCGGTCTCTTAACACAAAGTAAGAGACAAGCTGTTATATCTTAACTGACGTTATGTTGTTATGTACAGGCGTGTCCATTTACCACCAGGTGAACGTCACGCTCGTCTCATCACTCAACTGAATAAAAAAAAAAAATATAACCACGGCTGATATTATTTCTATTAACTTAAAGCTAACGTTTAAGCACATACGATTAAGTACACAATAAAATGTATTAAAGTTATATACTATGACATATACTCGTACTATCATATACATACTTTGATATAAAGCAAAGAAATAACACAACGAAAACGTCTTATGGTTGATTCATCTCATTTATCACACTCAAAACATTGTATGCGATGGGATGTCTCACTTCCGGTTTCATACTGTACGGTTTATACTAGCCTCCGCTATATATATATTAACGTAATAAAATTATATAAAGCTTTTTTCATTATCTCCTAATAATTAGAAATCCATAAAATAACTCACGAAATTATACTTATATTAGCAATAAATATAATGTAGATATCCCACTTAATATTCCCACTGTTGGGACTGATAGCTATCTATTATAAGAGAGTCACGGCTGTTTATCCTTTACTCCGGCTTAGAAGATTACTTTCTAGTATTCCAGTACAATTAAGAGGTGAGACGAGTGAGATGTTCACCTGATGGTAAGTGATAAGCCTGCTGATAACGTGGCGCTAGTTAAGATGTTATACACTACATCATATTGTGCTCGTAACCTGACGCGTAAGATGTTCAGTCTCTTTACCCCAGTAGTTACACTAGCTACAGCGTCCTTCAAACTGGAACATAATAATGGTAGCACAGTACTGTTCGTTGACTGCAACAGGCCCTGGTGTAGTACTTAGATGATCTCCAGCAAGAGAGAACTACCACCGGTAAACTTGTAAGCACTAGATTGTATAAATATTATTATATGTCTGGATTATCTAGATTTAAGTATAATATTATGTATCTCAAATCGGTGCAGGTCGCCCTAGGCGGACATGTTCCGATCAAATCGAAGATATCCTAAAGAAAGGCCGGGTCAGGAGTACTCGCAGCCGACGAGCATGCATGAAGACGCTCATGGAAGTGGAGGAAGCGGGAGAGGTGTGCCAGGATCATAGCAAGTCTCCACCTGAGGGATGGTCTCTGTCTACCCTACTGGAAACGAGGTGTGATATATATGTATGTACGTATTATGTATCTCTCCATGTGAACCCCTACATGCCCAGAGGTACTGGAGGCCATGTTGACTGTATGTTGAGATCTTTGGCAAGGCCTATGTCCAGCAGTGGACGTCTATCATCTGATGATGATATTACTTTTAAAGCAAGGGAACATCTCTGACTTAGTCGATATAAGGTAATATTTGCGTCGGGGATATATTTCACTGGTGATAGGTCTTTGTTACCGGAGACCATCATAGCAGTTACCACCGCAGTGCCACAGCTGACAAACAGCAGAGTTCAAACATTACTGTCTTCCGGTTTGAAAGGTGCTGTAACTAGTGTTATTACTGGAGTAATGAAATAGAACATCTTATATATCAGGCGACGAGCACGACGTGATGCAATTGTATAACATCTTAACTAGCGTCAGTTATCAGCAGGCGTATCACTTACCATCAGGTGAACGTCTCACTAGTCTCGTCGCTTAGTTGAATAAAAAAAAAAATTTGATACGCGATAAAATTCCCGCCCACCCATAATAAACGAACTTTATGAATTCCCGCAACAAATGGTCCGTAATAAGTAATAGTAACGCGACGTTAGGGGTGCTTTACTTCCCTTACCTCGCAACTTTGCTCTTTACCACCCTGAAAGGCGCGCTTAAACTGTTTCAAATAAAGTTTTATGTTTGTTGCTTTAATAATAAACTCTATCATAACACGTTTAATGTAATGCTTAATACGGTACTCTCTCTCTCTCTTTCATTCATAAATCATCTCATTGTTCCTATTAGAGATACATCTATCTTCTCTCAGGCGGCCAGAAGAATTACATCTTGATATATCCTAAAAAAACTTTCTCGACGGTTTCCTTAGGACATCTCCTTGATCATTAATAGCTGGTCATGCTTTGTAGAGTAGAGAGACCTCCTACAAGGTGGGCCGACGATCTGGTGAAAATCTCAGGAATCCTCTGGATGCGAGCAACGCTGGACCGATCGATGTGCAGATTTTTGAGAGAGGCCTATGTCCAGCAGCGGACATTTGTCAGATGATGATGGATGCTGCGTTAATATTCTATACATATATTATCTCCTAATGAATGTCTTTTACAGATTAGAATAATTTGAATTTGTTCTTGTATTAGTTGGAGTCAGAGCCTCGTTGATTAGCAGGTCGCACCATGACCGGGTGAGGTTGGCTTGGGTCCCCTTACGTCTCAGTCTTATAAAATTAATTTTTATTAAATGACTGTTACGATGGTAATTATATTTAGAAAAAATATAAATACAAAGTGGCTTCAAACAAATTCTGACCGTGGAAACCATAATTACTTTCAAGACATCTTCAGAAACTTTCAAACTTTGAAGGCATTCATATAATTACATTTTGAGAACATCCAAATTTTTTAATGGGATTTCTACTTCAATTAGATGTTTTTTTTTTCATTTCATGTACAAATCACTATCGTTATGTTCTATGTATTTGTAACAAAACGATATGTCACAGTCAACTGTGCTGGTGGTAGACCGTCTAGGCAGGTACCACCGCACGGACACCTGTGTTGAATGTAATACTCCACACGTTCTATCCAGGGGCGACAAGCACAACGTGATGCAGTGTATATCATCCTAACTAGCCGCACATTGTTATGGGCGTACCACTTAACAACAGGTGATCCAATCCTCTCGTCTTGTTGCTTCGTTGAATAAACAACATAAATATATAACTCCAGATGGAGCGACCACATCATCAGAGCGGTCCGAAATGGATGAGAGAAGCTGAGGATCACATTTGGTGGAAAACATTGGGGAAGACCTATATCCAGCAGTGGATAAACAAAGGCTGATGAGCATGATGACATACAACTCTATCGTTGATGATTACTGGTTAAAGGTATCGGAGGCTCTGTACAAGTGCAATTATTATAACACCCATTTTTACTGCTGACTTACTGGTTATCAGTAAGGTTACTGTTTCAATTATAAGGTACTGTTTACTGTTACCAATTATGAGATGAAGCGGTTTTCATTCGGCATCAGCACGTTGATTTCGTTGACAGGCTACTTACAGATTTTTCTGGTCCCGCGGCGAAGGCAGGGTTATGTGGTATTTCCTTCCGTGAAAACCTCTTCAGTGTGTCAAGAACGGCTTCAGGATCTTTTTCGATGGTTGTCACTGTCTCGTAATGGCTAATATATTGTACATTTGGCTTCACTTAGAATATAACTTCACTTCAACAGCTTCAGCAGACTTTCGAAGAGAACATGGTGTTTTCAATCTACCATCAGCTTAAAATCATCGTTAGCCATACAAATGACATAATCTTAGTTAGATCTTTAATTAGTGTGATATTAGAAGATAATGATATTAATTACTTCTGTTTTTAAGCATAGTATTCTGAATGATCACGCCTCATCATCTTTGATATGAGTTCTCTGGGAACCGTCATCTTCTTTATCTTAAGAGGATATATGACCTTCCACAATGATATTACAATGGAATGTCTATATTCGCACTGAGTAAATTAAAATCTAATCTACCCCCGGGGTTCGCTGAATTTTTTTTTCTGTCTGCGAGAAAGTTTAGTTTTTTATTGCTCATATATCTCCATGAAGGGTAGTTAAAAAGCTATTTCGTGTAATTAATGTGTACGACGGATACGTGTATGAGTAAACTTGTACTTATTGAGCTAGGTCTTTGAACATCTAGATAGGTACCACCGCTGCATCTAGTTTTAATAAGTGTGCAAAAATTACTGTCTTCCCTTCTGACGAGTGCAGGTAGTATTATTGAAGATTCTTAACATCTCCCGATGGTGAATGGATGAATGTGATGCAACCTAAATATCCTAACAAATTCTTCATAAATTTAGATGTCTCGCTCATCACCGTCTACATCCTTCCCATTGAAGTATAAAAAAAAACATTTTAATATATATATATATATATATATATATAATATATATGTCAGTCGGACTTAAAGGGGTTTCAGGTTCGAGGGCTTTGAAGGAAAGTATCCAGCTGAAGTGGACAACAAGTACGATGTGATCCCGTGCTTGTCGTAGCAAAGAGATAGTACTGGGGATGATTACGACACTCTCCGGAAACCTGCTAAAAAAACTCCCACAAAGGTGTAAAGATGATCACCGAGGGTGATCACATATCCCTGTCTTCTCCTCCGAAAGCAGAGTATCTTTTAAAGAATTCCACTTCGACAAAAAAATGGTGTCCAAGAGATAGCAATGAGTTTCGCTACAGGAGGGATAATCGATTTCGCCGTCCAGTATCGGCATCAAAGGAACCCTTGATTGAAATTTTAAAACGCTGATTTACTGCGAGCGCCGGATGCAGGTATCAAAGGCGTGAGTCCCGACAATCGGCTGTGAGGCCGTGCCCATATGCCCGGAAGAGGTCCACAGACTCATTAAGGACCGACGGTGCAGCTGGAACACGTAGAAAATTGGAAGTGATCAATTTAGTAAGTGTATTTCTTTTTAACTATGTAACGTGACTTCCTCCTAAACAGTATACTTTATCTTCATACTTTTACTACTTTTATAATCACATAAATATATATATATACATATGTACATATATACATACATATATATAACTATCTTGATCTCATGCTTTCCAGTGGTGGTAAGCCGCGGTTGTCGGAGATCGTCTAGGTAGGTACCATCGTAGCTCCCAATACAACCGACGACCAGCACTGTGCAAACATTACTGTGTTCCAGTATGAAAGGCGCTGTAACAATTTCATTATTTATTGAACCAACTAGATGATTGAGATGTTCACCTGATGGTAAGTAAGCTGGCCGTAACATCGTTGCGCTAGTTAGGACGATATACACAGAACCACATTATACTTGTCGCTTTGAGACAAAAGATGTTGAGTCTCTTTGGGTCCTGTAATTCCACCAGTGCCCTTCTACGTGGAACACAGTAATGTTTGCAAACTACTGCGTCTTTACGGATAGATGTATCACATACTATCAGGTTAAATCGTTTATCTAGTGGTATCGAATATAAAAAAAAAAATCAAGTTCTTTGTAGTTATACGTCTCATTAAACCTGATTAACGTAGAGAAGACATTTCCATCTGCAATACAGCGTAAGAGGACCCAGAGATTCTACTATCAGAGTAATATAAAAAAAATCTTTCTGGGCAAGTTAAAGTGTATCTTTTCCCACTGTTGAACAAAAATATTCAATATAGTAGCCCAATAACAAGGGCCACGTAGTCAACGTGTACTCCGACTATTACTCAAGGAACACCATTATAACTAATGTTATGCTCTGAATATCTTCATTATATTTATAATGCCAGCAGATGTACTGGTCTATTAAACTGCTCTTAAGGAAGCGATAGGAGGAGAACGTTCACTCCTTTTTAAGTGATATCTCTGCTCATATTAATAGTAAGGAAACTACAATATCATTAAGCACCCCTCTCAAAATATACAATCCGACGATTAGAAGTTAATTTCTACAACGTCTTATAATAAATAGTAACACACATAGATGTTTTTTCAAGGGTTTTACTTTCACCGGAAGTTCAAGCTCAGTGTGAACTAATGTCACATACAGCCGCTTAAATTTTTTATACTTCATCATCATCATCATCAGCTGGTAGACTTCAACTGCTGGACATAAGTCTCCTCTAAAGATGCCCACATCGATCGGGTAAGGATTCATATGGGGTGATTTGAGCTGATTCTCTGAGGCCCAATGCAGGATGGTGGGAGCCAAAGCGTCGTTTGTTGATTAGCAGGGTGCACCACGAGCAGATGAAGAAGGCTTGGATCCCGTGAGCTATTGTGCGGGATCCCTTACAACCCCTCTTTTATACTTATATATAGTTAACTCAACAAGGAGTACAAAAGAAAAGAGGGTGATAAATCAATTGTGTGAACCCCTCCAACATCTTCACTGTACTGCCTGATAAGTAACACAAGTCTCGTATCAGCGAAACGTCGAATACAATTTATCACTTCCGGTAAGGTCAGCTCGGCTTCCGGATTTTTTTATCGGTTCGCTTTTTGCCCTGAAAAAGGTTCGCATAGTATTCGATACTGTTACATTATATCGTAAAAGATTTGCTGATAGTAGATCTCTGGTGATGAAGACTGTCTAGGTACAACCGCAGCTTCTATTGCAGCCGACAAACAGTACTGTGCCAACATTACCGTGTTCCGGTTTGAAGGGACTTGAAGCTAGCGATTTTACACGAGAACATTGTACTGCAGTATATATCATGCTAACTAGCGCCACGTTGTTATGAGCAGATGTATCGTTAATCATCAGACGAACCTCTCGCTCGTTTCATCCCTTAATTGAAAAAAAAAATTAATCGCTGCAAACAAAGCAATGTTGGAACATCGTTGATGTTGCAGTCGGTACTGATCTATACGAAGGCATTTCCTCATAAAAATGGTATCACCACTGAATTCATTTCTACCTGGAGCTGAAGCTGAAGCATATAAACGTATAGTTCATAATAATGAAGAATCCTAGGTGTGTCGTCATCATCAGCCAAGAGACGTGCTCTACTGGACATAGGCCTCCCCAATCCCTCTATCGATCAATCCTACGCTGCATGTACCGCCGGGAGGATGTGGGCCATTTCCCACCACGCTCGCCCAATGCGGGTTGGTGGGAGCCAGAGCCTCGTTTGTTGATTAGCAGGGTGCACCACGAGCAGGCGAAGTTGGCTTGGGTCTCGTGAGTTGTGCGGAACCCCTTACACCCCTATATGTGTACTGAATGAAGACCGTCAGTACGCACTGTGATCTCTTCCATCATCACACTACATTGCCCATCGCCAACATCAACTGATCTCGATAAAAGGAGTATTAGCCTTGTCGAATGAATATACTAAGTATTACAAATATCGATAACTTAATATATTTTCACTACATTTCTAAAATTTTAAGTATCTTTAGGTATTTCTTCATTGAATAAATAAAGCATCTTATACATCTTATATATTCGCCTCAGTTGGTATTCTCTTCATGCAACAGTTCTAGTGTCTCAGCGGGACCTGACGCAGCGTCCTCTTTTGGAATCGGGACCGTGATAAGTTAGCACATTCAAAAAGTGGTGTGTGACTTTCATAAACTTGAAACCCCTAACCTAGATCTTGCGTAATCCGTGAAATATTCAGCGAGCTTTAGCGCCATTACTAATCAAAACTATTTCTCTTGAAGTAACTCGTTTCCTCTTATGTGACTTACATGGATGTAACTTTAACTAAAACAATATCAAAGAAAAATATTAATAATCTGCGGTTTATTTAATCAAGGACACGAGCAACACGTTCACCTGATGGTGAGTGATACGACTGACCACAACAACGTGGTGACAGGATGATATATACAGCACCACATTGCGCTCGCCGTGACACGTAAGATGTTTAATCACGTTACCTCTTCACTAGCTACAGCGCCTTTCAAACCGGAACACGGTAACGTTTGCATACTGTTCGACAGAAGTAGGAGTTGCGATGGTACCTAGACGGTCATCGGCAACGGCCACTTACCATCAGTTTTTTTATTCATATTGTCTATTGTTTTTATAAGGGTCGAGATATCTCCTTTATGTGTATTTGTTATAAATGAAATCAGAGGGAAAGTTTCTTGTGTTTCCGGTTTGAAGGATTACTGGCTATTGGATCTACAAATACCAATTATTGGTATGTTTGTGTTCGGAACACGATTAGGCGTAACGCAATACCATTGTTGTCATTCATTTCACGATAATCTGTTTATTTGATACCGGGGGTGAACTGGACACAGGGGGTTTAATGGCTAAACCGATTAGAGTGTTATTTATTTAATCTCTGTATACGTAGTGAAACTACACAAGAACAGAGTTAGTTGTCACGGCAGTGACCTGCATTGCTGGCAGGTCTCTGTTATCGGAGATCGTCTAGGTAGGTACCACTGCAGCGGCTGTTACTGCCGCCGAACAGTAGTGTGTAAATATTACTTTGTTCCGGCTTGAAGGTTGCTGTAGCTAGTGTTAATTACTGGGGTTATGAGACTCAAAGTCTTACATGTCCAGGCTCAGAATAAAAATCTAGGCACTTTCTTTACATAAAGAAAACAAAACAAAATCTAATCAAGTACAAAGGACCTGAAAACGGATATCAAACAACCATAGATAACAACAAGCCTATTTTTATTAAATTAAGCGACAAAACGAGCGGGACGTTCACCTGATAATAAGTGTTACACGTGTCCGTGACAACGCGGATCTAGTCAGGTTTATTATTTAAGGGACATAAGATGTTGAGTCTCGATACTCCAGTTATTACACTAGCTACAAACCCCTTTAAACCGAAACTCAGTAACATTTGCATACAAATGATGGAAGCTGCAGTAAACGCTGCGGTGGTACCTAGCTAGACGGTTTCCGGCAACAGACCTACCACCAGCAAAACTTTGCTATAGTATAACAATTATATTCAATAAAATGCTTCTCAATCTCCGTTTACTTTACTGTATGAACCGCTCTCCGAAACACCACTGACGTTTTAAATATCCTGAAATATTCTGTGTGATAGGACCTAGAGTGGTCGTGGGGGATGGAACTGAATGAAATCTCAAAAATGTCTTCTCATCTCCGATCTATGGCGGAGATACGGAAACTCTTTCACCTTCCTTCCAAATGTCCCTACAATAAGAATATACCTCTGTACCTTTGTAAGGTGGACTAAAACATTCTTTTTCAATCCTAAATCTAGATTTTATCAATTTCCTATTAAGTCTAGATTTGAGTTCAAATAGGTAAAATTTTTGTGGTTAAATCTGTATTAACTTTTCCAACGTAAGGTTAGTAAAAACATGTAACTGATCAACACAATCAAATCTGGGCTACATGAAGTAATTCACACTACACACCGCCTTTCATGACCTCATTTGGAACAATACCAAACCTGGCTGAATGAGGTTCCACCGAAAGGGTCGGAAGTTACGAAAAACATGTTCGGTTTGTTTGCTACCCCCTACGTCATTGTCTTATTTTTTTCCCTTAGCGTTTTTCCTCTTGGGGTGATCCCCGTCTGTCTGTTACAACCACGATTTATAATCCCCGCGAGCTTAACAAGCGGCGAGTAATGTTTTACTGGAATAAAAACAAAACACTTAGATTAAAGTGAAATGAGTACTTTATTAATGGAATGAGGACTACATTAAACAGCTCCGCCGATGGACACGCCCACAGCATCACTGGCTGGACCAAACTTAAATTCTATTGAAATATTCTCTCCACATATATACACTTGTGGAAATTGCAACCGTAGGATATGTTACAATCTGAAGGGTGCTATATCTAATTAATTACTAACCTAATCAAATTGAAGAAAACAAAGACGTTATATGATGTTGAGGAGATATCCCATTACCAGTTTTAGGGTGAAGATCATAGTCTTAGTATTATTGAGACATTTAATAGATTCTTTGGACCACGAACTCGCTGATAAAAGATCCAAGCCAACCTCACCTGCTCGTGGTGTACCCTGATAATCAATACACGAAGCTCTGGCTTCCACCAACCCGCATTAGGCTAGCGTGGTGGGAAATGGCCCATGTCCCTCCATATGAACCCCTACATACGACAACCCTTATTGCCCAGCGGTACCGATCTCTGGGGGAGGCCTAAGTACAGCAGCGGACGTCGACAGAGATGATGAACCAAAAGGACGAGCAGAAAATAGTTACCGATCCTTTCGCAAAGTTTGCCAGACTGTCGTCCTGGCCTGCAAAAATGTACGGGCTCCAGGGTTGGGCCTAATTACCCGGGCCTATCACTCAGCGAGTCGCGCTCACTGCTCCTTAATCGAGAAGTTACCTTCACAGCTAAAGGACGCACGATAGTTTACTAATCTAGGATAATATTTACGACCTTATTTATTGATCATATAGATCGAACAGGTTTTGCATGGAGAAGATCCAGCAGGCTGTACCCCTCAGTCCGCTAACTTCTGCAGCAATTTTTCCGTCCGCAGCCTCACCCAACCGGATACAGTAATGTTTGCCGACGGGAGTGTGCAAACATTACTGTATAAGTACTACCGTCCAACTTTCATACGTCTGAATATTTAATGGTTTCTTTATATAAATAATTTATTACCTAATTTGCGATGTTTGTCTAGATCTAGATAATAAAAAATTAAGCTCAAAAGAAACGGAAATAATATGTTTCTACTAAGAAGTGTATGCATAATTCAGTTCTCATTAAAAACGAAATAATTTTCTGAATAAATATTATTTTATTCAGAAAATAAGATTTTGGGTTAATAAACAAGTCGATGTCAAGATCTCTGGAAGTGGCTTATGTCCAGCAGTGACTTCTATAGGCTGATGATGATGAAATTTATTTATTTTGAAGGTACATCGTACGAGATATGAAACGGTTGTTCCTTAAGGTCACTGAAAGAAAAAGACCCTATACTTTTGTTCATCATCAACCTATGGAGTCCACTGCTGGACATAGGCCTTCCTCAAAGATCGCCACATACAGTCGACATGGCCTCCAGTACCGCTGGGCACTAGGCGCTGTCGTATGTAGGCGGTCGTACATGGGGTATTTGGGACGTTTACCACCACGCTGCTCCAATGAGGGTTGGCAGTAGCCAGAGCCTCGTTTTTTGATTAGTAGGGTACATCAAGCAGATGAGGTCGGCTTGGGTCCCGTGAGTTGGGCGAAAGCGTTTCCTTTTGTTATCAGTAGGGAAATCTATAAATACCCGACTTGTTAAAGAAAGACAGGGTAATGTAGCATCTGTGCCCCCTGGAAGCAGCAGTCATCGTCGATGCTTTGCATGGTGTTTGGGATCTCCCACGGAACGTACCAGTACCTCGTTGTACTCTGCTATGACAAATATGTCATCAGCTCGTATTTGTTCTTGACCCCGGCACGCTTATTAAACAATGAGGTCCCACATGTATAAAACTTACAAACTTAAAGATCCCTTTACTAGTCTTCTACGAAAGACCTTACCTAGTCCTATTCTTCAAAAAAAGAATAGATCTGAAGAATATTCTGATGGTCTGCTCTTTAGTTTCGGATCAGTAAGACTAGGAATAACGTAAGCCCTGACTGTCGTAGAAGGCGGATTAAAAGGATCTTCAAGTTCATGAAGGAAAACTCAATGTGGAGGATAATGACGACGTAGTCTCGTGTTTGTTGTAGAAAAGGGAGGGTGCTGGGATAGTTATGAGTTTCCCGGGGAAGTGTTTAAGTGTAGTGAAGGGAGGCACTGGTGCCTTCCGTAGTACATTCCCGAAGCCCCCACAACTCATTATGATTGATATGCGAAATGTTTTAGTATGTTTAAATGGCATATATTTCACCCCCTCCCCACCCTAGAATCATCTTTAGAAAATTTCCTTCTCGATTCCAAATATAAGAATAACATACACAACACCACATTGCACTCGTTGCCTTGAGACATTACACTACTAGCTACGACGCGTTTCATATCGGAACACAGTAATGTGTTGGTGGGGTACATGAGGGATGTAGTAGATCGACTACCATAAGTATATAGGGTCGTATAGAACCTAGATGTCTTTTAGTAACATTACTAAATGACGTCAGCTCGGCGATATACTATGCTGTCTTCCAGATCTATGCAGCTATCATCCGCAGTCAGAATTATATGGAAACGCATGCGTAAGTCAAATTAACGGATATGCTGCAGTGTATCAAAGCGAGTATAACAGGTTCAAATACGTTACCGTGTAAATTTCCTCCAACGAATAACGACACTCAAATACCAGTGATATGCTAATTATTCTATACTTATATTATCAGTAGCTTAATGTAAATGGATACCATCTGCTAGGTATGCCACAGCGCCTGTTTCCGCCGCCAAATGGTTGTGTGAAAACATAGTCGTGCTCCGGTTTGAAGGGTGCTGTAACTAGTTTAATTACCGGGGTAATGAGATTAGATATCTTACGTCTCAAGCGACGAGCGCAATATGGAGCAGTGTATATCATCCTAACTAGCGCCATGTTGTAACGGGAAGGGGTATCACTTATTCTCCGGTGAACATCCCGTCGCGTAATAAAAAAAAAGGTTTAAGTTAAATTGATCTTACGAAATTATAGTTTTAATTAATTAAGAGAAAAAAATAGTTTTTTAGATACTAATAGATGATGAAATTAATCAATAACAATGTTATAGAAAAAATTCAATTTTACTAAATGTACATAAAAACTGTTAATAAATAAATAAACAGTTCTTTTCATGTTCCCTATGTTGGGACAAGGACCCCCCTCTCCCTACTCCCGAACTTTAAATATTTAATGTATAACTTAATGAACAACTATTCAGTGATCATATTTAAAGGTTACGTAAAAGTTGTACGGGGAAGCGGTTAAAAGGAAACAAACGAAAAACTTACCCTTTCAGTTTCGATAAATACACATCGCACAGTAAAGTAAAAAAAAAATTAGTTCGCAAAGTGGCAAGGATCCGGTTATCCCCTGACCCTCACCGCGCCGGTCCGGAGTATCACTTCACAGTTTCGCGTCAGTTTTTCTTTAACACTTCACCGCATTATCTTTTCACCACTATCGCGCAATTTGAGGGACGGGAGCCGTGCATCCCCCACCGCGTCGAAAGGTCCTCTGACCCCCACCCTCAAGCTTCAGCGGCGACTGTGCCGCGCATGCGCGAAGTGATATTCGCAGATGCAGTTATCAGAGTTGTCATTTCTTTTTAAGTTCCTATAGTATTTACTTTTTTCATCTAGATGGGCTATCACGAATCAGCTTCACATGGTGATCACTATGATGCCGTGGATGATGAAGCATGCTCGTCCAGAATTTTCCAGTTATCATATGTCGACTTACAACACAGCAGTGCTATATGACAGCAGATATACAATACTATATATAAACTATACCACCAACCTATCTTCACATGTGATGGAACCTAACCAGGAACCATCAAGTCAGAAGGCAGGTGAACGCTTAGCGGAAAGCAAACCTTTGGCATTCACCAACATCATCTCAAGCGGTGGACATCAATTCATTTCGGATTGGTGAAAAGTCTCTGTAGCTGGAGACTGTTTGGGGTGATACCGGAGCAGATCCTATTACCGTGTTCCTGTTTGAAGTGCGTTGTAGCTAGTGAATTTAATGGTGTATTAGGCAGAATGAGCTGCTGTGTATTAGAACTAGCGCCACTTTGTTATGGGCAGGCACTTACCATCAGGCGAACATCCCCTTCTGGACATGGGTACTATATATATTAACTGTATGTGGGCAGGGCACATTGCTCGAAGGGCCGACGGCCGGTGGAACAGTAAGGTCCTCAACTGGTGGTCGTGTACCGGAAGACGAAGTGTTGGTAGGCCTCCCGGAAGATGGACCGACGATCTGGTGAGAATCGTGGGAACCCACTAGATGCGAGCTATTGTTTAGATTAAAAAAAAGTTTGCTTTAAGTAAATACTTATTCATATGAGGAGCTTTGGGCCATTTCCTACAACGCTGGCCCAATGCGGGGTGGTCGTATCCAGAGCCTCATATCCCCCCATATAAATCCTTACAAACTACGGCCCCATTGCTCGGCACGTAGCCCAGGACCGATACATGTAAAGATCTTTGGAAGAAGCCTATCTCCATCAGTGGACGTGTATCGGCTGATGATGACATACTTATTTCTCCATATTAAGTCCTCGTCTGGTCTACGTTACCTCAAAATATAGAAAACAAGTCCTGCATTTGTTATCCTGATAATTCATAATTCATCACAATTTTTACCCATTTCCCGTTGGTCCACATTGGTGACTGTATTTCATTAGTTCATTCAAAATCAATGTTAATTACTAAAATGTCAAAGGATAATTAATTCGTTTCGTCATGTAAACATTTCACTTGGCACGATCTGGTCTCCTGTAAATGAAGAACAAGTCCTTACATACTCTATAAAAATGTTACGCTATGGTTTTTGTTATATGTCGCGTATCCTTCGTTGGAGGAGTCCATGTCCAGCAGTCGACGTCAATCGGCTTATGATGATGATGATCCTTCGTTGGAGGTCCTTAAATAAACAAAAAAAAAATCGCTTTTGTTTGTTACATTTAAGTCCTTGATTACAATACCAGAGACCTGCTGCTAGCCAAATTAGTAATAAACTTTGTATGATGGAAGGGTTCTTAAATGACTGCCGATCTAAATCTCTGCTGGATGCTGTAATTTTTTTTATACGACGAACCGATGAGAATAGCCATTGCTTCACCTGATGGTATCTGAGACGCCTGTCCATAACAACACGGCGCTATTTAGAATGGTATACACTATACCACGTAGCGCAATGTGGTGCGCTGCCGCCGTGAGATATAAAATATAAAGTCTCATTACCCTAGTAATTTCATTAGCTACAACTCGCTTCAAACCGGAACACAGTAATGTTTGCGCACTGCTGTTTAGTCTCCTTCCGTCTATAACAAGATTGTACTGTGTATTTCATCTTAACTTCCGCTATGTTATGAGTGGGTGCATCGCTCGACATCAGGGGAAGGTTGCGCTGTTGCCGGCTGCAGAACAGGTACTAAAGAAGACAATGATGAGCGTAATAACGGTAATCATGGAACATCGGTCGGATCAGAACTGTCAGCGGTTTCCCACGTTTCTCCCGTTGCAATCGATGCTCGTTGATCAGTTGAATCTGGCGCGCCGCAGCCGCCGCGCTCCAGCGGATCAGTAAACAAAGCGCGTCATATAATTTCAAACAGTTTAGGAGTCAGCATTTCAGCTGGCTGAAGTTCAGAAACCATTGTTTTGAGCGATCGCTCGCGTCGGAATGAGCGGAAGATTTTGCTCGTTGAATTGTTTCAGCGCTCGAAATATTATATTGCTGCCCGAGTTCAGATTAACTATTAAATATTCCGTCTGACGCTACCTTGAACAATTTGCTTTGAATGGTCCGCTTCGTCTATCCTCATGGGTCCATCTCGAAGCAGTTGGTAACAGAAATGTTCAAAATGCTCTTTCCTGATTAAAACTCCTTCATTAACTGCAGCGTTGTACAGAAATGACAGTCCCACGCTGATCGCCAACCTTCACTAGGTGGAGAGGCACTTCAAGAAGATCAAGCGCTGCAAATGAAGCAATGATGCTAACACATCCTTGCTCTTAGTAGTACACGTATTAGAAGGCATTTCTCGACGGTACGTGAAGCTGAAGCTGAAGAATACTGGCCGAAGGTCGCCTATACCGGAGACCGTCTAGGTAGGTACCACCAAAAAGCCTATTGCAGCCGACAAACAGTACTGCGCAAACATTACCGTAGTCCAGTTTGTAGGGCGCTGTAGCTAGTTTAATTACTAGGTTTACGATACACAACATCTTACGATTCAAATAACGACCGCAATGTGGTGCAGTGTATATTATATCATTGCCTAGTTGTTATGGGTAGGCGTATCACTTACCATAATGTTCCGTTCCGCAAATCTCATTGCTTCGTTATCAGCTGATAGACGTCCACTGATGGACATAGGCCACCCCCAAGAACTCCACATTGATCGATCGTACGCCGCCCGCATCCAGCAGCTTCCTGCAACCTTCACCAGATCGTCGGACCACATGGTGGGGGGCCTGCCAACACTACGTCTACCGGCACACGGTCGTCATTCGAGAACTTTACTGCTGCATCGGCTGTCAGTACTTCGAGCGATTGCCACCCATCGCCACTTGAGGCTAGTAATCTTTTAGACTGTCGGTGACCTTAGCTCTCATTTCTGATTCGATAACGCAGGGAAACCCCGAGCATAGCCCTTTTCATTGCTCTCTGTGCGACTTGAAGCTTCGTCACCAGGCCCTCTGCAAGCGGCCAGGTCTCGGTGCCATAACTCATCACTGGCAACAGGCACGAATTAAAAACCTTTGTCTCAATACTTAATTAAATAAAAAAAAAATCTTTCAGTTTCTTAGACTCGGTTAAAAAGAGTAATGGAGTTATATAGTATGTGTTAACCGGGGAATTGTCCTTTTAATAGCGCAAGATATAACGGACGCGAGGTCCTCCACAAGGACGTGTCAGCACGTCGCACCCGGAGAACGTACGGAACTATACGTTCCACTCGTTCCAGGGCGCAACGTATATTTCAAGGACGTACTTATGTCCTTGCCGTACTCGCTATTGTTTCCGTTTCAAATATTTACACGGTTAACAGGTTAAAGTTCGATCCGTAACTTGAACAAGTTCGTCGACGTTCATCAACCCGCATTGGGCTAAGTCCCTCCATATAATCCCCTACAAATGACGCCAGCGTAACATCGGTCGATGTGGGGATATTTAGGGGAGGCCTAAGTCCGGCTGTGTACGTCTATCTGCCGATGATGATGATGATGACAGTTTTACAAGGCTAAGTATCAAATCAACTAATCTCCAAAAAGACTAGTATGCAGTAAGATAACTTGATCCAGTAACAGGCAACATTAACCGTTATAACCAGTAACGATGTAACCGTTAACTTAGGCCATAACGGTTACGGATGCGGAGCAAGCGTTAAAGCATTTAATAATAATGTACTCCCCTTATCAAATGTCCGGATAATAATTGTCGTTTGATACGGCACACCCTCGGGGTGATGAGCGATTATTAATGTTAACCATCAAGTAAACACTTGTGCGGCGTCCTTTGGTGGTATTTACATATTCACATCAAAGAAAGACGCCGTAAACATTTGTGAAAGTGAAAAGTTACCAAGTATACTCTTAAAGATAGTTCGGATATATACAGAGAAGACCTGGTGGTAATGTCGACGATAACCACCCTTAAACCAGCAACGAATGAAAGACTGCTGCTATTCAGCTGCTAACGGTACATGATAGTCTAATTATAGTTTGGTTTCAAAGGAATGTAATGGATAAGAGGTAAAGCACTTAATAATGATATATAATAATGTTATAAAACCCAGATAACTTAACACCCCTTCAACTCGGTTTGGGGTAGGAATTTAGTAAAATCCAGTCTTAGCTGACCTTTAAACGGCACAAGCATTATCTCTACAAAATTTTGAGTCTATGTTAATAATTTCAAAGATCTTGTGATCAATGTATATCTTGGTATCTCCTGTATATATATACATTAATAAACTCATTGTATATGTTTACAAACTTGTTTATTATTAAATATTATAAGTAAATACTCTTTCATGCGAATAGGCAATGCAAACATTTCCTACAATACTTTGGTTGTTTACATTTCGGTAAGGGTGGCTTGCTATTCGAGTAACCACAGCTCCCGCTCGAGGAATCGGGAACTGGTAGTCTTTGTTTATTTCATAAATATCACCCTTCCACATCTTCAATTGTTTAGTGGGAAAGAGCTGGAGTTGTAAATAGATGAAATAAGATGCCGAAATAATATGTACTAGATATTGTTTAATTTGTATGTAACATCTTTAGCTAAGGTACAGAGGGTAGAAATAATATTTTACAAAATTCCTTCCCCAAAGGCAGTTGCAGGGGGTTGCGGCCAGCTAAACGGATGGACAACAGGTAGTTTTGTTATAAAAGGCGGGCGCCTGGAAGTTACGTCTTCTTCGAACTGGGGCAGTACTAAAACTTGGATTAATAAATATATATACATATATACCTGGTGGTAATGTCGACGATAACCAGCCATATACCAGCAACGGATGAAAGACTGCTGCTATTCAGCTGCTAACGGTACATGATAGTCTAAATACAGATAGGTTTCAAAGGAACGTAATGAATAAGAGGTAAAGTTCTTAATAATCTAAAATATAGTAAACCTTGCCAATAAAAAAAAAGTAAACCGTTATGTCAGTATTTTTAGGTATTGGAATATCTAAATACTAAAACAAAACCTAGCTCAAAACTTTACCATAATCGTCCCGGAATCAAGTCAAGAACATCCGTGTTAATTAGTCTCTAGAAACACTATTGAATCATAACTAGTACTTTTCGAAGCTTTATTAAACAACCTTATCATATCATCATCATCAGCTACTAGACCCTCATACCTGGACATGGACTGCATTTAAAGATCTCCAGCCATCCGCTGTTCGTATCCAGTTCCAACAAATATATATATATATATATATATGTATATATGTTAGAACTGTTTGTTTACATTCTTTATTATTTTATATCTTTTTTAATATAACAAAGTAATTTATATGGGGGTAAATAAATAATTTGTGGATAGGTTTAAGGGGTGCTATACTACAACTCACGGGACCCAAGCCAATTTAACCTGCTGGTGGTGCACTCTGCTAATCAACAGGCAAGGCGCTAGCTATCACCATCCTGCATTGGACCAGCGTAGTGGGATATCCTTCCACATGAATCCCCACCCGATCGATTTGGGAATTTTTAAAGACCTGCGGAAGTCTATCGGCTGATGGTGATGATGATGATATCTTTCGAACTTCGAAACTGTGCACATAGGGTTAAAACGGTTGAACCGATTTCACTATATACCACATTCTTAACATTTTTGAATGACTTTACTCCCTCCTCTCTACGATTATGAATACCATTTTACTTTTAAATCACTCCACTCCCCACCCCTTTTTTGACATCACAGCCTTAATTTGGTAATTTGTTAAGCGTGAAATATGTTAAGCTCAAAAAATGAGTATTTTTTTTTATCATCACGTTAGCGATCAGATTGTTTTTCATAAATTATAAGGTTGGAATGAATACACGATCGTAATACGAGACGTGACATCGAAATACACAAGAAGACCTCCCCGTCATTTCCTGCGGCGGTAATTGAGTTGGTGCTGGAATAGGAGAAACCGACGAGTGGCCCTCACAAATATTACAAGAAAATGTTTTGTTTGATGAATACAAATACGTCGCTTTAGTTGCTTTAGTATGGTACATAAATATTAATTCGATACGTTCCCTTGTAAAGATGCTCCATGCAAACGAAAGGTAAAACATTCGTTTCTTTTCGTATATATAAACCTTTTAATATTAATTTTTTAGCATCATCATCATCATCAGCCGATAGATGTCCACTGCTGGACATAGGTCTCCTCCAAATATTCCCACATTAATCGGTCTTGTGCTGCCGTCGTAAAAGTTGTCATCAAGCTGACACAATACGGGTTGGTTGGAGCCAGAGCTTCGTTTGTTGATTACCAGGCTGCACCACGAGCAGGTGAGTCTGGCTTGGGTCCCGTTGACTGTTGTGATGGACCCTTCACACCCAAACTTATTTACTAATACTTAGCCAAATGAATGAATAAAGACGGAGACGTCAAAGAAGTCATGCCATTTAATAAGATTGCGATGAAAGGGACTGAAGTTGATTATAAAAGCTCCTTTAGGCTTAATGGAGTAAACCTTTACCGGAAGCATTAAGTTAACAAACGTTGGAATTAGCTTGATAAATATACACAAGCTAAAAAGTAAGAATATCAGATACAAACCTTTGCCGTCTGTTTCTTATATCAAGCGAGATAGGTCTTCATTGCCGGAGACCATCCGGTTACCATCGAGGCGCCTATTGCTGCTGACAAACAGTACTGTGGGAACTTCTTGTATTCTGGTTTGAAAGGCGCTGCAGCTACTAAATTAACCGAGGTAAAGATATTTGTATCTTAAAGGGACTAGTACAGTGAAGTGCAGTGGATATCATCCTAACTAGAGCTGCATCGTTATGGACACTGAGGACCATAATCTCGATTTATCCAAAAATAAATTGATAAATAACTTTAAGTTTTTTGAAATAAAAGTTGACGCTGAAAATGCTGAAGTTGCTATGGACGGGCCTCGTAACGTAGGACCGAGGAGATGAAAGACCTTTGAACCTGCAAGTTGGACTGAATATGTGGTGAACATTTAACGGAGTCGTTGTATGAAGACAGGTCTACCTCCAGCAGTGGATGGCGATAGCCATTTAAGTGAGATGGAAATTATTCACAAGATATGTAACACTGCAACATGCAAAACGTCTCAGATCTTATCCCTCGTGCATGTTGGTTAGTGCTACTTTATTAGGCTGCAGTTGCTGTGTTAGCGGTTTCACTCCTGTCACGTATTATTTAACTGGCGATTTATCTTTTTTTTAAAAAAAATCACTAAAACCTTCTTGGTGGTGACCTTCGGCGTTTGGAGAGGAATTTCTGTTTGGAACACAACCGCGACCTCGCTAACGCTGCGCTGGGATGATCCGTCCCGGGGTCTGTTTTCTGCAGACCCTACCAGCCTCGCGATTACTACCTCGATAGCAGGCGACCACCTCCAGCTATTATCCATAGGTCATTCTTTGGACATAGGTCATCTTTAAACCCTTAGGTTAGAATATAAACAGTCATAGATTTATAACGTATGAATGGTAAGTAAGAAGAGCTCGAAAAAAAACTGATTGCATCTGTGGTCCAGAATCTAATCTAGGACTCTGGTAGTGGTAAGTCTCTGTTGCCAGAGATCGTCTAGATACGTAAACAGTAGTACAAACATTACTGGGTTCCGGTTTGAATGGCGTTATAGCTAGTATAATTACCGAGGTAACGAAACTCAACATCTTATGCCTCAGGTGACGAACGAAATGTGATGCTGTGTATATCATCCTAGCTAGCGTCACGTTGTTATGGGCAGGCATATCTCTTACTAGTTCTCGAGTGGCGCCTGCGTACCGGTAGTCGTAGTGTTGGGAGGCCTGCTACAAGGTGGACCGATGATCTGGTCATAGTTGGAGAAAGCCACTGGATGCGGGCAATTCGAGACAGATGTATGTGGAGATTTTTGGAGAGGCCTATGTCCAGCTGTGGACGTCTATCGGCTGAAGATGCTTAAATATAGAAGATAAGATTCTTTATCCCGAGATCTCCGAAACTATTAGACATTCAAAATTTGATAGATTATTCCTGTCATTTAGAGGTCAGCTAAGAATAATGTTACCATATTACTATACCAAAGGGAGTTGCGGGGGTGTTTTTCCATCTGGCGGGATGATTTCTGACTAATTTCTATCTTCATTCTAACATGAACGTTTATGGTTCGTTGTGGTAGATATATTTAGACCCCACCTGTCTAGTTTGTATACGCAAGTAGATGTATTTTTTTTTTTCAATTCAATGAAGCGATGAGACGAGCGAGACGTTCACCTGATGGAAAGTAATGCCCATAACAACGTGGTACCAGCCAGGATGGTATGAACAGCACCAGATTACGCTCGTCACCTGAGACAAGTCTCGTTACCCCAGTAATTATATTAGCTACAACACCCTTCAAACCGGAACACAGTAATATTTGGCAGCAGAAATAGGCGCTGCGGTGGTACATAGACGATCTCCGGTAACAGAGACCTGTCACCAGTGAAACTTTCTATTCTTGTAAGAGATTGAGATGAATAGATCAAAGAGTGGGTAAAAAGATAAAAAGAACTATTGATTGATAATTTTTTAAGAGTAAATGTATTAAAGTAATCAATATTTCTCTTTCTCTCTTTTTTATATTTTCAGCAGATTCAGAGGTGTAATATACAGCATGGAGACCAGTCTCCATGATATGTAGGTTCCGTTTGTGTATTTTTTTACAGAGGTAGATTCATAGGTGCGCTACGAGATGGAGGAAAGGGAAACTATATGGAAACCCTTCATCTCATTCTATAACTATATATATAGCTTATTCTTTTCCATTTCCGTAGGAGATTTCTCTTAAAACAGATTAACGTGTAAATAAACTCCGCCGCCAGTCGGACCGCGTGCATTGCAAACTAACCGCATCAGAAGCGAAGCTTTATCTAACAGTTGCAAGCTGCAGCTTACGGGATAACTTTGTTGCAGTCTCGCAGACGTTGCAAATTTTTAAACTGCTTGTTTAAGATTTGAGTTGCTTATTTATTTATTTTTAACTTGTACAACTTAGAAGAGTAGTTTAGGCTTATTTTTAATTTCGCTCGGCATTAAGGCGTACCTTTGGTTTGTATGAATCGGTGGTTAGGTACGCTTAAAAAAACTACCCTTCTAGACGGTAAAAGCTCTTGTGACGTGACTGTTTTGGAAAGGTCGCGAGATTTTCGATCTAAACAAGTTATCGCTATTAAAGCTCTTCTTACTTACCATCAGGCAGATTTTAATAATTACTCATTGCATTTCGCAGTAGTATTTTCGATAGTAGATTTTGCTTAACTTTACCCCATCCCTTGTTCCTCAATAGTATCAATACGCAGTTACAGCTCTACTTTCACAAATTTCAAACGAATTAGAAATAAGCAAAACGCTCTCTTTCTTCTTAAGGTGCCTCTCCGACTGGCGGAGGTTGGCAGTCAGGTTATTACGCTCGGTCTCATGCGCGGAACAACTGGACGACAGTTCCGATTCCGGTCCAGTCCCTGATGTTACGCAGCCATAATTCATTCTCTTTAAAAGTGTGCAAATTTAGACTGAGGTTCGACCTATATATCTACATCATCACCTTTATTGTTTTGGGCTATTAATCACT